>OU343219.1:108040009-108196917 GCA_910596185.1 Chrysanthemum makinoi
TTGTGCACAACTCTCTACGAAGAACACCCTCTCTCATCTTTCTCTCTCTAAATGGCTAACATGTATTTCCATCATCCAAGACCACCCGAATCATCATCAACACAATATTTAAGATCCTACAAATGGTATCAGAGCCATGGTTATTGTGTTATGTTGATTTGTTGTGGTTTTTTGTACTTTGTTAAAACTATTTCTGCATTTCTTTTGGTCGGAAAATTTATTTTTCATGATACTTTGGTACAACAGTTTTTAACAATATTGCATCTTTTTGGTCAAAATGTCTCATGTTCCATCAAATTTTACAAAATCTGTCTTTTCTCAGTATTGTGTCCAAGTCAGTATTTCTGTAACCTTTTTGTACCAAACGTGTAGTCTAAGTTGGGCATCTGGACATATCTGCATATTTTAACAAGGTCAAACTGTGGTCAAAAGGGTCAAAATGATATTCATATGCAGTTTTATAGGTTTGTATGAAGACGGTCGGAAAAGTGGTCGGAATAACTCGCCGAAAAAAGTCAATTAATCTTGCTAGCGCTTGTCTTTACAAGTTAGCGATTTGTGATGAAAATGAAGTAGCGACTTGTCATGAGTTTTGACTCATGGTAGCGACTTGCCATGTAGCGAGTTTCCAAGTAGCGAGTTGTGTTTTGAAAATGGTTAGCGACTTGACTCATGACCCGAAAGCGACTTGTGCTTATAAATTGCATGGTTTATGAAAACAAGTAGTGACTTGTGTATTCAGACCTAGCAACTTGTGTGTTCATAGCGACTTGACTAAACTGTTTTGACTATTAAGTCAAAAGCGACTTGTGACCAAAACCAGAATAACAACAGTCATACACAAACTTAGCATACAAAAACCAAAATAACATCAATCGACCTCAGTACCATCACATCACCGGTCCATGTTTTTACTGAAATGAACACGAAATGACAAGAAGACATACATCCAATCCGAAACCAAAACTTAACCTACACTAGTCACCAATGGACCTCACCATCTCTCCCCAACACTCATTCATACAACAAACTGTAAATCAAAACAAATACTTAAATCTCATATTTTTTCGTGTTTAATTATTGAAACATCAACCTTCATCAAGGGGCTAAACATACGAAACAATATCATCATTGATCTAATTATTGAAGTTTGACTTCAATTGAGCTGTTAATCCCTTTTCTTCGTTCAATGACCAAAAACACAAAACTAATTACATATATACCTACCCGAGACCTTTTTATAAGATCTTGAAGCCTTAGTCTTGCTTTCTTGATTTTTCTTGAGCTGTTAATGTTGATAAAGGTGTGTTCGATTATGATTGTTAATGATTATATGATGGCTGAGAGATTGAGGATGAGATGGTGAAGAGATTTGGAAAGCAGTGATAAGATGAGATCTACTTTTTTTGGTGGAGCGTTTTTGGAGAGAGGTAGATTTGTAAAAGGTGTGTTTAGGTTTTGGTAAGTGAGAAGTATTAGGGTTTAATAACTCTATTATAACCGGTTGTGTAAAAAGGTGGTTGGATCCGAACTTGCTATTGGTTTGGACCGGGTACTTCATTTCATTTGATATTAAATTGGATCCGAATAGTGGGCTGAACAGCTAATTACACGAGTCTTACTTTTGGACTGGGCTGTTACGTGCTATATCCTATTACTTGGGTTAAGTTCATATCACACTATTTAGCAATTGGACTGGGCATGCATGAGTTGTTATATTCCGAAATGCTTATGATAATTTGAGATGCAATGATTTATTTTTGTGTACTTAAATTCATTGTACTCATTTTGGCATAATTTTTGGCAAATGAGAGTGGTGTTATGGTATGGTCAATTTTCACGGAGGATACAAATTCACGGCTTGTGCTCAATATAAGAGATAAGGATTATTGAAGTTAGTGACCTCACTTGAGCTTTGGAGTTTGAATGAAAAAAAATCACACATTTTCGTTTGGAGGTTGATATACAATTTGGTGAATGATATACAAGTTCATTTGAACATTGGGCCATGAAGCTTAGATTTGGATGACGGTCAGATGGGCTTCTCAATATGAGATCGGATTTATGAGATTTGGATTGATGAGATTTGTTGAATCGATTTGATGATGACATTTGATGTGTAAAGATGAGATGTGATCAGCAATCCCCATGAGATATTTGACGCCACATAATGTCAATGATACTTCACAGTCTAAGAAAAATCTTTCAAAGATTCGTCAGCGTCAGTCATGATTTTTCAAGATGTTTTCTTATGACAAGAACTTCTCGTGCAAATAGTCGTACACGTTATGATGATTCTGAAAGTTCGAAACCATCATGGGGGAGAAACGTGTACTTTGATGTGTTACGGTCAACCTCCAGGGGAAAGGAGTTTATACAACTTGACTTAGTATGGTTTGTGAAGTTGTCTACATATGGGTAAAGAATTGTTGATGATGAAAATGAATTGTTGATAAACCGCTGCATGTACCCCTAAAAACAGATATTCACCAAAACCAAAGTTGTCATAACACATTCGAGCTGACAATGTTTACGGTTTTGTCTTGATTTTGTAAAATCCCGTGAAAAAATCTATTTTTTGATTTAAATCATAGACTTGTAAAATCCCGTGACAATGGAAACATCCTGGTAATAGTAAAATGCATTCCCGGATCTATCTTACGGTTTATTATTGGTTTTGTAAAATCCCGCGAAAGAAACTATTTCTCGGTTTAAACCATAGAATTGTAAAATCCCGTAATGACGGAACCATCCTGGAGAAAGGAAAGTGTATTTCGGGATCTTATCTGATGTTGGTACTACGGTTTCTGTTTCGAAGAAGAGATAAAAGGGTGTACTTCATGAATTGGATGTGTGTTTGGATATTCGTCATGGCAGTTTGGTTATTACATGGTTTTACGGGGTTATGTGCTTTTAACCATGGTCGAGACGGAAACCATTATCATAGTTCACTTAAAACGTCAAAGAAGGCTAGAATTGAGCTTTTAACCAGAAGATGTGACAACGGGGTTAATTCACTATTATTTATTTGAGGTTGAAGTGAAATATCACGGGCGAGTGTACTTAGTATCTGAAGGTATCGGGGATGGTTGGATGAAGATTCTTCAAGAACCTTGTTCGAGCATATTATCAAAAACGAAGACTTGGAAATCTAGTTATTATTGGGTGACTTTTACCTTTTCTTTTACCACTTGAGGGAATTGGGCTCTTATCACCACAAAATAACTATCACTTTAAGGAGTTACGTTGTAGTGCTCAGTGTCACATTCAATTGTGGATTTTCAAGAGGTGATATACGTCTTATACTTGATGGTTGGTTGGATGAAGAGTATAGAGTACTTAGAGATTCAATGGAGGATGAAGTCTCGGCACCGCTCTTTGTTACATATGTGCAAGTTTAAGTCACGAGTTCGGGTTAGTTTACTTAAGGGTCAAATTCATCATATTGGGTTTTCTCCATCAGCTGTCACAACAAAGAGCCTACTGAATGATAATGGGGTGATTACATGTTTTGCCAAGAGATGATGAAAAGAGAGAGATTATGACGTTTGAACACAACAGTTCAAGCCTCGTTCTCTAAAGAAAAGAAATGTGTACGTTTCAGTGCGCATTATCTTCTGAAGAAGAGAAATCTTCTCATTTATGATCATTCTCGTCAACATGCTTCATGCTTTTTCCATGCGCTTTCTGTGATCAAGTGAACCGGACTACCGTTGCTAGTACTCATATTCCACTTGCTCAATATAATGACGATGGCGACATCATGTGCTAATTTTACGGGGGAGAAGTGTGAATAGAATACAATTGGATGATTTTCACTTATTCAATCAAGAATGGCAACTTTGTATGCAATTCTTGAGGGGGAGAAGAAGTATGATAATTATGCATGGTTGTTCGATATCTGAGAATACATGGTCATACGGCTCCTAACTCATGAAAGAACCGAGCTTCTTCTTAGCGGGTCATCTTTACATGGTGTTTCTTCTATGAGCCGCTGGTTGACATCTTCTCACGGACTGATATGATTAAATGACAAAGTCCTTCTAGTTGCTGGGCTGGTTTCTTTGATGAACATCTTTTTGTTCTTGTTTGATTGGGAGGGATTTTAGTTAAGGAAATTTGCTACATATAACGTAATTGGAACACATTTGGTGAGATGAAGATGTTGACTTTTTATTCCCTAATTGGACAATCTTGAAGAAGTTCGAGTCTACATTCGGTTCTACATTTTCTGCATGTTAGAAGACTAAAGACGAGTTGCATTTAACGATCTAAAGACTTCTTCTTAATCTGGGCATTTATCAAACAGATTGTCGGTTTAGGGGAGAGCACTAATTGGGGGAGGGTGAAATGTCTGATTAAATCCCCAATTAGACTTGCTCACATTCTTCAGCAAGTTGATTCTCACAAAGATTTAAAACTATTCTTCTCAAAAGATTTCTAGAATATGGGCTTCGAATGTGTTGTTGATTTTGAAAGTGTCAAAACCAGCAAGGGGAAGGAGACTCACATCTAAACACAAAGCGAGTAAACTTGATGAACTTAATTCTTCTAAGTGATTGAAGATATCCCAGGAAGACAAATGTCATGACCGCAGAGAAACTCAAGGTTTTACTCATCAAGGCTCTTAGTGTTATTATTCCAACTACGTGGGGGAAGTGATGTACGAGAAAGTTTCTGAAGATAAAAGAGGTACACAAGTGTGTGATGATTTCGATGTTATCGCAATCATCAGGGGAGAGAAGACTGTGTACATTGGGGATGCTCAGCTGTTTTACTTGAGGGCTTAATCAGTGATTCAGAGATATAATCACTTATTCCGGAGTTGACATCCGCAGAGATTGTCATCCGCAGAGATAATCAGTGATTCGGCTTGCTACTTCAATGTTATCGGTTATTCTCTCTTTGGGCATTCGGGTACTTTGGGTTCTTGAGCTTCATACACTATAATCAGGGGAGAGAAAAGTATATATCGGGGTTATTCTTTGTCTATCGGACTTAATCTGCTACTTCAATGGTATAAGTTTCTTTGTCTTCGGGTATATGTGTATTCGGGTTCGTGAGCTCTAGTCTAAGAGACTGACTGCATCAATTCATCTACTTGGGGGAAAGTGGTCTCTTGACAACTTTTTGGGGATGCATCGCTTCAGACTTCAGTGGTAATGAAATATGAGAAGAAAATTAAAGAGTGGGATGATCGTGCGTTCTGTTGATGATATAACCCCGAACGAAGAATCTCGATATCTGTTCTTAAAAGGAGCAGCTGGATTATGATAATGGTGTGCTTCTCTATGCACAGGCTAAGGCAGCTTGAAATAGAGCTTCGAATCTGTTCATCTAATGGATTTTCGGTTTGGGGGGAAGCTGCCAAAGTCTCTCTTTCTCAAAGGCTCATGTTCTATCTTCTATTCTGGAGCCTCGAAAGCTTTGGTGGTGGAAGTTTAAGAGATGACGAATTCTATCTTCTACGACGTGCTGTTCTGTTGATCCCAGTTGAGCAAACGATCTTATATAGAAACTGACTTAGAATAAAAGCTTATTAAGTATTACGCAGAATTTAACACTTAATCTTAAGAAGAAGAACAGTTAACATTCAACACCTCAATATTATTTATTAATACGAATACTCTTACAGTATTAGGGTTTTGCAACCTTGAAGTGTATCGACCTTAGATATAAAACTTACGTCTATCTAATCTAACCTAGGACCTCCTTTTATAGACTAAGGAGTCCTTTACATAATACAATACGTAACCTACAAGATAAATATCTTTACCATATTTATCTAATACAATAAACTAAACCGACTATACAAGACACTAGCAGTGGTTACAATACATCGTCCGTGGTTACACATTACTACTAGCCGTGGATGTCTTCATCAGCGGTTCATCCTTCTGTCGTGGTTATATCAACACTGTCCGTGGTTCCAGTACTTAGAGTAATTCATGATTCAAGGAACCAAAAATCCAACAATCCTCCCCTAAACTTGATACATTCCAACAGAATTCTCAAGTTTCCTTTAAGCTCAAAACATCTGAATTGGAGGATGTAGCCAAACACTTATGAGATTTAAGAATTGTCTCATATTTCTTCAACAAATCATAAGCTTGACCATCATAGGGTAACAACATCTTGATAATACCAGGCTTTAACATCTGAGCAATAATTCCTGGATTCTTATTCAACTGAGGATAATCACCTTCTACAAGCATGTGAATAACTTTTCTAGAAACAGTTAAAACATGAACTCCACAAGTTTGATATAAAAACCATCTTGTTACATTACCATTGTAGAGTCCTTTCCACTCAGGTTCATCATGAGTTGGTTCAAATAAAATCTTCAAGTTATAATAGACCAGTCTCTCATGATAATCATTTGGATGTACATCACCAAACTTATTCTTGTAAAGTCTCCAAAGATTCATCAAATCATCCATTTCAAAGTACTGAAGCATTTGTGAAAATTTGTTATACTCATAAACTTCATTGTTGAGTCTTTGAATTTTCCAAACTCCTTCACTTCCATCATTAAGCTTAAACTCATAAGAAACAATTTGATTAACATCTTCAACTTCTTTCAATCTTTTAGAATCAGATGTTTCTTGATTCTCAGACTTTCTCTTTCTTTTACTTTGAATCCACTCATCATCCTTCTTAATCCACTCTTCTTTCTTCTTAGAATTCATGGGACAGAAATCATCATGATTAATCTTCATACATCTTTCATAAATCTCAAGAATTCTTTCAAATGAACATTTACTAAGATTTTCATAAATGTGAATGCATGAATTCTTATTAATTTTCATTAATACATTCCTCATCTGTGCCATTGAAGGAGGTTTCTTTCTTATAACTTGTTTCCTTCCTTTACTAACCTTCCTTGCCCATTCACTCAAAAGCCTAGCCTTTTCCTCATCATCCAACAAATTCCATTCTTGTGCAGTAAATTCATCATGTATTTGTTGAGAAGCTTCAAGAAAGTTTTGTGATTCATACCATATAGCTAACCATCTCTGACTAGCTTCCTCTTCAGCTTGCTTTCTTTTCTCTAAAGCTACCTCTTCTTCAACTATTATGTTCTTTGCATACTC
The DNA here is from genome assembly GCA_910596185.1 of Chrysanthemum makinoi. NCBI lineage: Eukaryota > Viridiplantae > Streptophyta > Magnoliopsida > Asterales > Asteraceae > Chrysanthemum > Chrysanthemum makinoi. The sequence continues at coordinate 108,047,104 of OU343219.1, forward strand.
TACATCATAAGCTTCTTGTTCTGCTTTAGATTTAAACTTCAACTCAGGTACTACAACCCCTTACCTTTTCAATATCAGATTGAACCACTTTCTTCTTCAAAGGTTCACCAATAACTAAACTTTTTCCTCTGGGTTTGGGTTTAGTTGCATTAGATTGAACAGATAAAACAGGTGCAATGATAGGTGTACAAATAGATGAAGTTTTACTTAGATTTATCAAAGTACTTGCAGCTTCTTTCTCAACTTCTTTAGACTTAGGTGGTGGTGATACAGAGAGAGTTGTGACAACAGTGGAAGTGGTTATGATAGCAGTGGGTATGATAGTAGTAGGTATAGTTGTAGTGGTTATAGTTGCCATGTCTGTTGCTGCAGCAGTGGTTAGAAGAGTACTAACCGCGGTTTCAGACATACCATCAGTGTTTGTGTTCTGTACTACATCTTCTACAACTTTCTTCACATTTTGAAGAACTGCCTCATTCCCATCTTTATCAGATACCAAAAATGTTTGATCTCCACTATTAACATCTTCTTCCATAGATACATTAACAGCCTCCCCTGAATTCTTGCCTTCACTCCTCCCCTGTTTGGATACATCCTCCATATTCAGAGCTGGAGAGGAGTCCACCTTCTTTTTCGTTCTTCGTAGCTTCCTTAAAACAGCAACTCCAGGTCGTCTTACTTTTTCCAAAACCAAAACTCTGTGCTTCAATCTCCGAATATCCTTACCTTGAAACACATCCAACTCCTGTAGACCCGAAATTGTAGCCTCCATTTTAGCACATTTTTCCGTCAATTCATTAACACGTTCAAGAATATCCTCCCCACTTCGACCTGTGTGAACTGGTCCGAGAGGTGGTTCATTGGAAAAGTCATCATGTACAAACTCAGAATCCGTCAATTCATGTTCAAGTTCCAACCTATCCTCATCACTTCGAGCTGTGTTAACTGCTCCGAGAGGTGAATCCTTGGATATAGAAAACATAGCATCAGACCGAGCCTGACCAACTATGCACCCTGTATTAGCCAAGTGTCTAGGGATTCCTCCACCTATGTTAAGTTCCAAGGAACTCTCCACATTAGGAGTTGCCAAAGGTTGGGTCTTATTGATGTTTCCACTATCCTGACCAGCAACAAAGCATGAATCAGTAGTGGAAGCCCTTCCAATCATGTCACCTACACCACCTGTGACAGCCTCATTAGCAACACCACTAGCACTAGCCTAGGGTAGCTCAGTGCCCTTCAGTCTCCTAGTGAATACAATAGGTGTATCAGTGGTTTGAGTTTGACTAGAAGTGGGTTGAGATACACTATCAGCGGTTATAGGTGTACTATCAGAGTTTTGAGGTGCATCAGCAATTTTCTCAGTTGTTACAGAGACTAAAGGTTGAGATGCAAAATCCTTATCAAACTCATGATCAGTAGGCAAAGTAAGCATATGAGGAAATAAAGGAACATCGATAATGTTTACATTTTGTGGCTGATTCCTCATATGTGCAAAAACCTTAGAAAGCATATGATTTACTTCATACTCCTGAGAATGTTCAACAGGCTCCTCTATTTGACTTTCCACAATCAGTTGAACAAACCTAGGATATAAATAGTATTTACCCTTCTTCCTAATGTTTTGGACTAGCCCCTCATATATCATCTTAGACCAATTGAACTTTCTTCCATCAGATAAACAAATAATAGCGGTAGCAATTTTGGAAGGAAAGTCATTAAAAGCTGTGGTCTTATTACTCATACACATCAATAACGTATGAATAAGAAACTTCCATTGTTTTGAAAAGAAACTCTTAAAATATTGTGCCTTATCACCTCTGTGGGTATAACCTAATCTTTCCAAACCAGCAACAATCTCAACATCTGAAAGATTATCAACACCATCAGCATCATCAAACTTTAAAACACCCCTAATGATCTCCTCAGAAACTGAAATAGCATGCTCATCCACAACAGTGCTAAACACTTCGACTCCATCAACCATTTCAAGCTTAGCATTCCTCCAGAACTGATGTATGTAGGCTTTAAAAATGGTTGGTGTAACAGTTAAGGCATAGTGAATAGGACTGTGAACAAGGAAATCAATCATTTGATGAAACCATTCAGATCGAGCATTCTTTGTAAGAATAGCAACAAGATTATGTGAAGTGGAATACTTTTCAGTCATTGTGATGAATGATGGTTATGATGTGGGTTTTGTGAATTATGCAAATATAGGTGATTAGGGTTAGTAGTGAGCGCCAATTGAGGTGTTTTGAAGATCAAATAAATGATCCATCCGTGATTTGGAGGAAATAAAATACTTTTGCAAAAGTTACCAAGCAGCCCCTGATGTATCCAATTCTAACAAAAAGCTATCCGCGGTTGCAGAACAACTATCCGGGTTTAGATACAAACCACCCGTGGATACATAGTAACACTTCAACCAAACTTCCAAGAATTATAGCAAGCAAATCTGTGTTATTATGAAAGAGATCTCACAAAAATATGAAGGATTACACAATTTTTTTTTTTTTTTTTTTTTTTTTTTAACAAACATAAGCAGCTAACACACCAGCTCCTATGTACACAAATCCTTCATACCTGCAAGACAAAAACACAAAACAAACACAGAGAAGAAGGTTATTGTTATCAGTGGTTAGTTTATACCATCAGTGGATCTAAATGACCTATCCGTGGTTAGAACAAGTAAGTCAACATGGTAAACTTTATGGATTAATATAAGTCCAATACCCAAGAATCTCATTAATTCCTCAACCACATTTAACATGCCCCTCATTTACTTCCAAAGCCCATTTCTCTGCTTATATAAAGAACCCAAAACTCATAAAACACACACACCAATCAAAACCCTAATAACCCCAAAATCCACAATCAACTTCAATCACCATGTGGAACCCTAGTTGGAATAAATCAGAAGTAGTTGATCTAACATCCTCCTCATCCTCATCATCATCAATTGAAGATACTAACCCATGGCAGTTTTACCTCCCTCCACAAGAAACAAGACCAAGAAAATCCTCATTTCTTCCATCATCAGAAGATGATAGTGTGGTGAATCCAAGTGATGCATCGGAGGACTCTGATGACTCCTCAAAGAAGATAACTTCAAACCCCCAACCTTCATCATCCCAACCCCAAACAAGACCACGAGCAAGAAACCCACCACTCCCAAACAACAGAGAGGTGGTTCTTGGTCATCCAGCACCAGGTTGTGGTGCTTCTTCACATATAGTAAGGGGGAAGGGAAAAAGGAAAATGGAATGATGCTTTTTGGTGAAACCAATAGATGCAAGTATGATATGACTATGTCCTTTGTGCTTCATCTACTGTGGTCATCGTCATCATCTTCGTTTTCATCAATCCATCCTCCCCATTTTGATCCTTAGCTTCTTCGTCGTACTGGTCATGCATATCACAAATGCATATCCAGCAACTGGAAGGAACTATGTGAGCAAGTATAGTAATAGAAAATCATGTAAAGAAATAGTCTTTTAATTTGCACTTGAAGTTGCATTGTAAGCTGTAAGCTGTAAACTGTGTTGTTGAATGAATGAACAATGAACTTCAGTACTTCTTTTACTTCTATAATGATCTTTCTTGTATCTGCAAAATGGTTAGTGAAAACGAGACAACTAGCAGTGGTTTGAACCAAACTATCAGTGGTTAGAAACAAAAATAGCAAGACTAAGATTACATAATAACATTCCAATACTTATACAAACTAGTACAAAACAATTTGAGAATTTAGATATTAATCATTCCAATACTAACAACAAGGTACTGAAACCTCCCCACATTAAAAGCTTTAGTGAGAAGATCAGCAACATTGAAATCATTATGGATTTTTACCATTTGAATCAACCTTTTCTCATTACAATCTCTAATAAAATGATGTCTTATCTCAATATGTTTAGTTCTAGAATGTAAAACAGGATTTATAATGATGCATATTGTCTGTTTTATTATCAATAAATCTTAGTATGCATAAAATTGTACCCAAAATTCAGCAATTGATTCTGAATCCATAGAACTTGACCACAGCAACTAGCAGCAGCCACATATTCAGCTTCAGTTGTAGAATTTGCCACAATAGTTTGCTTTTTACACTGCCATGAAATAAGTCTGCTTCCCAAAAACTGACATCCTCCAGTAGTAGACTTCCTATCCAAACTAGCACCAGCATAGTCACTATCTGTGTAGGCCACCAAATCAAAAGGAGAATCCTTGGAGGATGACCTTTAAGATACCTAAAGATCCTCTTAACAGCATTCATGTGTGAGGTATTAGGTGTGACTTGAAATCGTGCACACACACATACTGAGAACATAATATCTGGCCTAGATGCAGTGAGATACATCAACGATCCAATCATGGACCTGTACAACTTTTGATCAACTCTGGTACTTCCATCATCAGGTAGCAATGGTTTCTGAGTCTCCATTGGTGTACTAGCACTCTTCACATCCTGAAATCCAAACTTCTTCAAAACATCTGCTACATACTTGTCTTGACTAATGAAGATACCATCAGTCCTTTGTTGAACCTGTAGCCCCAAAAAGAAAGTGAGTTCTCCCATAGAACTCATCTGAAACTTATCATGCATAAGCTTCTCAAAATCTTTGCATAGCTCCTTATTAGTTGAGCCAAAGATGATATCATCTACATAAACCTGAACCAATAAAATATCATCTTTGTGCTTCCTTATGAACAAATTTTTATCAATCAGTCCTCTTTTAAATCCATTGTCCATCAAATAAGTGGACAGGCACTCATACCATGCCCTAGGAGCTTGATGCAAACCATACATAGCCTTTCTCACCCTGTAGACCTTGTCAGGATGATCAGGATCTTCAAAACCAGGAGGTTGACAAACATAAACCTCCTCATCAATTGTGCCATACAAAAATGCACTCTTAACATCCATCTGATACACAACAAAGTTTCTGAATGAAGCATAAGCTAAAAACAATCTAATAGCCTCAATTTGTGTATCCTTGAGCAACCAACTTGACTTGTTCTCCACACACAATACCTCTTTCATCCTTTTTGTTTCTGAACACCCATTTTGTCCCAATTGCCCTCTTACCATTTGGAAGATCTACCAAGGTCCAAACCTCTTGAAGTTTGAACTGAAGAAGCTCCTCTTACATTGATTCTACCCATCCTTCTTCAGATAATGCTTCTTCAACTCTCTTGGGCTCCTTTTGAGACAGAAAATAAGTAAATAGGCAATTTTGCAGATCTTTATGACTATTTCTTTTGTGAAGTGATCTTGCAAAGAACCCATGTTCAGGAAAGGGTTTAGTGTTCTTAACCTTGCTTCTTGTTTGAACTGGAGTATTCAAGTTTCCAAGTATTTGTTCCTTGGGATGAATCTTGTGTATCCTTGTTGAGGTAACAAGACTTTCATGAATGACATGTTCCAAATTTGATAAATCAGCATTGAAGAAATCATCCATGTCTTCATCATCAGTAGGAGTATCAATTTCAATCCAAGCAGGCATATCAGGATCATGTGGATACTCCTCTTCACCATGTAATGGCTTTGCATGTGGTCCAAAGAAAGTACTACTATCAGTACTTACAGCAGGGATTTCACTTGTGATAACAGTGGTAGAAGTTGTTGGCTTAGCCGTGCTTGCATTATCTCTATCCGTGCTTACTTTTGACTTAGCAGTGCTTTCAGCATGCTTTTTCTTCCTTTCAATTTCTTCTACCAACACTGAATTATCTTTCAATAACTCATCCTTATCTTGATGATGATCAACATTGCCTCCAGTATTCAAGACATCATCATCAGTGGGACCTTGCTTATCAATGATGGGTGAGACAGAACTAGCTTTCCACTTTTCAAACAAATAGAACTCTTTAGGAGAATCAGCTTCCTTAGAAATTTCTTCTGCATCAGAATCCTTTTGAGTACCTGCATCAACATTAGTGGAAGTTCCTGCAATGATAGGCTCATAATTCATAGATTTGGTTAGCATATCAATGTTAAACAGCCAGTCTGGTCCTTTGGTCTCAACACTAGGAGTCTTTTCACCGAATTGAACATGTAGATTCTCTTCAACAGTTCTAGTCCTCCTATTGTATACTCTAAAGGCTTTACTATTTGAAGAGTAGCCTAAAAAGTATCCATCATCAGCTTTTTCTTGAAACTTGCCTAGGTAGTCTATGGTATTCAAGATAGTAACAGGACACCCAAAAGGTTTTAGGAATGCAATCATTGGCTTCCTATCATGTAACAGCTCATAGGGTGTCTTGTTATGAGGCTTTACTACCTTACTTCTATTCTGCACATAACATGCAGTGCCTACAGCTTCAGCCCAAAAGGTAGTTGGTAACTTAGACTCTGACAACGTAGTCCTAGCAGCCTCAATTTGTGTTTGTTTTCCTTTCAGCTACACCATTTTGTTGTGGTGTTCTAGCAACACTAAACTGTCTTTCTATACCTTTATCTACACAAAACTGATTCATCACTGCATTATTAAACTCAGTTCCATTATCACATCTGATTATCTTGGCTTTATGATTCACTAGATTTTCTATCTTAGTAATGAAACTCTTGAGAATCTCACTAGTTTCACTCTTAGCAGCCAAAAAGTAAACCCAAGAAAATCTACTATAATCATCAGTGATAACTAGGCAATACTGCTTATGGTTCAAACTCTTGACAAAAGTAGGTCCAAATAAGTCCATATGAAGCATAAACAGTGGTAGTGAAATGGTGTTGACAGTTTTGGTCTTACAAGAAGCTCTATGTTGTTTTCCTTTTTGACAAGCCACACACAGTTCCTTACATTCAAAAACCTTAGAAGGTAACCCTCTCACTAAGTTTCCTTTTACCAGTTTATTGATTGTTTTGTAATTTAGGTGACCTAATCTTCTATGACATAACTTAGACTCATCCACAGATGCTTTAGCAAACAAAAAGGTTAAGGACGTATTAGGAATTATATCTTTAAGATCAAAAAAATATATGTTTTCCTTCCTAGGTACCCTAAGCTGTATAAACTTCTCATCAGGCATCTTAAACTCAGGTGACAACACCACACATTCAGTTTCACCAAAAAGTACCCAGTTTTTCTTATCACACATTTGAGAAACACTGAATAAATTGTACTTAAGTCCCTGTACCAAGTAGACCTTTTCAAAGTCCAAATTCCCTGTTCTGATTGTACCTCTTCCAAGTATCTTTCCTCCCTTTGGATCATTGCCAAAAGCCACATATCCTCCATCGAAAGCTTCAAAATATTCCAGGTTGCTCCCATCCCAAGTCATGTGCTAGATCAACCACTATCAAAAACTCCTTTGTTTTTTTAGCTCATCTTGTAGATTGCCCTCAGAATCTGAACCAGAAGATGAAGCATAGGCCATTAGAGCAAAGTTATGCTCTTTTGAAGCTTCACTAGCAAGAAAAGCTGCATTTGGACCTTCTTCAATCTGATCACTCTAATCATAATCACCAATCCCATCCTGAGCAACCAAAGCTGAAGAAGCAGCAGGCTCTTCTGTTGTCTTCTTAATACCTTCACTCTTTAGAGCTCGACATTCCCTAGCAAAGTGACCTTTTTTTTGCGTTAAAACACTCCATCTTGCTTTGGTCGAATCCAGCCTCCTTGACCATCATACTTAACCTGTCTTCCAGTCCTCCTCAGAAACTTTCTTGCTTGGAGAGTCAACATTGCCATTTGCCATTGAAGATTAATCTCTTCAAGATCATCAGGATCAATTTGATCCAGATCTTGATTCAGCACAGTAACATGGTAGTTAAATCAGCCAGAAAAGCACAAATTGCACCATCACTGACATTATCACTAACAGTTGTATTGTTTGCAATAGCCGTGGTTATACCATAGCAGCCGTGGATACATCTTGTGGTTTTTGTGATTAGTGGATACAAAAGCAATGTTTTGATTAGAGGAAGATGAGTGAGCAAAGTTATTCTCAGACTCATAAACCTTCAAGTTGTTGAAGAGATGTCTAGAGTATAGTAGGAAAATCCTCCTTATTTCTCCACACAATTGTATGAATAGCCCATTCAGATGATAAACTTCTAATGAACTTCAAATTAATGTCTTCTTGAAGAAACTTGTAATTTACTGACTTCAGTTGACTGATAAGTTTTTGAAGTCTATTGTATGTGCCATCAATCTTTTCTCCAGTAAGAGCAGTGGAGGTTTCAAATTGATGCTTGAGCATATTCATCCTTGACTTCTTAGTAGCTTCATTACCAGCAAACCTTAATTCAAGAGCATCCAATAAATCTTTAGCAGACTCATATTGATCAAAGTCCAAGGCAAACTCATTAGGTATTCCCATAGAAAGAATACTGTGAGCTTTGATCTCCATTTTCCTTTTAGCTTTATCAGGTTCACTAACAATAGCTATCTCTAGTCCATCCTCACCCTTCTTAGGAAGAGTGTCTCCAGATTTGATACTCACCATGCTTGAGCATGGGTACCTTTGAAGCAGTCACCATGTGAGTTTCGTCAGACATCTTATCTTACTTTAGCAAAACTTAACTTGACCTCTTCTTGGTTACAGTTTCTAGATCACAAGCTCTTATACCACTTGTTGATCCCAGTTGAGCAAACGATCTTATATAGAAACTGACTTAGAATAAAAGCTTATTAAGTATTACGCGGAATTTAACACTTAATCTTAAGAAGAAGAACAGTTAACATTCAACACCTCAATATTATTTATTAATACGAATACTCTTACAGTATTAGGGTTTTGCAACCTTGAAGTGTATCGACCTTAGATATAAAACTTACGTCTATCTAATCTAACCTAGGACCTCCTTTTATAGACTAAGGAGTCCTTTACATAATACAATACGTAACATACAAGATAAATATCTTTACCATATTTATCTAATACAATAAACTAAACCGACTATACAAGACACTAGCAGTGGTTACAATACATCGTCCGTGGTTACACATTACTACTAGCCGTGGTTGTCTTCATCAGCGGTTTCATCCTTCTGTCCGTGGTTATATCAACACTGTTCGTGGTTCCAGTACTTAGAGTAATTCATGATTCAAGGAACCAAAAACCCAACATGTTCGATATCCTTATCTCGGTACTCGTATCATCATCTTCTTAAACTATATCATCTACTCTATCTTTGTAAATATTTATCAAAAACCAAAATATAAAAATATAAAACCAACAAAAAGAAAATAGAAAAATAGAAAATTTCAAAAACCCATAAAAATCAGAAAATTTTAAAAATACCAAAAATATGTTTTCTCAAGACATGTCTTCTGGTATCGATAACATCTACGGTCTTAGAAATGTCATTCAATAATGGCACGGGACCATAGATGAAGTTCGAGTAGGAGGTGTAAATATTCTTTTCCCAAAACATGTCCAAAACCATGGCTTACAGTTATTTCAGACTGTAACCCGGGCTTCAAATGATGGCTTGCAGTTATTTCAGACTGTAACCCGCGCTTAAAATATGGTTTGCTATTATTTCAGATAGCAACCCGTTCTTCAAGGAAGGAAAGTGTTGCGCTAAACAATTTTCAAATATTTCGTGCACTTATCCTAAAACAAAATGAGGAAAGTATGTCAAAGGACTGCTGTTCCTACTCAAATATTTTTCCTTCTAAAAAATTCTTCAAAAAAATATTTGTTTTAACAAAAATGGTGGATATTGAGTTGCTTGAAAATCAATCAGAATCAGAATTTTTATAAATTTGCAAAACCCAATCAATGACTTCAGCTTGGTTAAAACTTCTTATGAAATGAGTCATTGATTGAGGGGGAGAATGTTTTCAAATCTATATCATCTAACGGGCTTTCTTAATTATCCTAAATGCTTAACTGAAAATGATGTTAACCTACGTTGAAGGACTAGGTGCCAAGGATATGATTGTTAGGATTAGATGATTAGAGTTTGATGAACACATTATTCCCATGCCTTTACATGACCTGATTCATATGTTGAATTGACTTTTATTAGTCGATTGTTGTGTGGGTGTTGTCGACCACCATATATCTGTCTGTAAACGTATGCAGATATCATGGATCATAAGAATGTTCCCGATCCGGATCCCACAAATGAAGATGATTGGATGCCGAAAGGAAAGGGTAACTATATCTTAGGTTGACAAATGAAGAAACGGAGCTCAATTTGACTTCTATGGAGAGTTTGCATGGAAAAATGCAACGTAAAAGGTCTCACTGCATCAGCAGATGGTTTTCTTCATCATCAAATGAAGAAACGGAGCTTAATTTGACCTCAGTTGGCATGAAAAATGCAACGTAAGAAGTCTCACTGCATCTGCAGATGGTTTTCTTCCAACCTTCAGCAACAACAACAAAAGCAGCTCAACCACCTAACGTATCTTTGTGCAGGACAAGTAGTGAATAATACCATTTTTCAAAATATTTGTTAAAATTGTTTTGAAAATGGAAAAATATTGTTTTGAAAATAAATTGGACTAAATTTTGAAAATCACCGGACTTCATTTTTATCAAAACCTAAGTCACTCAATCAACGACTACGGTCATCGATTGAGGAGGAGAGTGATTTAAAATAATATATTTTAAAACGATATTTCATCTATCAAGTCCGGCTCGTACAAATTAAAGTGGTGATTTAAAGATTTAATGTTATGTCATGGTATGATTTTCTTTAAAACTCAATGATCTTACAAAATGAAATTTTTTCTGTTCTTGTTTGATTGTGAAATTGTTTTATTTTATTTAAAGATCTCTTAAAAACTATCATACCTGACACTAACAATCTTTAATGTCTTAAATTGATCCTTATCAGTCATTTTTCAAAATTAAATGTTGCCACGTCTTTCCTCAAAATTTTCTAAATGATTTAAATCAATCGGTATCCAAAATCTCAATTGGTTTGAAATTTTTGATCGGGGGAGAGATCGTGATTTAAATCTCAAATCGGTTTTAAAGGGTGATTGTTTCAAAAGCACTCCTTCCTTCAGGTGCCAAACAATTTTGAAATACATAATGCACATGGTTGTGGAGGAGCATTTAACCATAAACCAGAAGAGCTTTTAAATCAGGCACATTTTCTCCCATGTTTTAAAAACCTTATTAAATAACTTGGGATCCAAAATCTCAAAGGGTTTGATATTTTTGATCGGGGGAGAACTTGTGATTTAATAATGAAATTTGATAAATGATGATCGATTTGATTCAAATGTGCATGCTGCTCTCCCATATGTGCTAAACGCTTTCGAATCTCAAAGCACATATTGAGGGGGAGCATTTCAAAAGAAAAAAAAACTTTCAAGGCACAAAAGATTCTATGTTTCAACATAATGTACCTTGATTGATTTTCTAATGGTTTTCTGTATGGCAATATTATCGTGAAATTACTTCAAAAGAACTCCTTCCTCTATGTGATAAAATTATTTCAAATATCCTACGCACATATTGAGGGGGAGAATTTACCAAAGAAATTCAAATGGCTTTTTCTAAGGAAATTGTGATCAAGAAATCATTTCAATGAACTCTTGCCTCCATGTGCTAAACAATTTCAAAATCATATGCACATGTTGAGGGGGAGCATTTCTAAACGATCAAAACAATTAAGGTACAAAATGCTTTGATTTTATATCACACGTACATTGATTGATTTTCCAAATGATTTTTTAATTGGTTTCGAGAAGGAATGAACAATACCAAAAGACCGACCAATTTACTTTATGCAAGGTGATATAAGGATGGTTAGGTTAGGTATTCGTTCCCACGATCCCGCTAGAGCCGGAGGGATCTACCCAGGGACAATCCACTAGATAGTGTAGAGTCCTTAGGTATGATGAAAAAAGAAGAAAAATGAGAAATGGGAAGAGTGCCGACTGAGATTGAGCTAGAACCGAAATAAACCCAACAAGGTTCTGGTTATGAAGTCTTGGTAAGCACTGAAGGGGTTGAAGAATGAAAAAGAAATAAATGTGAAAAAGGGTGAAAAGAAATAGCCCTCCAATAATTCAACCTTAGGGCCGAAACCGGGTTCAATACATATGCTACTAGTTGTTACTAACGTAACACTGGTATTGAAGACAAGACGTCATGGACCTAGTGACGCACTGCACTAAACTTCCCAAGCTACTCAAGTTCCTCTTAAAAGGGCTTGTTTCATTCTCACGGGGAACCTACATAATCTATCGACTTTTTCTTAGAGATTGTTGATATTGAAGAAGGAGACCCTCTCCCTAGTCTCCGTCATAGGAACCAAATGTGCACAATTGAGTCTAGAGCCAAGAGATCATCCACAATATCTCATTAGGACACAAAATTAATGAAGACTTACTGTTTTACACAATGTGAAAAGTAAGAATATATTAAGAGTCCTACTCATTATCCTTGTGGTATTGCCAGAACATCCGAGTGATATGTAAAATATTCACGATGAAGATGGAAATCCTTCTAGAGCCAACGTCAAACAAGCTCTTGGTGGGTGACAAGTGAGATCTTTTCTAAAAATCAAGCTTGTGACAACTGGACAGAAACAATGGGGCGATTCACTCTTGAATCGACCTTGGTCCAGGATTGGAATTGACGAATACTTTTGGAAAAACCGTTCGATGTGCAAACCTTCTTTTCTCTAGCACGTCGAATGTGTATTCATATTTCAAACACAAAAAGTATCTCTGATTGAAAAAAATACTTTTGGAAAAACCGTTCGATGTGCAAATCTCTTCTCTCTAGCACATCGCATGTGTACTCTTTTAAAATACAAAAAGTATTTTTGATTGAAAATTGATCTTTCTCATAAAACCTTCGTCGTATTGCAAAACTCTTTCTTCTAAGAAATACGCGATTGTTTTCAAATCAATTTTTCATCAATCGGTGAATCTTAATTCGCTGGTTCACTCACTCCGTGTTGTCTTCTTTGAGACGTTCCGGTTTGAGAACAGCTAGAACATCTGCGAAACCCTATCAAGGAGATTCTTCGAAATTATACCTAATCACAGACAGTACTTGTACTGATCAACGGGGAACAGTGGGCCGTGTACCTCAATTCAACGAAAGTGATCAAAGACACTTTCGTATGTTTTATTGCTAAGTGTTGTTTGCAAGTACATTTGGACGGTTGCAGCTGATCAGAATTGAGGAGTCAATCCAAAGCCGCATGCTCACAGCATCCACACTTAATTGAAGAAATCATGACTTGTGCATATCTACAGAACCTGGCTGAGATATTTTTATACTATGTGTTAGGAATCAGAAATTCCATAAGTAAAAGAGTCGGTCACCTCAACTATTGTCTAGTCAATGTTAGCTCGTTGACTTGTCATTATTTACGTTACTTATTAGATATGTAGTAGCGTAGAATAGTTTAGTGCAACACCGTGGAGGAAGGACGGGTCTTTACCCATTGTATCCCTGATCCACAGGCCGTCAGGAGGTCGTTTAGTTTGTAACCTATAAATACCCTCTACCTTGCAAGGTAGAGGGTTGGATGTTCTTTGGTAATCTAACATTACATGAGTTTCTCTTTCTAGAATATCCCACTTTCTCTCTCTCTTAAATCATCTATACGCCTAAAGTGTTAATGTTATGATGTGTATGTGAAAACCAATATATTACAATTGGTATCAAGAGCCATGGTTAGATCATATCTTACACATCTTTGGATTTCTAGTGGTTTTTAGGTGGTTTTTGAGTTTGAAAAGTTTAGTGGTTTGTGCATTATTTGGTTGATTTCTTGTGTTAAAGCTTGGATTTTGTTAGTACTTTTATGTTTAGAATCATCACAAGTGTTTAGGTTTTCATTTGGTAAGCTTGAATCATCTTGGTTGGGTTGTTTTTGGATTGAAAAGTGATGTTTGTGAAGGGTTCTTGCTAGCGACTTAACCTACGGATTTCTTTTCTTGCTAGCGACTTGGTTTACATTTTTGTAGCGAGTTGCAGTTTGTGGAGTTAGCGACTTAGGCTTAGCGACTAACAGTACAAGTAGTGGATTCTCCACTAAGGGTAGCGACTTGGTGTTAGCGACTTGGTAAGTAGCGAGTTGCTATTTAGCGACTTGATTCCTTAGCGACTTGAATCTTAGCGAATTGCTGCCAAAATTTTGCTAGCGACTAGAGACTTAGCGAGTTACTAATTTAGCGACTTGGGACTTTAGCTACTTGGTGGTATAGCGACTTAGTTGCTAGCGAGTTGGTTCAAATTCCCTAGCGACTTGGGGGGTTAGCGACTTGTTACTAATATCTTAGATACTTGGTATTTAGCTACTTGGAGTTTTAATACCTTGGTGTAGTAATTCAAGATAACACAATGTCATTCATCACTGATCCTCTAATCACCAAAGTACTTGCTCTCTATGACACCACAAAGAATAGTGAAAAAAGATGCTTCCCTGAATGTTCTACATTTTATGATTCAGCATCGCTTAATCAAAACAACTCAGATGAGTCACTCTTAATGTTTACAAATGATGCAATGAAAATGGAATGCACCAGTGAGCCCTTTCAACATCTCAGCCAGCTTCTCAACCTACTGTTATCTACAACTATGGATCGAACAAGTTGTGCTATCGTTCGTTAGGATTTTCCCACTTTGACAAGAACTGTTTTACTTAACTTAGATCGACTGAGGATTCCAATTACCAAAGAGAAATTCTCAACTGATGATTCTCATGCAGCTCTTCAAACTATCTTCAATCAATTTCAGCCACTTATCCGGGGGGAATATTCCTCAGATTTTGATGATGACATGACTAGAATCTCATTCAAGAAACACACGGGAATGGAAATTCATGAGTTCAAAAACTCATTCCTTCAACTTATGAGTAATATGGAAATATACATCAAGGAAGCTGCAAAAGAGAATAATAAGCTGAATGAATTGAATGAGTGTCAAGAGACACTATGGAACGATTGTGACAAGTCATGCAATAGACCAGTTGAACCAGTGGATGATACCGATTGCAGAATTTCAGTTGCAATGAAAAAGAATGAAGACAACGGCACGGATCTCAAATACTCAGAGTCAGAAAAGGTCTCAAGCGATAAGGTACACTTAACTGATCACAGAAATTCTTATGTAAAGGTACCTGACTCTTACTCTGAACATAACATCATGAAATCGTTCTTGGTTGAGCCTGAATCTAATGTTAATAACATGATTGAAAAAAGGGTATATGATGAACTTTCAAATAAATACTCAATTCTTGAAAAACATTGTATTTCTTTGGAAATCGAAATGCAACAAAAAGATGAACGCTTTTATGCAAATAAAACATGCATTAATCAGGAATTTCTAGAATTTTGAGAATTTTTTGAAATTAATCAATTAAAAACCCAGATTCAGGACAAAGACTCAACCATATGCAATCTGAAATTATTACTCTCAAATGTACAGAAGTATGACTGTCATGAGATGAGTGATACACTTGAAACTAGAAATGCTGAGCTTGCTCTTTGTGTGTCCAACCTGTTAAGAGAAAATGAATCATTAAGAAAGAACTTAGAGGAGACCAATTCCAAGTTGATCAATCAATCTAACAACTTATTGAAGGACATTGATGACCTCAAAGCCCAAATTCAAGATAAGAGCTTCAATATTGTTGCCTTAAAAAATGAGCTTAGAAAATCTATTGGAAATAGGATGAACACTAAGTTTGCAAAACCATCAAATTTGGGGAAGTCAACTGGTCAGAACCACTTTAAACGTATAGTAGTTAAGCAGCCTAATGCCTTTAGAACTGAAAGAGTTAAATCATCGAAATCTAGGCTTGCCTCCCAAATTGATGAGAATATTGTTTTGTCAAAACCAGTCACTTCATTGCTTCATTCCGATATGATGAATCTCAAACTCCAGGGAAATGTTCAAAGCTCAAAGTTTAGAAATACTAGAAGTACAACTAGTTCTCATAAGAAACTTCATTTGGCTGATCAATCCCCTAAGAAACCATCGAAACACAAAAGGAACAATAGCCAAAACAGGGAAGTGCACACATACAAATCTACTAGTAATTGCTTCAAATGGATTCCCACTGGCAGACTATTTAAGTTCTCTGAATCCAAACGGACTTACATACCTAAATCTTGCCTTAAGTGGATGCCCACTGGAAAACTCTTCAAGTATATTGAGCCTAAAAAGATCTCTAATATTGATACGTCTGTATTAACCAATGTTATATCAAATAGTGAAATTATTCATGTCACTAACCCATCCTGCTGCAATTCTACATGTGCTTCTAGTACAATGTGCTCTCAGTCTTTTTCAGGTACAATGCTCAACTCAATCAGGAACTTCATGACTTGGTTCCCATCAGAAATGAATATAGCTCATTCAGGAGCTATAGCTTGCCAGAATTGATGTACATCTTACTTTGACTCCTATTCATTTTGAATCAGGACTCGCTCTTTTATATCTGTGTACAAATCAAGTTTTTCTTTAAAAAAAAATTATTTAATTGTTAGAATACGTTGCATTTTGTCTAAATATTTTGGTCTAAAAATATTATTTACAAATTAAAAGATTTATTCGTTGTCATCGATAACATCTACGATCCTAGAAATATCATTCAATAATGATACGGGATCATAGATGAAGTTCGAACAACTGATATTTAAAAAATAAATAAATAAATATATATATATATATATATTAATATATATATATATATTAATATATATATATATAATATATATATATATATATTAACGGGTTGGTTAATGTCATTCAATGGTCTATGTTGACATTGATTGAGGGGGAGATTTGTTGTGTAAGTTTTCTTGGTTACATCTGCTTCAGTGCTGGTTATGGTGTTTGCTCAGTTGTAGGTTGTGGTCGTGTCTTGCTTGTGTGATTGTCTTTGTGTTCCCATGAATTGAGTGCTTTGCATTGAATGTTTATTTGATTCATGGTTATCATTGTGATTATTTATGCTATATGAGTTAATATGCTATCTAATAATTCTGTTATGGCCATGGATTATTTATAAGTTCTATGCAGAATATGATCAAATTACACTTTTTAATGACCATGGTTGCAACTTACTGTGAAAAACACTATAGACTTAGTTTAAAATCTTTGATAGCGAATTACCACACTAGCCTCTAAACCACAGGGACCGAATGTGTCAATTAGCCTTTCTTGAAAGTCTCCTCCTCTTACCCCTAGCGACTTAGTATTTTTTTCTCTTTTCTTTTTCTTCTCACATGTCTTAAAACATTTTTTTCTATCTTTCTCTCTTCAAAAGCATTCGACATAGCGATTTAGGAGTGGTATGAAGTTAATTTTTCACTATTTGTTATCCTACTCATGTCTGTGTTGCTTTTCTAACACATCTTTTTAACCAGATCTCATCGTGCTTGTGATTCGTGACATTTGATTCCCGCATAGGTTCGAATTATTATGTAATCATGTTTTGTTGTAATGATGATTTTTGCAAGTGTGTTAAATGTTTGGTATAACTGTTCTTGAGTGTTTGTTTAAGTGTGTCCAAGTACTGGTGCTGTATAAATGGTGGATTGGGTCGTTTATTTGTTGAGGTAACAATTTTTCTTGTTGGCGACTTAATTTTGTTCTTGGTAGCAAGTTAGGTTAAATGTTCATCGTAGCGAGTTATTACTTTTAATACTGCTCATCTTAGCGACTAAGCTGCTGTGGCAACTTAGTGAATTATTTACTAGCGACTTGGGTAGCGACTTAGTTGTATCATTATTATCAGCGACTTGTCTTTACAAGTTAGCGAATTAATAACGGTAGCGACTTAGTAAACAGATATGTAGCGACTTGGCTATGTTACTGTTCATGGCGACTTGTCTGTACAAGTTAGCGAATTAGCAAATATAGCGACTTAGTGAACTAAACTGGTAGCGACTTGAATGTGGTACTGGTGATGGCGACTTGTCCTTACAAGTTAGCGTCATAGTTTATTTTCATGTAGCAAATTAGTCCTGTTTAGCGGCCTGTCCTTTTATGAATAGAGTCTTGCTTGGTGGGTTCTTTTCTTTTTCTCTGTGTCTAGGGTTATTAAATTGTTTAAAGGTAATTTGCTAGGATGATCTCATTCTCATAGTTGACTCAGGATCTCCTGAAGCAACTTGTTGGGTCATCTTATTCTATGTAACTTGCTATAACATTTCTGTTTGGGCAAGCGGTACTTGGGTTCTCTAGTGGCAACCAAATGTTACATCTTGTTTCATACATATTTGTTATATCACTTCTACATTTGTATCTTGACTCACGATATGATTCCTTTGCAATGCACTCTTTAACCTTTAATCTCTTATCATCTCGTCCTGTGAAAATCTATCAAAAGGAATCTGTTTCATTTAAATGTCTCACTAATACCTCTCTATCATTTACTATATGCATATGGGAACCCCTTCTAGTTACTATTTCTGAGTGTCTATGTCATAAGGGTGCTCTCAATGATTGTCTCACTAATCATTTATTATCTAACTCGTTCCCAATCATTACTGTTGATTGTATGTATACTCAGATCATCAATGGCAAGTTCAATCCCTGAAAAGAACGTTACCCCTTCGGCATCACCCAAAGTTCTCTCAGACGAAGAAATCCTTCCTAGGAGTCAATGGGCTGATATTGGAAAGAGTAACTGTTACGTGGACCTACAAAAGTTGCAACAAAATCCTATACTCAAAGTGTCTATTGATATCCTCAAGAACATAAACTTCTTCGGTGCCATCACCAAGCAATGCTCAATTCCCACCATTTACATTCAACAATTCTGGAACACCATTCAATGGGACAAAATCACAGCTCAATACTCTTGCAAACTGGATGATAGGGAGTTCGTGATTGATTCAGTCATTCTTAGTAAGGCTCTTGGAATCACCCCATGCAAACCCAACCTTCGTTCTGAATCTCCACTTGGTGCTGATGATCTAATTGTCTTTCTAATTGGTTTGGGTTATCAGAACAGCATTTTAAGGGCTTCCGACATCATCACTGGACACATGTATCAACCCTGGAGAGCTATTACAACTATTCTCAACTTGTGGTTATCTGGCAAAACATCAGGGTTCGATAAAGTGAGAATTCCCATCTTGCAAATCCTATGGGGTATTGTCAATAGGGTTGATGTGAAGGTCTCAGATCGTATTTGGGAAGAATTTTCTTTATCAATGCACACATTCATATCTGATAGAACAAATATTCAAAACAAAGCTCAAGGCCGAAAGAAACAGAACAAGCTTGTGATTCCAGCATCAGATTTCAAAGCTTGTTATCCAGTACTTGCAACAAACTCACAACTTCAATCCTAGGATTGAATCAACTCTACATAAAGCAGAAGATGAATTTGTTTTAGGAAACCTGAAATATGTTCCTAGAGGTATGGATAATGAAATATTTGGATTGCCAATTCCTGATACTCTACTCACGGAAGATATCAAGAAGAAGGACTACTTCAAACAATACAAGAAAAGAGCTACCAGTTCCTCTGCTAATGTCACACCCACTCCTCCACAACCCAATGCTCCCATGACCACTTCAGCCTCACAAGCATCCTATGCCTCTCTTCCTAAAAAGAGACTTGAAAGGTCACAACATTCAGACACCGCATCCAAGAAGCAGAAAGTAAAAAGGAAGAAAGTGGAAAAGGAAATTGTTAAAAATACTGAGGCTTCAAGGGATAATCCAAGGTTAACTGATGAAGATGATGCTGATCTGCAAATTGGAATCCAGCAAAGCCTAGAAAGTCTGAATGTGAAAGCACCAGTAGGTGGAGTAGTGCTAAGAGAGCCTGATCAAGTGCCTCAACAAACAACACCAATCACACAAGACAAGGGAAAAAGAATTGTTGGAATAGAACAAGCTGCTCACACGCTCCTTACCTTTTTCCGCCCACCAAGATCTACCACTCAAGTTGATCTGAAAAAGAGAAGTGTTGAATCGTCATCAGTTCAAAAAAACATCTGATTGGAAAAGGAAGCATCTGTAGCACCAGAAGTGAATCCTGCTACAAGTGGTATCCAGTGTGAACAAAATATTGTAGAAAAGTTGCATCAAGTCTCACAGGAGAATCCGGAGTCAATATTCGATGAGACCATGCCCTTGGAGGAACCAAATCTTTCCACCAGTTCTCTATCATCATTTAAGAACCTAGATACTGAAATCACTTTCGGCGATCAATTCTTAAATGACAATCCTATTGATTCTGAGTCTTACAAGGAAGATAATGACAAGGAGGATGTGCAATCCATGTTTAATATCAATATTCAACAAGACACATCATCTGTTCCACCTATGACAGGACCCTTACTCACAACTGCACTTCCACCTCCCAAACCTGACCAAGTAACCGCACGTTCACCACCTGAATCTGCAAAGACTCTATCCCTTGAACCAGTGGTCACAGTTGCTGATGTAGAAACTCCACCTGCTTCACCACCTCAAATTCTTACCTCAGATCAACTGCTTGACAAAGCAGTGAAAAGAATTGAAGCTCTTGAAAGACAACTACCGAAATCCGTAGATTCCCTTGTGGATCGTGTCTATAGGCTGGAGCATCTCAACTTTGATGAAGGGGTGGCAGACGCCATTGAAGGCGAAGTTAAAGATGTTGTGGAATGGGCAATGGAGGCTCCTCTACTTAGACGATTCAAGGATCTTCCTATTGCTGATATGAGAGCTGTACTTTCAGATAAGATGTTTGAAGCTGGCGAAGATAAGCATGAGGTCCATAAGAAGCTTTATGAGGCTCTCGAAGAATCAATCAAGTACGACAATCATGTACAGTTCTTGATAGACGCTGGAGAAAGAAAAGCTAAGAAGAAAAGGAGAACCGTAGTGTTGGAAACATTGCGTAAAGGTCATAAAGATCCTCCTCCTCCTCCACCTCCTACTGGGGGTGCTGGAACATCTGGAGTTGGTGGATCTTCTAAGACAACCTCCACACCTCCACCACAACCACCATCATCACCACCAAAGCCTGCCAATCAACCCAGTTCATCTGAAAATCAAGGAACGCAAAATAAATCTGCAGCTTGGTCCACGGTTGACTCAAGGTTCACTTCTACAGTCTCCTCTATCCCTGAAGATCAAGTTGTTAATGAAGATTCGCTTGTCATAGCAGAGTCAGAATCAGATGAAGATGATGCATCCACCAGATTTATTCCCAAGTCTACTGAAGATGATTGGTTTGATACTTATATGTCAGGAAAACCATCTAATCCATCCAGAACTGCACCTTCAAAAGACACCATTCGAAGTTGGCTCTCTGAAGAAAGACCACAAACTCCTGAGCCCTCATGGTTTATTCCCGAGTCTGAGTCAACAAATCCAGCAAACAATTGGGCTTCAACTGTCAGTTCCAACTATAAAGCTCCAGCAGAAGACTCTCTTCTTCACTTCACAGGTGATATGGGGAGCTTTATTAGATGGTTTTGTGAACGGAAGAGTATCTCATCCATGACCTCAAGAGATCTTGAAGGACAAGCTTATGAAATTGTCAAAGTCTTCCACTCAGATGCCAATCATCTTCAATATCAGATGGAAGAATGCCACAAGATGCTGAATGACCAAGTCAGTGAGTAAATTAGTCGCTTCAATGTCAAAAAATCTCTTCCTCTTGGTGGTGAACCTGGTCAGATGACCATTCAGGCGGAATTCTTCTTCAATCATGACTTGGACTATCTGTGTGCTCGCTCTGCTGAAAGAAGACCAGCTCTATCAATTTCAAAGATGAAAGTTGCAACCTACTCTGATCAGGGGCTTGAACAGATGGTTCCTAATCAATTCTGGGCTGATGAAGAACGAAAGTATGACATTGCCGCTTCATATGGTATTTCTCACTGGTGGTTCAAAAAGAAGAAGTTCTACATCGAAAGACATGGTGCTGATAAAAGACGCAATGGGGTTCGATCAAAGCTGCAAATCTTAAGTGTCGTTTGTGTAGAGATCTTCCCTATCTATGGATATGAGTATTTGAAGAAGATAGTCCTTAAAAGAGCAGACTTCAAAGTGTATATTATTGAGGAAAATGACTTCAAACATCTTCTGCCAAATGATTTCGAAGATCTCTATCTCTTGAATCTCCAAGGACACCTTGAGCATTTACCTGTCCGTGAGAAAAAGGCCCTCTCTGCAGCTGTCACTCTTTGGATCAGGGGCTTAGTCATTCGAAAACGAGTTGAGGACTTTCAGCTTGGCATGGAAAGCTACCAAACAAGGATCAACCTTACAAGTCCACAATGGAATGCAACAGGGCATGAATTTCATCGCGAATACAAAGTTCTTGACACCCCTAGAGCCGTCATCTTCACCGACAGATATGGGACTCGCATGCTTATGCGACTATGTGAGCTCTACAAGTTTAGTGACAGAACTCTCAAATTGGTTGAAAAAGAACTAGACTCTAGAGTGAAAGAAATCAAAATTGATATGAAATCATGGGTAAAGACTACTTTCTGGACTGATGATGACTTAAAGCGGTGTGAAGATTTCATTGCTGCAATCAGGCGAAGACTAAAGACTCGAAGGATCTTCCGCAGCCTTGAAAGCTTTGTTGGTGGTAGACTTCGTGATGGGCATTACAAACTACTTCAAAGGACTGAATGAAGACATCTTCGGGAAGTAGCCTCTGTTATGTATTAAATTTATGTATAATGTGGTATACATACTATGAACAACTGTAATGCATGTAATAGTGCTAGGTTATGTACTGTGGTTTCCCCTTGTATCAAAAAAGGGGAACATCTGTGTTGTCCACTTCTGATCATATAAAACTGGAGACATTTTTCTCCAACAATTATTTTGTCTCATACATATTTAAATCACTTGAGATCCAAAATCTCAAAGGATTTGAAATTTTTGATCGGGGGAGAAAATGTGATATAAATATGAAAGATGTTAAAAGATGACCAACTTTTTGTGCATACTACTCTCTAATATGTGCTAAACAATTTTCGAATCTCGAAGCATATATTAAGGGGGAGCATTTTTTTGAGCAAATTCAAGACATCAGGGTACACAATTTTCTATTTTTCTAAGTTACATTGATTGTGTGTTAAATGGCTTCTAATCTTTTGGTGATCATGTCTGCACTTCAAAAAAGGGTTCACTCTAGTATGTGCAAAACCCTCTTTCAAACCTAGAAGCACATATTGAGGGGGAGCAAAATCATGAAAACCTCATCCTTCCCCAAAATGCTTTATCTACTTGATTCGATTAGGGAAGTGATGTTGATATATTTTTGAAAATGGTAATAAAAAAAGTTAATTCTTTCTCTTGCCTCCGTGTGGAAAACTATTTCAAATACTTGATTCACATGTTGAGGGGGAGTTCTTTTTCTAAAAAATATCAAAAACAATTCAGGTACAAAATGCTTTGATAATATATCACAAGTATCTGGATTGATTTTCAAATGGTTTTCAATTGGTTCCTATGGCAGATGAACAATACCAAATAGACCGACCAACTTTACTTTAGGTACGGTGATATAAGGATGATAAGGTTAGGTTTTTGTTCCTATGATCCGCCAGAACCGGAGGGATCTACCCAGGGACTATCCACTAGTTAGTGTAGAGTTCTTAGGTATAATGATAAAAGGAGAAAAATGAGATATGGGAAGAGTGCGGACTGAGACAGAGTAAGTACTGGAATAAACCCAACAAGGTTCTTGCTATGAAGTCTCGGTAAGCACTGAAGGGGTTGAAGAATGAAAAGAATTGAATGAGAAAAGGGTGAAAAGAAATAGCCCTCCATTTATTCAACCATAGGGCAGAAACCGGTTACAATTCATATGCTAGATGGTAACATCGGTATTGAAGACAAGACGTCATGGACCCAGTGACGCTCTGCACTACAACTTCCCAAACCACTCAAGTTCCTCTTAAAAGGGCTTGTTTCATTCTCACGGGGAACCGACATAATCTATCGACTTTCTCTTAGAGATTGTTGATATTGAAGAAGGAGACCCTCTCCCTAGTCTCCGGCACAAGAACCAAATATGCACATATTGAGTCTAGAGCCACGAGATCATCTATAAATCTCATTAGGACACTCTCATTGAAGACTCTATTTCACACAATGTGGAAAGAGAGATTTTATCTTGAGTCCTACGCATTATCCTTGTGGTATTGCCAGAACATCTGAGTGATATGCTAACATACTCACAATGAAGATGGAAAGCCTTCTGGAGCCAACATCAAACAAGCTCCTGGTGGGTGGCATGTGAGATCTATCAAATAGATCAACCATGTGACAACTAAACAGAAACAATAGGGTGATTCAATCTTTTGAATCAATCCTGGTTCAGGTTATGGATTGACGGATACCTTTGAAAAACCGGTCTTTGTGCTTAAAAGCTCTTTTCTTTAGCACGTCGACCGTGTACTAATTTTTCAAATCAAAAGGTATTTTATTATTGATAATTGATTTTCATTAAAACCTTCGTTATATTGCAAAAACAATTTCTATTGAGCAATACACGATTGTTTTTCAAATCTCTTTTCATCAATCAGTGGACTTAAATTCGTTGGTTCACTCACTCCGTGTTGTCTTCTTCGAGACGTTCCGGTTTGAGAACAGCTAGAGCAGCTGCGAAACCCTGTCAAGGAAATTCTTTGGAATTATACCTGATCACAGGCAGTACTTGTACTGATCAACGGGGAACCATGGGCCGTGTACCTCAATTCATCGAAAGTGATCAAAGACACTTTCGTGCGCTTTATTGCTAACTGTCTTATGCAGGTACACCCCGACGTTTGCAGCTGATCAGAATGGAGTGGTCAATCCATAGCCGCATGCTCACACAACACATTCATATCGAAAGAAATCATGATTGGTGCATCAATGACTCTGATATTCTAACTCCATGCTTCTGCTACGCTGCTGCCAATATCATGAATCAACGAAAGCTTCCGCTATTCTGATGAGAAGATATCATGATCCAGAATGTGAGCATGTCGGTCCGAAAGTCACAACATCACATAACACCAACTCCACAATGGATGTCTCAGAGATTTGCATTAGCTGATGATCTCAAAAGCTGGCTCAAAATTATTGCTATCTCAGTGGATCAGACACTCAACCTCCACGAATTATTCATTTCAGTTGTTCAATGTTGTACTCTCCACAGATACACTTAGTTTGATTAAATTGTTGAAGAGAAGTCTACGAGCTCAAGAATGAAGATTTTCTAGAAAGCTAGGATACACAATGTAATCTATGGGGTGACCTCCCTTAGGGGGAGATTGTTAGGAATCAGAAATTCCATAAGTAAAAGAGTCGGTCACCTCAACTATTGTCTAGTCAATGTTAGCTCGTAGACTTGTCATTATTTACGTTACTTATTAGATATGTAGTAGCGTAGAATAGTTTAGTGCAACACCGTGGAGGAAGGACGGGTCTTTACCCACTGTATCCCTGATCCACAGGCCGTCAGGAGGTCGTTTAGTTTGTAACCTATAAATACCCTCTACCTTGCAAGGTAGAGGGTTGGATGTTCTTTGGTAATCTAACATTACATGAGTTTCTCTTTCTAGAATACCCACTTTCTCTCTCTCTTAAATCATCTATACGCCTAAAGTGTTAATGTTATGATGTATATGTGAAAACCAATATATTACACTATGTTTCCGCTACGCTGCTGCAAATATCATGAACCAGTAAAGCTTCCGCTACTCTGATGAAAAGATGTCATGATCCAAAAGTGTGAGCATGTCGGTCCGAAAGTCACAACATCACATGATGGCAACACAATAAAGGGTGATCTAGTGATTTACTGTGGCTGATGATCTCAATGAAAGCTTGAAGATCATCAAAGATGTGGATCAGTTAAAGGCCTCCACTAAAAGTAAAAAACTACGTGGACTTTGAAGAATCACTACTAAAGCACAAAGATTGCGTAATTTGAAGAATTGAATTCTACACAGAACAGAAGACAAAGATAAAATGCTTGGATGCAAAATATATTTCATGGGGTGACCTCCCTTAGGGGGAGATTGTTAGGAATTGGAAATTCCATGTTAAAGTGTCGGTCACCCCAATTATGGTCTAGCATATGTTAGCTCGTAGACGTGTCGTTATTTACGTTATTTAGTAGTCAATTAGTTAGTTTGCAGCGTAGTTTAGTTTAGTGTAACACCGTGGAGGAAGGACATGTCTTTACCCACTGTACACCTGATCTAGAGGCCGTCAGGAGGTCGTGTAGTCTGTAACTATAAATAGCCCTTCCATCCTTGGAAGGGGTGGTGCTTCTTTCAATCTAACATTCACATTTTGTGCTACAACTCTCTACCAAGAACACCCTCTCTTATCTTTCTCTCTCTAAATGGCTAACGTGTATTTCCATCATCCAAGACCACCCGAATCATCATCAACACAATATCTAAGATCCTACAGTGCACTTTATCTTCAGAAGAAGAGAAATCTTCATGGTTAGGACCATTCTCATCGACATTCTTCATCAACAAGCTTTATGATTCTCCCCATGCTCATTCAGTCATCAAGTGGATCTACGTTCATTGATGTATATTCTTATTCACTTGTTAAATCAAAAATGGCAACTTCGGATGCAATTTTTGAGGGAGAGAAGAGTGAATATACTACATGATGATGGATGTTTGAATAATGGTCATACGACTTAATGTATGATGACTCTCCTCCAACGCCTAATGTTTCACTTACTAAGGATAAATGGGATTTATTGTTTGGGATTCATTGGTTCAAGATACGTTTGATGAGTATTTCGAACCGCTAGCGAATATTGATCATATAAGAAGTACAACTCAGACTACTCAAGAAGCCCAATCTCTAGTTATTCCTCAAGGTGTTGATAATGACTATCATGATATTGCAGTTGCACTTATGAATAATGATCCGCTCTTTGGTATTCCTTTACCAAATCTTCATGGATTATTGTTCATGAATAATGATCCGCTCTTTGGTATTCCTTTGCCAAATCTTCACGGATTATTGTTCCTCTCAATGTGCACGCTATAAATCAACCACATGAACTTCAAGGAAAATGACTACCTCATCCGCTCGAAGACATTATTGGTGAATCTTTCAGATCAGTATCTACATGTATATCTTTAAGAAAAATGCATTAATGTTGAGGAATCATTTGTTCCAGTTCATTCAGTGGGTCAATGTACATCCGATTGTATGTTTATTCACGTGTTGGGCATTTGACACAAGTTGATTACTTCGGAGTTAATCATTTATCACTTATTTGAGATTGAAGTTAAATTTCACAAAGGCGTGTTCTTATTTGATAACTTGCTCGGGTCTAAGAATTTTAAGTTGAAGACTTGGTTTATCTAGTTACCAGCTGTCGGGATGGATGGTTGAAGACCTGGTTAACTATTACTTTATGGAGTTACGTGGTTTTACTCAGTGACACACGCAAATGTCATTATGGATAATCGCAAGAGGTGTTAATGTCTCATACTTTGGTTGAGTATTGAGTACTTAGAGATTTTCTTGGTGCATAAATTCTCGACACCGTTCTTCCAATATTAGTGCAAGATTAAGATACACATGCGGGGAATTAGACTTCAGTTTCAAGTTTGGTATATCGGGTTTTTTTCAACAGTGGTCACTTCAAATTGTCTACATATGGGTTGATAAAGATAGTCAGAGAGAGTTTCTGTAGCAGTTGATTCTCACAGGATTAATTTGAGCTAATTTTTGTTCTTCTCTATTTCAATAATATTTGGCATGTATAATGTGTTGCTGATTCTGAGGTATCAAAACCAGCAAGGGGGAAGGAGATATACATCTAAACACACAACGAGTACACGTGATGAACTTAATACTTAATCTCTATTGAAGTAATCCTGGGAAAGACAAATGTCATAACCGCAGAGAAACTCAGTGTTTAACTCGTAGCCTTTGGTGTGTTATTCCAAATATTTGGGGGAAGGATGTATTATTCCAACTATTTGGGGGAAGGATGCATTATTCCAATCATTTGGGGGGAAGTGGTCTCTGGATACTTTTGGTATGTGTTAACTCAGCTTTCAGTAGGAAGAAATATAAGAAGAATATTTGGAGCGTGAGATGATATTGCTTATCGACATCTTCTATATGGTTTATGGTAGTGCTTCCGGTTATTGCTTCATGTCCACAATGTAATGATGATTCTGATGGGATCGAAACCATCAGTGGAGAGATATGTGTACATCAGGGACGCGCAACATGTTCACATGATCGGGCTAAACGTTATTCCGGAGTAGACATCCGTAGAGATGATCAGTGATTCAACATGTTACTTGGATGTCATCGTCTCTACTCTTGTTGGGCACATGTGTACATTATGGGCTGATTGGTTATATGAAAGATAACTGGAATGCATTTGGTGAAACGAAGATGTTGATAGAATGTTCTCCCGAATTGACAACTGCTCAATCTCGAAGACTAATGTGTACATCGAGGATGCACAACAGGTTCACGTAAACAAGCTTAATCATGTATTCCGGGTTTGATAACCATAGAGATGATCAGTGTTTTAACTTGTTACTTTGATGTTATCGTCTTCTTCGGGTTCGTGAGCTTCATACAATGAGACTGTTTGCTTCACTTCATCTTCTTGGGGGAAATGGTCTTATTACGAAGATTGTCGGTTTGGGGGGAAGCTGCCAAAGTCTAGTTTACTTAAAGGCTCATGTTCTGTCATCTACTCTTGAGCCTCAGAAGCTTTGGTGGTGAAAGTCTAAGAGATGATGAGTTCTATCTTCTTCAACGGGACTGCTCGATATCCTTATCTCGGTACTCGTATCATCATCTTCTTAAACTATATCATCCTATTTTGTATATATTTATCAAAAAGCAAAATATAAAAAATATAAAACCATCAAAACAAAATAGAAAAATATAAAATCATCAAAAATCCATAAAAATCAGAAAATTTGAAAAATTCCAAAAATATTGTTTTTCTCATGACATGTCTTCTGATATCGATAACATCTACGGTCTTAGAAATGTCATTCAATAATGGCACGGGACTTTAGATGAAGTTCGAACAGGAGGTGTAATTATTTCTTTTCATAACATGTCTCTAAAAATGGCTTGCAGTTACTTCAGACTGTGACCCGCGCTTAAACGATGGTTTGCTATTATTTCAGATAGCAACCCTTTCTTCAAAGAAGAAACGTGCTGCGCTAAACCAATTTTCAAAAATTTCGTGCACTTATCCTAAATCTTAAATGAGGAAATTATGTCGAAGGACTGTTGTTCCTACACAAATGTTTTTCCTTCTATAAATTCTTTAGAAAAATATTTGTTGTTTCAAAATGGTGGAAAATAAGTTGCTTGAAAATCAATCAGAATTGGAGTTTATATAAATTTTCAAACTCAATCAATGACTTCAGCGCCTTTAAAACTTTTCAGAAAATGAGTAATTGATTGAGGGGGAGAATGTTTTCAAATTTATATCATCTATCGGACTTATCTAATTATCCTACATACTTAACTACAATATATGCTTGCCTATGTTGAAGGACTAGGATTCTAGGATATGATTGTTAGGATTAGATGATTATAGTTTGATGAACACATTATTCCCATGCCTTATTTGATCTGATTGACATGTTGGATTTACTTTTATTAGTCGATTGCTGTTTGGGTGTTATCGACCACCATATATCTGTTTGTGTTGACTAACGTATGCAGATAAGATGGTTTATAAGAATGTTCCCGATCCGGATCCCACAAAATAAGATGATTGGATGCCGAATGGAAAGGGCAACTATTTCTTAGGTCGACAAATGAAGAAACGGAGCTTAATTAGATCTCCAAGGAGAGTTGGCACGATAGATGCAACTTAAGAGGTCTCACTGCATCTGCAGATGGTTTTCTTCCAAGCCCTACAACAACAACAACATAAGCAGCTTCTACACCACCTAACGTATCTTTGTGCAGGATATTAGTGATGATACCATTTTTAAACAATTTTGAAAATATTGTTTTGAAAATGGAAAATATTGTTTTGAAAATAAATTGGACTTAAATCTTGGAAATCACCGGACTTCATTTTATCAAAACTTAAGTCACTCAATCATCGACTATGGTCATCGATTGAGGGGGAGAGTGATTTAAAATAAAATATTTTCAAACGATATTTCTTCATAAAAGGTCCGTTTGTACAAAATAAAGTGGTGATCTAAAGATTTAATGTTATGTCATGGTATGATTTTCTTTAAAACTCAAGGATCTTTCAAAATGAAATTTTTTCTGTTCTTGTTTGATTGTGAAATTGTTTTATTTTACTTAAAAATCTCTTAAAACTATCATACCTGACACTAACAATCTTTATTGTCTAAAATTGCTCCTTATCAGTCAATTTTCAAAATTAAATCAAGCCACGTCTTTCCCCAAATTTTTAGAAATGATTTAATTCAATTGGAATCACAAATCTCAAGTGGTTTGAAATTTTTTATCAGGGGAGAGATCGTGATTTAAATCTCAAATCGGTTTTAAAAGGGTGATTGTTTCAAAAGCACTCCTTCCTTCATGTGCCAAACAATTTCTAATACACAATGCACATGATTGTGAAGGAGCATTTAACCAAAACCCAGAAGAGCTTTTAAATCAGGCACATTTTCTCCCATGTTTTCTAAACCTTATTAAATCACTTGGGATCCAAAATCTCAAAGGGTTTGATATTTTTGATCGGGGGAGAATTTGTGATTTAATAATGAAATTTGATAAAATGTGATCATTTTGATTCAATTTGTGCAGGCTGCTCTCTCATAAGTGCTAAACGCTTTCGAATCTCGAAGAACATATTGAGGGGGAGCATTTCAAAAGAAAATAAACTATAAAGGTACAAAGATTTCAATGTTTCAATATAAAGTACCTTGATTGGTTTTCTAAATGGTTTCTTAATGGCAGTGTAATCGTGGAAGTACTTCAAAAACCTATTTCCTCTATGTGCAAATTGATTTTCAAATATCCAAAACATATATTGAGGGGGAGAATTTACCAAGAAAATCAAATGGCTTTTTCTTTAGAAATTGTGATCATGAAATTATTTCAAAGAACTCTTGCCTCCATGTGCTAAACAATTTCAAAATCATATGCACATGTTGAGGGGGAGCATTTCTAAAATGATCAAAACAATTAAGGTAAATGTTTTGATTTTATATTACAAGTACCTTGATTGATTTTCCAAATGATTTTTCAATTGGTTTCGAGAAGGAAAGAACAATACCAAAAGAGCGACCAATTTACTTTATGCATGGTGTTATAAGGATGGTTAGGTTAGGTATTTGTTCCCACGATCCAGCCAGAACCGGAGGGATCTACCCAAGGACAATCCACTAGATAGTGTAGAGTCCTTAGGTATGATGAAAAAAAAGGAGAAAAATGAGAATATGGGAAGAGTGCGGACTGAGATAGAGCTAGAACTGGAATAAACCTAACAAGGTTCTAGTAATGAAGTCTCAGTAAGCACTGAAGCGGTTGAAGAATGAAAAAGAAATAGCCCACCAATAATTCAACCTTAGGGCAGAAACCGGGTTCAATACATATGTTACTGGTGTCTACTAAGGTAATACTGGTATTGAAGACAAGACGTCATGAATCCAGTGACGCACTGCACCTAACTTCCCAAGCTACTCAAGTTCCTCTTAAAAGGACTTGTTTCATTCTCACGGGGAACCTACATAATCTATCGACTTTCTCTTAGAGATGGTTGATATTGAAGAAGGAGACCCTCTCCCTAGTCTCCGGCATAGGAACCAAATGTGCACTATTGAGTCTAGAGCCAAGAGGTCATCCACAATATCTCTTTAGGACACTATATTGATGAAGACTTGCTGTATCACCCAATGTGGAAAATAAGAATATATTGAGAGTCCTACGCATTATCCTTGTGGTATTGCCAGAACATCCGAGTGATATGTAAAAGTATTCATGATGAAGATGGAAATCCTTCTAGAGCCAACATCAAACAAGCTCTTGGTGGGTGACATTTGAGATCTTTTCTAAAGATCAAGTTTGTGACAACTGGATAGAAACGATGGGGCGATTCACTTGTGAATCAACCTTGGTCCAGGAAATGAATTGACGAATACATTTGGAAAAATCGTTCGATGTGCAAATCTCTTCTTTTCTCTAGCACATCGAATGTGTATTCATTTTTAAATTCAAAAAGTATCTCTGATTGAAAAAAATACTTTTGGAAAAACCGTTCGATGTGTAAATCTCTTCTTTTCTCTAGCACATCGAATGTCTACTCATTTTCTAATAAAAAAAGTATTTTGATTGAAAATTGATCTTTCTCATAAACCCTTCTTCGTATTGCAAAACTCTTTCTTCAAGCAATACGCGATTGTTTTCAAATCAATTTTTCATCAGTTAGTGAATCTCAATTCGCTGGTTCACTCACTCCGTGTTGTCTTCTTTGAGACGTTCCAGTTTGAGAACAGCTTGAGCAGCTGCGAAACCCTGTCAAGGAGATTCTTCGGAATTTTACCTGATCACAGGCAGTACTTGTACTGATCAACGGGGAACCGTGGGCCGTGTACCTCAATTTAACGAAAGTGATCAAAGTTTCATTTGCAGGTACATTTAGATGGTTGCAGCTAATCAGAATTGAGAAGTCAATCCAAAGCCGCATGCTCACAGCATCCACACTTAATTGAAGAAATCATGACTAGTGCATATCTTCGTAACCTGGCTCTGATATTTTTATACTATGCTTCTGCTACGCTGCTGCAAATATCATGAACCAGTAAAGCTTTCGCTACTCTGATGGAAAGATGTCATGATCTAGAAAATGTGAGCATGTCGGTCCAAAAGTCACAACATCACATGATGGCAACACAATAAAGGGTGATCTAGAGATTTACTGTGGCTGATGATCTCAAAGAAAGCTTGAAGATCATCAAGATTTGGATCAGTTGAAAGACCTCCACTGAAAGTACAAACTATGCGGAGTATGAAGAGTCACTGCTTAAGCACAAAGATTGCGGATGTGAATAATTAAAGTCTACGAGCTCAAGAATGAAGATAAAATAGAATGCTTGGATTCGAAATGTGAAACATGGGGTGACCTCCCTTAGGGGGAGATTGTTAGGAATTAGAAATTCTATAGTGAAGAGTCGATCACCCCAAATATAATCTAGCATAAGTTAGCTCGTAGACGTATCGTTATTTACTTGTTTATTAGTTAGTTATTAGCATAGTTTAGTTTGGAGTAACACCGTGGAGGACGGACGTGTCTTTACCCACTGTATGCCTGATCCACAGTCCGAAGGAGGACGTGTAGTATGTAACTATAAATACCCTCTACCTCCCAAGGTAGAGGGTTGGACCTTTCACTTAATCTAACCATCTATGTTTTCTTTTACTTTCTCTCTCTAGAAAGGTTCCCATCCTACTTTCTCTCTCTAAACTATCTATTTCATTCGATCCTTATATGTGCTTGATTATGTGTTTGTGAAAACCAATAGATTACAGAGACAAAAGAACCACCATATCGAAAGATATTATGTTAGTCATAGTTTGATTTTATTGCCCAAGTATTTGATTTAAGTTATCATGTTTATGAATGTTACGAGTCCAAAGTCACATTAAGTCCAATTGTCTGAAGTTGATGTGATAAGTTATGTGAGTATGTTAATTTTGAAGTTTTAATGTCCAAATATCACTTAAACACACAACATTTTAACTTATGGTAGCTTATGAGTAATATCTTGGTTTTTGTGACTTAAGAGTAACAATTACAAGTATTCTACGCGTAACATGTCAAAAACAAGGTGAAAAGTTGGCTTATGCGTAAGCATGTGAGTTTATACGTAAAAACAGTGCTTTAGGCATAGGCGTAAGCTTAAGCGTAAAGGCAAGCCGTAGGCGTAAGAATTTCTTACGCATAAAACTATACCATTAGCTTATATGCTTACGCGTAAGCTTTGGCAATAGGAGTTACGCGTAAGGTTTACTCGTAAGAGTAGCCCTTAGGTGTAAACATCCAAGTTTACACATATCCTTCAAGGATACGCGTAGTCTCACTGTAGACCCTTATGCGTAAGTTTTACGCGTAAGATTGCTCTTATGCGTAACCTTTACGCATAAGGTATTCCATAAGCGTAATCATCATGAACACCTTAATTCTGATTCTTTACGCCTAAACAACCTGAAATACATAAACATAATAACATGTTTACAACACAATCCTAACACTTCCAGATACACAAAATAGGCATAAAGCATAATCACATAAGCAAAGAACAGTCTACGCGTAAGAGTTTGAAAACCTTAATCCTAGACTCTACGCGTAACTGATTCAACCACAGGAAATCATCAAGATTTGTTTCTGCACTATCCTAGATGTCAAAGGAGTAGATTACAAAAATTTTAACATGAAATACTCAACGAATCAAAAGATTCATGTTCTACAACACAATAAACCCTAAAAATTAAATTAGCAACTTTTGATGTTTTTGGGTAGGATTCAAGGTCAATTTCATGTAATTAACATAGTTCTAAATTTACTTAGACCATCTAATAACATCAAAACATTCTTACGCCAAAACCCCCAAACTCGTACATAAACCCTAAATTTTAAAACTTATCAATTCGTGTTTCTGGGTTTAATTTATTGATTGAAATGGGTGTAAAACAAGTTTATGAAGGTTTTGACACAACCCATAACATCACAAACACACTAAGGCATGATTCATGTTCTTACGCATACGCGTAAACACAAAATCAAACATTTTGTAAGTTTGAACCATTGGATTTGAAAGATATTTAAAACCAATGTTTATAAAAATGATCAAAACCTTTTGCAACTTACAGTTTTTGATTTTGTAACACGGATTTGAAGAACGAATTTGAGCCGCGGATCTTGGAGGTTTTGAAATAAATGCAAGTTGGTGAAATGCATTGAATGTGGTTAGGGGAAGTTTTGTTCAAAATGATTTTGCAAAAGTGACAATTTTAGTCCCTTAACCTCAAGCATTTTCAAGCAAGAGCCATTAACTTCCACTTTGGTTAGAAAAAACTCATTTAGGGAAAGAAACTTAACGATACTCCCCCTCGACTTTTGAAATGATGAAAGTTTAAAACATTTAAGTCCGAGGAGAGTATTTAACAAGAAACATATCCACCATTTTGAAGAAACAACATATTTATGGTAACATGCAAGTACAAGGTTTTATGAAACTAAAAAATATTTACTTTCTCCCCCTCAACACTTGTTCGGGAAAATTGTGAAATGTTTGATAGAACATAGTGTTGGTGGAAGTTTTGTACTGGCGATGTTTGATTTTAAATAGAAAATTAGATAGAAGAATATTTTTGGATTTTATCTGATTTTATATTTTTGTATTTTGTTTTTGAAAAATTATTTACAAAAGAGGTTTTGGTGTTTGAATGTTTTTAAAAATGTGTTAAAAGTTCGTCCAGTTCTTCTGGAGTCAAACACCTCATACCAATTCGGTAAATCAAATCAGTAAATCTTGCGGGAAACAAGGATTTAGTGAGAAGATCCACTAATTGGTGTTCTGTACCTACAAAGTATAATTCAACGGTACCCTTTTCCACATGCTCTTTGATGAAATGATATCGAAGATCGATGTGCTTTGACTTCGAGTGTTGAACGGTGTTGCACGAGATCGCAATAGCACTTCGGTTGTCACAGTACATCGGGATTCTGTCAAATACCTAACCATAGTCTTTGAGTTGTGTTTGTGGAAAACTAGAACGGGGGTTGAATAGTTTTGCCGATTTTAAGTTACTTTCTAAAAACTTTAGATTCGATGTTATGTGAAATCGTATGGATGAAGATAAAGTATAGATCTAAGAGTAATGCAAGTAAAGAAAGTAAAGTAAGGGATAGAAATGACACAACCGATTTATAATAGTTCGCCTACAAGGACACCTTCCTTTCCCTACTCCATTCCCCAAGTTACCTACTCATAAGTTCAAGCACTATGTCAACAAACTCCTTCAAATTGGTGGAGAAGCCTTCACAACGTTGCTTACACCTTTTTTCGGTACAAAGCTAAATACCGAGTCCGTAACACGGAGGACCAAACCAACACGACTATTACACAATAAATATGTGAAATATCAAGTACAAGATCTTTGCAACAGAAATCTTGTGGAGGAACAAATCAATCAAGGACCCCTTGCTTGGATGACTTGTAGAAAGCTCGTGATCTCGCCTTAGAGAAGGACCTATATGAGAATCACAATAGAAGAAAGAAGAACAACTCTCTAGATCAAGTGATCTTTTGTTAGAGGAGTGTAAGAATATATGAGAGAGTTAGTATGAAGATGGATGAGTAAAAATGAAGAAATGGCTCTTTATTTATAGGCAAAATCTTGCCAGTGTTGCACGGATCCCTTGCTTAAGGGATCCGTCTAGTGTAACTCCAAGGATATGTGGGACGCTCCTCTTTGCCCATGGGTTTTTGGGTAATGGGTCATGGGTCATGGGTTATGGGTTGGTCCATGGTTATTTATTTAGATACAATGTATCTAATAGATGCAATGCATCTATGATAACATCAAATTATCCTGAATATTAAGTGTCAATTTCCCCCGATAATGCTTGTAATTTATATCATTTATATGGATTTATGCTTGTTTTCCATTGTTTTCCACTTTCAGGTAAATTACGAGCATTGGAGCTAAAGAGACGTGGAATTGGAGAAATATCAAAGATTTATCATAGTATGCTGACTTTGAAGAGGTTACGGCGTAACTCATCTCTCACATTACGCCGTAACTTAAGCGTGACTCAGAAAGCCAGCTCATCAGAAGATTACGGCGTAACTCTCCCAAATGACTACGACGTAACTATATTAGGTCAAATGAGGTTCCACGCCGCTGATTACTACGCCGTAACTCTTGCATAAACTACAACGTAACCATGAAATATTGAAGATACGGCGTAACTACTTCTAAGGTTATGCTGTAACCAGTAGATCTAGTGCAAATTACGAAGAAATAGAAGATTACGGCATAACTATTCTATTAGTTACGCCGTAACCCAGATCTGGCCTATAAATACCCCACGATTTCCAGCATTTCAAAGCATCCCATTTCACACACCACAACCAAGGAACGTGGGAAGAAGCCAAAGGCAGGTCTAGAGGAGCATACGGAGCTGTCGCCAAGGGAGAAATCACTCCCCTACGATAAGCATTAGCATTTTATCTTTTCTTTACTTTCGATTCATGTACTTCGTAACATTGAATATTGAATTGATTTTTTTGGTTAATATGAGCGGCTAAGCACCTCTTGGTGATGGCCTAGTTATGAATCCTTAATTGTTTTGTTTGCGTTTATATTACTTCCGTATAATTATTTCTAAGTGTATGCATGCATAGTTTATTGGTAGCTACCCTTGTTTCGGTAGTTTTGAATGACGGTAGAGGCTAGTTGCATAGGAGATATGACCAACTGACCCTAAGTGAGTAGATTGAGATGGGAAGGGTAAGATATGTGATTTCAATGCCAGAAACACGTCAAGCTTAACTCACACAAACTAGCCACTTGTGAATGACTAGCCGTAAGAAACTTAAAACGGCTCGGACACTGAGTCTTTGATAATGAAGGCTTAAGGGTTATGTGTGTGGATAAATCCTCAATATCAATATCAAAAATAATCACGAAGATAGATTCAAATTCTCTTAGGAAAAAGAATAATAAATCAAATCCCGTGTGTGATCGTGTGTACGGATTAGTCAACCCGAATCGTTTCCCAACGAGGCGTGAATTGCCAACGTCGTTCTTGGTTTGGAATTTAATGCTCGATGTATTTAATGATTTGTTGATTTGATTATTAACTACGGGAATGGGAAAGTAATTAAGGTAAACTAATCTACGGGAAATCCTAAGTGCGATTAAACTAAAACGTAATTAATAAAACGTAATTAAAATGCAACTACGTCTAAATTATACCCTAAAAATGCCTAAATTTACTTTTACTCTAGAAATGATATTAGAAAACTATTTTAGAATTAAAACTATTTTTTTGGATTTTTCT
Source organism: Chrysanthemum makinoi (assembly GCA_910596185.1). Classification (NCBI taxonomy): domain Eukaryota; kingdom Viridiplantae; phylum Streptophyta; class Magnoliopsida; order Asterales; family Asteraceae; genus Chrysanthemum; species Chrysanthemum makinoi. The sequence continues at coordinate 108,085,037 of OU343219.1, forward strand.
TGATTTTATAAAAATTAAAAACTAATTTTAACTAATTTAAAATTCTAAAAATTATAAAAATCAAAGAGAAAAATATGAAACTATTTTCTAAAAATCACAAATAACTCAAAAGACTTTTTAAAACTATTTTTTTATTTTTCAGATTAATTTTCAATTTTCTACAAATTTAAAACTATTTTAATCTAATTTAAATGGTGAAAAATACCAAATAAAAGAGCAAAAATAAGGAAAAATCTTTTTTATGCTTTTTATATTTTTCTTAAACTGAGAAAATTGAAAAATTATTTTTTGGAACTTTTTCTCAATTATTTGCAATAAAAGCTATTAAAACTTGATTAAAAACTACTTTAAATCTAGAAAAATAGTAAAAAGTGACCAAAAATTGTGAAAATCTAAGGAAAATTCTAAAATGATAATATGAATCTATGAAAAATAAGAAACAAGTAGCTTATGTGTGAAATATAAAGGTTATAGTGCAAACTGTTGTGAAAATAAGCTACTAAAAAAAAACAAATAAGCTAATTAGCCTACCAAACAGTGACAGAAGCTAAAGTCTACTAAAATAAGCTAAAAGCAGCTAACTACAACTAATCCTAACAAGCCCTAAGCTCAGATCAATGAAATAAGCCAACTGCTATACTAAGCAAAACAGTGAATCACCCTTACTGTTTAAGCTTGGTCACAAGCTTATTCAATAAGCTATTCTAAAATCCAACAGTGCAGTCCTAAAGTACACCTGGCAAGCTACAAATTTGCCAAGTATCAGATCCTAACTCTCTGATTTGAGACCTACACAAGCTCTGCAATTCTGCCTGATTCACACTCAGTTTAGCTGAGTGTGAACAGGGCAGATTGAGCTAAGTTGAGCAGCTAAATTGAAGCTTAAAAGGACTAAACCAAATCTGATAAAAAGCAGTTTCTACAACTAGACCAAGTGAAGTTTTAAATCCCAAAGTTTCAAATACTGAAACTCAATCATGAATCATAAATTGACTCACAAAGTTTGGTGGAAATCAGTTTTAACAGTTTTGACAGATTTTGACTTTTAAAAATCAGATATGAAACTTTGACTAAACTCAGATTTGATCCAAAACAATGAACTGATTATGATGTTTTTACACTAATGATGATTACCAAAAGCTAGATCTACTAGTTTTTAAGCTAATATGCAACTATTACTCACTGATTTCAACAGAAACAGATTCTAGATTAGTAACAAAGTGATTTTGACTATATGACTATAACTGCTATATCAAAGACCTGAAATGACTATCAAATACCTATATAAGCATGAATAAACTACTCAACACTGATTAACCAATCTCTATCACAGATCTAGGACCACTTCCAAACACTACTTTAACTACTGATTATAGAACTAATTAGCAGATTTAGACTAGATTAAACTAAACAAACATAACACACAAATTACTAACTACAAATTATCACTAACTATCAGATTCAATCAACAGATTCAATAGAGAAATGTGTAAGACAGATTTAAGCACTTACAAGCTTCCTAGCCACTATGGCTTGCCAATGATGAAACAAGGAACCTCTAACCTAACAAACCCCTATCCTACTCCAATCCAGCTCAGATTCAACCCAATAACAGCTACTGTACCATTCCAATCCAGATCCAACACTAGCAGAACCAAATCAGCAACTGTAGCAACTGATCTTAACTGAATTTTTTTTGTGATTTGAGATTGAAACAAGTATAAGCTCACAATAAGCTATGAAAAGCTTAAATGAACATAATGAAACAGTAGATCAATGAAGAATCACTCCACAAAACAGATCTAGTGTGATTTTTTTATTTTTGAATGATTTTATTTGATTTTTTTTTTGTATTTTTGAGTTTTTGAGGAAATAAGCTAAAAACAAGTTTAATATACTGAAATAAGCTTTAAACAAGGTAAATAAGCAGATTAAACTAATAACAATTGAACCAATACTTGAGAATGAAAACTTAAATTTTATTAATCTAAACTTTTGAGTACAAAATGAAATTACAAAATACTTAAAACATTTAAATGAAAATTACAATTAACTAAAACTACTGAAAAACTTAGAGAGAAGGAAAATGAAAAATACAAGATGAGATACAATTGTGAACGAAATAGAGTCCTATATATAGCCAAGCTTGAGGCCTTGGAAGCTTCTGGAAATCCTTCATTGTGCTTCTTTTGAGCTCCTTTCCACCCTTAGATCAAATCCCACGCACCTTTACTTGATTACAACCCTTGGATCATGAGCAATGACATGTTTCGACCAATGGAAGAGCAACACGTGGCCTATAGCACACGGATGGGTGACTTGTCATTCCATGTGTCAGTGGGTGTCAGGGAAAAGTACGTATCTACCCTTAATTGTGGTGAAATTGACCAATTATAACGCGGGGTAATTCTAGGGTTTATCCTGGGTAAGTTTGGGGAAGAAATTGGCGGGGTTTTATTTTTTTATTATTGTTTGGTAACTTTGACCGGGTTTAAAAGTTTGACTCGGGTTATAATAACGGGTTGGTTGGGTTTCGGGTGTAAGTAAACCGGGTGTGGCTAGTTTGTTTTTGGGCTTGGAACCGGTTCTTTCATTTTGGGCCAAGAGTTATGTGTTGGTTTGGTCTTGGACTTTGGATTTAAAATAAACCAAAGATAGCTTTAAGGGACCAAAAGTGTATTTTCTGAAATTCCAAGGACCACAAGTGTAATTCTGACAATACTCATTAAGGACCAATCATGTAAATCTCAAATAATCCAAGGGTAACTTTTGTAAAATCTGAAACTTCAGGGATCAATTCTGTCAAATACTGAAAGTGCAGGGACTAATCTTGACTTTTCTTCAAACTTTGCTGAAACTTCAAAAATCATCCTTAGAGAATAAAATCTTCCACAATGCACAATCCCGACCTTCCGGCTCAGCTAAAACTCTCTTGATCTCTCGTGCTCGGATTTACATCTGATTTGGATCCTTTTTGTGTGTTTTTGCATATCCGTACCTGCACAAGCACAAACTCAAGAAAACCACAAATATTAGCAATAAACGGCTTTTTCTTGGTTGTTTTGGGTCTATTTTACAAATGAAAAGATATGTGTTTAAGCACATATCAAAATACCCCAGACGAGACCATTGTCGTGTCCTCACGCAATGTAATCAACTCACGCTTCTAAAATCAAGGATTTCAATCTCTTTCTACTAAACCATTGATATGTCCAAACCGTCAAGTTATCTCACACAAGCTAGCCACTTGTGAATGACTAACCGTAAGAAACTTCAAACAGTTCAGACAAACCAATTAGAGAAGAAGTAGTCAATGTTCCTCAAAAGAGATTAAGAAAGCCTTAATTCTAAAAACGCCCCGTTTACCTTTCATTTCTCATATAGATATTACGATTAAGCACATTCCGGTTATGAATGACGGTATGTTGAACTTTCATGGCGATCAATAACTCCAACATTTTTTAAACGACATGTTAGGATCACAGAGTAGAAAACACAACACAGCGTGAAGTGACCATACGGATAGAATACATCGTCCCTGATTTTTCACAAACTCCCAAACTAAGCGTAAAACCGAAATCATTGTTACATATGATTCTAGATGCTAACACTACCCATGGAAGTTACTTGTGTAATTACCTTTTGCTCCCATTTTCCTATTTTCCTCTAGATTTTTTTATTTTTGTGAGAAATGAATTTCTTCAAATTCTCGTTTCGATAACTTTTATTCCGATAAAGATATAAAGCTAAGTCGATAATTAGTTATCCGCCTTCCCTCAAGAACCATTGTCGTAAAAATGAGGTCCACATCAAGGAATTTTTATTAACTTATACTTCATTTTTTCATTTTCATTTTTCAACATTTTTTTTTTCAACATTCATTTTCATTCACTTAGACTTTTACGTGTATGAGCTATGAACTACGGAGCTTCACGGGGTAATTCCAAGACTATAGGCTTCATGAAATGAGAATCCCGGCTGGCTAGGCTAAGACCTCACTCAATCCTGGCTAAAGATCCAAGGGTCCGATCTCGACACCGCAGCTCACAACTTTACTTATTACATTTCACATATCACTTATTACTTTATTTATTTATTTATTACGGATCCTTGATGTGTACCCAATTTTTAAAACAAAGATTCTTTTAAGAAGATAAAGAACTAACTATCGCCAAAAACTCGACATCTCTAATTATTTAGACAGATATGGGGTGAAACAATTTTGTGGGAACAAAAAGCCATAAGTACCTTCGATGGGCTCTAAAGAGAACCAACTACTCCACGTTTAGCATCTAAACTCATAAGTAACTCTATCATTTCTCGATCTCTGCAAATTTAAAATCCCAAATAATGAGATCCGCAGATGCTTAGCCGATAATTTTTAGGTTATCTATGGTTAAGGGAACAAGCTAGGGCTCAACACGCCCGGTCAAGTCAGAATTCCATTCCTACTCTCACCAGCGGAAAGTCAATCAAGGTGTCAAAACATATATTAACTTAGCAAATGCTTCGTCTAATGAAATAAAGTTATGCATATTTAAAATCACTCAGGGAAACTTGCAAAATCTTGGCCTTGTGAGCTAGAATTCGCATTTTATAGCTTCTAATCTAAGAGACTAGCAAAACCTTTCAATCAAAAAGACTAACAAAAGCTTACAAAAATTTTTAAATTTTGATCATTTTTGCACAATTTTTCATTTTCTAAGGAAAAACGGGGTTGCAAGAGAAACACGACAGAAAATAAGCAAGTGCGGTCAAATCAAATCGAAGATTACCCTACCCCAGACTAGAACGAAACATTGTCCTCAATGTTTAAAGCAAGGGTATCACGAAAATCTAAAAGCCGTTTATTAAGTATGCTAGAAGATAAACGTTAGTCGATAAGATTAGGATATTGGATTTCCATCAGCATCGATCATGAAACTCGAGTGGAGAAAAATGACAAACTTCGAGCACGAGAGTCTTCATATCGGGAACATCCTAAACACAACATCACAAACAACCAAACACGAGAAATCGAAGAGGCGGACCCCTTCGCGTCACTTATTAGAAAATAGAAAGAAGATAGATGGATAAGCATGGGGTGCCTCCCACGAAGCGCTACTGTTTTTGGTTACCGAGTCGCTAGCTTGACTCGATCCCCGAATTCAGTTGTCCTTAGGGAAAGTTTGGAGATCCGGGACAACCATAGATGGAATGTCCCCTCCGAAATAATGTTTCACACGATGACCATTCACCTTGAAATTTGGGCCATTGGGCTGAGAAAGCTCCACCGTTCCATATGGGAAAACTTGAGCGATGGTGAATGGTCCTGACCAACGGGTTTTGAGTTTGCCCGAGAATATCTTCAATCGAGAGTTAAAAAGGAGAACTTGATCACCAACGTTGAAAACGCGGTTTTTGATTTTAGCATCATGAATCCTCTTAGTCTTCTCTTTGAAAATCAAAGAATTCTCGTAGGCCTGATCCCTAAGCTCGTTTAATTCATTCAATTGAACTTTTCGGTGATCACCCGCGGTCTTAAGATCAAAATTAGCATGTTTCAAGGCCCAGAATGCCTTATGTTCGAGCTCGATGGGCAAGTGACAAGCTTTTCCATACACCAGTTTAAATGGGGTGCACCCGATGGGTGTCTTGTATGCGGTGCGGAAAGCCCATAATGCATCATCTAACTTATCGGCCCATGAAGCTCGATTTTCTCCTACGGTTCTTTCTAAAATCCGTTTCAAACCACGATTCGACACCTCAACTTGTCCGCTCGTTTGCGGGTGATACGCGGTAGAAAGACGATGGGTAACTCCATATTTAGCCATAACTTTAGCAAATTGCTCATTACAAAAATGGGTACCGCGATCACTGATGATAGCACGAGGTGCTCCGAATCGGGAAAACAAATTCTTTAAAAACTTAACAACCACTCGGGCGTCATTGGTGGGGAGCGCCTTCGCTTCAACCCATTTGGACAAGTAGTCGACGGCCACGAGGATATACTTATTACCCCTAGATGACGGAAATGGTCCTATAAAATCGATGCCCCATACGTCAAAAATCTCACATACTTGAATAGCATTTTGTGGCATTTCATCCTTCTGTGAAATTTTCCCTTGACGTTGGCAAGAATCACAAGATTTGACTAAATCATGAGCATCTCGATATATGGTAGGCCAATAGAATCCGGAATCAAAAATCTTCTTAGCGGTGTAGCTTGCACCATGATGTCCACCAGTAGGTCCGTTATGGCAAGCATTAAGAATATCAATAGCCTCTTGGCCATGAACACACCGCCGGATTACTTGATCCGCACAAATCTTAAACAAGTAGGGATCGTCCCAGAAATAATGCTTAACATCTTTGAAAAACTTTTTCTTCTGTTGGGACGACATCCCTTTTACAATGAAATTCCCCGCATGGTAATTTGCAATGTCGGCAAACCATGGGGTGTTCGAGTTTTTCTTAGCAATCATCCCAAGTGTCTCAAGAGGAAATGTTTCCGTAATCTCCTTTTCTCGAGCACACTTTGATGGGGATTCTCAAGTCTAGAAAGGTGATCGGCAGCCAGGTTCTCTGCTCCTTTTTTGTCAAGAATAGTAACATCAAACTCTTGAAGGAGGAGAACCCACCGAAGTAATCGTGGCTTAGCATCTTGCTTTGCCAAAAGATACTTTAGGGCAGAATGGTCGGTATACACTATGGTCTTCGATAAGACAAGGTAGGGTCAGAATTTCTCAAAAGCATAAACAACGGCCAATAATTCCTTTTCAGTAGTCGTGTAATTGTGTTGGGCCTCAGACAATGTCTTACTCGCATAGTGTATGGGTTGAAAATGTTTCGACTTACGTTGCCCCAAGACTGCCCCAATTGCGTAATCACTTGCATCACACATGAGTTCAAAGGGCAAATCCCAGTCGGGGGCAACTAAGATCGGAGCCTCAGTTAATTTCTTTTTGAGAAAATTAAACGCTTCAATGCATTCGTTGGTGAAGATAAACGGAGCATCCTTTTCAAGGAGATGGGTCAGAGGGCGGGCTATCTTAGAGAAATCTTGGATGAAACGGCGATAGAAACCGGCATGACCCAAAAAACTCCGAATACCTTTGACGGTAGTGGGATGAGGGAGTTTAGCTATAACGTCGACTTTAGCTCGGTCGACCTCAATCCCAGATTTTGAAATCTTATGGCCGAGGACAATGCCCTCTCGAACCATGAAATGGCACTTCTCCCAATTCAAGACCAAATTGGTGTCTTCACACCTTTTGAGCATGTGGTCTAGATGAGAGAGGCAAGAAGTGAAAGAATCTCCATAAACCGAGAAATCGTCCATAAAAACTTCCATAGAATTTTTGATCATGTCATGAAAAATAGCCATCATACACCTTTGGAACGTACCGGGAGCATTGCATAGCCCAAATGGCATTCGTCGGTAAGCAAACGTTCCATAAGAGCACGTGAAAGTCGTTTTTTCTTGATCCTGCGGATCAATCGGAATTTGAAAGTAACCGGAAAAACCATCGAGAAAGCAATAGAACTCATTTCCCGCTAAACGTTCGAGCATCTGATCCATAAAAGGTAGCGGGAAATGATCCTTCCTTGTAGCATCATTCAACTTCCGGTAGTCAATACACACTCTCCATCCGGTGACGAGGCGTGTGGAAATCAATTCGTTATCTTCATTGGCAATGACGGTCATTCCACCTTTCTTAGGAACACAATGGATAGGGCTAACCCATGAGCTATCGGAGATTGGGTAAATGATTCCGGCGTCAAGGAGTTTTAGAACTTCCTTTTTGATAACGTCATGAATTTTTGGGTTAACCCTACGTTGTTGTTGAATAACGGGTTTGCAATCATCTTCCATTAAGATCTTAAGAGTACAAAAACGAGGGTTTATTCCCTTGATATCAGAAATTTGCCAAGCAATGGCACTCTTATGTTTACGAAGAATCTCCAAAAGTGCGGTTTTCTCCTCATCTTTTAAGTTTTTAGCAATGATGACGGGAAATTTGTTCGGTTCTTCAAGAAAAGCGTATTCAAGATGAGGAGGTAAATCCTTGAGCTCGGGCTCCGGAGGTTTTTCGTTAGACGTTTGTACTTCTTTGATTTCTTCAATCGTAATCTCTTTCGGAGGGAGTGACGGTAAGGGATCTTCATTTAGCAATTGTTCAAGATAAAGGATATCTCCCTCCGAATCATAAACACCATCATCAATTCCCGGTGGAATCGATTCGTCAGTAGCAAGAAACTCATCGATCTCTTCCAAAAGGAAGTCACCTCCCTCAAACGGAGTAAAAGAGGGGGAAGAGTCGGCAATTATAGGCTCAGAAGATGGTTCAAAATGTGAATCTGTAGAATTGTGAGCAAAACCGAGAACTTCTTGAGCGTACTCCTCACAAGAAACATCAATAACGTCGATTCGATTGATGGAAGCATCGTCGAAATTTGAGGAGTACCTCATCGTTTGATTAATGTTGAATGTGACGGCTTCTTGATTAACTCGTAACGTAATCTCTCCTTTATAGACATCAATCAACGCATGGCCCGTCCTTAAAAAACTTCTTCCGAGAATTAAGGGTACTCGAGGATCAGCATCAAAATCGACTACAACAAAATCAGCGGGAAAATCGAACTCCCCCACTTTAACAAAGACATCCTCAGCTATACCCTTTGGTTTCGTAGTAGTACGATCGGCTAGCTCGAGGGTCATACACGTTGGGGTAAGTGGGGGTAACGAAAGCTTTTCGTAGATTGAGTTTGGCATTAGATTGATACTCGCGCCAAGATCGGCCAAGGCGGAGCATTGAACAATTCCTTGAAAATCACACGGAATGAGGAATTTGCCGGGGTCTCCTAACTTCTCGGGAAGTTTCTTGAGGATAACCGCCGAACAATTCTCATTCAGAGATGTCGTAGCAAGCTCATATAGTTTCTCCTTGTTTGTAAGCAATCCCTTAATCGTAGAAGCAAGTTTGGGCATCAAGAGAAGAGCATCCGCAAAACTGATTTCCACATTCAAGTCTTTGAAGATTTGGAAGAACGTTTCCATTTGATGATTCGACTTCTCACGAAGAGTTTGATCTTTAAGACGAGACGGATATGGGATAGACGGTTTTGGATTAGCTTTCTTCACATTAACGGGAGCATCTTCGGGCTCAGAATCCTGGACAACCGTGGGTTGGACATTCTCAGTATTCCCCTTATCAGTAGGAAGCACTGGGTCCTTTGTCACCCCGGTCTCACGGTCTACCACATGAGAAGAAGAAGTGTTAGTGGTAGGAACCGTGGGTCCATCATAAGCAACACCACTTCGGGTAGTGATTGCTTTCATGTCACCTCTCGGGTTTGGAATCGTATTGCTCGGAAGAGAACCGGAACCCGAGGGTTGAGAATAAGATGTGGACGGTTGACTGGCTTGAAAGAAACTAGCCATCATATTCTTTATTTCAGACATCTGTTTGTTGCTTGTAGCTTCCATCTCCTTTTTGAAGTCCGTCCTCATGCCGTTAATTTGATTTTGCAAACTTTTAATGGTGTAATCAGAGTTCTTCATGTAAGCTAGAAAATCGTTATTCGGGGCGACTTGAGGAGGTGCTTGATAAGATTGTTGAGGAGGAGGTGGTTGTTGGTAAACTTGAGGTGATGGAGCTTGGTAATGTTGATTTCCATGATTAAAATTAGCTCCTCGGTTCTGATTAACATGATGATTACCATTGAAACGGTTTTGATTATGGTTTTGTTGTTGAGGTTGGTTGAAACCGGGAGGTCCGAGATAATTGTTTGAACGGTAGCTAAGAAGATTTCGATCTCCTTGCGGTTGATTGTAGTTTCCTGTAGCAGCATAAACATTTTCATGTGCGTAGCCACCGACGGCTGGGCATTCGGAATAAGAATGTGGACCTCCACAAGTCTCACAAATCTGGTGTACCGATTTTACTTGTTGGTTCTGATTCTGATTGTTCATCTGAGTAATCCGTAAGATATCATCGATCTTTTTGTTCAGTGCGGCTATTTCGAGAGAAGAAGACGTATTTGATCGAGATGATGCACCCCTTTCGGCGGTAGAATCCCAATAATTGTAATGAGCGGTCATGTTCTCAATAAGATCGTAACATTCCTCAGGACGTCTTTTCATGAAAGTTCCACCAGCAGTAGCATTAATCGTTTCACGGTGTCTCAACGTTAAACCATTATAAAACGTATCAATTTGAGTGACAAGCAACATGTTATGATTTGGACATCGATCAATCGCAAGATTATATCGTTCCCAAGCTTCAAACAAAGATTCGTCGGGATATTGCCGGAAATTACTGATATCGTTCCTCAATTTCGTCACCATCGACGGTGGAAAGTACTTTGCCAGAAACTTCGAAACCATTTCCTCGAAGGTATGAATCGAATTCTTCTGGAGTCGATCAAACCAAGACGTGGCATGATGAGTCAAAGAGTATGGGAAGAGATACAGACGAAGGGCGTCATCGGAGACCCCATTCTTTCATACTCGAGTGGACGGTCAAAAATTTATCAAGATGTTTGTTTGCATCGTCATCCGGTAAACCATGGAATTGACAACTGTTTTTTACTTGTTCTATCATATGATGTTTCAAGCTAAAATCGGTAGCTTGAAAATTAGTCGGTGCAATTGGTCCTCCCCTCCCGTACATTGTAGGTTGACATAACTCCTCCATCGTTCGGAGATCGGGAGCTACATGTTGATTATCGGGAGGAGGATTAGGACCAGGTATTGGTGGTCCGTTGGGAGCAGCCATATTACGTAACTCGGGTACGTTCGATTCGCTTCGAAGTCGTCTAGATCGAGATCGAGTGCGCATGCACTTAAAAACCAAGGCAATTAAAATGATACGGTATTCGAAAACACAATGAACTTAACCAATAATCCCAAGTGAATAAATCACCTCTATAAGACAAACGCACAAGCGAGCGGAGAAGCTTATTTAGGTCAGCGCGAAGCTTATTAAAAACCCGCTTCTTTACAGCCGCAATTTAATGTCAGGCCGTCCTTATACCCACCACACAGTTTGTTTATCCGATAGAAGTAAATCAATTCACAAGCGACACAAAGGCAAGTTTTTGATCTTTTGTTCGGGAACTTATAATGATAACACCTCCGTTGAGAATGTTATATAATTGGTGTCTTCAATTTATTAGCAAAAACACAAGAGAAAATCTTTTTGTATTTTTAATATGATATATATATATACAAAAGAAAAAGGAAAATATTTTTTATTTTTTATTTTATAGAAAAATAGTAACTTCACGAATGAAGGATCTCGAGCCACTAGTCGTCAAACCTCAAACGATATTGTCGTGACACAACCTCCCCGGCAGCGGCGCCAAAATTTGATTTCAATGCCAGAAACACGTCAAGCTTAACTCATACAAACTAGCCACTTGTGAATGACTAGCCGTAAGAAACTTAAAACGGCTCGGACACTGAGTCTTTGATAATGAAGGCTTAAGGGTTATGTGTGTGGATAAATCCTCAATATCAATATCAAAAATAATCACGAAGATAGATTCAAATTCTCTTAGGAAAAAGAATAATAAATCAAATCCCGTGTGTGATCGTGTGTACGGATTAGTCAACCCGAATCGTTTCCCAACGAGGCGTGAATTGCCAACGTCGTTCTTGGTTTGGAATTTAATGCTCGATGTATTTAATGATTTGTTGATTTGATTATTAACTACGGGAATGGGGAAAGTAATTAAGGTAAACTAATCTACGGGAAATCCTAAGTGCGATTAAACTAAAACGTAATTAATAAAACGTAATTAAAATGCAACTACGTCTAAATTATACCCTAAAAATGCCTAAATTTACTTTTACTCTAGAAATGATATTAGAAAACTATTTTAGAATTAAAACTATTTTTTTTGGATTTTTCTTGATTTTATAAAAATTAAAAACTAATTTTAACTAATTTAAAATTCTAAAAATTATAAAAATCAAAGAGAAAAATATGAAACTATTTTCTAAAAATCACAAATAACTCAAAAGACTTTTTAAAACTATTTTTGTATTTTTCAGATTAATTTTCTATTTTCTACAAATTTAAAACTATTTTAATCTAATTTAAATGGTGAAAAATACCAAATAAAAGAGCAAAAATAAGGAAAAATCTTTTTATGCTTTTTATATTTTTCTTAAACTGAGAAAATTGAAAAATTATTTTTTGGAACTTTTGCTCAATTATTTGCAATAAAAGCTATTAAAACTTGATTAAAAACTACTTTAAATCTAGAAAAATAGTAAAAAGTGACCAAAAATTGTGAGAATCTAAGGAAAATTCTAAAATGATAATATGAATCTATGAAAAATAAGAAACAAGTAGCTTATGTGTGAAATATAAAGGTTATAGTGCAAACTGTTGTGAAAATAAGCTACTAAAAAAAACAAATAAGCTAATTAGCCTACCAAACAGTGACAGAAGCTAAAGTCTACTAAAATAAGCTAAAAGCAGCTAACTACAACTAATCCTAACAAGCCCTAAGCTCAGATCAATGAAATAAGCCAACTGCTATACTAAGCAAAACAGTGAATCACCCTTACTGTTTAAGCTTGGTCACAAGCTTATTCAATAAGCTATTCTAAAATCCAACAGTGCAGTCCTAAAGTACACCTGGCAAGCTACAAATTTGCCAAGTATCAGATCCTAACTCTCTGAGTGTGAACAGGGCAGATTGAGCTAAGTTGAGCAGCTAAATTGAAGCTTAAAAGGACTAAACCAAATCTGATAAAAAGCAGTTTCTACAACTAGACCAAGTGAAGTTTTAAATCCCAAAGTTTCAAATACTGAAACTCAATCATGAATCATAAATTGACTCACAAAGTTTGGTGGAAATCAGTTTTAACAGTTTTGACAGATTTTGACTTTTAAAAATCAGATATGAAACTTTGACTAAACTCAGATTTGATCCAAAACAATGAACTGATTATGATGTTTTTACACTAATGATGATTACCAAAAGATAGATCTACTTGTTTTAAGCTAATTTGCAACTATTACTCACTGATTTCAACAGAAACAGATTCTAGATTAGTAACAAAGTGATTTTGACTATATGACTATAACTGCTATATCAAAGACCTGAAATGACTATCAAATACCTATATAAGCATGAATAAACTACTCAACACTGATTAACCAATCTCTATCACAGATCTAAGACCACTTCCAAACACTAGTTTAACTACTGATTATAGAACTAAATAGCAGATCTAGATAAGATTATACTAAACAAACATAACACACAAATTACTAACTACAAATTATCACTAACTATCAGATTCAATCAACAGATTCAATAGAGAAATGTGTAAGACAGATTTAAGCACTTACAAGCTTCCTAGCCACTATGGCTTGCCAATGATGAAACAAGGAACCTCTAACCTAACAAACCCCTATCCTACTCCAATCCAGCTCAGATTCAACCCAATAACAGCTAATGTACCATTCCAATCCAGATCCAACACTAGCAGAACCAAATCAGAACTGTAGCAACTGAACTTGACTGATTTCAGTGAACTGTTTGTATTGTGATTTGAGTATGAAAGAGAGATAAGCTCACAAATAGCTATCAAAAGCTTAAATGAACATAATGAAACAGTAGATCAATGAAGAATCACTCCACAAAACAGATCTAGTGTGATTTTTTTATTTTTGAATGATTTTATTTGATTTTTTTTGTATTTTTGAGTTTTTGAGGAAATAAGCTAAAAACAAGTTTAATATACTGAAATAAGCTTTAAACAAGGTAAATAAGCAGATTAAACTAATAACAATTGAACCAATACTTGAGAATGAAAACTTAAATTTTATTAATCTAAACTTTTGAGTACAAAATGAAATTACAAAATACTTAAAACATTTAAATGAAAATTACAATTAACTAAAACTACAGAAAACTTAGAGAGAAGGAAAATGAAAAATACAAGATGAGATACAATTGTGAACGAAATAGAGTCCTATATATAGCCAAGCTTGAGGCCTTGGAAGCTTTTGGAAATCCTTCATTGTGCTTCTTTTGAGCTCCTTTCCACCCTTAGATCAAATCCCACGCACCTTTACTTGATTACAACCCTTGGATCATGAGCAATGACATGTTTCGACCAATGGAAGAGCAACACGTGGCCTATAGCACACGGATGGGTGACTTGTCATTCCATGTGTCAGTGGGTGTCAGGTAAAAGTACGTATCTACCCTTAATTGTGGTGAAATTGACCAATTATAACGCGGGGTAATTCTAGGGTTTATCCTGGGTAAGTTTGGGGAAGAAATTGGCGGGGTTTTATTTTTTTATTATTGTTTGGTAACTTTGACCGGGTTTAAAAGTTTGACTCGGGTTATAATAACGGGTTGGTTGGGTTTCGGGTGTAAGTAAACCGGGTGTGGCTAGTTTGGTTTTGGGCTTGGAACCGGTTCTTTCATTTTGGGCCAAGAGTTATGTGTTGGTTTGGTCTTGGACTTTGGATTTAAAATAAACCCAAGATAGCTTTAAGGGACCAAAAGTGTATTTTCTGAAATTCCAAGGACCACAAGTGTAATTCTGACAATACTCATTAAGGACCAATCATGTAAATCTCAAATAATCCAAGGGTAACTTTTGTAAAATCTGAAACTTCAGGGATCAATTCTGTCAAATACTGAAAGTGCAGGGACTAATCTTGACTTTTCTTCAAACTTTGCTGAAACTTCAAAAATCATCCTTAGAGAATAAAATCTTCCACAATGCACAATCCCGACCTTCCGGCTCAGCTAAAACTCTCTTGATCTCTCGTGCTCGGATTTACATCTGATTTGGATCCTTTTTGTGTGTTTTTGCATATCCGTACCTGCACAAGCACAAACTCAAGAAAACCACAAATATTAGCAATAAACGGCTTTTTCTTGGTTGTTTTGGGTCTATTTTACAAATGAAAAGATATGTGTTTAAGCACATATCAATATGACCAACTGACGTCCCTTTCTACATGTGCGATTTGACCAACTGATCACCTACCGTTTGGATGAACTTAAGAATTAGGGGGTGAGTGTTTAAGTTGCTAATGCCCGGGCACTCACTATTATAAATGTAGCATGTAGCAGTACTTAATGACTTGGCTTAGGGGATTAGGAACAACTGGACTTATAAAGGGACACCTGACTTCCCTAGTGGTGGCATCTTTGCTGATAGGTTAGGGCGAATTGACCAAATGATGTCCTCTCGAATTTGACCCCACCTGAAGTAATTGGAAGTAATTAGATGTAGACATTACTAGCTAGGAGGAATAACTTGGTTAGCACCACTCTCCTCTATTGATTAAACCTTTGCCTTTATTTGCTTTTATCTGCTTTAGTAGTTAATTAATTAATTCCTTATCGAAATCATATCAAAATCTGTGACACCTAGACTTAGTATTAATCCAACACACATAGCTCTTGGGACGACCTCGGTTTTACCGAATACTACACTACACACGACCAGGTACACTGGCCGTTAGTTCATTAGGGTAGACCATAGGTATAACGAGACAATATAAATATTAAAACCTGGTCAGTAAAACCTGCATCAATCTAGTCAATGGATCATGGATTAATACCATGGGTTATGGATATTCTCCTTGGGTATGGTTCATGGGGTTGTGGTTTTTACCCATCCTAATAAACTATTACAACAAATGATTTATTACAACAATTTGTATTAAATGACTATATGTAAATGCTTTACAAAAATAACATGTATCCTTATAATTTTACTTATGATAACATTATATTTGTTATCAACAAAACACAAAGAGATCGCTAAATATTAATAAACATTTTTACGGTTTATTTGTATTAACAATCTCCCCCTTTTTGTTGATGACAAAACATAATGTTATGAGGAGTAAAACTTAAGATTAGATATATGTTTTGAAAGCCTAAGTTTTACTTCTTCTCCCCCTTTTTGTCGAAGCAAAAAGTTACCCGAACGAAGAAATAAAATGTGGAAAAATAGTCCACGTATCTCTAACTCCCTCTTGACGGTAGCTCCCCCTAGAATGGGGCATCAAGTTAGAAAAATAAAAAACCCTACAAAGAAAGGGTTAGTAGTAAGATGCATATATAATCTTGTGATTGACGAGAATCAAGATTGGGAGCCAAGGTATGTAAACAAGGCCTTGTAATTAAACAACAAAATGTAGTGGTATTTATGCCACATACAAGCATGTAAAAGTAAGAACAAGACTTGTTCTTAAAAAATGACCCAAAATAAAACTACTAAAAGTAATAAAGATGACTCCTTCCATGCTTGCATAAGGTTATTGATGGAAGTTTTGGTGAGTAATGACGTTGATGCGATCAAGGATGAGGTTAAGTATGACTCGTATTTCTTCCCTAATTTCTATAGCAATATCCCTAGTGGATTGGCAATGTGCACAATGAGTGCGGAAGTTTTTCGGGTTACTTTGATTTGTGAGACGCGGAAGTTGTGGTAGAAAAGTTGGAAAATACGGAGCAAAGTCCGGAATGTTTGGAATTGGTGGTGGAAAAGAACCTAGATGTTCTTGTAACACAATGAGAGCTAAAGGTGGTGAGGTTTCAAGGTCTTTGAAGATTGTGTTTGGAGAAGTGGGAGGTTTCAAAAAGAATAGATCTTTTTGCTTTGTTTGTTGAGATCTTATTGGAGTCTTCAGGAGTTCCAAAAGAGTGACCTTAGGTGGTGATTTGATGGGTGATGCAGTTGGTGTAATTGTTGGTGATGAAGGAGGTGCTATAATGGAAGCATTTTGTGGTGAATGAGTGGTTGGTGATGAACCATTTGATGATGGTTTTGCTAAGCAACAAGGCCGGATGCTAATCTGTGCGGATTTCCTAGATTTTGGTTGTGGTATTTTGGAAGGTGGGAGGACAAAATTTTGGATTTCTTGAAAGGGATTGTTTGCACTAGGTGATTCATCTATGTTGGAAGGTCTTTTGGATGACATGATGATGTTTTGTTTGTGAGGTTAAGAGTGATGAATATGCAAGCATTTTAGGAATCATATTTATAGAAAAATAATGCATTGTAATGAATGCTTGACCCAAAATGTGGATTAAAATCTAATGATTAGATATGAATTTAAGGCATGTGATCATGAGAACACAAGCATTAAATAACATACTCCAAGAAAATAAAAAATAAATGATGAAAATATTGAAGTTTTCATCCAAAGTGAGAAAAATAGAAGATAAAATTAGATTCTGTCTCACGGATCCCACGGATCCTTACCTTGAGGGAATCTTCCAGTATTAAGGCTGGGATCCGTGGTACTGGCGACTCAGGAAGCTCAAAATTTTCCTTTTGGAAATAATTGTGCCTAGTGTGTGCCTATATGCAAACCATTTGGAGTTGCGGTCGTCTCGACTCCTAAAAAGAAAAGAAAAATAAACTAGAAGTGAAAAAGCACACTATTATGTGAGATAACCCGAGTGCTCATAATTCATTGTTGCTTAAATGAATGTACCCGAAAACACATATTAGTTATGTGTCCTCTTTAGCATTCAAAAGACATGAGATGCAATGAAAACGGGTTTTTACTTTGTATTAATAATGAAAAAGCGATTTTTCCTAGACGTGAGAAATGGCTTTTATGAAAGTGATACGGGAAGAGGTATCCTTTTAGAAAGTATTTTGAAACGAGATTTCT
The DNA here is from genome assembly GCA_910596185.1 of Chrysanthemum makinoi. NCBI lineage: Eukaryota > Viridiplantae > Streptophyta > Magnoliopsida > Asterales > Asteraceae > Chrysanthemum > Chrysanthemum makinoi. The sequence goes on from OU343219.1 coordinate 108,102,700, forward strand.
ATGTGTGAATAAACAGTTTATTCTTTGAAAAAAATATGTATGCAATTACGTGTTTGCAAAATGTACTTATCTTGAAAAATAAGAGAAAACTATGAGTTATAAGTATAAAAAAAACTTATCTTGGGTTTTGAAAATTCCCGTATTGGTTGTGAGTTGTGCGTGAAATAGAGATCCTAGACTCAGAAAGAAGAAGGCTGGTGTTTACATACCTTGTAGAATTTAAAAGCTAATTACGACGATTGTTCCATGAGACCAAGACCAAGACGAAGTTTCCCGCTTCAATGGTTTGGTGAGGACGTCGGCTATGTTGTCTTTGGACGCTACCTTCTCAATAGAGATGTTCCCCTTTTGAACATTGTCTCTTAAGAAGTGATGACGAATCTCTATATGCTTGGTGCGAGAATGCAATATCGGATTCTTGCTTAAGTCGATGGCACCTTTGTTGTCACATAGAATGGCTATGTTACTTAGATGAATGTCGTAGTCAATTAACGCTTGTTTCATCCATAGTGCTTGTTGGCATGCTTTGCCGGCGGAGACATATTCGGATTCGGTTGTTGATATGGCCAATGTTGTTTGCTTCTTTGAGAAACAAGATGTTAAACAACATCCCATAAAAGTACATACCCCACTTGTACTCTTTCGGTCAACATAATCACCTGCATGGTTAGAATCTGCATATACAATTTTTTCTACCCTCGTACCCTTAGGATACCACAATCCTAATTGAGTTGTACCCTTAATGTATCTAAAAATCCTTTTGACGACTTCTAGATGTGATGTTTTAGGATCTTCTTGAAATCAAGCACATAGACAAACACTAAAAATGAAATCTAGCCACGATATTTTGTGTTATCAACGGATTCGCCGTCTTCATCTTTTGTGAGTTTAGTGTCAGATGACATTGGTGTCCTAATGGGTTTTGACTCTTCTAAACCGAATTTCTTTAACATCTCCTTTATGTATTTAGATTGATTAAAGAAGATACCATCTTCTACTTGTTTGATTTGTAGACCAAGAAAGAAACTAAGTTCTCCCATCATACTCATCTCGAACTCGTCATGCATGATTTTAGAGAAATCATCACACATGTCTTGACAAGTAGATCCGAATATAATATCATCTACATATATTTGAACAATGATTATATGTGACTCTCTTTTCTTAGTAAAAAGTGTGTTATCAACTAACCCCATGGTGTAGTTGTGTTTGATTAAGAATGACTTAAATCTATCATACCAAGCTTTTGGAGCTTGTTTAAGACCGTAAAGGCCTTTCTTTAACTTATACACATTTTTAGGTTTTTCAAAATCGATGAAGCCCGGAGGTTGAGCTACATATACTTCTTCATTAATAAAACCATTTAGAAAAGCACTTTTGGCATCCATTTGATAAAGCTTAAGATCATTAGCACAAGCATAAGCAAGAAGTATTTTTTAGACTCTAATCTAGCCACGAGGGCATAGGCCTCATCAAAGTCTATTCCTTCTTGTTGATTATACCCTTGGGCAACGAGTCTAGCTTTGTTTCTAGACACTACACTACCCATTTGGTTCCTATTATGGTTTGATTACTAGGTGGAGGGACAAGTGTCCAAACATCGTTAGAAACAAATTGGTTTAACTCTTCTTGCATAGCCATTACCCAACTTTCATCTTTTATGGCTTCTTGTGTGTTCTTAGGTTCTATGGTTGAGACAAACCAAAATAGGCTACTTTGATTTTGGACTTGAGACCTTAAGGTTCTTTCGTTTAATTTTCCTATGACCATATCTACGGGATGATCTTTGGACTCTTTAATATTTATGATTTCATCGTTTAAAGTTTCTTCTTCTTTGTTAGTCTTTTTCTTTATTACAATAGCTTCACTCTCGACAATCTCGTCATCGACAAGAGGTAGAGTAGGTTTGGGTGGACTCTCATCAAATTTTAAGTTTAATGACTCTTCAACCTTCATTGTTTCTTTATTTAATATGACGTAAGCTTTGATATTAGGAGAGTAACCTAAAAAGATACCTTCGGTTGATTTAGGATCAAATTTTGTAGGGTAATCTTTAGTGTTAAGTAGAAAACATTTGCTACCAAACACTCTAAAGTGATCTAACGTAGGCTTTTTTCCTCGAAGTAACTCGTATGGAGTTTTACCAAAAAATGGTCTAATTAAGACTCGATTAAGTATGTACGCTGAAGTATCAACGTCATTTCACCAAAACTTTTGAGGTATGGATTGCTCATTTAGCATGGTGCGACTCATTTCTTGTAGGGTTCTATTTTCAACTACCCCATTTGATTGTGGAGTGCGAGGAGCCGAGAAGTTGTGAGTAATACCATTAGCATCACAAAAGGCTCCAAATTGCACTTCATTATCGAATTCCCTACCATGATCCGTTCTAATAGACACTATAGGACTTCCTAATTGTCTTTGGATTTTCTTACTTAATATTTCAAAGTGATTGAACGTTTCAGTTTTGTTCTTAAAAAATTTAGTCCATGTGTACCTAGAGTAATCATCCACTATAACCAAAGTGTAGTAGTTACCTCCATAACTTTGGATAGCGGATGTACCAAATAAATCCATGTGTAATAACTCTCGACACTTGGTTGTAGAGACTATGTTTTTGGCTTTGTGACTAGCATGGACTTGTTTTCCTACGTTACAAGCATCACAAAAGTGATGTTCATATTTTAATTTTGGTACATCTCTTACTAGATCTTTGGATGATAGCGATTGAAGAAGTCGCATATTGGCATGACCCAATCTTTGATGCCATAAGGTCGAAGTATCATCCATAGAGGTAAGACAAAGTTTGTCTTTAGGTTCGTTACCAATTTTAATCACATAGACTCCATGTTTCCTAATTCCTCTACCCATGGTGATACTGTTTTTCAATATCTTACTAGCGGTTTCGTTAAAGAGTACGTTGCACTTTTTATCACATATTTGTCCTATACTTAAGAGGTTAAAGTTTAGGTTTTCTACGTGACACACATCGTTAACGGTTAGAGATTTGTTAGAAATCGTACCTTTACCGATGATTTTGCTTTTGCTATTTCCAAATACCACATTTCCTCCATTGAAGGATTCATATGTGGAGAATAAATCTTTATTGCCGGGCATGTGCCTCGTGTACCCGCTATCCTTGATCCACTCATCCGGATCTAGGTCGACCTTTAAGCACACCTCGTCATTTGCCATAAGACAAATTTTTTCGTCCTCCTCCTCGCTCATTCCCCACGAACCGCTCACGAATGCCTTTTGATCATCGCGTTTGGGACACTTACTAATAAAATGGTTTGGGTCCCCACATTTAAATCAAGCGCCATCATCCCTTGCCTTCTCGTCCTCTTTGCTTTTCTGGAATCCTTTCTTATCGTCATATGGTTGTTTGACGTATCTTCCCTTCCTTCTAAAGAACTATTTGAAGTCCCTTACCGCCATGGCATACTCCTCGTCATCACTATCCGAAGAGGAGTCCTCTTCTTCGCTTGAGACCTTCTTGCCTTTAAGGGAAAGAGATTTGTGCTTCTCTTTCACTTTTGAGGCTTCGGAATCTTTAGCAAGGACAAGCTCATAGACCTTTAAGTTGCCTATGAGTTCATCAAGGGTGAGGATTGTCAATTCTTTTGATTTTTCAATTGCCATCACCTTAGATCTCCACTTGGATGGAAGTGCCCTTAGATATTTCCTAACATGGTTACGGCTAGAAAAATATTTATCAAGTGCTTGTAAAGATGTAATTATAGTATTAAAGTTAGCAAGAGAATGATCAATAGTTTCCTCATCCGATATTGAAAATTGTTCATATTGTTGAACAAATAAATCTATTTTATTGTTTTTCACTTGTTGATTACCTTGATGAGTTACAACTAAAGAATTCCAAATTTATTTAGAGGTTTTAAGCATGGAGATTCTTTCGAATTCCTTTTTGGGTAAAGCATTATATAAAACCATTTTAGCTTCACTATTTTTGGAAAGCTTTTTCTTAATTTCATCAGTGAGTTTATCATGAGGTATGTTAACTAAAATTCCATTTTCATCTTTTGCAGCGGCTTCAAAATCGCCTTCAACAATGATGTACCAAAGATCAATATCTTTAGACTTCACATATGTTTCGAATCTATTTTTCCAATATATAAAATCATTAGTTTCAAGTAGTGGAGGTCGTTGCATGGACTGCCCTTCCTTGTAATTTTCATAACCCATAGTGATCGAAAAGTTTTTAAAATACGGTTTACTTTAAAACTTTTATAAACTTAGCTCTTGATGCAAATTGTGGAAAACTAGAAGGGGGAGGGCGTTGAATAGTTTTGCCGATTTTAAGTTAGTTTCTAAAAACTTTATATTTGATGTTATGTGAAATCGTATGGATGAAGATAAAGTATAGATCAAAGAGTAATGTAAGTAAAGAAAGTAAAGTAAGGGATATAAATGACACAATCGATTTATAGTGGTTCGCCTACAAGGACACCTTTCTTTCCCTAATCCACTCCCCGAGTCACCTACTTGAGAGTTCAAGCACTATGTCAACAAACTCCTTCAACTTGGCGAAGAAGCCTTCACAACGTTGCTTACACCTTTTTCCGGTACAAAGCTAAATACCGAGTCCGTAACACGGAGGACCAAACCAACACGACTATTACACAACAAATATGTGAAATATCAAGTACAAGATCTTTGCTACAAAAATATTGTGGAGGAACAAATCAATCAAGGACCTCTTGCTTGGATGACTTGTAGAAAGCTCGTGATCTCGCCTTAGAGAAGGACCTATATGAGAATCACAATAGAAGAAAGAAGAACAACTCTCTAGATCAAGTGATCTTTTGTTAGAGGAGTGTAAGAATATATGAGAGAGTTAGTAAGAAGAGGGGTGAGTAAAAATGAAGAAATGACTCACTATTTATAGGTAAAATCTTGCCACTATTGCACGGATCCCACTGATCCCTTGCTTAAGGGATCCGTCTAGTGTAACTCCAGGGATCCGTGCGACGCTCCTCTTTGCCCATGGGTTTTTGGGTTATGGGTCATGGGTCATGGATTATGGGTTGGTCCATGGTTATTTATTTAGATACAATGTATCTAATAGATGCAATGCATCTAGTCAATGGATCATGGGTTAATACCATGGGTCATAGATATGCTCCATGGGTATGGTTCATGGGTTGTGGTTTTTACCCCTCCTAATAAACTATTACAACAAATGATTTATTACAACAATTTGTATTAAATGACTATATGTAAATGCTTTACAAAAATAACATGTATCCTTATAATTTTACTTATGATAACATTATATTTGTTATCAACAAAACACAAAGAGATCGCTAAATATTAATAAATGTTTTTACGGTTTATTCGTGTTAACAGTGTTCTCATCCAAATGACTTGAGCACAACACGTAGACATGGCTACATATTCTGCTTCAGTTGAGGACAGCGATGTACAATCTTGTTTCTTCGATTGCCATGACACCAATTTATCACCAAGGAATTGTAAACCTCCTGAAGTACTTTTTCATGAATCTAAGCATCCTGCGTGATCAGCGTCTGAAAAAGCTATTAGTTCAAAACCAGAATCCTTCGGATACCAGATCCCTAAATTAATGGTTCCCTTTACGTATCGGAGGATTCTTTTAGCCTCAGAGAGGTGTCTTTCAGTTGGTCATGACTGATAACGGGAACAAAGATATACAGAAAATATAATGTCGGGTCTACTGGCTGTTAGATACATGAGTGACCCAATAATACTTCGGTATTTGGTAGGGTCAACCAATTTCCCATGTAAGTCAACATCCAGTTTGTTGGTATGTGCCATTGGTGTTGCATAGGTGTCACAACTTTTCATTCCATGTTTATTCAATATTTCAAGAGCATATTTAGACTGACTTAAGAAAATACCACGGGGTGATTGATGAACTTGTAGTCCTAAGAAGAGCGTAAGTTCACCCATCATTGAAATTTCAAATTTTTTTTTCATTAGTTTTGAAAAAGCGTTAGAGTACTTTTTGTGGGTAGAACCAAAAATGATGTCATCCATGTAAATCTGAACAACTAAAATGTGTGCCCCGTGATATTGAATAAACAGTGTTGGGTCGACTAAGCCTTTGCTAAAATTATATTCAAGGACAAAGGCTGACAACTTATCATACCACGCCCGAGGGGCTCGTTTGAGACCTTAGAGAGCCTTGTTCAGTTTGTAGACTTGATTAGGGAACTCTGGATCAACAAATCCTTTTGGCTGACTAACATATACTGTTTCCTTCAGCTTACCATTCAGAAAAGCAGTTTTGACATCCATCTGATAGACAGTGATGTTCATGTGAGCCGCAAATGCCCAAAAAATCCGTACGGCCTCAAAGTCTATACCCTCTTCCTGTCTATAACCCTTAGCCACCAGACGTGACTTGTTTCGGATAACCGTACCCTCAGCATCTAACTTGTTTTTCCAAATCCATTTGAGACCAATGACGTAGACCCCTGTTGGTCTTTCAACCAATTCCCATACTTCTAAACGTTTAAAATGGTTTAACTCTTCTTGCATGGATTCGATCCAGTTGTCATAAGTCATTGCTTCTTTAATGTTTTTGGGTTCAGATTGACAAACGGTGAGTGCACAAATGCTGTGTTCTCTGTCAGTCTGAAGGCGTTGTCTAGTTACGACTGGTTGATTCGGGTTGCCAATAATGTTAACAAGAGGATGATCTTTAGTCCATCGGTGTGTGGAGGGTTGATGTTGGTATACATTGTGCAGATTTGGTGGATTCAGATAGCCAGTAGAAGATTCAGCAACATCTGAGGTTGCAGTTTCAGTAGTGAAAGGGTTAAAGAACGCATTTCCATCATAATCCGCTAGTGCAGGTACATCTTGATTAAGAGGATCATCAGCTGGATCAGTGTCATTAGAAGCGGTTTGTTCGGCTGTTGTTGTAGATTCAATCGGAGGTGCATCAGCAACAGTTGTTGTTGTTTCAGGTGTATCAGGGATTGGAATATTATCAGGTTGATCAGTGGAAACATTTGATACATCTAGAGCACGTTGATTAAGATCGTCACTAAACAAAGGAGCAAACAACGTTTCCATTTGACGATGAGTGAGTTTAAATGATTGATCAGCTGATGATTGGGGGAAGTTGAGACGGTTATATCCGACTTCCAAGTTGTTTTGCTCAGAAGCCATTTCTGTGAGCTCATCTAAATTAGCGTGAATGGTTTCCATAATTTCCTTTGTACTACGATTCCAGATCCGGTATCCCTTTGAGTTTTCACAGTATCCAACGAAGACTCCAATGTCAGCTTTGGCCTTGAGCTTACCAAAGTCATAACGATCATTATTCGGGTAACAAAGAGCACCAAATACATGAAAGTGTTTGAGATTTGGTTTTCAGTTATGGATAAGCTCATAAGGTGTTTTTTGTGGCGTTTGGTTATCATAGAACGATTCTAATTATAGCATGCATTTGACATGGCTTCTGCCCATAAGTAATCTGGAAGTTTTGCATTGATCAACATCGTTTTTGTAGCTTCCACTAACGTACGGTTTCGTCTTTCGACAACTCCATTTTGTTTTGGTGTCTGTGCAATTGATGTTTGATGCTTAATTCCCACTTTCTCGTAGTAATCTCGAAGAGTTTGATTCACAAATTCAGTTCCTTTGACTGTTCTGACTTATTTAACTGTGTTTCGGAGCTGAACTTGAATTTTCGTGAGAAAGGTGATGATCATCTATGGAGTTTGATCTTTACTTCGAAGAAAATAAACCCAAGTCCATCTTGAGTAGTCATCAACAATTACTAGAATGTAGCGTTTGCCATTAATCGTCTGCACACGCGTCAGGCTACACAAATCCATGTGAAGAAGATGAAGGACATGCTGAGAGTTGTGGTCTTTCTTTGAAGGAAAGTGAGCACGAGTGCTTTTCCCTTGTTCACAAGCTGAGCATAAGTGATCTTTTGAATACCTAAATCGTGGAAGACCTTTAACTAGTTTGTGTCGTGCAAGATTGGTTATGGTTTGAAAGTTCAAATGTGAGAGTCTGCGGTGCCATAGCCATGATTTTGAAGATGTTTCCTTAGAAAGTAAACAGATGGGAGATGAAGCGATCATGTCTTGCATTGAGATTGTATAAAGGCTTGATGTGCGGTTTCCAGACATAAGATCGTTTCCTTGTAGATCACGGATGAAACAAGTTTTCTCCCTAAAAGCAACTTCCAAATCACCATCACAAAACTGACCGACCAAAAATAAATTGTGAACGAGACCTTCCACATATAAAACCCTGCTAATTTCAATGCTCCCATTGATGTAGTCTCTATAGCCCATGATAGCTGCGAAGTGATCATTCCCGAACCTGACAGTGCCGATGAACTTTGAGACAAAGTTAGATAAAATTTTGAGATTGCATGTCATGTGCCGGGAACATCCGCTATCAACAATCCAAAGGATGATCTGTATCACCTGCATTACACACAGTCGACACACATATTTATGATTTTAGGAATCCATTTAAATCCTGGTGTATTTTGTAACCAACTCTGCCAAGTCCAACTAGTTTGTTCTTTGGTCTTAGTGAATGCACTAGGTGATATTCTCTTCCTAGGGGGTGAAGTGGGTTCTATGGCTACATCAATGATATTTGCAGAAACACTAGAAGGGGTTTACCTAGCACAGACTTAGAAGCATTAGTGGGCCTAGAGGTAATTCGATTTCTATGTTTCCGCTTACGAGATAAGATAGATTTAGCAACACATTTACCATGACAACCAGAAAACATGCTTTTACGACAACCAATACAAGATGCTTCAAACAAAACATTCAAAGTACTTAAAGGTTCAACATTCGTTACATCACTTTGTCTATTACATTTATCTAACGCAATGTCAAAAGTAGGTGCAACATGTGTTTTATTCAAAGTCCTAGTGTGTTCTTCTACTTCAGGGGTCTTTACTGATCTTCTCTTACGTTGCAACTTCCTATTCTTCCTGTTTTTGCTCTTAAGCTGTGAAGTTCTAATGTTAGGATTAGAGGCAACTACTCCTGTAGAAGTGGAAGGAAGCACATTAGTATCTTGTGGTTTGTCATTAGGCATCCTAGTGTCAATTTTAAACATTGCAGGTGCAAGGACATTGTGTTACTAAGCTTATCTTTTTTAATTTTCACCAACTCCTCTTTCAACTCAATGATAGTGTGTAACAAATCTTGATTTTCAGAGCGAATGTTTCCATTAACGTTTAAGACCTCTTTAGTGTATGCAAGATGATTATCAAGTTCTTGTGCTGCTTTAGCACGAGTCTTTTTGAGTAAATCAAATATGACACCATATTCAGTTTTGACTTTGGCAATTTTTTGTTCATATTTTGAAATTTGACATTATAAAGACACGTGTTCCTCATCCAGTCGTTCAAGTTTTGGTTCAATAGTTTGAGCACAAGACTGTTTGAGTTTGTTTTGCAAAGAAAGTTCTCGATCATTACAATCTTTTTGACACCATAGAAGACGACGTTTTACAATCAAAATTTCCTTTAACAAACGCTCATTTTCATCTTTCAAAGACTCGATTTGAGACACATTATCAACATTCTCAACATTATCACCAAATTTAACAGAATTAACAGCAATATTATCATATGCAGAAACAGCATTATGATACAAAACCATAGATATGGTATCAACACAGATAACATCTTCCAAGATTCGATCGACATGGTTTCGAAAAGATTTGTTTTTCTGTTTAGTTTTCAAATTCCATGCCTCGTTTTCATTGAAAATTGTTTTCAATTGCCCAATCTCCTTCTGAAGATCCCGTTCCCAATATTTTGCACACATACGAAGATTTCGAACATGGGGTAAAAGTTATTTTTGAAAAATATCTCTTTGTTTTCGCAAGATAAGGCGATTGAAAAGTTTCAACTTTTATTTCCGAATTACGTTCAATTTCTTGTTCCAAAAGATTAAGGTCAGACATAAATGTATCAAAATATTTAAGTAATTGACATCTTTCCGGTGATGGTGTGATTTTACTCAAAGAAGGTAAAGGACCATTTATTTGTATAACTTGTTGGATGGGAACAACATTAGAAGAGGACTCAGGAATTGGTGTGTTAACCCACGGTGTATTTGTATTATCCTGTTGTTTGACAAAAGTCATTTTTTAATAATCAAATGGTTTTTTATATTCAACATTTTCCATTTTCAATCGACTCTCGTCATCTGCATCGAATTCATCTTCACGATTATATTCAACAACACTCATAATGGAATCATCAATTCTATGTTCTGCACTGTACACTTGAGGATTTGGTTTGAATGCTCTATGTGAAAAGTGGTTTGTAATCAGCTAGAATGGCCCATATCCATCTTGATTTGGATTAAAAGTAAACTTTTGAATTGTTGTGATTGACTCACCATGTTTATAAACAACATTTCGAAACTCTTTGATTTTGTTTTGTAAATCGACAATTTCGTCAAGATACTGATCAATTCTCGTCCTTGAATGTTTTTTGTACTCAGAAAACTATTTTTGACATGTTAACAACTCAGACTTGGCTTTTTGAGTTTCCGAAGTAAAAGCGTTGATTTATTGTTGATGATCAAATTTTTGTTGTTCTATTTGAGAAAGAAATTCATTCTTGGATTCGACTAGATCACGTATCTTTATTTCCAAAGATTTTTCATTTTGGTATGATTTTGAAAAAGCGACTTCAAAACTGTATTCATGTTTCTCTTTTGTTTCAAAATTATTGAGTTGTAACTTATAGCATTCATTATCCTTAGTTAGCAGTGCAATTTTAGCATTAAGTCTCTTATTAATCTTCGTGCACTTCTCTAATTGAGATTGGGTGGTCTCAAATAAGGTCATGAGCCCGGGATCTGGATTAGACAAAGGCTCATTTTGTTCAACTTGAGTCTCCACATAATCATTATTTAGATCCTCAAATATAATCACGGAGTCAACTTGATTATCAATGTTAACCAATAGGTCATCTTGATGATCAAATGTAACTACAGGATCCATTTGATGATCTTCGTGATGAGATGTAGAAGGCTCATGCTGAACACTTTGTGCCTCGTCGGATGCAGATGCAGGCGGAGATATCAAATCATGTATAAGACATATGTTAGGATCCGGTACCTGAGACAAGCCATCAGTGTCATACACTGGGCCTGTGTCACTCATGTGGAGCTCTTGCATGTTGGCCATCAACATCACAGCTGCGTTAGCTTGCAAGTCCTCCATGTCATCATTAGATTCTGCATTAGCCATGAAGCTCTGTTCTTCTTTGTTGGTAAGTGTTCCACCAGCTTCATCTTTGAGAGCCAAGAGTAAAGCTTCCTTGTGATAAGCGCTACCTCGTGTTCTCGGCTTTGAGCAAGCATTAGCCAGATGACCCTTCTCGTTGCAGTTGTAGCATCAAAGACCACTAATCCCAGTCTGAATATTTCCCTGATCAACCATTTGAACCCGTTGTTGTGGAGCACCCATGTTATTCCTTCCATTAGCATTAAATCCTTGACCACTACCTATCTGACGACCATTTCCACGGTTCTGAACCTCAACCCTTCCATTGTTAACAACAGCTTAATTTCTTGTGTTTAATGAGGTACGAATATGGTTGTTGGATTTGTTAGCAAATCTCCCGAAAGCTCGGGCAATTAATGAAAATCCTTGATTCAATGAATCGAATGCTGCTGCATCCTCATCTGATGTCTCATTGTAAAGTGCTGAATTAGTGTTGTTGTTGTAAGGAACCAGTTGAGTTTCTTGTGATTACTGTAAAGGATCATATGGTGTAATCTGAGCAGATTGTTGTGGTAGATGTGGGAAGACAGCTGGCAGATTTGGAAATTGAGGATAACAATCTTGAGTGTACAAAGCAAGAGTTTTATTATCCGGTAGAGTTTGAGATGCATTGACTCCACGGATAATTCTGTCTTTGTCTACTTCCTTTTGATGGTGCTTCAAATAGTCATACAACAATACGTACGTTGCTTTATGAAGATTTTTTGGTTGAAGGATGAATGTAACATACTTTTCCCAATCAGGACCAAGACAGCTGAGGAACTTTGTATTGATTGCAATTCTTGGCATAATGATGTCGTGTTTGTCCAAGTCATTGATGATATCTTAGAACTGATGATAGTATGACTCTAATGATTCCCCTGGTTCAATCATGAAATTCTCATAGGATAAGTAAAGTTTTGATTCCATGTCTTCTTGATTGAGTTATATGCCTTCCATTAGAAGATAAATTTGTTCCCACATAGCTTTGGCAGTTTTTTGAGCATCAACACTGCGTAGAATTGGATTGGGTAAACCTAAAAGGATATATTGCATTGCAATTTCATCTGCTTCCAAGTGAAGTAGCTGTTCAGCAGTGAGTTGATCTAATCTGAGAGTGGTGGTAACATCATCTCTTGGTGGATCAGCAGTTGGATCTCCGATGACTGTTGTAGTAGGCATTTGAAAAGGACTGATTCGATAAAAATCAATAATAAGAAGTTATAATGAGAGAAGTGTGTATTACGGGGTAACTCAAACGTGTTAGGTTTGAGCACCGAGATCATTCTGAATGAGGGTTGAATGGAATTTCCAAATCACGTCGCGATTATCGGGATTTGAATGTGTTAAAAAGGATTTTGAGGATTTCAAAACTACGGGGCAAGCAATAATAATAAAAGGCATATAAATCGACTAATCCTAAGGTGCAAACAAGTAATCTCAATTAAGTACGTAAATAGAACTAAAGACGCAAATTACTGTATGCAAAAAAAAACGTATTCTAAAATGCAAAATCTATTTTAACCCCTAAAAGTGATCTAATATTTCTACAACTAAAAATGTGATTTAAAAATTATCTAAAATTTAAAACTATATTTTTTTTTTGGTTTTTTGATTTTTGATTTTTTTAAAAATAGCGAAATATATATATATTTTTTTTTTTGACTTTTTAATTTTTTTTAAATTAAAATCTAAATTCCGGTTTTTACGTTTTTAGGATTTTTTTTTAGAGATTTTTTTTTAAAACTAATTTAACTAATTAAAGTTTAAACTAAGATTTAAATGGCAAACTACAACTAGTGACAATGAATATTAAGCTAAGAAAATGATACTAAAAAGACTTAACAAGCATCATACGAAAAATTAAACGTAACGGTAAACTAAGAATATAAGCTAAAACAAGTAAGAGAATAGAACCCGGTGATTTTTACGAGAGAAATACCACCCAATCTTATAAACTAAATAAATTATTAAAGTTTATTTCCTTATTAACTTTAATTTTGCTAATTAGTTAAATAAAGTTTTGAGCTTTATTAACTAACTAACTTAATAAAAGTTATTAAATTTGTAAACTTTAATGATTTTTAAGCTTATAAGACCCGTAAGCTCCACGCCTTATGAGGTAGGATCGGATTACACAAACAAAATCAAAACTTTAAGGGTTAGCACAAATATATAAATATAAGATTTTTATAATAAAAAGCTAAAATAATAGATAAACTAATCTTAATAAATCAAATCTTAACCACCAAACTCTCTCAAGGAGATATGTTTCCAAAAAAACTAATTTGGGTATTAAGGTTAAGATTTAAAATATAAGTTTTTTTTTAATAGATAGGAAATAAATCAAGGAAAAATATCAAATGAACTTCGAAAATTCCAAATGTTTTTTAGCAACGTTAGAAAAGTTATAGAAGCTCACAGAAAAAAATTTAGAATTTTCGGAATTAAATAAGTATTTTTTTTTCGATTTGTATATTTAAAATAGCAAATAAATCAAAATAAATAGTAAACAAGTTCAAAAAAATATGAAAAATTCACACTATCTTAAGAAAACTATAAGAAGCTACCAGAAAATCTAAAAATATTTTTTTGACTTTTTTTTCTATTTTATAAAAATAAAATACGAAACAGATTTTTTATAGAAAAAGAACAGAAACAGTTTTTGATTTTTTAAAAATACTAAAACAACTCAGAAAAATATGAAAATTTTATGATGAAAATAAAATATATTTTTGGATTTTTTGTAAAAAAGACAAGATTTTTAGAGACTTTTTACTATTTTTAAGCTAAATAAAACAAGAAAAAAGTGAACTTTAATAAAAATAAACAATAAAAAAGAACTAAACTTTTATAAAAATATAAATATGATATGTTGAGCGTGTGCACGGAGCATATAAAATACACTCACACAATCTTACTATAACTCAACTCTTCATTGGATATTTTTATAAAAAGTTTTATAAAAATAAAATGAAATAAAAAGGATTAAGAGATGAGAAGAATAAAGAGATGCAAGACAATAAATAAATGAACTAACTTGCAATAAATAAATAAAACTTTTATAAAACTAAAGATCATAAAAATAAAATACAAGAGTTTGGGTACAAAATACAAATAAAAAGATTCCTCAAATGAGGTGAGGGAGGTGGGTTTTTATAAACCCACAAGTTACACTTTGGCCCCTACTAGGGTTTTACAAATTTTCATTAAAGACCCTAAACTATAAAATCTTGGCATAAAAATCCATCTTTAAACTTGGTCCCCAAGTTTGTATTACAAAGTAGCAAATGCAGATTTCATCACATCATGATTGGCTTGGGCTTTCATGGCATAGTGGGCTTGGGCTGGATCGTGGGCTTGAGTAGAGCATGGAGTAGATTTTCACTGGTCATTTGGATTGGGCCTCGTCTGGGCTTGGAGGAGATGGACAGCAGTTGGGTTGGAGCAGCAGCTGGGTGATACAAAAAAAATATGAATTTGTCTTGGGAGGGATTAGAACCCTTGACCTCTTGACTAGCAAACATGTCCCCACCCACTAGACCAAGAGTCTTTTTGTGTTAAGTATGACATTTAATTTTCCTTTAAGCTCCTTTTCTTGCTGATCCATTTTCTTTCCTTTCTTTCTTCTATTTTTCTTTTTCTTCTTAATTAATTAATTCTTCGTTTGGTCTTTAAATTTTTCTTCTCTTGCGTCGATGCTCCAAATAAAATTATCATTAGACCCGTAACTTCGTGCTCCTTCCATTCTCGTGCTCCTTTTTGCGTTGTTTTGTCTTTTCTTTGTCCATTTTGCAATATTCGTTACCTGCACATACATAAACACAAAAACACAAATATTTATGGCTTTAGGGGTTAGTTTTTGGTCTTTTTGGTCCGGTTTCGATAAAGAAAAGGTAGATGTTTTCATATATACCAAGGACCTTCAAGAATGACCTTCTTCAAAAACTTACCATGTGTGTTAATACAAATAATCCGTAAAAACGTTTATTAATATTATGCGATCTCTTTGTGTTTTGTAAATATAATGTTATCTTAAGTATAATTTTAAGGATACATGTTATTTTTGTAAAGCATTTACATATAGCCATTTAAATACAAAAATGTAATAATTAAACATTTGTTGTAATAGTTTATTAGGATGGGTAAAAACCTTAACCCATGGATCATAACCCATACCCAGGTTGGCTAGATGCAATGTATACTTAGATACATTGAATCTAAAGAAAACCTATGGACCAACCCATAACCCATGACCGATAACCAAAAAACCCATGGGCAAAGAGGAGCGTTCCACGGATCCCTAGGATTACACTAAACGGATCCCAAGTGGAAGGGATCCGTGGGATCCGGGGAACAGTGAAGAATTTTGCCTATAAATAGAGAGTCATTTCTTCATTCTAACTCACCCCTCTTCTTACTAATCTCTCATACACTCTCATTCTCTTCTAACATATAGATCACTTGATCTAGAGAATTGTTTTTCTTTTCTTTCTATTTGTGATCCTCATATAGGTCCTTCTCTAAGGCGAGATCACGAGCATTCTACAAGTCATCCAAGCAAGGGGTTTTTGATTGATTTGTCAAAGATTTAGCGAAGATCTTGTATTAGATATTTTCACATATTTGTTGTGTAATAGTCGTGTTGGTTTGGTCCACCGTGCTACGGGATCGGTATCTAGCTTTTGTAAAAGTGTTTGTGAGGCTTCTCCGCCAAGTGAAGGAGTTTGTTGACATAGTGCTTGAACTTTCGAGTATGTGACTCGGGGAGTGGAGTAGGGCAGGGAAGGTGTCCTTGTAGCCGAACCACTATACATCGGTTGTGTCTTTTCTTTCCCTTCTTTACTTTATTTACTTGCTTTATCATTAGATCAATACTTTCTCTACATCCATAAGATCTCACATATTAACGAATCTAAAAGTTTTTGAAACTAACGTAAAATCGGCAAAACTATTCAACCCCCCCCCCTTCTAGTGTTCCACAATTGGCATCAAGAGCTAAGTTTATAAAAGTTTTAAAATAAAATTGTATTCTAAAAACTTTTCGATCACTATGGGTTATGAAAATTATAAGGAAGGGCAATCTATGCAACGACCACCACTACTTGAAACTAATGGATTTATATATTGGAAAAATAGATTCGAAACATATGTGAAATCTAAAGATATTGATCTTTGTTACATTATTGTTGAAGGTGATTTTGAGGCTACCTCAAATGATGATAAAGGAAATTTAGTTAACATACCTCATGATAAACTAAATGATGAAATGAAGAAAAAGCTTTCTAAAAATAGTGAAGCAAAAATGGTTTTATATAATGCTTTACCAAAGAAGGAATTCAAAAGAATTTCTATGCTTAAAACCTCTAAAGAAATTTGGAATTCTTTATTTGTAACTCATCAAGGCAACGAACAAGTTAAAAATAATAAAATTGATTTATTTGTTCAACAATATGAACAATTTTCAATATCGAATGAGGAAACTATAGATCATTCATTTGCTAACTTTAATACTATTATTACATCTTTGCAAGCACTTGATGAATCTTCTTCTAGCCGTAACCATGTTAGGAGATATCTAAGGGCACTTCCATCGAAGTGGAGATCCAAGGTGACGGCGATCGAAGAATCAAAATATTTGACAACCCTCACCCTCGATGAACTCATAGGCAATCTAAAAGTCTACGAGCTTGTTCTTGCTAAAGACTCCGAAGCCTCAAAAGTGAAAGAGAAACACAAATCTCTTGCCCTTAAAGCTAAAAAGGCTTCAAGCGATGAAGAGAACTCCTCTTCAAGTAGTGACGACGAGGAGTACGCCATGGCGGTAAGGGACTTTAAAAAGTTCTTTAGAAGAAAGGGAAGATACGTCAAACAACCGTATGACGCTAAGAAAGGCTTTAGGAAAAGCAAAGAGGACGAGAAGCCAAAAGATGATCGTACTTGCTTTAAATGTGGGGACCCAAACCACTTTATTAGTAAGTTTCCCAAACGGGATGTGATGAGTGTGTAAATACTCATCATTTTTGGTCAAATCTGAACTGCAAAACACTTTAAAATGCTCAGAAATGCATCAAAATACTGAAAATATTTCAAAATTGCATTTTATATGTTTCAGATGCAAAATGTTCAAAATCAGATGAAAAATGAGCTTAGTTTGCATAATTGGCGCTTCAGTCCCCAAGTTTCAAAAATTGTCGAAATAGTCCCTGAGCCCTTAATTTCAAAAGAAAAATCGCCAAAGGTCCTTTTAAAATCAAAAGTTGTCAAAATTAGTCCTTTGGTGAAAAATGTCAAAAGTTTGAGAATTTACAAGTTTAGTCCTCGGAGTTTCGAAAATGACAAAATGACCCTTATATTATTGATGATTGGCAAAACCAACCCTTGGATCATTTTTCAGAATGTGTATGATTGGCTCCTCAAAAATCAGATTTGGCAGGTTCAGTCCTTAAGTTTTGGTGAATTACATGAATGGTCCTTGTGCTTAAAACAAAACAAACGGACCCTTGTTATTATCTACCCAAGCCCAAAATAATCCTAGCCCAACACCCGGTCCAGTCCAAACCCACAACCCGACCCGGCCAAATAATAAACAACCCCGCCCACGTTTAAAATAGAAAACCACTCACGGGTTACCCTCTACCTCCCATCATCACCTAGCCTGCAAAAACCAGACAACCCCATCCCCCTCTTCACCTCTATTATCACTCCTCCACATCACCAAACTACAAAAATCATTAATTGCATTCCCTCCTAACACTCAATCTCACCCACTGGTATAAAAGTTTTTCCCGCCAAAATGATATGGAAGGCTGAGATCAACTTCAAATGATCCTATGGCTCTTAATGGATGTGGGAACCGCTCGAAGAAGGAGAAACAATTTGGGTGTATAAAAGAGGAGGAAGAGAGAAGAAAAGGAAGTAGTTAGTTTAGTAGTTTTCCTTTAAGTCGTTTTTCAAATAAATGTCTTAGTTTAATTCACAATGTTGTAATTTTAGTTTCTATGTATCACTTTTGGCTAAAACATCTTTGTAATGTGTTTTTGAACATCAATCCAAGTCTTTTATCTAAGTTCCAAGTTTCATGCTTACTGTTGCAGTTTTCAGTTTCAAATTCTTATGAACAAGTTCTTAGAAGTTTATTTTTAAGCTCAATCAAGCTTATGTAAGCTTATCATAGCTGTGAGAAAGCTAACAACTCATTTTCAAACAATATTGGATCATGGTCAACAAAAGTCAAACTGGGTGCAATTGGACTTGGTTTTGGAATTTGGGTGATGCAGAGCATTGGATGGGGTGAAATAGACTAGGTTAGAGTAGTTTTGGTTTTGGTCTTAGCCTGCAAATAAGCTGGACCTATGTAAGTTTGTATTTCATTTTTTCAATTTCAATCCCTTTTGCATATTATGCTTGTCTGTATCCGTGGTCACCATTAGTGTAAACTTGTTTATATAGTTATATTTAGGTCATGTAAACTCAGTTTGGTCATTGGTTCAAGCTGGATTAGTAGCTAGCTCAGTTTTATTTGCATATCAGATTGTTAAAGCGTGTTTGGATTTACTATTTAAAACTGTACTTAAGGTTAGTTGGTGAAAATTTGTTGGTTTAGGCTTGTTAAACTTTATTGAACTCATCTCTGTCTTTATTTTGTATCTAGAACACTAAAAGTCAAAATCACTTGTGAATCTGTCTTAAGTCTTATCTGTTGAGTTTTTAGAAAAGCTAAAGCTTGTTTCATGTTTAGAAATCACTAGAGTAGTTTGCATTGGCTTCATTTCATCCATTAACATCAATTTCAGTCCTTAAATCAAGATCAAAACTCATTAAAGTCAACTTTTCAGTTTTGTCAAAAAGTCAAAAACTTGAAAAATCAGTTTTGAGCCTAACTAGAGAGATTTTTCATGAGTTCATTTCTGAGCCAATTCAAGTGAAATTTGGTGTTCATAAACTTCATTTGGTCTAATTCCTTATTACCATTTTTCTATATTTTTACAAATTTTTTATAAGCTCCATATCAGCTTATCAATATGGGTACAAACACCCTGTGCACTGACTCAGCATTCACTGAGTCTGCACAGGGATTATGCAGTTCTTGCAGAGCTTGCACTGGGCTCATAAGAGCTTATCTAAGTCTGCTTTTTGGTTTACAAGCTCTTGGCCAGGTCTAGTGTAGGTTCCCATTTCTGGTTTTTGAGTTCTAGCTTATTTGGTGGCTTATTCTTGGGCTGCAAGTAGGTAGCACAAATCTGTTTTTCGTACTTTTGCTCAAATCATCAAATCATAGCAACTTGAGTTTTAGAGGTTTAAGCCTGTTGTAATAAGTTGTTTTTAGGTAGTTGTAGCTTATTGTAGCTTCTGAATCATTTTGGTGCTCAGTTGTAGCTTTTAGCTTATCCTAAGTGCTTATTTATAAGCACATTGCACTGCAGCCTCTTATTCCTTCACACAACCCCTGTTTTTTATATTTTTCCTAGATTCTAAATAATATTTTAGACTTTTCTTGAATTTTTCAGATTTTTCCAAGCCTGTTTGCTATTTTTCTGCATTTAAATCAATTTTTAGCATTTTTTAAATAGCTTTTAACACAATTAATTAAGAAAAGTTTCAAAAAATTAATTTTTCAATTTTATTAAGTTAAGATAAATATAAAAAGTCAAAAAAATATTTTTCTAGATTTTTCTTAGTTAAAATTGTATTTTTAAGCAATTTAAGTAGTTTTAAATAGTTTTTAATTAATAAAAAATAGAAAAATAATCAGAAAATTACAAAAATAGTTTTGAAAATTCTATTTTTATATTTTAGATTTTTCTAAGTCACAATTTTATTTTTCTAGCTTTATTTCATATTTTCTTGTATTTTAGGCTTTTATTAAATAGTTAAAATTAGTTTTTAAATAATAATAATTAGATAAATAGTTTTAAAAAAAAATTTATTTTTCTATAAATTTTATTTTACCGTTAGGTTTGTAAAAATAGCATTTTCATATTTTTAGGATTTATATTGCTTTATTTTCACATTTTCTGTTGTACGTAACGTAGTTTTTAATTCAGTTTTATAAAACAGAAAAATCAAAAACATCATTTTGCAATTAGTGATAGCGTTTATTTAATATTTTTTATCTTTTTAATTTTCTTTAATTTGCATTTAAGCCTCTGTAATTTATATCCTTTTTCCTTTGTATAATCAATCATATCTCCTTATCCGTTCAAATCTCTCGATCACTACACGTTTGATTATTCTCGCACGGCTCGTTGCGACTTAACGACCTGGGGAAACACTATACTCTCCTGGACTTCATTGCATTTGTTTCTGAACCGTTTTAAGTTCCTTACGGTCGACCATTCACAAGTGGCCGGTTTGTGTGAGAAAACTTGACGGTTTGGAACGAATCAAATTTTGGCGCCGCTGCCGGGGAGCTGTGCTAATTATCTTACGTTTAGCAGATTAGTGATTTGAATATTCACTCATTGTTCATACCATCTATATATGTTTATATTTTCTTATAAAAATCCAAAAATCTAAAAATATTCTTCTCATTCCTCTTGACCATTTGATTCTATCTCTTTAACCCTCAAAAATAAAAATACATGTTTAATTCTCATGGCAACGTTCGATTATCATCGTTTTTTCCACTGCAAAAGCCGTATGGAATCACTCATTGTCGAACGGATATAAAATTGTTTATGCAAGCAATGTGGAAGGATGGGTGTACCTTTTCAAGCAAATATTGTTATTGGTGCGAATTATCCGATAAAACTCTCTCGATGATTCTCCGTTTTTCGACCATCCGCCACAACCCGATGTTTCTTGTATTGTCTCGAGCCCAAACCCGTCGAATTGATCAAAATCTTTTACGATTTACGGTTAAAAGCAAGCATGCAGAATCTAGACCGGTGACTAGCAAGAATGACTTGCCTAATCTTCACGTTTCTCAAGAACCAGAACCAGAGACCATAACGGAAGTGGTGGAAATTGCTAGCTCTCAGAGCACACCACTTCTCCCACCTCCTGATTTTTCAAAATGTTCTTCGAGACTTGATAGTCATTCAGATCACCTTGTTGGTTTTGTTGATTCTTTGAATAAACTGATTCCTTCTCATAACTCTCAAATGCAATCGTTTATTCCTTGTGTCGGTTGTGGTGAGCCTTTCTTTGGTTCACCCTGCGTTGGTGTATGCGTGTGTACAATGTGGTAATGATATTCATAACGGGAGTTGTTTGTTTTGTGGTTCGAGGAATTCATTTGATTATGATCCTAATCCGAACTCATTTAACGACCCCTCAAACTTTTCCAATTACCCACCACAGCCCGACTCATCTTCCTATAATCAACATACCCAAGGTGTGTGAATTTTGTGGAGGTCCTCACCTAGAATTTGATTGTCAATCGGGAAACACATTTGTCTATGAACAGTTTTCAGTGATGCTCGAACTTTGGTTATAACCAAAATCCATATAATTCACCCCGTGACTCAACAGTTTTCTTGTTGTGAATTCTCGTAGAGGTCCCCACAAAATTTCACTCGATTGTCAAATAGGGAATCCATTTCCTTGTAACAATCATGACTCTCACATATTTGACAATTTCCAACCTCCACAAAGACTATACGGTTCAAACTCCACGAGCGTTGTCTCAAGAAATCTCCCAAGATTTTGAAACCACAATGAAAACACTTGATTATATGATTAGTAACTTTAAGAATCAAGTGAGTGGTGAAAAGACCATGGGACTCCCAAGCAATACTATTCCCAATTGGCCAAGAACGAGAAGAACGAGAGACTCCAATGCCCGCAAATCTAGGGAAGAATTATTAGTCCTAGAGCAGCACCTTCTAAGGCGTTCCCAATTTCTTAAGGCAGTTATGTATGATGATGACGAGGAGAGTATTTCTTTTAAAGACAAAACAAAGGATATTATTTCTCAACTCCTCAGTCGGTTGATATCCCAGCAGTTGAGATTCCATCTCAAACAACTGCTATCACACAAAGACAAGCTCCCACTCTAAAACTCTCTCAATGAGCATGGGGGACGAGCATCTTGACACTGTTCCTGAAAAGGAATCGGACGAATTCATAAAGTCTAGTGTTGAGAACCTTGTCCCAATCCCAAGAGAGTCACAGGGAATTCTTGATCATATGTGTGATATCCCTCCTCCTCTTGTCTTCCAAAATGATCATATTGAGATGTTCTCCGATTCTAATGATGATGATTTGTTATCTTGTGGAGACATCGTTTATGTGGAAGATTTACCTTCCGAGCTTGTTAGCTTAGAAGAAGAGAATGATGAAGTTACTGAAATCAAAGATGAAGCACTTCGTGCAACATTATTGAATGTCAATCTTCTCATTTCTAAAATCGAGGCTTTCAATGAAAAACCTATTTCATCTCCTATCCCCATTAAGGATAGTGACATTCTTTCCGATGATTCTATTCTGGAAATGAAAGCCTTCTGTTTTAATAATATGGGAGAGAAGATTAGTGGCAGTACCACTTTTCATTCTCATAATTCTCTCCCCGATTATGAATCATTTACATTGGAGGATTTCACCAGTGAACCCAAAAAGAACTCATATCAATTCTGAATATGATTCATTCACCTTCATGGAGTTCTCAGATGAACTCACTCATATCATGACTCCGACGGAGTATGATCGCTTGGATGGCAAAAATCATGATCGGGGGGAAAAGTTCTCAATCATGAGCGTTTGTATTTCTATGACAAATTTTCCAACCCTCCCTCCCGAGATGCTTTCCAACCCAAAGAGCTCAACCAACGAAATCCAAACGAGTGCAACGCACTTGATTTGCTTCTCTCTGAGGAAGAAGATCTTATCATGATCGTCATCATGATTTTCTTTCTTTTCTTCATATATTCTGTCACTTCTCCTGTTCTTCACTCCTTCGGGAATGAAGACATTATCTTTGATCCCGGCATTTCCATGTACCATTATATTGAGCCGGGAATATATCTCATCGGTGTGGAACTTTCACGTGCTTCAAATGTTTGTCCAAACATCTTGAATGAAAGTCCGATGGAGATTGTTTCTTCCACTTTGCTTCCCCATGAACCAATGAATGCGGGTCGAGTCAAGCTAGCGACTCGGTAATCAAAAACAATAGCATGCCATATGGGTTTTCACCCATATTTCTGACTTCTTTCTACTTTCTACCACCCTAGTGTGGGGGAGTTGCCCCACACTGTTGTATATAAGTTTTTCCCAAAAAAAAAAAAAAAATCTTTCAAATAATGGTAGTAGTATTTCCCTTTTACGTTCTTTGTTTCGCATAACGTAGGTACTTTGAATATTGAGGGCAATATTCATTTCTAAGTGTGGTGGGGAATTCTCACGAATTTTATCATGTAATTATACCGCCCAATTCCCCCATTTTTGGCCAAATTGTTTTTTGGAGTAAGTGTTCTACACTTACTCACTTATGGTTATCGATCCGCCATGTCTAATAAACAAAAGGATTGGCTAATCCAAGAGCAAACGGCTCTTGGTAAAGATATCTCAAATCCGTTGGCGGCTTGCAATTTGCCCAAAATTGTATGGTATTCAGCTCACCATATCTTTAATTAGTGAAGAGTTGGCTAGCCCGCAAGTTTATGGCTTGTGGTAAAGGCAGTGGAAAAACCATAATTGGTAATCGGCTCACCAAAGATAATATTGATAATTTATCTAAGAGTTGGCTAGTCCAGAAGCAAACGGCTTCTGGTAAAGACAAATCAAATCCGTTGGAAGCTGGTGGTTTGCTCAAAATCACATGGTTATCGGTGTACCATGGTTCTTACTTGAACTGAAACATTTGGCTACTCCCGAAGTAATGGCTTTTGGTAAAGAGATTCAAATCCATTAAGTTTTTCTCAAAAGATTGCTAGGGACTAGCAATAGTTTAGTGTGGGGATTGATGAGTGTGTAAATACTCATCATTTTTGGTCAAATCTGAACTGCAAAACACTTTAAAATGCTCAGAAATGCATCAAAATACTGAAAATATTTCAAAATTGCATTTTATATGTTTCGGATGCAAAATGTTCAAAATCAGATGAAAAATGAGCTAAGTTTGCATAATTGGCGGTTTCAGTCCTCCAAGTTTCAAAAATTGTCGAAATAGTCCTGAGCCCTTAATTTCAAAGAAAAATCGACCAAAGGTCCTTTTAAAATCAAAAGTTGTCAAAATTAGTCCTTTGGTGAAAAATGTCAAAAGTTTGAGAATTTACAAAAAGTTTAGTCCTCGAGTTTCAGAAAATGACAAAAATGACCCTTATATTATTGATGACTGGCAAAACCAACCCTTGGATCATTTTTCAGAATGTGTATGATTGGCTCCTCAAAAATCAGATTTGGCAGGTTCAGTCCTTAAGTTTTGGTGAATTACATGAATGGTCCTTGTGCTTAAAACAAAACAAACGGACCCTTGTTATTATCTACCCAAGCCCAAAATAATCCTAGCCCAACACCCGGTCCAGTCCAAACCCACAACCCGACCCGGCCAAATAATAAACAACCCCGCCCACGTTTAAAATAGAAAACCACTCACGGGTTACCCTCTACCTCCCCATCATCACCTAGCCTGCAAAAACCAGACAACCCCATCCCCCTCTTCACCTCTATTATCACTCCTCCACATCACCAAACTACAAAAATCATTAATTGCATTCCCTCCTAACACTCAATCTCACCCACTGGTATAAAAGTTTTTCCCGCCAAAATGATATGAAAGGCTGAGATCAACTTCAAATGATCCTATGGCTCTTAATGGATGTGGGAATTGCTCAGAGAAGGAAGAGAAACAATTTGGGTGTATAAAAGAGGAGGAAGAGAGAAGAAAAGGAAGTAGTTAGTTTAGTAGTTTTCCTTTAAGTCGTTTTTCAAATAAATGTCTTAGTTTAATTCACAATGTTGTAATTTTAGTTTCTATGTATCACTTTTAAGCTAAAACATCTTTGTAATGTGTTTTTGAACATCAATCCAAGTCTTTTATCTAAGTTCCAAGTTTCATGCTTACTGTTGCAGTTTTCAGTTTCAAATTCTTATGAACAAGTTCTTAGAAGTTTATTTTTAAGCTTAATCAAGCTTATGTAAGCTTATCATAGCTGTGAGAAAGCTAACAACTCATTTTCAAACAATATTGGATCATGGTCAACAAAAGTCAAACTGGGTGCAATTGGACTTGGTTTTGGAATTTGGGTGATGCAGAGCATTGGATGGGGTGAAATAGACTAGGTTAGAGTAGTTTTGGTTTTGGTCTTAGCCTGCAAATAAGCTGGACCTATGTAAGTTTGTATTTCATTTTTTCAATTTCAGTCCCTTTTGCATATTATGCTTGTCTGTGTATCTGTGGTCACCATTAGTGTAAACTTGTTTATATAGTTGTATTTAGGTCATGTAAACTCAGTTTGGTCATTGGTTCAAGCTGGATTAGTAGCTAGCTCAGTTTTATTTGCATATCAGATTGTTAAAGCTGTGTTCGGATTTACTATTTAAACTGTACTTAAGGTTAGTGCAGTGGTGAAAATTTGTTGGTTTAGGCTTGTTAAACTTTATTATACTCATCTCTGTCTTTATTTTGTATCTAGAACACTAAAAGTCAAAATCACTTTTGAATCTGTCTTAAGTCTTGTCTGTTGAGATTTTAGAAAAGCTAAAGCTTGTTTCATGTTTAGAAATCACTAGAGTAGTTTGCATTGGCTTCATTTCATCCATTAACATCAATTTCAGTCCTTAAATCAAGATCAAAACTCATTAAAGTCAACTTTTCAGTTTTGTCAAAAAGTCAAAAACTTGAAAAATCAGTTTTGAGCCTAACTAGAGAGATTTTTCATGAGTTCATTTCTGAGCCAATTCAAGTGAAATTTGGTGTTCATAAACTTCATTTGGTCTAATTCCTTATTACCATTTTTCTAGATTTTTACAAATTTTTTATAAGCTCCATATCAGCTTATCAATATGGGTACAAACACCCTGTGCACTGACTCAGCATTCACTGAGTCTGCACAGGGATTATGCAGTTCTTGCAGAGCTTGCACTGGGCTCATAAGAGCTTATCTAAGTCTGTTTTTTGGTTTACAAGCTCTTGGCCAGGTCTAGTGTAGGTTCCCATTTCTGGTTTTTGAGTTCTAGCTTATTTGGTGGCTTATTCTTGGGCTGCAAGTAGGTAGCACAAATCTGTTTTTCGTACTTTTGCTCAAATCATCAAATCATAGCAACTTGAGTTTTAGAGGTTTAAGCCTGTTGTAATAAGTTGTTTTTAGGTAGTTGTAGCTTATTGTAGCTTCTGAATCATTTTGGTGCTCAGTTGTAGCTTTTAGCTTATCCTAAGTGCTTATTTATAAGCACATTGCACTGCAGCCTCTTATTCCTTCACACAACCCCTGTTTTTTATATTTTTCCTAGATTCTAAATAATATTTTAGACTTTTCTTGAATTTTTCAGATTTTTCCAAGCCTGTTTGCTATTTTTCTGCATTTAAATCAATTTTAGCACTTTTTAAATAGCTTTTAACACAATTAATTAAGAAAAGTTTCAAAAAATTAATTTTTCAATTTTATTAAGTTAAGATAAATATAAAAAGTCAAAAAAGTATTTTTCTAGATTTTTCTTAGTTAAAATTGTATTTTTAAGCAATTTAAGTAGTTTTAAATAGTTTTTAATTAATAGAAAATAGAAAAATAATCAGAAAATTACAAAAATAGTTTTGAAAATTCTCTTTTTATATTTTAGATTTTTCTAAGTCATAATTTTATTTTTCTAGCTTTATTTCATATTTTCTTGTATTTTAGGCTTTTATTAAATAGTTAAAATTAGTTTTTAATTAATAATAATTAGATAAATAGTTTTAAAAATAATTTTCTTTTTCTATAAATTTTCTTTTACCGTTAGGTTTGTAAAAATAGCATTTTCATATTTTTAGGATTTATATTGCTTTATTTTCACATTTTCTGTTGTACGTAACGTAGTTTTTAATTCAGTTTTATAAAACAGAAAAATCAAAAACATCATTTTGCAAATAGTGATAGCGTTTATTTAATATTTCTTATCTTTTTAATTTTCTTTAATTTGCATTTAAGCCTCTGTAATTTATATCCTTTTTCCTTTGTATAATCAATCATATCTCCTTATCCGTTCAAATCTCTCGATCACTACACGTTTGATTATTCTCGCACGGCTCGTTGGGACTTAACGACATGGGGAAACACTATACTCTCCTGGACTTCATTGCATTTGTTTCTGAACCGTTTTAAGTTCCTTACGGTCGGCCATTCACAAGTGGCCGGTTTGTGTGAGAAAACTTGACGGTTTGGAACGAATCAGGATGATCAAAAGGCGTTCGTGAGCGGCACGTGGGGAATGAGCGACGAGGAGGACGAAGAAATTTGTCTCATGGCAAATGACGAGGTATGTCACGAATACTATAGTTGTTCATCACTTGATGACGACTCATTGCAAAATGAATATGACAAACTATGCAATATTAGCTTAAAACTGGTTAACAAAAACAAGCTTTTAAAGAGTCAAAACCAAAGTTTAGACAAAGAAGTCATAGATCTAAAAGCAAAACTAAAAGGTTTGGAAAAGGGTAAAATAGCAAGTGGTGAATGTGAACTTTGCGTTCAACTTCAAACACTAGTTGATCATCTAGATTCTAAAATTGCTAGAATGAGTACGAACACTTTAGATACGATACTAGATGGTGTTAAAACCGGCAACAACCAAAAAGGTTTAGGTATTCAACAACTTGATCCATCAACTAGTGAAAATAAAGAAACAAAATTTGTTAAGGAACTAGAAAAACTAGCCACTGTTGTGGCGGATCCCACGGATCCCATCAAAAGGGAACCGGCTAGTGATAAATCAAGGATCCGTGGATCGCTATAGCAAAAGAGCAATAATGTAGCTTCTTCATCTAGAACTGAGTTTGTTATAGTTAATAGGAAGAAACCAACCCATGTCACGACTAGACAACCACCTCCAAAATATAATCCTACTTTTGCAAGAAACAAAGTTCCATCTTTTTCAAAACCTAATTCATTTAGGAGACCTAATAACGTTTACCCGAAAAGTAACCATCAAATGGGATGGAATCCAAATATGCAAAACGGTTTTCCTTTTCAAAACTTTGCTCCATGGAATGCATACTCATCTTATCCATACATGTCTAACATGAATGGAATGTTTAACACTAATGGACCCATGAACAAATGGGGACCAAACTTTTGAGTTTATTATTGTTTTAGGTGTGTGTTGGATATAAGTTTTCACATACACATCAAACCATTAACACAAAGTGGCGTATAAATGGAATTCTAGAGAGAGAAAGTTAGAGGTTTAGGGAACTTAGTGAGAGAAAGTGAAAGATATTATTATAAGCTCCAACTCTCTACCTTGGAAGGTAGAGAGTATTTATAGTCTTACATAAATCGCCACACAACGGCCTGTGGATCAGGCATACAGTGGGTAAAGACCCGTCCGTCCTCCACGGTGTTACTTAACTAAATACTACTTAACTTAAAATAACTACGACTACGAGCTTTCTAATGATTACATATACTTGAGGTGACCGACTCTTTAATACCCGGAATTTCTAATTCCTAACAATCTCCCCTAAGGGAGGTCACCTCAATCATGTACTAAAATTACATTGAATACAAACAGATATTACATTAAAATTGATCTTGCATTCTTGATGTAGTGCTTTGCTTCAAGCTCGTAGTCATTGATTCTTCACATTGCATGTTTGGTTACTTCAAGTGGAGGTCTTTTCCTGATCCACGTGATAGTAAATTTGAGCCGACTATAGAGATCATCAGAATCAATGATCTCTGTGACATCCATTGTGGTGTTGTGACATTCGACCGACATGCTCACATTCGGATCATGATATCTTCTCATCGAGTAGCGGAAGCTTTTGTTGAATCATGATATTGGCGGCAGCAGAAGCTTGGAGTGAAAATATCCGAGTCATTGATGCACTAATCATGATTTCTTTTGAGATGAATGTGTTAAGTGAGCATGCGGCTATGAATTGACCGCTTCATTACGATCACCGCAGAACGTCGGGCACGCATACAACAAGCTTAGCAATAAATCGCACGAAAGTGTCTTTGATCACTTTCGTTGAATTGAGGTACACGGCCCACGGTTCCCGTTGATCAAGATACAAAGTACCGCCTGTGATCGTATAATTCGAAGAATTTCCTTGACAGTGGTTTCGCGCTCTAGCGTTCTCAAACCGAACATCTCAAAGAAGACAACACTTTGAGTGAACCGAATTTGAGTCCATCGATTGATGAAAAGATATTTGAAAAACAATCGTGTATTGCTCAATAGAAATTGTTTTTGCAATATAAAGAAGGTTTTAATGAAAATCAATTATCAATCATAAAACACCTTTTGATTTGAAATATTAGTACACAGTCGATGTGCTAAAGAAAAGAGTTTTAAGCACAACGACCGGTTTTTCAAAGGAATCCGTCAATCCATAACTCGAACCGGATTGATTCAAGAAATTGAATCGCCCCATTGTTTCCGTTCAGTTGTCACATGGTTGATCCATATAATAGATCTCACATGCCACCTACCGGGAGCTTGTTTGATGTTGGCTCCAGAAGGCTTTTCATCTTCATTGTGAAGTGTGTAACACATCACTCGGATGTTCCGCAATACCACAAGGATAATGCGTAGGACTCAAGATATAATCTCTCTTTCCACATTGTGTGAAACAGAGAGTCTTCATTGAAAGTGTCCTAATGAGATTTATTGATGATCTCGTGGCTCTAGACTCAATTTGTGCATATTTGGATCCTATATGGGAGACTAGGGAGAGGGTCTCCTTCTTCAATATCAACAATCTCTAAGAGAAAGTCGATAGATAATGTCGGTTCCCCGTGAGAATGAAACAAGTCCTTTTAAGAGGAACTTGAGTGGTTAGGGAAGTTGAAGTGCGGTCGTGCCACTGGGTCCATGACGTCTTGTCTTCAATACCGATGTTACCATCAGTAGCATATGAATTGAACCGGTTTTACGCCCTAAGGTTGAATAAATGGAGGGCTATTTGTTTTCACCCTTTTCTCATTCAATTCTTTTAAATTCTTCAACCCCTTCGCTTACGAGATTTCATAACTAGAACCTTGTTGGGTTTATTCCAAGACTAGCTCGCCTCTCCGCACTCTTCCCATTCCTCATTTTTCTCCTTTTATTATCATACCTAAGAACTCTACACTAACTAGTGGATAGTTCCTGGGTAGATCCCTCCGGTTTTGACGGATCTTGGGAACAAAAACCTAACCTTATCATCCTTATATCACCCTACATAAAGTAAAGTTGGTCGGTCTATTTGGTATTGTTCATCTGCGTTGGAACCAATTGAAAACCATTTGAAAATCAATTCGGATACTTGTGATATATTATCAAAGCATTTTGTACCTGAATTGTTTTTGATATTTTTAGAACGAGAACTCCCCTCAACATGTGCATCAAGTATTTGAAAATGTTTTGCACACGGAGGCAAGAGAAAGAATTAACTTCTTTGATTACCATTTTCTAAAAGATATCAACATCACTTCCCAAATCGAATCAAGTAGATAAAGCATTTTGGGGAAGGATGAGATTTTCATGATTTTGCTCCCCTCAATATGTGCTTCTAGGTTTGAAAGGAGTTTTACACATACTAGAGGGAACCCGCACATTGAGATAAATGATCACGTTTCAAATCATAGGTTTAAGATAGATGCTCCCCTCAACATGTGCATGGAAAATTTGAAATCGTTTGTCACATGCGGGGAGGACATCATGTACATTCTTATAAAACCATTTACCTAATTATCAGTTTAAATCCAATTTAAATCACACATTCTCCCCGATCACAATTATCAAATCATTTGAGATTTGTGATCTCTTATAGATTTAAATTGATTTTGAAAGCTTTTAAGGAGAATTGTGACTTGATTATGAAAGCGTTTTAACTGATAAGGATCGGATTTTAAGACTTTAAACTCCATTGATAAAACATGCATGTACATCTTTTGAAAACAATTTAATGCCAAATAACTTTTAATTTAATTGAAATCATTCTCCCCCTCAATCAATGACATAGGTTGTTGATTGAGAGATGGAGATTTTGACAAATAAGTCCTGATGATTATCAAAAATAGAGACCAAGTTATTTTTCAAAGCATTTAGTTTTCAGCAGATAAATGTTTATAGAATCCGAGCATGGAATTTGAAAACATGGTAAAACATGGCTCTGTTCTTTCTTTTAAAACCGGTTATTGCACGAAAATGACAATAAACCATTGTTTCTCTTTCTCCCAAAAATATTTTTTGATTTTTTTTTTTTTTTTTTAAGAATTTGAACAACATCTAAAGTCCCGTGTCATTCTTTGAATGACAGCACAAAGACCGTAGATATTATCGAACCAGAAAAAAACATGACAAATTGACAATATTTTTTTTTTTTTTTGAAGATTTTTCGAATTTTTCAGATTTTTATGGATTTTGAAGGTTTTATATTTTTCTATTTGATTTTGAGGTTTTATAATTTTGTATTTTGATTTTCGAATAAATATTTACAAGAGATAGATGAAGATAGACCTTTACTCCTCGTCTTCCTCCTGAAGACGTTTGAGAGTATTCGGTTGAAGGCTTTTCAAGCCAAGGCGTGGAAGAATAAACTCAAAACGTTCTCTTGGAAGAGCTTTGGTGAAGATGTCGCTAGCGATATTCGACCTCACAAAATATAGTTCCACCACACCTTTTCCACTTGTTCCACGATGAAATGATGTCGAATGTCGAAATGCTTTGCTCTTGAGTGTTGAACGTTGTTGCATGAGAGAGCAATGTCACTTTTATTATCACAGATGAGAGGGATTTTGTTGAATACAAAGCCATAGTCCGATAATTGAGATCTCATCCATAAGATTTGAGCACAACAAGATGACATGGCTATGTATTCAGCCTCTGGAGAGGAAATAGAAGTACTCATTTGCTTCTTTGACGACCAGCTCACTAGCGTATCACCCAAAAGCGAGCACCTCCGGATGTACCGGCGTGTATCTTGACAACCTGCATGATCGGCATGCATAGGCGTTAGTGACATACCGGTGTCCTTCGGGTACCATAGTCCCATATTGATGGTTCCTTGGAGATACCGAAAGACCCGCTTAACCGCTTCAAGATGCTTTTTAGTAGGCTTAGCACGGTATCTAGCACACATGCAACGGCGAACAAGATGTTCGGTCTACTAGCTGTGAGGTACATCAGGGATCCAATCATACTACGATATTTCGTTTGGTCAATCATGATCCATGAGTGGTCCTCATCTAGTTTGGTTCGATCAATCATGGGAGTGTCAACAAGGTCACTTGAATCAAATCCAAATTTCTTTAAAATCTCATTTGCATATTTAGATTGATTTATAAAAATGCCTCCAGGGACTTTGTGAAATTTGTAATCCCAAGAAAAATGACATTTGTCCCATCATTGACATTTGAAACTTTGAACTCATTTCATTTGAAAAGCGATCACATTCCATTGGGTCAGTCGAGGCAAAAATAATATCATCAACATAAATTTGAACTTGAGTTAAATGTTTGCTCGACTTCGGTGAACAATGTAGGATCAATCGCTCCTTTGTGAATCCGGTTGATAGAAGAAACTTTGACAGTGTATCATACCATGCCCTTGGAGCTTGCTTTAAACCGTAAAGAGCCTTCTTAAGACGATAAACGTGAGTAGGATGCTCTTGATTCACAAATCCTTCAGGTTGGCGGACGTAGACGACTTCTTTAAGATCTCCGTTCGAAATGCGTCTTCACATCCATCGATATACTACCATGTTCTTACTAGCGGCATTAGCCAGAAAGATTCTGATTGCCTCGATTCGAGCAACTGGAGCAAAAGATTCTTCAAAGTCTATACCCTCCTCTTGACGATATCCTTTAGCAACTAATCTGGCCTTGTTTTTCAACACATCACCATGCTCATCAAGTTTCACTTTGAAGATCCATTTTAGAGAAATAATCATAGCACACGTCGAGCGGTACTAACTCCCATACATCAAGTCGATCAAACTCATGAATTTCATCTTGCATGGCATTGAACCAACTGTCTTCATTCATGGCGGTTTTAACATCTTTTGGTTCGATCTTAGATAGTACGGAGTTGAAGAAACACCATAAGGCATTGGTTGCAAGTTGTTTCGGGTTGATCTGAGGACGAGAGGGATTTCCAATGATGTTGTCTAATGGATGATCGTGAGTCCATTTTTAAGGTGTTCATGTGGCGTTGTTGAGGCGAGGTAGCCGAGTCGATGTCTTGAAGAAGATGGTTCTGATGATGATTCAGGAGTAGCAAATATGTTTTCAAATGGAGCATCTTCGGGAGTAGCAAAGGGATTAACTTCATCATTGATGCCCGAAACATTTCCATGATGTACATTTGAAGAATGATGATTTGTTGATGAGACGGAAGGATCAGCAGAGGGTGCTTCTTGACTTAAAGATATTGAGGCGAAGGATTGACTTCATTCACGGGAATATGAGCATCCTCTTTGTAGGGATCAACACCTCATTAGTAATTGAATCATACAGTTCATCAAACATAGGATCAAACAATTTCTTTAAATCATCTTCCGATGGAGGTACATATGGAGTTTCTTGAGAAGAGTTTGGAACAAGAGATGAACCAATGGGATTGTTTTGAAGTGCGGGTCCCCTGGAGTGTCCGAGAGCCATAGGACCCATCGCAAGGATAGAAACTCTCTCTCTGACTATCTTTATCAACCCATATGTAGACAATTTGAAGTGACCACTGATAAAGAAAACCTGATATACCAAACTTGAAGCTGAAGAAGAATTCCATGCATTTGCATCTTAAGCTCGCCTTTGTGAATTTTAACTTCAATCTCAAATAAGTGATAAATGATTAACTCTGAAGTCATCAACTTGTGTCAAATGCCCAACACGTGAATAGGCGTACAACCGGATGTACGTCGATCCACTGAATGAACCGGAACAAATGATTTCTCGACATTAATGTATTCTTCCTAAAGGTATACATGTAGAGAACGTCTGGAAGATTCACCACAAATGTCTTCGGCGAATGAGGTAGTCATTTTCCTTAATGTTCATGTGGTTGATTTATAGCGTGCACAATGAGAGGAACAATAATCCGTAAAGATTTGGCAAAGGAATACCAAAGAGCGGATCATTATTCAATAATGCAACTTACAATATCATGATAGTCATTATGAACGCCTTGTGAAATAACCGGAGATAAGGTTTCTTGAGAATTCCAAGTACTTCTTAGATGGTGAACCAGTTGAGTCAATAGTCACACACAGAGCTTGAATTTGGATGATCAACATTCGTCGAAGGTTGAAGGTACTCATCAAACATATCTTTGAAAAAAAATGAATCCCAAACATTGATTCCTAATTATCCTTAGTAAGTGAAGCATTAGGCATTGGAGGAGAGTCATCAAAAATCAAAACAATGAATCTTTTATCCTTAGTATATTCACTCATAATCAAAAAGAATATACACTCATCATCATCAAAAATAAAGCCGTATAACCATTATTCAAACATCCATCATCATGTAGTATATTCACTCTTCTCCCCTCAAAAATTGCATCCAAGTTGCCATTTTGATTTAAGCAAGTGAATAAGAGTATACACCAATGAACATAGATCCACTTGATGATTGAATGGCGTGGAAAACATGAAGCTTGTTGATGAATAATGTAGATGAGTATGGCCATTCATGGGAGAATTTCTCTTTAGTGAAGATAAAAGCGCCTGAAGAAGCGTACACTTTTCTTTTCTTTGAAGAACGGGCATGAAGTGTTATCTGCGGACACCATAATGATGAAGTCACGAGGCCTGCGATGTGAGCAGGCGTCATTGTTTAGAGCCCCATATGTTTAAGAGCGCCGAATCAAATACCAAGGGACGATTTGATGCGACTTGCTTTGGACAAGACGAAGATAGAGAATTGGAAACATTGGATCCCCGCGTGCTCATGGGGTCCTTTTGGTTAGTACAAACAATCTTTGAATCGTGAGAAACCCTAGGTGCAATGTCATTGTCACTAGGAGCTAAACTAGTAGAAGCATCAGACTTATTCGAGGGACATTTTGTGCTTAATGGGATTGTTCTACGGTTGGCTTCCATATTTTTAGGCACTACTCTAGGCATAGTGGATCTAGTTATGGGCAAGGTTTGCCCATTAATTGAATATTCGACCTATTGGCTTCCATCGAAATCCTACATTGGTAAAACCTTCCTGTGGGTTTCCAGATTGCTTAATCTGTTTTAGCTCTCCAAACTTTCTTAAGCGGGTTATGATCTTAGACCTCGGAAAACACATCACATTTATCATGATTACAAGAAATTAAACATTTTTTACATGTTTTGCGACATAAGGCCTCGAATTAATTTTAGTAAGCTTAGAGCTAATACTAGATCTAACACGATTCTTTTTGTTCAAATCAAACTTCTTGTCCCTATGGTGTTCTTTCACTTCCGTATCATGAACACTTTTTAGTTTGCATAATCCTATCCTTCTTTGCATAGCTTCTGAGGTTTTGACCAGCTAACTTTAAAGTCAATCTTAACATCGTAGAAGTAATACGATGGGAACATTATGGCTTCACTACTTCTTCGTGCATTCTGGTCTAGAAGTCTTTGGGATCCTAAATTCTGAGGCACATCTGGGTTGCTTTGCTTGAATTTAGATATGGAACAAGACATATCAAGGGTCACATGCTTGGCTTTAGGCATAGAAGCGGATTTCTGCTTGGCACTAGGCATAGAACAAGGCTTCCCAGCTTTGCCTTTTTCACCTAAGGGTTTTGGACATGTTGCAATTACACATTCTAGCAACTCTTGAGATCGTTTGGCCCGGAGGCAAGCAAACCTAATTTCACTATCAAGAGGTTTGTTAATGAAATCCTCTTCGACAATCTCATGGAGACATTCTAGACTATCCTTAAGGTGAGCACATTAGTCATGAAAAGCATGTTCATTATTCCTAAGATGAGGAGGAATATATTTAACCGTCACAGTGTATTTGCAATCTAAGGGTGACTTTGAGACAACATTCTTATTGAAAACAAGTGGCGGTTTCCCATTTCCACGACTTCTGATTCTCAATTTCCTTTTGTAAAGACGTTATTTTTTCTGTTTTGGTCACGGGTGACTTTTATTGAATCATATAACTCTTTAAAATGTCGTTTAATCATTTTCTTCTAGAAAACTCTCGTTTTCCTTTTGTAAGGCATCAACTAAGTTTTGAAGATGAAAAGTTTGAGAATTCAGAGAATCTAAAGGAGGAGGCATTTGGGAGCTTGGGGACTGTCATATTGTTCGTTTGACCCTTTAATTGTAGATTTGGGCTTTCAACTTTCGACAATGAGCTTGAATCTTCATCACGCCATTTGAAAAATCAAACTCGGAGCATCGAAGATGTCTTGATATTTGAAGTTTTGACATTTTCTTTAAGATGTTGATATTTTAGTTGTAAATTAAAATGCTCAACTTCTAGTTTAGAAAAATGTTTTACCTAATTGTCGTGATCATCAGTTCAATTTTCGTTTAGTTTAGAATTAGTTTTTTCAAGCTCAATGACACGATCATGGGAGACTTTCAGGCCTGATAGTTCATGAAATTTGGAAGCATTAATAGAGCAATTTGAAGTGAAAAAGATATCTTGAGCAACACATTCAATAATAAGAGTCTCATTTAAGGTATGCAAGTTCTTCCTCTCAATCTCATTATATTTTAGTGCACGCTCATAATCACTAACTTCAACTACCATTGCATCAAATTCCTTTTCCATTTCTTTAAGATCTGATTTTATCCCTTTTAAGACTCTCAAAATGATCTTTTAGTTGTTTAAAGAAAGGCATGACCTCGGTTAAATAACATTCTTTCATTTGCTCAAAACCCCTTTCTCCCTTCAGTTATCCGGTGGGTGTGATCCTTTTCTTGCAAGTTTTCTCAAAATCAACAAATAGTTGAAGAATAACATATTGGCTAATTAAGGTCTTGCTTTTAGTGGCAATAGTTCTAGGAACTAGATGCATTGGTGTATTTGGAGGATACACGATTAGGAATTTCCTACAAGGGGATTCTTTTCAACAAGATTTTCGACTTTTGCAAGTCCATATCCTTTTTCGAGAACACTTGTTCGGGGTCAATATGTCGAGGCTTAAACATGTTCAAGGAAATCCAATTTTCCTTTTGTAATCATGGGGTGTGATAATTATCTTTTCTTTTTTACATTTAGGATCATCTAGTTTCTTGTTCATCTTTTCCCTAGTGACTTCATTTGATTTCTTATCTTCCTCGCACTCGCCATGACTAGGTTTCTGTCAGGCTTAAGAATCATTACCATCATAGATCACACTTTGAGTCGCTCTATTCTTTAATCCTACTCGGGGTTGGGTTTATCTATAATGGGAACATGCTATGCTTATCGCTTAAGGACTCTATGTTTAGTGACCATGTGAGCTTGATCTGCAAATCAATGGTGTTTCCTTGTATGTACAACTTGTTTTCAAGTTTGTTTTTCAAAGTTTTTAGATTAGAAAAATCTCTCAAGAGTTTTGATTCCTTTGCATTAAATTCTTGCTTAAGCATTTTCACATTTTCTTGAAGTTCTTGTTTTTGCTTAGATGTTTTAGAAAGTTTTTCTTGCAAGGAATTTAATTCTTGTTTCAATACTTCTTCTCTATACTTACTTTTTCTAATAGTATGCAGCACTTGGTCATCCATTTCCGCCACGAGTGGTCAACTCAAATTTAGCACGTTGTTCATAAATAGCAACACGTTCTGTATAGGCATTTAGTTCGTAAATTACGAATCATCAGGGGCACATGCGGTGTATTCATCAAAAACATAGTCATTGTTGTCTTGACGGAAGATGCATCACTTGGTACACCTTCACTTTCACTTTGTTTCACGTATTGATCATATGGGATAATATCGATATTACCCATATTTTCAACATTTGATTCAATAGTTTCAGTTGAATGTACTTTGTTATGCATCTTTTGCACAAGATCGCATCATCGTATAGTTTTAATACCTCTGAGATGAGTTTGTCCTGGGATGGGCACTAGTGGTGAAGAAGAGACCTTGGGAGAGACCATTGGAGAAATGCTAGCAATAAAAATTGTGTGTCTTGGTAGGTCCATCATCCACATCGAAGTCGTATGCATCACAATCAGCTGACTTGAAAGGCATTCCGATGATTGTGACCTATCTCCCAATAGGCTGCTCATCACATCGCATCATAGGTCTTGGCATTGCCCTCACTTAGAAACAAAGCAATTCCTCTTCATCCAAAGCTAGCACCATTGTCACGAGCTTGTACCCAAGGCAAAGCATCTTATCTCTGGTAATCGTGCATTCGTGGGCGCTTTGGAGATGTGCAGTTCCTTGCAATGTGTCCCTCACCACCACAGTTATAACATTTGATTGGCTTAGCTTGACCTTGGTTACAATTCCTTCCTCGATTACGTTGCCAACATAACCTCTACCAGCTCCACCTCTTCCCACGATCATCTGTCTTTCTGAACCGGTTGCACCACGATCCTTCCATCTTTAACAGTGGCTTGATTGTGTGGGTTAGATGCTATTCTGAGGTTGTTGTTGGTTTGTGGGAGAGAATTCATGTTTTGACTAATCGGAAGAGCTAGTTGATTAATGAAGTTACCACGTGTGGATCGCATCGGCTTGTTTGAACATAGGATCGGGAATGAGTTTGTGATTACCATTACCCAAGGGTATGACTTGTGATGCTTTGGTTGTGATTCCGATGTTTGAGTAGAAGGCGGTTGAGTCATTAGACGAGCTTGTCTCTCCTCGGTTGGTTTTGAACCGATTGAGAATCAATTTTTCAAACATAGCATGTCTCTCATTCTGCAGGAGGAAGGCATAGAGTTGCTCATAGTTTGTATTCTTCAATCCTTTAGTGAGCTTCACAGATGTGACAAACTTGTGCCATTCGGGATTCATGTTGTTCACAAATTTTGAGTTCAGCTGAATGTTAGGCATAGTCATTCCGATGTTCCTCATGTCATTCACTAACTTATGAAATCTCACATAGTACTCATAGACACTCTCATCTTGTTTCATCTTGAAGTGTTCAAATTCGTCATAGAGTTGGGATTCTCTGTTCCATAGTTAATTCAACCCGAGAGAAGCATCTTAACATTATCCCATAATCGCCTTTGCATCGTTATGATTGATCTTTGTAGATGTCTTTAGGAAGACCTTGAAGAACAATGTTTGAAGCCACGATATCCGATCAAATCTCTTTTTCTCCTTATCCTCAAGCTCATCATACATTTTAGGTCGTCCATTCCGTGAAACAGGAGTACCATCTTCATTAGTATCAAGTATGTCTCTAGTCGTCTCAACTCGATATGGTCCTTCATCAATGGATTTGAGAATGTTGACACCATTTTCCTTCCCAAGGCGGTACAATCTGATTCGTTGAGCCCAAGAAAGTAGTCGGTTCTGTCAAGCATGGGTGGGCAGTATCCGAGCCACCGCTTGAACATCCTTGATGGAGATGACAGTAGGAACGTTGGTAGACATGTTTACAGCTTTATACGGATTTTATAACTCTATGATTAAACCGGTAAATAGATTCTTTCACGAGATTTTACTAAATCAAGAGAAAACGTGAAACAATCACTCAAGTCGCTAGAAGATAATGCACTAAGTCGCTAGAAGATAATGCACTAAGTCGCTAAAAGATAATGCACTAAATTAAAGTCGCTAACGCAATTCGCTACACCACTAAGTCGCTAGAGTCCCAAGTCGCTAGACAAATGCAAGTCGCTAAGTAGTAACTCGCTAAGCCTCAAGTCGATAGCAAAATTTTGGCGACAATTAAGCTACTCAAGTCGCTAAAGATACAAGTCGCTAAAGAGCAACTCGCTACACATCAAGTCGCTACCACCAAGTCAAGCTACCGTAGTGGAGAGTCCACTACTTGTACTTGTAAATCGCTAGATCTAAGTCGCTAGGTTTAAAGCGTAACTCGCTACAAATTTGTAAAGCAAGTCGCTAGCACTGAAGAAACTATCCGTGAGTAAAGTCGCTAGCATGAAAAACCACATAAACATCACTTTTCAATCCAAAAACAACCCAACCACAAGATGATTCAAGCTACCAATGAAAACCTAAACACTTGTGATGATTCTAAACATAAAAGTACTAACAAAATCCAAACTTTAACACAAGAAATCAACCAAATGATGCAAAACCACTAAACTTTTTCAAACTCAAAAACCACCTAAAACCACTAGAAATCCAAAGATGTGCAAGATATGATCTAACCATGGCTCTTGATACCAATTGTTGGATATAACTTTTCACATACACATCAAACCATTAACACAAAGTGGCGTATAAGTGGAATTCTAGAGAGAGAAAGTTAGAGGTTTAGGGAACTTAGTGAGAGAAAGTGAAAGATATTATTATGAGCTCCAACTCTACCTTGGGAGGTAGAGAGTATTTATAGTCTTACATAAAACGCCACACAGCGGGTCGTGGATCAGGCATACATGGGTAAAGACCGTCCTGGTCCTCCACGGTGTTACTTAACTAAATACTACTTAACTTAAAATAACTACGACTACGAGCTTTCTAACGATTACATATACTTGAGGTGACCGACTCTTTAATACCCGAAATTTCTAATTCCTAACAGTGTGCTTAAAGGTCGACCTAGACCCCGATGAATGGGTCAAGGATAGCGGGTGCACGAGGCACATGACCGGCAATAGGGATCTATTCTCCACATATGAATCCATAAATGGAGGTAATGGGGTGTTTGGAAATAGCAAGTAGAATCATGTGGTAAAGGTACGATTTCTAACAAATCTCTAACCATTAACGATGTGTGTCACGTAGAAAACCTAAACTTTAACCTCTTAAGTAAAGGACAAATATGTGATAAAAAGTGCAATGTACTTTTTACCGAAACCGGTAGTAAGATACTAAAAATGGCATAACCATAGGAAGAGGAATTAGGAAACATGGAGTCTATGTCATTAAAATGGGTAATGAACCTAAAGACAAACTTTGTCTTACCTCTATGGATGATACTTGACCTTATGGCTATAATAACGAAGATTGGGTCACGCCAACATGCGACTTCTTCAATCGCTATCATCCAAAGATCTAGTAAGAGATCTACCTAAGTTAAAATATGAACATCATTTTGTGATGCTTGTAATGTAGGAAAACAAGCTCATTCTAGTCATAAAGCTAAAAACATGGTGTCTAAATTACTACATATGGATTTATTTGGTCCATCCGCTATCCAAAGTTATGGAGGCAACTACTACACTTTGGTCATAGTGGATGACTATTCTAGGTATACATGGACAAAATTCTTAAAGAACAAAAAGGAAACCTTTAATTATTTTGAAATATTAAGCAAAAAGATCCAAAGACAACTAGGAAGTCCCATAGTGTCTATTAGGACGGATCATGGTAGGAATTCGATAATGAAGTGCAATTCAGAGCTATTTGTGACGCTAATGGTATTACTCACAACTTCTCCACGCACTCCACAATCGAATGGGGTAGTAGAAAGAAAGAATAGAACCCTACAAGAAATGAGTCGAACCATGCTTAATGAACAATCCATACCTCAAAAGTTTTGGTGTAATGCCGTTGATACTTCAACGTACATACTCAATCGAGTCTTAATTAGACCAATCTTAGGAAAAACTCCATATGAGTTACTTTGAGGCAAAAAGCCTACGTTAAATCACTTTAGAGTCTTTGGTAGTAAATGTTTTATTCTTAACACTAAAGATTACCTTACAAAATTTGATCCTAAATCAACCGAAGGTATCTTTTTAGGTTACTCGCCAAATAGCAAAGCTTACGTCATATTAAACAAAGAAACAATGAAGGTAGAAGAGTCATTAAATATAAAATTTGATGAAAGTCCACCCAAACCCTCTCCACCTCTTGTCGATGACGAGATTATAGAAAGTGAAGCTATAGTAATAAAGAAAAAGATAAGTGAAGAAGAAGAACCTCTAAGTGATGAAATAATAAACATTAAAGAGTCCAAAGATCACCCCGTAGATAAAGTCATAGGAAAACTAAACGAACGAACATTAAGGTCTCAAGTTCAAAACCAAAGTAGCTTGTTTTGTTTCGTTTCAACCTTAGAACCTAAGAATACACAAGAAGCCATAAAAGATGAGAGTTGGGTAATGGCTATGCAAGAAGAACTAAATCAATTTGTTTCTAATGATGTTTGGACACTTGTCCCTCCACCTAGTAATCAAACCATAATAGGAACCAAATGGGTTTATAAAACAAATTAGATGCAAACGGAGTAGTGTCTAGGAACAAGGCTAGACTCGTTGCTCAAGGGTATAACCAACAAGAGGGAATAGACTTTGATGAGACCTATGCCCCCGTGGCTAGATTAGAGTCTATAAGAATACTTCTTGCGTATGCTTGTGCTAATGATCTAAAGCTTTATCAAATGGATGTCAAAAGCGCTTTTCTAAATGGTTTCATTAATGAAGAAGTATATGTAGCTCAACCTCCTGGCTTCATTGATTTTGAAAAACCCAAACATGTGTATAAATTAAAGAAAGCCCTTTACGGTCTTAAACAAGCTCCAAAAGCTTGGTATGATAGACTCAAGTCATTTCTAGTTAAACACAACTATACCATGGGGTTAGTTGACAACACACTTTTTACTAAGAAAAGAGAGTCACATATAATCATAGTACAAATATATGTAGATGATATTATATTCGGATCCACTTGTCAAGACATGTGTGATGATTTCTCTAAAATTATGCATGACGAGTTCGAGATGAGTATGATAGGAGAACTTAGTTTCTTTCTTGGTCTACAAATAAAACAAGTAGAAGATGGTATCTTCTTCAATCAATCTAAATACATCAAGGAGATGTTAAAGAAATTCGGTCTAGAAGAGTCAAACCAATTAGGACTCCAATGTCATCCGACACCAAACTCACAAAAGATGAAGACGGAGAATCCGTAGATAATACTAAATATCGTGGCAGGATAGGTAGCCTTCTACCTCACGGCAAGTAGGCCGGATATCATGTTTAGTGTTTGCTTATGTGCTAGGTTTCAAGAAGACCCTAAAACATCACACCTAGAAGCCGTAAAAAGGATATTTAGATATATTAAGGGTACAACACAATTAGGATTATGGTATCCTAAGGGCACGGGAGTAGAAACAATTGTATATGCAGATTCCGACCATGCAGGTGATTACGTTGATAGAAAAAGTACAAGTGGGGTATGTACTTTCATGGGATGTTGTTTAACATCTTGGTTTTCTAAGAAACAAACGGCACTTGCAATATCAACAACCAAAGCCGAGTACGTCTCGCCGGCAAAGCATGCCAACAAGCACTATGGATGAAACAAGCGTTAGTCGACTACGACATTCATCTAAGCGACATAGCCATCCTATGTGACAACAATGGTGCCATCGACTTAAGCAAGAATCCCGTATTGCATTCTCGCACAAAGCATATAGAGATTCGTCATCACTTCCTAAGAGACAATGTTCAAAAGGGGAACATCTCTATTGAGAAGGTAGCATCCGAAGACAACATAGCCGACGTCCTCACCAAACCGTGGAAGCGGGAACAATTCAACCTACTTCGTCTTGGTCTTGGTCTAATGGAACAAACGTCGTAACTTATTTGACTCTACAAGGTATGTAAACACTAGCCTTCTTCTTTCTGAGTCTAGGATTTCTATTTCATGCACAACTCATAAACAATACTGGAATTTCCAAAACCCAAGATAAGTTTTCCACTTATAGCTTTCTTATTTTTTTAACACACATACACATTTTCAAAGAAAACCTCTTTTCAAAATGTTTTCTAAAAGGATGATACCTTCCCGTATCAATTTCACAAAAGCAATTTCTCACGATTAGGAAAAATCGCTTTTTACATTATTAATACAAAGTAAAAACCGTTTTCATTGCATCTCATGTCTTTTGAATGCTAAAGGGGACACATAACTAATATGTGTTTTCAGGTACATTCATTTAAGCAACAATGAATTAGGAGCATTGATAACACAAATTACGTACTTAAGTACTAAATATGTGTTTTGGTTATCTCAATAGGATTTTTTCCTTCTAGTTTATTTTCCTTTCTTTTTAGAGGTCGAGAAAACCGCAACTCCAAATAGTTTGCATATAGGCACACACTAGGCAAAAATATTTCCAAAAGGAAAATTTTGTGTTTGCTCGATCACTGCATCCACGGATCCCACCTTCATCTGGACGGATCCCTCAAGGGAAGGATCCGTGGGATCCGTGAAACGAAGCTATTTTACCTTCTATTTTTCACTTTGGATGAAAAATCCACATTTGTTTCATTTTTGGGAGTATGCTCTTTAATGCTTGTGTTCTCATGATCACATGCCTTGAATTCATATCTAATCATTAGATTTTAATCCACATTTTGGGTCAAGCATTCATTACAATGCTTTGTTTTTCTATATATAGAACTCCCAAAATGCTTGCATAATCCATCTCATCCTCACAAACCACAATACACCATGTCATCCAAAAACCCTTTAGATGAATCACCTAGTACAAACAATCATCTTCATGATACCCAAACCTTTGTACT
This sequence comes from Chrysanthemum makinoi, assembly GCA_910596185.1. Lineage (NCBI taxonomy): Eukaryota > Viridiplantae > Streptophyta > Magnoliopsida > Asterales > Asteraceae > Chrysanthemum > Chrysanthemum makinoi. The sequence goes on from OU343219.1 coordinate 108,147,655, forward strand.
ACCACCATCCAAAATACCACAATCAAACTCTAGGATATCCGCGCGGATTAGTATCCGATCTTGTTGTTTAGCAAAACCAACCTCAAATGGTTCATCCTCAACAAATAACTCACCACAAGATGCTTCCATTATAGCACCTCCCTCATCACCAACAAGTACACCAACTTCATCACCACCTAAAGTCACTCTTTTGGAACTCCTTAAGACTCCAACAAGATCTAAACAACCTAAACAAAAAGAAATAGTCTTTTCAACACCCCCACATCTCCAAATACTATTTTTCAAGATCTTGAAACATCACCACCATTAGCTCCCATCACATTACAAGAACATCTAGGTTCTTTTCCACCACCATTTACAAACATTTCGGATGTTGATCCATATTTTCCTATTTTTCCACCACAACTTCCGCATAACTCAAATCAAAACAACCCGGAAAACTTCCGCACTCATTACCCACATCATTTACATTGTGAACATTGCCAATCCACTAGGGAAATCGCAATAGAAGTTAGGGAAGAAATGCGTTTCATACTCAATCTCATCCTTGATCGCATCAATACTATCACTCATCAAAACCTCCATCCATAACCTTATGCAAGCATGGAAGGAATCACTACTACTATTTTCTACTTTTAGTATTTTTTTTTTCTTTTTTTTGAAGTCATTTTCAAGAACAAGTCTTGTTCTTAGTTTTACATGCTTGTAAGTGGCATACATACCACTACAGTTTGTTGTTTTATTACAAGGCTTTGTTTACATACCTTGGCTCCCAATCTTGATTCTCAGCAATAAAAAGATTATTTAAGCATGTTACTAACCTTTCTTTTTGTAGGATTTTTTATTTTTCTTCACTTGACGCCCCAAACAAGGGGGAGCTACCGTCAAGGGGGAGTAAGAAATACGTGGACTACTTTTTCCACACTTTTATGTTTATTTCTTCCAAGGGTTAACTTTTTGTTTCGACAAAAAGGGGGAGAAGAAGTAAAACTTAGGGGCTTTCAAAACTTACATCTATTCTTAAGTTTTACTCATCATAACATTATGTTTTGTCATCAACAAAAAGGGGGAGATTGTTAATACAAATAAACCATAAAAACGTTGATTAATATTTTGCAATCTCTTTGTGTTTTGTTGATAACAAATATAATGTTATCTTAAGTATAATTTTAAGGATACATGTTATTTTTGTAAAGCATTTACATATAGCCATTTAAATACAAAAATGTAATAATTAAGCATTTGTTGTAATAGTTTATTAGGATGGGTAAAAACCTTAACCCATGGATCATAACCCATACCCAAGTTGGCTAGATGCAATGTATACTTAGATACATTGAATCTAAAGAAAACCCATGGACCAACCCATAACCCATGACCCATAACCAAAAAACCCATGGGCAAAGAGGAGCGTTCCACGGATCCCTAGGATTACACTAGACGGATCCCAAGTGGAAGGGATCCGGGGAACAGTGAAGAATTTTGCCTATAAATAGAGAGCCATTTCTTCATTCTAACTCACCCCTCTTCTTACTAAATCTCTCATACACTCTCATTCTCTTCTAACATATAGATCACTTGATCTAGAGAGTTGTTCTTCTTTCTTTCTATTTGTGATCCTCATATAGGTCCTTCTCTAAGGCGAGATCACGATCATTCTACAAGTCATCCAAGCAAGGGGTCCTTGATTGATTTGTCACTCCGCAAGATTTCTGCAGCGAAGATCTTGTATTAGATATTTCACATATTTGTTGTGTAATAGTCGTGTTGGTTTGGTCCACCGTGCTACGGACTCGTTATCTAGCTTTGTACCGGAAAAAGTGTAAGCGACGTTGTGAAGGCTTCTCCGCCAAGTGAAGGAGTTTGTTGACATAGTGCTTGAACTCTCGAGTAGGTGACTCGGGGAGTGGAGTAGGGCAAGGATGGTGTCCTTGTAGCCGAACCACTATACATCGGTTGTGTCTTTTCTTTCCCTTAAACTTTACTTTATTTACTTGCTTTATCATTAGATCTATACTTTCTCTACATCCATAAGATCTCACATATTAACGAATCTAAAAGTTTTGAAACTAACGTAAAATCAGCAAAACAATTCAACCCCCCCCCCTTCTAGTTTTCCACAATGTGGTTTCTTGAGATCACAAAACCTAAAAAACCTTATCACCCATTGATCATAGTTTCCGGGAGTGAGCATTGGAGATCTATCAAGGGATCCAGCTTCATGAATGGATTGTTGGCTGCTTAAAGCTTCACACATCTTTTCAAACCAAGAAGGTTCCTTCTGCTTTGTGACATTCATAGCATACTTAGCTGGAAACTGATATTGAAAGTAGTTAGTATGTTGATAATGTTGACGAGGGTTTGGTTGAGGGATTTGTGGTGGAAGAGGTTGTGCTCCTTGAGGAAATTAAATTGATGATGGTTGTTGAAATTGTTGTTGAGGATATTGTTGTTGTTGTTGTTGTTGTTGTTGTTGTTGTTGTTGTTGGGATACTCATGAGGAAAGTAGTTGGAGTATGGTGGTTGAGACATCTTGAAACTTGTTTTGATGATGGATCTTCGTAGTCGAATGAAACTTGATGTTGTTGATGAAGTACACTTAGGTCTAAACAAGACTTAGGTGTAAACTGATGTCCTTACGCGTAACTTCCACTTACGTGTAAACAAGTGATCTTAGGCGTAAATACTTCTTACACTTAAGCTTTAGGTTAAACGTAAGCTTATGCGTAAACTAAATGCTTAGAATTAAGAACATTAGGCGTAAGCAAGCTTAGGCGTAAAGTATTTACTCGTAAGAGTTTAGGCTTATGCGTAAACTTAGGGTTTTACCCAAAAATCCTTGACACTTATCCAAGTGTAAAAGATATCCACAAGTCGAACTTTTTCAGGCTTATCCAAGCAAGAAAACACTGAGTTAACCAACAGCTTCGAAGATCGTTGAAGAAATTCCTTCACGTAAGAGCTTAGGCGTAACTGAGACTATAGGCGTAGAACCTTAAGCGTAACTTTAGGGTTTTGTTATGCGTAAACACTGACATAATTTACCAACCTTGATTTTGATGCACAAAACGTTTTGGAAACTTAATTTTAAGGATAAAACAGCTTCAAAATCACCAAAATAACAATAAAATTTGAAACTTGATGATCCAAAGTGACTTTCTACCTTACGCGTAAAACAAGTACACGACCTAAAACCAAGATCAAAAACTTATCTAAACATGTAAAGTTTGAAACTTTTAGCAAAAAAAAACAGAAACTTAACACTAAATAAACCTTAACCCATAAGAATCTTGAGTTTACAAGTGTAAAAATCAAAGCTTTTATGCGTATAAAAACTGTAAACCGCAAACCTTACGCGTACGACTTATAACTTCAAAAACAAAAGTGTTTCACCCAACTAGATGGCGATTGATACCACTGTTAGGTCACCATAACTTAACACAAGCATCAATATGATAGAAATAAGATTGAGAGGGACGGTTGCACATACTATCACACGATAATAAGGAAAGGTTATGCGTAGATTATGATAAGGTGAACAACACTCTCAAATGAGAGTATACAAGAGTATTTATAGGGGAAGGGAGCTAGGGCAACACATCTAGTCCCTTCCTTACCTAATGGGCTTTAGCATGGGCTTATGGGCTTTCTACATAAGCCATGCCTTAATAACTAACATAAAAGCCATATAAATGTAACCTATTACATATAAATGACTAACACTTTATAATAACGTTTAGGAGCATTTCCAACAGATACGACAACACCCTAGTCTGGGGGATTTTGGTATGTGTGTTTTCACATTCCTTTTTTTTATCAAAAGCAGACTCAAAAGACCAAAAACGTACTATAAATGCCAAATATATGTTCGTTTTTGTGTTTGTGTATGTGCAGGTAATGCATATGAGAAAATAACAAAAAAGAAAGACAAAACGAACAAAATCAAGCACGGGATTGGAAAGAGCGTGAAAAGTTAAATCCGGGGATGAAATTCAACCTTTTGGATCAAGCTTAAGCCTAAAAATTTTAAACCTAATCCCTAATGCTAAATCCATTCCACTAGTCCCTAAACAATTTTCACCATTAATCCTTAACTTTGCAAAGTTAGTCCCAAACTAACTTAAGTTAAATCCTAAGTTTATAACTATTAACCTTGCCTAAATTATTAACTAATTCCAATTAGTAAAACCCTTACCCAAACCCACTACCCTTTAACCCAGGTCAACCCAGTCAAAACATAAAACGCGCGCAAAAAGGGGAGTTACTGTTCACCATCTCTCTCGTTTTTACTCTACACCTCACCCCCAAAATCACCTCACCTTAAACAATAATCAACCCTTCTATAAGATCTGGCATGTCAGAGAATGTGATGTCAGGTGCCCACGCTGGCAATCTCCAAGTATCTGATTCGTTAAAGTGTGTTGGCACTCAATCCAAGGGCCAAGATTGTTGTTGATGGTGGAAGCAATGATTGAATGACAGAGATTAGAAGCTTAAAACATCCTAAAGACCTAGAATCTTCCTCAGTAGCCTATAAATAGAGGCATCTTCACTTCACACAAGTCGTGTAGTTTTTAGCTTATTTTCCAGCTTTTTGTTTTTAAAGATTTTAATTAAGTTGTACTTTCTGTTTTCCAAGTATTATAATAGTTTGAGATTATTAATAAAAGTTTAGTTTTATTAAAACCTTGTCAAATTTACTTTTAAGCTTTCAAAATGTTTGCATATGATTAATAAGCTATCATAAGCTATTTTCACCTTTTAGACACTCAAATAAGCTTCTCCAAGCTTATTTGAGCTTTTGGATCTGTGTTTGGAAGTTTTGGTTTAGTAATTTGGATTTAAGACAAAATAAGCTAATTTGGAAGATAGGCCGGACTTGGAAGGGCTTATGGGGTCTCACCAGCTTATCAGTTGATAAGCTGGAGCTTGTAGAGTAGCTCCTCGAGCTTAATTGATCCTTGTTTGAGGTAGGATCAAGGTAAAACACTAAAAGCTCCTTTTTAGCTTAAAACTGCTAATTGCTTATTAGATCTAATTTTATTATTATTTGCTTAAATCTGCTTATTATTGTTTATAATTGATGTTAACTGCTTATTTGTTATTATAACTAATTAGCTTAAGTTTTTATATAAATTCATAAAAAGAATCCAAAAATGTGTCTTAGATTTATAGCTTATTTCTTAAGGGCTTAATATATGTTTGAATCTGCATTTAATTAGTCATTTAAGTGATATTAATATGTTTTTATCAGAATCTTATAAGTCCTAGAGTCTAAATCTGTTTTAAAAAGCTTTTAGAAAAGTTAAAGGGGTGTTTGTATCACGGTTTTAGCCAAGTGCTAAAACTGCTTGTCCTTGTTTTGGCTATTAAGCCAAGTTTTCTTTGCTTAAAAATTAGTTTAATAAGTAGTTATTAAGTATTTTAAAGCATTTTTGCAAATTTTAATAGCTTTTAGCTTACTTTTCAAAGTTTCATAGTCAATAAACTGTTTTATCAGTTTAATTTTGATTAAACTTCTTAAAAGGTTTTTAGTAATGAGTTTTTTGTCCAAAATCAGTCTAAAATGCATATTTCATTTTATGGTTAATTTGTCAAAAAGTGTTGAGTATATTTTAGCCAAATTTTAGTTCAAAATTAATTCAATCAGCATACACATATGAGTGAATGTTGATTGATCAGTAGGTTTACAAGCTTTGTTTCAGCTTATTTTTTGACTAAGTAGCTTTTAATAATCAAATAGATTAGTTTTATAAACTTTTGAGTCATTTTTGCAAGTTTTATAGTCTTAATTTGAGTCTGCAAGTTCTTGTTTTCCTAAACCAAAAATCCAAAAATAGTAGTGTAATTGACCTCTTTTCACAGCTTATTTTTAAGCTCAAAATTAGTCCAAAATTCTTAAAAATTGGTTTTATGAGTTCATTAGTTGATAATCTTCATCTGTTTTTAGGTTTTACTTTTTAGCTTTAGCTTTTGGTAGCTTAAATTTAGCTTAGAAAGTAGAGGTTCATTCTGTTTTAAAGTCTAAACTGTCCTGTTTATCTGCTTATTTTTAAGCTTAATTTAAGCTCAAAATGTTTAAAAATTGATTTTGTGAGTTCATTGGACTATAAGCTCTGTTGTTTTCAAGGTTTTATGGATTAGCTTATTGGTTTGGTGGCTTATTTTGTAGTTTTAATATGCCCTCTCAGGTTGTTTTCCTAGCAGTTTTAGTCTAAATTGCTTATTTGTAGATTTGAGTTTTTGGCTTTTTGAGAAGGAAAATGATATAGGTGACTAATTTGTATGCCTAATAATGAGACTAATTCATACAAAATATGACAAGTGGAGGATGCATTTTCTCTCTCTTGATGATAACCTTTGATTATGCTATGTGTTTTGATCAATTTGTTAGGCATGAAATTAGGCATGTCTTTTAGGCATGCCAATCACTTCTCTATTGAAAATTGTTAATTGGAGTTTAGAACTGCTTATTAGGTGTATTTTTAGGTTTTAGAAGCTTATTTGAGTTAAGCACAAGCTTATAGAAGCTTGTGCCTAAAATCAGTTTAGCCTTTTAGCCCTTAACTTAGTTTAGTAATCTATTGTGCTTTCTAGCTTTTTCCAGCTTATTTTCTAAGTCTTAAAATTTCTGTTTTCATAAAAGTTTTTTACTATCAGCTTATCTTTAAATTTCGAAAATAAGTTTTGCAAAAATAAAAAACTTGGGAAACTAGGAAGCCAAGGGTGAACCAGGCTCAACCAAGCCTTTCCACACACACCCTTTACCATCTGCGCCTTAGGGACTTACAGTTATGGGGTGCATACAATATTTATTTAAATAGAGAGCCATTTCTTCATTCTAACTCAACCCTCTTCTTACTAAATCTCTCATACACTCTCATTCTCTTCTAACATATAGATCACTTGATTTAGAGAGTTGTTGTTCTTTTCTTTCTATTTGTGATCCTCATATAGGTCCTTCTCTAAGGCGAGATCACGATCATTCTACAAGTCATCCAAGCAAGGGGTCCTTGATTGATTTGTCACTCCGCAAGATTTCTGTAGCGAAGATCTTGTATTAGATATTTCACATATTTGTTGTGTAATAGTCGTGTTGGTTTGGTCCACCGTGCTACGGACTCGTTATCTAGCTTTGTACCGGAAAAAGTGTAAGCGACATTGTGAAGGCTTCTCCGCCAAGTGAAGGAGTTTGTTGATATAGTACTTGAACTCTCGAGTAGGTGACTCGGGGAGTGGAGTAGGTCAAGGATGGTGTCCTTGTAGCCGAACCACTATACATCGGTTGTGTCTTTTCTTTCCCTTCGCTTTACTTTATTTACTTGCTTTATCATTAGATCTATACTTTCTCTACATCCATAAGATCTCACATATTAACGAATCTAAAAGTTTTTGAAACTAACGTAAAATCGGCAAAACAATTCAACCCCCCCCCCCTTCTAGTTTTCCACAATTTGGTTTCTTGAGATCACAAAACCTAAAAAACCTTATCACCCATTGATCATAGTTTCCGGGAGTGAGCATTGGAGATCTATCAAGGGATCCAGCTTCATGAATGGATTGTTGGTACGCTTAAAGCTTCACACATCTTTTCAAACCAAGAAGGTTCCTTCTGCGTTATGACATTCATAGCATACTTAGCTGGAAACTGATATTGAAAGTAGTTAGTATGTTGATAATGTTGACGAGGGTTTGGTTGAGGGATTTGTGGTGGAAGAGGTTGTGCTCCTTGAGGAAATTAAATTGATGATGGTTGTTGAAATTGTTGTTGAGGATATTGTTGTTGTTGTTGTTGTTGTTGTTGTTGTTGTTGTTGTTGTTGGGATACTCATGAGGAAAGTAGTTGGAGTATGGTGGTTGAGACATCTTTAAACTTGTTTTGATGATGGATCTTCGTAGTCGAATGAAACTTGATGTTGTTGATGAAGTACAGTTAGGTGTAAACAAGACTTAGGTGTAAACTGATGTCCTTACGCGTAACTTCCACTTACGTGTAAACAAGTGATCTTAGGCGTAAATACTTCTTACACTTAAGCTTCAGGTTAAACGTAAGCTTATGCGTAAACTAAATGCTTAGAAGTAAGAACATTAGGCGTAAGCAAGCTTAGGCGTAAAGTATTTACTCGTAAGAGTTTAGGCTTATGCGTAAACTTAGGGTTTTACCCAAAAATCCTTGACACTTATCCAAGTGTAAAAGATATCCACAAGTCGAACTTTTTCAGGCTTATCCAAGCAAGAAAACACTGAGTTAACCAACAGCTTCGAAGATCGTTGAAGAAATTCCTTCACGTAAGAGCTTAGGCGTAACTGAGACTATAGGCGTAGAACCTTAAGCGTAACTTTAGGGTTTTGTTATGTGTAAACACTGACATAATTTACCAACCTTGATTTTGATGCACAAAACGTTTTGGAAACTTAATTTTAAGGATAAAACAGCTTCAAAATCACCAAAATAACAATAAAATTTGAAACTTGATGATCCAAAGTGACTTTCTACCTTACGCGTAAAACAAGTACACGACCTAAAACCAAGATCAAAAACTTATCTAAACATGTAAAGTTTGAAACTTTTAGCAAAAAAAAACAGAAACTTAACACTAAATAAACCTTAACCCATAAGAATCTTGAGTTTACAAGTGTAAAAATCAAAGCTTTTATGCGTATAAAAACTGTAAACCGCAAACCTTACGCGTACGACTTATAACTTCAAAAACAAAGTGTTTCACCCAAGTAGATGGCGATTGATACCACTGTTAGGTCACCATAACTTAACACAAGCATCAATATGATAGAAATAAGATTGAGAGGGACGGTTGCACATACTATCACACGATAATAAGGAAAGGTTATGCGTAGATTATGATAAGGTGAACAATACTCTCAAATGAGAGTATACAAGAGTATTTATAGAGGAAGGGAGCTAGAGAAACACATCTAGTCCCTTCCTTACTGATCCGCGCAAAACAGTCAAGCTTTCTCACTTAAGCCTGCTACTTGTGAATGGCCGACCGTAAGAAACTTAAAACAGTTTAAACACGAATGCAATGAAGATCAGGAGAATATAGTGTTTCCCCAGGTCGTTAAGTCCCAACGAGCTGTGCGAGAATAGTCAAACGTAAAGTGATCGAGAGGATTTAAACGGGAAAGGATTGTGGTTGATCTATACCTAAAGAGAAAGCCCATAAACTACAGGGGCTTAAATACAAATTAAAGGAAATTAAAAAGATAAAAAATATTAAATAAACGCTATCACTATTTTTAAAATGATGAACGTTTAAAACTTAAAACTTACGTTTAAATAAAACTTACGTAAACGTACAAAATAAAAAGTGAGATCTAAGAAATAAAAGACCTAAAAATATGAAAATGACATTTTTACAAACCTAATGATAAAAGAAAATTTATAGAAAAAGAAAATTATTTTTATAACTATTAGATTAATTATTATTAATTAAAACTAATTTTAACTATTTAATAATAGCCTAAAATACAAGAAAATATGAAACAAAGCTAGAAAAATAAAATTATGACTTAGAAAAATCTAAAATAACAAAATAGAGTTTTCAAAACTATTTTTGTAATTTTCTGATTATTTTTCTATTTTCTAGGAATTAAAAACTATTTAAAACTAATTAAATTATTTAAAAATACAAATTTAACTAAGAAAAATTTGGAAAAATATTTTTTTGTCTTTTTATATTTATCTTAACTTAAGAAAAATGAAAAATTATTTTTTTGAAACTTTTCTTAATTTTTGGTATTTAAAACTAATTAAAAATGCTTAAAAACTAATTAAAATTAGGAAAAATAGCAAACAAGCTAGGAAAAATCTGAAAATTTCAGGAAAAGACTAAAATAATATTAGGAAGCTAGGAAAAATGGAAAAACATGGGGTTATGTAGAGGAATATGAAACTTCTATGTAAGTGCTTAATATTAAGCACTCCAAATAAGCTAAAATGGTCCAAATGGGCACCAAACTGAAACAGCAACTACAATATGCTAAAAGTGACCAAAAGCAACAAGTATTCACAAGCCTAAGCCTCTGAATTACAAGATACCAAGATTTGATGGTTTGAGCTTTTGTGCTAAAAAGATGCTGAGGCCAACTTTAAACCAAGCAATAAGCCACACAATAAGCTGAATTTGAAAACCACAAATTGGAACCTCAAGAGGACCTGGGTGGCTAACCATAAGCTAAAGATGAGACCTAGTTGAGCTTAAGCGAGCAATGTGCAAAGGTGCACAAATTGGATAAAAGCTCACTCACGGAGCTTGTGGCAGGGCATCTAAGCCCTGCTTGATGAGCTTATTTGAGGGCTTAAGAAAATTCACAAAAATACATAAAAATCACAATAATGAACTAGACTAGTAGGGCTTTTCAAAACCACAAGTTTCATAGAACATGACTCAGAACTGAGTTCAATAAAAATCCTTCTATCTTGGCCAAAACTGAGTATTTCAATATTTGACTTTTTGACAAAAATTGAAAAGTTGACTTTCTTGAGCTTTGATCTTGATTTAAGGACTGATATAGAAGTTAAGTGATGAAATAAGGCCACTGCAACCTAACTCTATGGATTTTGAACATGAAACAAGATTTGGATTTGGCAAAAATCACAACAGTTGAGAAAGTGAGACAGTTAATAAGCAATTTTGACTTTGGCAAATCTTGTGCACAAATGAGTGACTGAAATGAGTCTAACTAAGCTTAACAAGCATGAATCAACAAACTTTAAACACTGAATAAGCATGAACATAGTATACAAGCACAATCCAAACACCACTTTAAACCATTGATAAGTAAATAAAATTGAGTTAACTACTGATCCAGCTTGTACCAATGATCAAGCTGAGTTTACATTACCTAAATACAACTATATAAAAATGTTAAAACTAGTCTAAATCATAAATACAGATACAAGCACAATTATGCAAACTGAACTTAAAATGAAACTGAGCTTTCCACTCACATGTGTCCAGCTGGTATGCAGGTTAAACCAAACCCATAACTGCTTTTCTACTCCATTTCCAACCCATTATCACCTCTGCATCAACCCCATTCATCACCATGACCAATTGCACCAAGTTTGACTTTTGTTGACTTTTCATGAAAATTGCTTAAAACTGATTTTTGAGCTTATCAAAAGCTAAAATTAGCTTAACTAAGCTTATTTGAGATTAAAAATAACCTGTTAAAGATTTGAGTATAAGACTTTGAAAATGGATTTTTCAACAGTGAGCATGAGATTATGAAACTTAAATAAAACTTTGAATTAGACCTTAGATTTGAATACAAATACTTCATTAACTTAAATTCAGTACATAGGAACTAAAAAATTACACTTTAAAGTTTAAGCTAAGACATTTCTAAAAAAAAAAACGACATACATTTTTTATTAAAAAACTAACTCCTCCTCAGTCTTCCTTCTTTTCCTCTTTTTATACTTCAAATATCTTTCCACGTGTCCTCTGATCACTTCCCACCTCATTTGAGAGCCAATGGGTGAGTTTTGCTCAGTCTAGGCCCTTTTGTGATTTTGGCGGGAAAAAGGGTATTTGACTTCTGGCTCTGAATTTGTAGGTAGGGGGGGGTGGACTAGGTGTGATGATGAGGGTGAGTGGATAAGGGTGCAGGGATAAGGGTGGTGGAAAAGGTGAGTGTTGCAGAGGAGTGTAGCAGGCAAGTGGTGGGGAAGAAAGCAGGAGGTGGAGGGAAAAGCTACTTGTTTGACTGAGGGTTCAAAAACAGGTAATGACAGGGGGTTCAAATGGAAGGGTCACTGGTTTGGCAGGGGTCCAATTCAGGTTTTGACAAGGCTTTGGTTTTAATAATGCTAAGGACTATTTGTGCAATTCTTCCAAACTTGAGGGACCAATCCTGTAATTTTCCAAAGTTGTTACAAGGGACCAATATTGACAAGTTCCAATAGTACAAGGACCAGTTTTGACATTTTCAAATTTCCGAGGACCAAACTTGACATTTTATTAAAGTTCAGGGACCTTTTCTGCCATTTAACAAAAGATTTATTCAAGGACCATTTTTGACAAGTTAGAATAATTCAGGGACCTTGAATAACATTTTTCTTTATTTTGTTTTACCAGGGACTGTTTTTGACAACTTTTGAAACTTGGGGGACTAAAACTGCCAATTATGCAAATTTGATACGTTTTTCACCAGATTTTGATATTTTTGAATTTAAAACATATAAAACACTTATTTGTGATATTTTTATCATTTTGATGCATTTCTGAGTGTTTTCAGATGTTTTTGCAGTTTAAATGGTACAAAAATGATGAGTATTTAGACACTCATCACTTACCTAATGGGCTTTAGCATGGGCTTGTGGGCTTTCTACATAAGCCATGCCTTAATAACTAACATAAAAGCCATATAAAGGCAACCTATTACATATAAATGACTAACACTTGATAATAACGTTTAGGAGCATTTCCAACAGATACGGCAACACCCTAGTCTGGGGGATTTTGGTATGTGTGTTTTCACATTCCTTTTTTTTATCAAAAGCAGACTCAAAAGACCAAAAACGTACTATAAATGCCAAATATATGTTCGTTTTTGTGTTTGTGTATGTGCAGGTAATGCATATGAGAAAATAACAAAAAAGAAAGACAAAACGAACAAAATCAAGCACGGGATTGGAAAGAGCGTGAAAAGTTAAATCCGGGGATGAAATTCAACCTTTTGGATCAAGCTTAAGCCTAAAACTTTTAAACCTAATCCCTAATGCTAAATCCATTCCACTAGTCCCTAAACAATTTTCACCATTAATCCTTAACTTTGCAAAGTTAGTCCCAAACTTGTTGGATATTGGATTTCACATACACATCAAACCATAGCATAAAGTAGGCGTATAAGTGATTTAAGAGAGAGAGAAAGTGGGATATTCTAGAGAGAGAAACTCATGTTATGTTAGATTACCAAAGAACATCCAACCCTCTACCTTGCAAGGTAGAGGGTATTTATAGGTTACAAACTAAACGACCTCCTGACGGCCTGTGGATCAGGGATACAATGGGTAAAGACCCGTCCTTCCTCCACGGTGTAGCACTAAACTAAATAATTAACTAAATGACTAGTAAATAACGTAATGTTTATGAGCTAACTTATGCTAGATAATACTTGGGGTGACCGATACTTCACTAAGGAATTTTCTAATTCCTAACAATCTCCCCCTAAGGGAGGTCACCCCATGTTTTACATTTAGATTCCTAGCATTCTAATTTAATCATCAGTCTTGAGCTCGCAGACTTTTCTTCTTCAAAGTACTCAAATTATATGATTCTGTGATGATTCCATCATTGTTCAACTAAGATGTATGTTTCGTGGAGGTTATGATCTGATCCACCATGATGACCCTTTTGAGCATAACTAGAGATCTTCAGCAACTATAGATCTCAGTATCACCCATTGTTGTGTTGCCAGCATATGATGTTGTGATATTTGGACCAACATGCTCACATTCTGGATCATGATTTCTTCTTATCAGTGTAGCGGAAGCTTTCGTTGATTCATGATATTGGCAGCAGCGTAGCAGAAACATGGAGTTAGAATATCAGAGTCATTGATGCACCAATCATGATTTCTTTCGATATGAATGTGTTAGGTGAGCATGTGGCTATGGATTGACCGCTTCATTCTGATCAGCTGCAAACGTCGGGGTGTACCTGCATAAGACAGTTAGCAATAAAGCGCACGAAAGTGTCTTTGATCACTTTTGATGAATTGAGGTACACGGCCCACGGTTCCCCGTTGATCAGTACAAGTACTGCCTGTGATCAGGTATAATTCCGAAGAATTTCCTTGACAGGGTTTCGCAGCTGCTCTAGCTGTTCTCAAACCGGAACGTCTCAAAGAAGACAACACGGAGTGAGTGAACCAGCGAATTTAAGTCCACTGATTGATGAAAAGAGATTTGAAAAACAGTCGTGTATTGCTCAATAGAAATTGTTTTTGCAATATAACGAAGGTTTTAATGAAAATCAATTATCAATCATAAAACACCTTTTGATTTGAAAAATTAGTACACGGTCGACGTGCTAATGAAAAGAGTTTTAAAGCACAAAGACCGGTTTTTCAAAGGTATCCGTCAATCCATAACCTGAACCAGGATTGATTCAAAAGATTGAATCGCCCCATTGTTTCTGTTCAGTTGTCACATGGTTGATCTATATAATAGATCTCACATGCCACCTACCAGGAGCTTGTAAGATGTTGGCTCCAGAAGGCTTTCCATCTTCACAGTGAATATGTAAACACGTCACTCAAATGTTCTGGAAATACCAAAAGGATAATGCGTAGGACTCAAGATATAATCTCTCTTTCCACATTGTGTGAAACAGAGAGTCTTCATTGAGAGTGTCCTAATGAGATTTATTGATGATCTCGTGGCACTAGACTCAATTTGTGCATATTTGGATCCTATATCGGAGACTAGGGAGAGGGTCTCCTCCTTCAATATCAACAATCTCTAAGAGAAAGTCGATAGATGATGTCGGTTCCCTGTGAGAATGAAACAAGTCCTTTTAAGAGGAACTTGAGTGGTTTGGAAAGTTGAAGTGCAGTGCGTCACTGGGTCCATGACGTCTTGTCTTCAATACCGATGTTACCATCAGTAGCATATGAATTGAACCCGGTTTCTGCCCTAAGGTTGAATAAATGGAGGGCTATTTGTTTTCACCCTTTTCTCATTCAATTCTTTTTAATTCTTCAACCCCTTCAGTGCTTACCGAGACTTCATAGCAAGAACCTTGTTGGGTTTATTCCAGTACTAGCTCAGTCTTAGTCCGCACTCTTCCCATATCTCATTTTTCTCCTTTTATCATTATACCTAAGAACTCTACACTAACTAGTGGATAGTCCCTGGGTAGATCCCTCCGGTTCTGGCGGATCATGGGAACACATACCTAACCTTATCGTCCTTATATCACCATACATAATGTAAAGTTGGCCGGTCTTTTTGGTATTGTTCGTCTGCCATAGGAACCAATTGAAAACCATTTGAAAATCAATCCAGATACTTATGATATTTTATCAAAGCATTTTGTACCTGAATTGTTTTTGATATTTTTAGAATAAGAACTCCCCCTCAACATGTGAATCAAGTATTTGAAATAGTTTTCCACACGAAGGCAAGAGAAAGAATTAACTTCTTTGATTACCATTTTCAAAAAAAATATCAACATCACTTCCCTAATCGAATCAAGTAGATAAAGCATTTTGGGGAAGGATGAGGTTTTCATGATTTTGCTCCCCCTCAATATGTGCCTCGAGATTTGAAAAGAGTTTTGCACATACTAGAGGGAAGTTCAATGAAGTACAGCCATGATCACCAGACATTTAGAAATCATTAAACACACAATCAAGGTACCTTATGTAATAGCATGAAAATTTTGGTACCCTGAAGGTTTGAATTTGTTTAAAAATGCTCCCCCTTAATATATGCTTCGAGATTTGAAAATTGTTTAGCACATATTAGAGAGCTGTATGCACTTAAAATGGTCATCTTTTAACATCTTTCATATTTATATCACATTTTCTCCCCCGATCAAAAATTTCAAATCCTTTGAGATTTTGGATCTCAAGAGATTTAAATATGTATGAGACAAAACATTTGTTGGAGAAAAATGTGTCCAATTTTATATGATCAGAAGTGAACAACACTGAGATTCCCTTTTTTTGACCTAAAGGGAAACCACAGGACATACCCTACCACTATTACATGCATAATAGTTGTTCATAGTTTGTACATCACAGTTTACACATAAATAATACAAGACAGAAATGACATCCGGAAAATTTCTTCATTCAGTCCTTTGAAGAAGCTTGTAATGACCTGCCCGAAGTCTTCCACCCACAAAGCTTTCAAGGTTGCGATAGATCATTCTGGTCTTCAATCTTCGTTTGATTGCAGCAATGAACTCATCACACCTCTTCACATCTTCATTAGACCAGAATTTCGTTTTGTCCCCCGGCTTCATTTTAATTTTGATGTCTTTCACTCTGTAGTTTAGTTCTTCTTCGACCATTTTGAGTGTTCCATCACTGAATTTGTATAACTCACATAATCTCATTAACATCCTTGAACCATATCTGTCAGTAAAGATGACTGCTCTGGGGGTGTCAATCACTTTATATTCGTGATGAAATTCATGTCCACTGGCTTCCCAATTTGGTCTTGTAAGATTGACTCGAGTCTAGTAGCTTTCTATTCCTAATTGAAAATCTCCAACTCTTAGTCGAATGACCAAGCCTCTGATCCATTGATTGACAGCAGCAGAGAGAGCCTTCTTCTCGCGAGCAGGAAGATGGTCAAGATGTCCTTGGAGGTTCAGAAGATAGAGATCTTCAAAGTCATTAGGCATCAGATGTTGGAAGTCGTTTTCTTCTATGATGTGCTCTTTCAAGTCAGCTCTTCGAAGAACAATCTTCTTCAGGTAGTCATACCCGTAGATAAGGAAGATCTCTATACCAATAACACTAAGAATACGCAGTCCGGATCGAACTGCTCTGCGTCTCTTCTTGGCACTATGTCTTTCGATGTAGAATTCCTTCTTCTTGAACCACCAATGTGAGATCCCATATGAAGCTGCAGTGTCATATTAATTCTCTTTGTCTGCCAGAAGCGATCTGGAACCATCTGTTCGAGACCTTGATCAGTGTAGGTAGCTGCCTTCATCTTTGAAATTGATAGAGCAGGTCTTCTTTCAGAGGTGTTTCCACATAGATAGTCCAGATCATGGTTAAAGAAGAATTCTGACTGAATGGTAATAAATCCAGGTTCACCGCCGAGGGGAAGAGGGTTGTACACATCAAACCTATTGATCTGTTCACCAACTTGATCATTCAACATTCTATAGCATTCCTCAATTTGATATTGAAGATGATTAGCATCCGAGTGGAAGACTTTGACTATTTCATAAGGTGGACCTTCAAGATCTTTAGGGGTGATGGATGTAATTTCCTTCTTCTCACAAAACCACTTTATAAAGCTCCCCATATCTCCTGTGAAGTGAAGAAGAGAGTCTTCAGCTGGAGCTTCATAGTTGGTAATGATAGTTGAAGCCCAATTGTTTACTGGATTTGTCGACTCTGACTCGGGAATAAACCATGAGGGCTCAGGAGTTTGTGGTCTTTCTTCAGAGAGCCAACTTCGAACGGTGTCCTTTGAAGGTGCAGCTCTGGATGGATTAGATGGTTCACCTGACATATAAGTATCAAACCAATCATCTTCAGTTGACTTGGGAATGAACCTGGTGGATGCATCATCTTCATCTGATTCTGAATCTGCTATGACAAGTGATTCTTCATTAACAACATGATCTTCAGGGATAGAGGAGAATGTAGACGTGAACCTTGAGTCAACCGTGGACCAAGCTGCAGATTTCTTTTGCGTTCCTTGATTTTCAGATGAACTGGGTTGATTGGCAGGCTTTGGTGGTGATGATGGTGGTTGTGGTGGAAATGTGGATGTTGTTTTTGAAGATCCACCAACTCCAGATGTTCCAGCACCCCCAGTTGGAGGTGGAGGAGGAGGAGGATCTTTATGACCTTTGTGCAATGTTTCCAACACTACGGTTCTCCTTTTCTTCTTAGCATTTCTTTCTCCAGCGTCTATCAAGAACTGTACATGATTGTCGTACTTAATTGATTCTTCGAGAGCCTCGTAAAGCTTCTTATGGACCTCATGCTTATCTTCGCCAGCTTCAAACATCTTATCAGAAAGTACAGCTCTCATATCAGCGATAGGAAGATCCTTGAATCGTCTAAGTAGGGGAGCCTCCATTGCCCATTCCACAGCATCTTTAACTTCGCCTTCAATGGCGTCTGCCACCCCTTCATCAAAGTTGAGGTGCTCCAGCCTATAGACACGATCCACAAGGGAATCTATGGATTTAGGTAGTTGTCTTTCAAGAGCTTCAATTCTTTTCACTGCTTTGTCAAGCAGTTGATCTGAGGTAAGAATTTGAGGTGGTGAAGCAGGTGGGGTTACTACATCAGCAACTGTGACCACTGGTTCAAAGGATAGAGTCTTTGCAGATTCAAGTGGTGAATGTGAGGTTACTTGATCTGGTTTGGGAGGTGGAAGTGCAGTTGTGAGTAAAGGTGCTGTCATAGGTGGAATGGATGATGTATCTTATTGAATTTTGACATTAAACATGGATTGTGCATCCTCATTGTCATTATCTTGCTTGGAATGCTCAGAATCAATGGGTTTGTCATTTAAGAATTGATCGCCGAAAGTGAATTCAGTATCTAGGTTCTTAAATGATGATAGAGAACTGGTAGAAAGATTTGGTTCTTCCAAAGGCATGGTCTCATCGGATCTTGACTCGGATTCTCTGTGAGACATGATGTAACTTATCTTCAACATTTAGTTCACACTGGACACCACTTGTAGCAGGATTCACTTCTGGTGCTACAGATGCTTCTTTTTCCAGTTCAGATGGTTCTTGAACTGATGACGATTCAACACTTCTCTTCTTCAGATCAACTTGAGTGGTAATTCTTGATGGTGAGGAAGAAAAGGTAAGGAGCGTGTGAGCAGCTTGTTCATCTCCAACAATTCTTTTTCCCTTGTCTTGTGTGATTCGTGTTGTTTGTTGAGGCATTTGATCAGGCTCTCTTAGCACTACTCCACCTACTGGTGCTTTCACATTCAAACTTTCTAGGCTTTGCTGGATTCCTAGTTGCAGAGCAGCATCATCTTCATCAGTTAACCTTGTATTATCCCTTGAAGCCTCAGTATTTTCACCAATTTCCTTTTCCACTTTCTTCCTTTTTACTTTCTGCTTCTTGGATGCGGTGTCTGAATGTTGTGACCGTTCACGTCTCTTTTTAGGAAGAGAGGCATAGGATGCTTGTGAGGCTGAAGTGGACTTGGGAGCATTGGGTTGTGGAGGAGTGGGTGTGACATCAGCAGAGGAACTGGTAGCTCTTTTCTTGTATTGTTTGAAGTAGTCCTTCTTCTTGATATCTTCCGTGAGTAGAGTATCAGGAATTGGCAATCCAAATATTTCATTATCCATACCTCTAGGAACATATTTCAGGTTTCCTAAAACAAATTCATCTTCTGCTTTATGTAGAGTTGATTCAATCCTAGGATTGAAGTTGTGAGTTTGTTGCAAGTACTGGATAACAAGCTTTGAAAATCTGATGCTGGGATTCACAAGCTTGTTTTGTTTCTTTCGGCCTTGAGCTTTGTTCTGGAAATTTGTTCTATCAGATATGAATATGTGTATTGATAAGGAAAATTCTTTCCAAATACGATCTGAGACATTCACATCAACCATATTGACAATTCCCCATAGGATTTGCAAGATGGGAATTCTCACTTTATCGAACCCTGATGTTTTGCCAGATAAGCACAAGTTGAGAATAGTTGTAATAGCTCTCTAGGGTTGATACATGTGTCCAGTGATGATGTCTGAAGCCCTTAAGATCTGTTCGATAACCCAAACCAATTAGAAAGACAATTAGATCGTCAGCACCAGGTGGAGATTCGGAACGAAGGTTGGGGTTACATGGGGTGATTCCAAGAGCCTTGCTAAGAATGGCTGAATCAATCGTGAACTCCCTATCATCCAGTTTGCAAGAGTATTGAGCTGTGATTTTGTTCCATTGAATGGTGTTCCAGAATTGTTGAATGTAAATGGTAGGAATGGAGCATTGCTTGGTAATGGCACCGAAGAAGTTTGTGTTCTTGAGGATATCAATGGATACTTTGAGTATAGGGTTTTGTTGTAGCTTTTGTAGGTCCACATAACAGTTACTCTTACCAATATCAGCCCATTGACTCCTGGGAAGGATTTCATCGTCTGAGAGAACTTTGGTTGATGCCGAAGGGATAACGTTCTTATCAGGGATTGAGCTTGCCATTGATGATCTGATTATACATACAATGAACAGTAATGTTTGGGAACGAGTTAGATAATAGATGATTAGTGAGACTACATTGAGTACACCCTTATGTTATGAACATACAGCACTTAGAAGCACAGACAGGGTCCCCATAGGCATATAGAGATAGAATGATAGAAAAAAGTAAGACATAAAGGATAAAGACACCATTTGATGCAGTTTTCACGAGACTATTTGTTTAGGAATTAAAAAGGTTAAAACGCACTCTTGCAAAGAAATAATGTCGTGAGCCAAGATACAAGTGTAGAAGTGATATAGCAGATTGAATGAGACAAGATGTAACATTGAATAGCCACAAGGGAGTTCAAGAACAACTAGCCTAAACAAAATGTTATAGTAGGTTACAAAGAGTAAGTTGACAATACAAGTTGTTACAGAAAAACCTGAAACAAGATTATGAGCATGAGATTATCCTAGCAAATAGCCTTTAAACCTTTTAATAACCCTAGGCATTGAGAAGAAAAGAAAAACCCACCAAACCAGTCTCAAGTCACACATGGTCAAGCTGCCAAACTGGACTAATTCGCTGCATGAAAGTGAACTATGTCGCTAACTTGTAAAGACAAGTCGCCATCACCAGTACCACATTCAAGTCGCTACCAGTATTGCTCTCTAAGTCGCTATATTGGCTAATTCGCTAACTTGTAAAGACAAGTCGCCATGAACAGTAACATAACCAAGTCGCTATAGATTTGTTTACTAAGTCGCTAACGTTGCTAATTCGCTAACTTGTAAAGACAAGTTGCTGATAATACTGATACAACTAAGACGCTACCCAAGTCGCTAGAAAGTAATTTACTAATTCGCCACAGCAGCTTAGTCGCTAAGTTTAGTACTAACTCGCTATGATGAACATATAAACTAACTCGCTACCAAGAATAGAGTTAAGTCGCCATCAAGAACAATTTATCGCAACAGTTAAACAACCCAGACCAACACACCTTAGTCACTATCTTGAGCATACTTAACATCTCTAACTCGCTATGGTGAACAGATAAGCTAAAATGCTATCAAGAACAATCATTATCTCAACCAATGATCGACCCAAACCACCAATCATGGAAACACATTATCAAACACACAAAATCAGTTATACCAAACAATTAATACACTTGCAACATCATTATTACAACAATTCACGATTACATGATGATTCGAACCTAGGTGGGAATCAAATGTCACGATTCACAAGCTCGTAGGGATCTGGTTAAAAGAACGAGTTAGAAACTTAACACAAACGCGTATGTGAAGACAATTTATGAGAGATTAGAATCATACCACAGTTAAGTCGCTAAGATGAGTGATTTAGAGGAGAAGGGAGGAAAGAAAAAAAGAGAATAGAAAAAACTAAAATTATATTTAAGAATTATATATATAAACAATGCTAAGTCGCTAGGGGTAAAGAGAGAAGAAAATCTCAAGAATTCTTATTTGTCACATTCAGTCCCTGTGGTTATGTGAGAAAATAGCAACTAACTCGCTATCCTAGAATCATAGTAAGTCGCTAAGATTTACGAAAGCAAGTCTCTAACCTCAGATTTTCCTAACCAAGTTGCTAAGACTTTACAAAGAAAGTTGCTCTCATGTCACATTATGTAATACAGACTAATTAGTTATATGAACATATCAGATTGCAAACAAGCACCGATAGCATAATAAGATAAGCACACTAACATAATAAGATAAGCACACAGAAACATAACTAACACTGGCGCAGATACAATCAAGATAACTTGAAAAATTCTCCCCCTCAATCAATGTCACCAAAGACCATTGATTGAATTTACCACACCCGTTATAAAACAAGAATATATCAATTGTTCGAACTTCATCTATGAACCCGTGCCATTATTGAATGACATTTCTAGGACCGTAGATGTTATCGATAACAAAGAATGTATTCTTTATTAGTTGAATAAATTATTAATTTTTTTTTTTTAAGAAAACTTGATGTGTACACAGATATAAAAGAGTGAGTCCTTATTCAAAATGAATAGGAGTCAAATTACGAGGTACATCAATTCTGGCAAGCTATAGCTCCTGAATGAGCTATGTTCATTTCTGATGGGAACCAAGTCATGAAGTTCCTGATTGAGTTGAGCATTGTACCTGAAAACGACTGAGAGCACATTGTACTAGAAGCACATGTAGAATTGCAGCAGGATGGGTTAGTGACATGAATAAATTCACTATTTGATGTAACATTGGTTAAAGCAGACGTATCAATATTAGAGATCTTTTTAGGCTCAATATACTTGAAGAGTTTTCCTGTGGGCATCCACTTAAGGCAAGATTTAGGAATGTAAGTCCGTTTGGATTCAGAGAACTTAAATAATCTGCCAGTGGGAATCCATTTGAAGCAGTTACTCGTAGATTTGTATGTGTGCACTTCCCTGTTTTGGCTATTGTTCCTTTTGTGTTTCGATGGTTTCTTAGGGGATTGATCAGCCAAATGATGTTTCTTATGAGGACTAGTTGTACTTCTAGCATTTCTAAACTTTGAGCTTTGAACATTTCCCTGGAGTTTGATATTCATCATATCAGAATGAAGCAATGAAGTGACTGGTTTTGACAAAACAATATTCTCATCAATTTGGGAGGCAAGCCTAGATTTTGATGATTTAACTCTTTCAGTTCTAAAGGCATTAGGCTGCTTAACTGCTGTACGTTTATAGTGGTTCTGACCAGTTGACTTCCCCAAATTTGATGGTTTTGCAAACTTAGTGTTCATCCTATTTCCAGTAGATTTCCTAAGCTCATTTTTTAAGGCAACAATGTTGAAGCACTTATCTTGAATTTGGGCTTTGAGGTCATCAATGTCCTTCAATAAGTTGTTAGATTGATTGATCAACTTGGAATTGGTCTCCTCTAAGTTCTTTCTTAATGATTCATTTTCTCTTAGCAGGTTGGACACACAAAGAGCAAGTTCAGCATTTCTAGATTCAAGTGTATCACACATTTCATGACATTCATACATTTGCATCGAGTAGTGATTTCAGATTGCATATGGTTGAGTCTTTGTCCTGAATCTGGGTTTTTAATTGATTAATTTCAAAAAATTCTCGAAATTCTGGAAATTCCTGATTGATGCATGTTTTATTTGCATAAAGGCGTTCATCTTTTTGTTGCATTTCGATTTCCAAAGAAATACATTGTTTTTCAAGAATTGAGTATTTATTTGAAAGTTCATCATATACCCTTTTTTCAATCATATCATCAGCTTTAACAGTTTTAGATTCAGGCTCAACCACGATCGATTTCACAGTATAAAGATCAGAGTTAGAATCAGGTTTCTTAACATATGAATTACTATGATTAGTTAAGTGTACCTCATCACATGAAACCTTTTCGAGTCATTGGGATCAGCATAGTTGTCTCCATTTATTTTAATTTCAACTGAACTTCTGCATTCAGTATCATTCATTGGTTTACCTGATTCATTGCATGACCTATTAAAGTCTTCCCATAGCATCACTTGACACCCCTTCATTTCATACAACTTCTCATTCTCATTAGCAACATCCTTAATGTATATTTCCACATTACCCATAAGTAGAATAAAGGTGTTTCTGAACTCATGGATTTCCATTCCAGTGTGTTTTTTGAATGAGTTTCCAGTCAAGTCATCATCAAAATCTGAGGAATATTCCCCCTTGATAAGCGGCTGAAATTGATTGAAGATTACTTGAAGAGCTGCATTAGATTTATCAGTTGAGAACTGTTCATTGGTGAGTTGACACCACAGTTGTTCTAAGTTGAGTAACATAGTTCTAGTCAAAGTGGGAAAATCCTGACGAAGGATAGCACTGCTTGTTCGATCCATAGTAGTAGATAAGAGTAGTTTGATATGTTGATGAAGTAGTTGATAGGGCTCAATGTTGTATTCCATTTGCTTAGCATCATTGTTCATTAGATCTGGTTTGTTGAGGTTTGACTCAGATGGTGAGGAGTTAAAATCACCCTTTGATGAATCAACCAATGTTGGACATTCAGAACTGCAACCAGTATCATTGTTCTGTGAGGTATCATAGAGTTCAAGTACTTTAGTGATTAAAGGATCAGTGATGTAAGAAATTCTATTTTGACGAGTATCTTCTGCATGAACGACCTCAGTAACAGTGGAGATGATTGTAGGAGCGTTGGTAGACATGATGACAAGTTAAACGGGATTTTATAACTCTATGATTAAACCGGGAAATAAATTCTTTCACGGGATTTTACTAAATCAAGAGAAAAACCGTAAACAATCACCCAAGTCGCTAGAAGATAATGCACCAAGTCGCTAACACCTAATTAGCTACACCCCCAAGTCACTAAAGTCCCAAGTCGCTAGACAAATGCAAGTCGCTAAGTAGTAACTTGCTAAGCCTCAAGTCGCTAGCAAAATTTTGGCAGCAATTCGCTACTCAAGTCGCTAAAACATCAAGTCGCTAAAGAGCAACTCGATACAGACCAAGTCGCTACCACCAAGTCGCTACCGTAGTGGAGAGTCCACTACTTGTACTGTTAATCGCTAGGTCTAAGTCGCTAGCTCCAAACCTGTAACTCGCTACAAAATTGTGAAGCAAGTCGCTACAAAGAAAGAGATCCGTATATCAAGTCGCTAGCAAGAAAAACCACATAAACATCACTTTTCAATCCAAAAACAACCCAACCAAGATGATTCAAGCTTACCAAATGAAAACCTAAACACATGTGATGATTCTAAACATAAAAGTACTAACAAAATCCAAGCTTTAACACAAGAAATCAACCAAATGATGCACAAACCACTAAACTTTTTCAAACTCAAAAACCACCTAAAAACCACTAGAAATCCAAAGATGTGCAAGATATGATCTAACCATGGCTCTTGATACCAATTGTTGGATATTGGATTTCACATACACATCAAACCATAGTATAAAGTAGGCGTATAAGTGATTTAAGAGAGAGAGAAAGTGGGATATTCTAGAGAGAGAAACTCATGTTATGTTAGCTTACCAAAGAACATCCAACCCTCTACCTTGCAAGGTAGAGGGTATTTATAGGTTACAAACTAAACGACCTCTTGACGGCCTGTGGATCAGGGATACAATGGGTAAAGACCCGTCCTTCCTCCACGGTGTAGCACTAAACTAAATAATTAACTAAATGACTAGTAAATAACGTAATGTTTATGAGCTAACTTATGCTAGATAATACTTGGGGTGACCGATACTTCACTAAGGAATTTTCTAATTCCTAACAAAACTAACTTAAGTTAAATCCTAAGTTTATAACTATTAACCTTGCCTAAATTATTAACTAATTCCAATTAGTAAAACCCTTACCCAAACCCACTACCCTTTAACCCAGGTCAACCCAGTCAAAACATAAAACGCGCGCAAAAAGGGGAGTTACTGTTCACCATCTCTCTCGTTTTTACTCTACACCTCACCCCCAAAATCACCTCACCTTAAACAATAATCAACCCTTCTATAAGATCTGCATGTCGAGAATGTGATGTCATGGTGCCAGCGGCAATCTCCAGTATCGATTCGTTAAAGTGTGTTGGCACTCAATCCAAGGGCCAAGATTGTTGTTGATGGTGGAAGCAATGATTGAATGACAGAGATTAGAAGCTTAAAACATCCTAAAGACCTAGAATCTTCCTCAGTAGCCTATAAATAGAGGCATCTTCACTTCACACAAGTCGTGTAGTTTTTAGCTTATTTTCTAGCTTTTTGTTTTTAAAGATTTTAATTAAGTTGTACTTTCTGTTTTCCAAGTATTATAATAGTTTGAGATTATTAATAAAAGTTTAGTTTTATTAAAACCTTGTCAAATTTACTTTTAAGCTTTCAAAATGTTTGCATATGATTAATAAGCTATCATAAGCTATTTTCACCTTTTAGACACTCAAATAAGCTTCTCCAAGCTTATTTGAGCTTTTGGATCTGTGTTTGGAAGTTTTGGTTTAGTAATTTGGATTTAAGACAAAATAAGCTAATTTGGAAGATAGGCCGGACTTGGAAGGGCTTATGGGGTCTCACCTGATAAGCTGGAGCTTGTAGAGTAGCTCCTCGAGCTTAATTGATCCTTGTTTGAGGTAGGATCAAGGTAAAACACTAAAAGCTCCTTTTTAGCTTAAAACTGCTAATTGCTTATTAGATCTAATTTTATTATTATTTGCTTAAATCTGCTTATTATTGTTTATAATTGATGTTAACTGCTTATTTGTTATTATAACTAATTAGCTTAAGTTTTTATATAAATTCATAAAAAGAATCCAAAAATGTGTCTTAGATTTATAGCTTATTTCTTAAGGGCTTAATATATGTTTGAATCTGCATTTAATTAGTCATTTAAGTGATATTAATATGTTTTTATCAGAATCTTATAAGTCCTAGAGTCTAAATCTGTTTTAAAAAGCTTTTAGAAAAGTTAAAGGGGTGTTTGTATCACGGTTTTAGCCAAGTGCTAAAACTGCTTGTCCTTGTTTTGGCTATTAAGCCAAGTTTTCTTTGCTTAAAAATTAGTTTAATAAGTAGTTATTAAGTATTTTAAAGCATTTTTGCAAATTTTAATAGCTTTTAGCTTACTTTTCAAAGTTTCATAGTCAATAAACTGTTTTATCAGTTTAATTTTGATTAAACTTCTTAAAAGGTTTTTAGTAATGAGTTTTTTGTCCAAAATCAGTCTAAAATGCATATTTCATTTTATGGTTAATTTGTCAAAAAGTGTTGAGTATATTTTAGCCAAATTTTAGTTCAAAATTAATTCAATCAGCATACACATATGAGTGAATGTTGATTGATCAGTAGGTTTACAAGCTTTGTTTCAGCTTATTTTTTGACTAAGTAGCTTTTAATAATCAAATAGATTAGTTTTATAAACTTTTGAGTCATTTTTGCAAGTTTTATAGTCTTAATTTGAGTCTGCAAGTTCTTGTTTTCCTAAACCAAAAATCCAAAAATAGTAGTGTAATTGACCTCTTTTCACAGCTTATTTTTAAGCTCAAAATTAGTCCAAAATTCTTAAAAATTGGTTTTATGATTTCATTAGTTGATAATCTTCATCTGTTTTTAGGTTTTACTTTTTAGCTTTAGCTTTTGGTAGCTTAAATTTAGCTTAGAAAGTAGAGGTTCATTCTGTTTTAAAGTCTAAACTGTCCTGTTTATCTGCTTATTTTTAAGCTTAATTTAAGCTCAAAATGTTTAAAAATTGATTTTGTGAGTTCATTGGACTATAAGCTCTGTTGTTTTCAAGGTTTTATGGATTAGCTTATTGGTTTGGTGGCTTATTTTGTAGTTTTAATATGCCCTCTCAGGTTGTTTTCCTAGCAGTTTTAGTCTAAATTGCTTATTTGTAGATTTGAGTTTTTGGCTTTTTGAGAAGGAAAATGATATAGGTGACTAATTTGTATGCCTAGTAATGAGACTAATTCATACAAAATATGACAAGTGGAGGATGCATTTTCTCTCTCTTGATGATAACCTTTGATTATGCTATGTGTTTTGATCTATTTGTTAGGCATGAAATTAGGCATGTCTTTTAGGCATGCCAATCACTTCTCTATTGAAAATTGTTAATTAGAGTTTAGAACTGCTTATTAGGTGTATTTTTAGGTTTTAGAAGCTTATTTGAGTTAAGCACAAGCTTATAGAAGCTTGTGCCTAAAATCAGTTTAGCCTTTTAGCCCTTAACTTAGTTTAGTAATCTATTGTGCTTTCTAGCTTTTTCCAGCTTATTTTCTAAGTCTTAAAATTTTTGTTTTCATAAAAGTTTTTTACTATCAGCTTATCTTTAAATTTCGAAAATAAGTTTTTCAAAAATAAAAAACTTGGGAAACTAGGAAGCCAAGGGTGAACCAGGCTCAACCAAGCCTTTCCACACACACCCTTTACCATCTGCGCCTTAGGGACTTACAGTTATGGGGTGCATACAATATTTATTTAACTACCTTTTTCCAATTTTACCTATTTCCCTTATTAGCTTATTTCCAGCTTATTCAAATAAGCTGGATCTCCCATTCTATTTTTTTTAGATTCTTAATTGCCTAAAGTACTTTCCATAATTTTCTCAGATTTTTCTTCTATAGTTTAGTATCTTTTATAATATTTTTAGATTAAAAGTGTTTTTAATTAATAATAAATAAAACAAAAAATCATAAAAATATAATTCTTTTTTATAAAATTATTTTTAATCATTTAGGACTTTTAGAAATTAAATTTTCATTTTTAGGGTTAAAATTTGATAATTTAGGTTTTCACGCTCGTTAAGTTCCCGTTAAAGGCCCGTTTTGAGTTTAGTTTGCATTAGAGCTTAATTGTGCTTTGTTTTCTTGAATTATGTGCTTTTATTTTCCTCCTTGTTTATGTATTCCATTTTAAATACCAAAATCAAAAATATCTATTCAATCACCCGATCACGAATCGAATCTGATTTTCAGTTTCACACTTCGTTGGGACATTAACTACCCGGGAATATTAACTACTTCCGGAAATATATATAGTTTGACTTTCTTTTACCGTTTGGGATTTTCACTCTCGGTTAGAGAGCGAATTGACTAATTGGTCTGTTAAGTATTGCTATTATATATTATATATATACTTAACCGAACACCACCGATCCTAACGTCGCTTATACTTTATCTGATATTAAGCTAAATATCGAGTCCTTATTTAGGTACAACTAAACCCGTTATGTTTTATGGCCCAACATAAAAAACCTTGTGTTTTATGGTACAAACACATAAACCATCAAATCTATTTTGGTGAATATATTGTGATGATATTGTTACACCTGTTTCCGTTAAGGTATTATATTATGTTATTTGAAGTATTATATTAGTTAGAGTAAACTACACCATTCGTCCTTGTGGTTTGCGTTGACTATCAAGTATCGTCCTTTGACCAAAATAATTGCACCGTTCGTCCTTAAATGCGAAACGTTATCTACCGTTGGTCCCTCGCTCTAACGACTGTAAATAACGTTCGTTAAGTCAGTCCCCATGAGGTTATTTTAGTCTTTTTCGTTTTTCTTTTAACTTTGATCTTCTTCTCCAATTACATATTTTTATCACCACCCACCATTATCATCTTATTTCTTAAAGCACATAAAGGCTATGTTTGGCACGGAGCGGTGTGAAGCTTTTTGGAGCGATGAGCGGTAGCAATGAGCATTTTGATTTTTAGTAGTCGTTTGGCAAAGGAGCGGTGAACTTTCCTATTTTTTAGGAATGCTCAATTTTCCAATGCTTCTTTAAGAAGCTGTGAGCGGTGAGCTGCACAGCTACTGCTCACAGCTCATAGCTACTGCTCACTACTACTTCTCACAGCTACTTTTGCCAAACAAACCCAAAATCAAATTAAATCAAAACTATAATGCAATTCCAGAAATACACCAGAACCAATAATCATTCAAAACAAATTCAATTCCAATAACAAATACATCAAAACTAACAAAAGATCTATGAAAAATGACAGCTCAAAATCCTCAAAGTCAAATACATTATGTAAAAAAAAACACTTACCACCAATCTCACACAACACTTATAACACAATCTCAACTCCATTATTAACCCGTCGGTCCACAAAAGTCAAATACAACGCTACTTATTCAATAGAAATACAACAATAGAAATAACATTGCAAAAATTTAATCGAATGAAATCTAAAAATACAAATCCATTTCAACATCTCATGAACAAACAGACCTATCATAATCTAATAGAAAACTAACAATAGAAATAACATTGAAAAACTCAATAGCTTTAAGTTTAATTTTTATAGAAAGGTTCAATAGCATTAAATTGAGGAGGGAGCTGCAAAATTATATGAACCCGCAGATTAGAAGGTGAAGAGGAAAAGTGGTGGTCTTCTTGATGTGTTTTTCATATGATAGATTACACTAATTTGACTAAATTTTGGGTAATGATGATGACGATTTTCAGAAGGATGTGGGTGTTGTGGTTCTTGTGATGTTTTAGTGTTAGATTTGTAGTGATGCGGTATATATTTGAGTGTAGGTCTTGGTGGGTTTGATATAGGTTCAAGAATAAAAAGAGAGTAATGTGGATTGTTTGAAGATGGGTGTTGGTATGAGGATGGTGTATTTTGGTGTTTATGGATTTTCCTGGGTTTATGTTCTTGAGCTAAGTAAATGAATGAAATTTGGGATGAGATTTGGTATGGTTATGCTAGATATACAACTGAGAATTTATGGTGATTAAAGGTAAGGGTTGTTGAATGAGAAATTGGATTGTAAGATTGTAAAAGAAAGAGAAAGAATACTATGGGGGATGGGTGGAGTAGGTGGTGTTTTTAATTAAAAAATAAAGTATATTAATTAGAGTAAATTGACCACTTTACCCTCATGGACAAGGCATGATGAAAGATTTAACGAACGTTATTTGCAGTCGTTAGAGCGAGGGACCAACGGTAGATAACGTTTCGCATTTAAGGACGAACGGTGCAATTTTTTTGGTCAAAGGACGATACTTGATGGTCAACGTATACCACAAGGACGAATGGTGTAGTTTACTCTATTAGTTATTAATGTTATAAGTTATAGCCTAATATTGTGTTAGTATGTAGTTTATATGAAAAAGGTACTTATGTGGCCAAAATAGGAAGTATAAAACTTAAAGGACTAAAACTGCCAATAGGCCAAGGTTAAATGGATAATTATCCATGTGGAAAACTAGAAAGGGGGGGGGGGGTTGAATAGTTTTACCGATTTAAAGTTTAGTTTCAAAAACTTTAGATTCGATATTATGTGAATTCGTATGGATGGATAGAAAGTATAAAGCAATAAGTAATGTAAGTAATGAAAGCAAGTAAGGTAAAGGATAGAAAGTAATGACATAACCGATTTATAGTGGTTCGGCTACAAGGACACCTTCCTTGCCCTACTCCACTCCCCGAGTCACCTACTCGAGAGTTCAAGCACTATGTCAACAAGCTCCTTCAACTCGGCGGAGAAGCCTCACAACGTCGCTTACACTTTTTCCGGTACAAAGCTAAATACCGATTCCTTAACACGGAGGACCAAACCAACACAACTATAACAAAACAACTATGTGAAATATGAAATACAAGATCTTGCTACAGAAATCTTGTGAAGGAACAAATCAATAAAGGACCCCTTGCTTGGATGACTTGTAGTATCTCGTGATCTCGCTTTTGAAAAGGACCTATATGAGAATCACAACAAAAGAAAGAAGAACTACTATATAGATCAAGAGATCTGAGATTATAAGAGAGAAGTAGTATATGAGAGAGTTTGTAGGAAGAGGGTTGAAGAACAATGAATAAATGGCTCACTATTTATAGGAAAAAATGTCTACTGTTCCCCGGATCCGTCCAGTGTATTCCCAGGGATCCGTGGACGCTCCTCCTTATTTGAGTTATGGGTCATGGATCATGGGTCATGGGTCATGGGTCATGGACTTTGGGTCATGGGTACCCAAATAGATACAATGTATCTAGACATATGATCATGGGTATGGGTTATGGATTAGCTCCATGGGTATGGGTCATGAGTCTTGGATATTACCCATCCTAATAAACTATTGCAACAAAATGAATTATTACAACAATTTATGTTAAATGACTATATGTAAATGCTTTACAAAAATAACATGTATCCTTGTAATTTTACTTATGATAACTTTATATTTGTTATCAACAAAACACAAAGAGATCGCTAAATATGAATAAACGCTTTTACGGTTTACTTGTATTAACAATCTCCCCCTTTTTGTTGATGACAAAACATAATGTTATGATGAGTAAAACTTAAGCTTATATGTATGTTTTGAAATCATATGTAAGTTTTACTTCTTCTCCCCCTTTTGTCGAAACAAAAATCGAACCTAACGAAGAAATAAAGTGTGGAGAGAAAAACAAAATTAGTATAATCCACTAAGCACTAACTCCCCCTTGACGGTAGCTCCCCCTAGAATTGGACGTCAAGTGAGAAAATATAATACCTACAAAGAAAAGGTTAGTAGTAACATGTAATAAAATCTTGTATGGGACGAGAAACAAGATGGAGAGCCAAGGTATGTAAACAAAGCCTAGTAATAAAATGACAATGTGTAGTGGTGTATAGGCCACATACAAAAATATAAAAACTAAGAACAAGGTTTGTTCTTTAAAATGACTCAAAAGAAAAAATAGAGAAAATAGTAATATCATTCCTTCCATGCTTGCATAAGGTTAATTATGGAAGCTTTTGTGAGTGATGATGTTGATGCGATCAAGGATGTGGTTAAGTATGAATCGCATCTCATCCCTTATTTCCATTGCAAGTTCCCTAGTGGATTGGCAATGTTCACAATGTAAATGATGTGGGTATTGTGTGTGGATGGTTTCCGGGTAGGTTTGATTTGTGGAAGGTGGAATATGTGGTGGAAAAGTTGGAAAATATGGATCAAAGTCCATTATTTTGGTGAGTGGTGGAATATAAGAACCTAGATGTTGTTGTAAGATAATGGGAGCTAAAGGTGGTGAAGTTGCAAGATCTTTGTAAAGTGTGTTTGGAGATGTTGGTGGTGTTAAAAAGACTAGTTCTTTTGGGTTTAAATTGGAAGTTTGTTGAAATGATGTGGGTGGTGGACTAGACACGGGTAGTGGGATTATTTTCGGAGTCTTAAGGAGTTCCGATAGGGTGATCTTAGGTGGAGACTTGATAGGTGATGATGGTGATGTACTTGTTGGGGATGATGGATGTGCTACTACGGAATCATTTGGTGGTGAATGAGTAGTTGGTGATGAACTTTTTGACAATGGTTTAACTAGACAACAAGGCCGGATGCTAATCCGTGCGGTTCTTCTAGATTTGGGTGGTGGTACTACGGAAGGTGGTAGGATAAATTATTCGATTTCTTGAAGAGGATTGTTTTCACTAGGTGGTTCATCAATGTTGGAGGATCTTTTGGATGACATGATGAGAATTGTTTGTGAGGTTGAGAGTGATGGATATGCAAGCATTTTGGAATCTTATTTATAGAGAAAATAATGCATAGGAGTAAGTGCTAAAACCAAAATGTGGACTAAAATCTAATGATTAGATATGAAGTTAAGGCATGTGATCATGAGAGGACAAGCATTAAGTAACATATGCATTAGTAAAAGAGCTAAAATGATGAAAAAATAAAGGTTTATAGCCAAAGTGAGAAAAAATAGAAGAGAAATTTAGCTTCTGTCCTACGGTTCCCACGTATCCGTTCCTTTAGGGAACCGTCCAGCATAAATGCTGGGATCCGTGGTACTGATGATCTCAGGCAGCTCAAATTTTTATTTTTGAAAACATTGGTGCCTAGTGTGTGCCTATATGCAAACAATTTGGAGTTGCGGTTATCTCGACTCCTACAAAGAGAAAAATAAATGAAGAAGTGAAAAAGCATATTATTATGTGAGATAACCTGAGTGCTCCTTAATTCGTTTTTGCTTAAATGAATGTACCCGAAAACACATATTAGTTATGTGTTCCCTTTAGCATTCAAAAGTCATGAGATGCAATGAAAACGGGTTTTTTACTTTGTATTAATAATGAAAAGGTTTTTCCTAGACGTGAGAATAGCGTTAGGAAAATGATACGGGAAGAAGTATTGTCACACCCCCAAAATATCGCAGCGGAACGATAGTGTCTTTGGGGTATGACGTCATAGCACAAAACATGGATACAGAAAACGATCTCTAAAATGAGACGTTTTGGAAAGTTTACCATTCGATTAAATAAAGTTGAAGTTTACAAAACATAAGATCCCAAAGTTTGATAATACATAAAGGGTTACAAAACATGTCGAATGGTAATAGATAAAAACACAAGACTCCAATGTATGCCAGGTGACCCAAAAGCTCCATGAAATGCTATCGCCTTACGACCTGAGATAAACATGCTAAAAAGTGTCAACACAAAGGTTGGTGAGTTCATAAGTTTGTCGAAAATGATTTGAAAAAGTCTTTAAAGAATGTTGATGCAGCAAAGGCATTGTAAATCCATTCAGTTCCGAGTTCCGCCCATACAAAACCCACAACCTATGTGTTCACAACCCATTGCCTAAAATAGAATTGTCAATCTTGTTTGTAAGTAGGACATATGTGCATACGATATATACATGTACTTAATGCAAAGAATCACAGCCAACTGAACCTCTTGACAAGTCTACATTGTTTGTTGTGTCTTATTGAATAACAGATTATATTCACCCCAGGTCAAGTATTCAGGGACACAAGGGTGGGGCGTCACCCCGATAGTACTATCAATACCTCCTCCGCGCTCCCGCAGAGTTACACTTGCTAAAGTGTGTATGTTGAAGCATAATTGAAAACAAGTTTAGCACATTAAGGCACATATCGCAATAAACCACAAATAGTGTCCAAAGAGTATAAGAAGTATAGTGTAACACAATTGTATAAATGGTTTGAGTATTCGCAAGAGTAAAAACAAGTATTTAAGCATGTATCTCCCCCAAAGAGTTTGTAAAATTTAAACGAGTAAAAGCGGGGTATGAACTCACCTGGTATGATGAATATGCTAACAAAATGAAGTGCACGAAAATGAGGCTCGGAAACTATCCGAGACCTAAAATGAATGATGTGCTCTAATATAAGTCATGAAACAATGTTGTGCATACAAATCCATATGTAATCTATACCACTTGTACGTTTTTGAAAATAGAATTTATCGTCGAAATATATGTTTATGACATCTCGTCATGTTTATAAAATACTTTACAAGTATATAAGTTGAATCAACATCCCACGATAATCGTTTTGTGATTTATTGTGAAATTATAACTTTTCGTCGTAAAATAATGTTATTTGACAATTTCATGAAAGTGACTAAACGGCCTTGAAAAGCTAGTCGTAAAATGGTGCACATCGAATGTTAGTAAACAAACTCAACGGTTTTGGGAAGCTTGTATCATTATCTCAAAATTTTAGCATTTAAGTTTTCATCCTAGAGGTCTCGATCATGGAGAAAGATATAGGTAAAGTATGGTACTTGTGTCCAAAATATCGTTTTAGGGTGGTTTCCGGCAAAGTTTAAGTGACTATATTTTATTCGTTACAACTCCGCTTGACGAACGGTTGGATATTTTGGAAAATATGCTAGGCTAACTTACTTTTACTAGAAGACATCACGTTATAAAAAGTATTACATCCTTGTTAAAACGACCCTCAACATGGTCACTTGTTGCCGTAAGGTTTGCCTAATAGAAATATATTAATTTTTCTTATATAATAAAGTTACGGCAACTTTGTGTAAACGTGTATAATTTAATCGTTACAAGTCCGTTTTCTACGTTTTGTACATCCTTAGACTCGTATTAAAGTATACTAATATATTTGATAAGTCGCACATTTTATATCGCTTAAGACTCATTTTTGACTCGTAAAAAGTTAATATAACATGCTGAATTTTCTGGAATTATTAGTTTTTGTCGTCAAACTTCAAAAATTCATAACTTTTCGTTATAGTCCGCTTTTAACCCGTCAAGCTGCCACGTTGCGTTTTAAAGTATATTTTCCAAATATCTAGCCCAAAATATTTTGCTTACTGTCGAAAATTCCAGAATTAACAATTTTGATCAGACCTCTAAATAAAGTTGTCGAAATGAGTTTTTCTCGTGCAAAACCTATTCCAACCAATTCAAACCAACTCCGAAGCTATTATAATCCTACCATACACCTTCTTAGGGTGTCATGGGTTCCTAGGCATCACCAAAACTGATATGTTACAAGGAGTAATTATAGGATGACATAAATATATATAACTCTTAAAATCAATGAAAAAGTGGTATAAACATCCATAAGACTTGCATGTTTTTCTCAAATATGATGAAATGAACATAAAATGAATATGAAATATGAACATGGACATGAGATGCTTACTAGTTAACTTGATGAGGTTAATGAACAAAGGTTAATCCTAATCACCCAAGGTTTTTATTTCAAAACCTTAATCAAGAGTGTAACTAGAGTGAAATATACTTGACTTGAAAATTTTGGTGATCTCCTCTTGATCCCTTATGGTTGGCCGGTCACTTGGAGAAGAGAGGAAAAGAAATGGTTTGCTTCACACTTGTAGATATTATGTTGTATGTATGTAAATGTGTATAAAATGAATATAAGTAGGATATTTTGCAAATTTAAGTTGTGACTCACCTATGTATGTCGACCAAGGTGTTTAGAGTTAGTTAGTTTTTTTTTTTTTTTTTTTTTTTCTTTTAATGTGTAAGTATAAGTAAATGTAAGGTTATGTAAAAATAGTTAGTAACTTGTATACATATTTGAGTATTTAGGGTAGCGTTAGATAAAAATAAATTTTAACGGGTCAAGATAAAATATATTGAGGTCATAAAAATTATAAAAATACATTTCTTGAAAGATTTGAGTGAAATAATAATTATCGTGTAGTATTTAAGAAAAACCGTTGTAATTATATAAATATAACAATTTATCTACGAAATAAATTTAAAACACCGGGTAAACTTATAATATTATTTTTAAAATCTTAATATGAGTATAAAAATATATCGGAATAATTTTTTTGGAAGTATCGGATCAATTGTTCAAAATAATTAATTACGCGATAGAGTTTATTTAATAAGAAATTATGCGTTTAATGTGAAATGCAAAATCATGTATGAACTAATATGGTGAAAATAGAGTTTGAGAAATGACCGGAAATTGAGAATTGTGACAAGTATCCTTTTAGAAAGCATTTCGAAAAGTTTCTTGGAAAAATAAATTTATCGTTAGTTTTGAAAGGGTAAAAGACAATATACCTTGAGTTTTGAAAATCCCCATGTTGTTTGTGAGTTGTGTGTGAAATAGATATCCTAGACCTCGCAAAAGAAGGTAAGGCGAACGTTTACCTCCCCATGTGAATTGATAAACAAATTTACGACGATCTTTTCATGGACCAAGACCAAGACGAAGCAAGTTGAAGTGTTCCCGCTTCAACGGTTTGGTGAGGACGTCGGCTATGTTGTCTTCGGATGATACCTTCTCAATAGAAATGTTCCGCTTTTGAACATTGTCTCTTAAGAAGTGATGGCGGATCTCTATATGCTTGGTGCGAGAGTGCAACACTGGATTCTTACTTAAGTCAATAGCACCTTTGTTGTCGCATAAAATGGCTATGTCACTTAGATGAATGTCGTAGTCAACTAACGCTTGTTTCATCCATAGTGCTTGTTGGCATGCTTTACCGGCGGAGACATATTCAGCTTCGGTAGTTGATATGGCCAATGCCGTTTGCTTCTTCGAGAACCAAGATGTCAAATAACATCCCATAAAAGTACATACACCACTTATACTCTTTCGGTCAACATAATCACCTGCATGGTCAGAATCCGCATATACAATAGTTTCTACCCCCGTTCCCTTAGGATACCATAATCCTAATTAAGTCGTACCCTTAATGTATCTAAATATTCTTTTGACGGCTTCTAGATGTGATGTTTTAGGATCTTCTTGAAACCTAGCACATAGAAAAACACTAAACATGATATCCGGCCGACTAGCCGTAAGATAGAGAAAACTACCAATCATGCCACGGTATTTTGTGTTATCAACGGATTCACCATCTTCATCTTTTGTAAGTTTAGTATCGGATGACATTGGTGTTCTTATAGGTTTTGACTCTTCTAAACCAAATTTCTTTAACATTTCTTTTATGTATTTGGATTGATTAAAGAAGATACCATCTTCTAGTTGTTTGATTTGTAGACCAAGAAAGAAACTCAGTTCTCCCATCATACTTATTTCAAACTCATCATGCATGAGTCAAACATTTTGACAAGTCGTCCAAATATAATATCGAGTATATTTGAACAATAATTATATGTGATTCTTTTTTCTTAGTGAAAACTGTATTATCAACTAACCCCATGGTGTAGTTATTTTTGGTTAAAAATGATTTAAGTCTATCATACCAGCCTTTGGGGCTTTTTTAAGACCGTAAAGAGCTTTCTTTATTTTGTACACGTGTTTAGGTTTTTCGAAATCGATAAAGCCAGGAGGTTAAGCAACATAGACTTCTTCATTAATAAAGCTATTTAGAAAGCACTTTTAACATCCATTTGAAAAAGCTTAAGATCATTAGCACAAGCATAAGCAAGAAGTATTATTATAGACTCTAATCTAGCCACGGGAGCATAGGTCTCATCAAAGTCTATGCCTTCTTGTTGATTATACCATTGGGAAACAAGCCTAGCTTTGTTTTTAGACACTAAACCATTTGCATCTAACTTGTTTTTATATACCCATTTAGTTCCGATTATGGTTTGGTTATTAGGTGAGGTACAAGTGTCCAAACATCGTTAAAAACAAATTGATTTAACTCTTCTTGCATAGCCATTACCCAACATTCATCTTTTATGGCTTCTTGTGTATTTTTAGGTTCTATGGTTGAGACAAAACAAAATAAACTAATTTGGTTTTGGACTTGAGATCTTAAGGTTCTTTCATTTAACTTTCCTATGACCTTTTCTACGGGATGATCTTTAGACTCTTTAATATTGATGATTTCATTGTTCATTAGTTCATTTTCTTTGTTTATAATTTCCTTGATTTCTATGGCTTCACTTTCGATTATCTCGTCATCGACAAGGGGTTGGGTAGGTTTAGGTGGACTTTCATCAAATTTTACGTTTAATGATTCTTCAACCTTCATTGTTTCTTTATTTGATATAACATAAGCTTTACTATTAGGAGAGTAACCTAAGAAGATACCTTCGGTTGATTCAGGATCAAATTTAGTTAGGTAATCTTTAGTGTTAAGTAGGAAACATTTGCTACCAAAGAATCTAAAATTTTCTAACATAGGCTTTTTGCCTCGAAGTAACTCGTATGGAGTTTTATCTAAGAATGGTTTAATTAGGACACGGTTAAGTATGTAGGTTGATGTGTCAACGGCATTGCTCCAAAATTTTTGAGGAATAGATTGCTCATTAATCATGGTGCGACTCATTTCTTGTACGGTTCTATTTTTCCTTTCAACTACCCCATTTGATTGTGGAGTGCGGGGAGCCGAAAAATTGTGAGTAATACCATTAGCATCAGAAAAAGCTCCAAGTTGCGCTTCATTATCAAATTCCCTACCATGATCCGTTCTAATAGACACTATAGGACTTCCTAATTGTCTTTGGATTTTCTTACTTAATATTTCAAAGTAATCGAACGTTTTAGTTTTATTCTTTAAAAATTTAGTTCATGTGTACCTAGAGTAATCATCCACTGTAACCAAAGTATAGTAGTTACCTCCATAACTTTGAATAGCGGATGAACCAAATAAATCCATGTGAAGTAGTTCTAGAAATTTAGTAGTAGAGACCATATTTTTAGCTTTGTGACTAGCATGGACTTGTTTTCCTACGTTACAAGCATCACAAAAATGATGTTCGTATTTTAATTTTGGTAGATCTCTTATTAGTTCTTTAGATGATAGCGATTGAAGAAGTCGCATATTGGCGTGACCCAATCTTCGATGCCATAAGGTCGAAGTATCATCCATAGAAGTAAGACAAAGTTTGTCTTTAGGTTCATTGCAGATTTTAATGACATAGTCTCCATGTTTTCTAATGCCTCTTTCTATAGTAATACCGTTTTTCAATATTTTACTACCGGTTTCACTAAAAAGTATGTTGCACTTTTTATCACATATTTGTCCTATACTTAGAAGGTTGAAGTTTAGGTTTTCTACGTGATACACATCGTTAATGGTTAAAGATTTGTGAGAAATTGTACATTTACCGATGATTTTGCTCTTGCTATTACCAAATACCACATTTCCACCATTGAAAGATTCGTATGTGGAAAACAAATCTTTGTTACCGGTCATGTACCTCGTGCACCCGCTATCCTTGATCCATTCGTCCAGATCTAGGTCGACCTTTAAGCACAACTAAGAAAAAGACTCATTTGTGCTTCTCTTTCTTTTCTTTTGAGGCTTCGGAATCTTTAGTGAGGACAAGCTCATAGACCTTTAGATTGCCTATGAGTTCATCAAGGGTGAGGATTGATAGGTCTTTTGATTCTTCGATGGCCGTTACCTTTGATCTCCACTTGGATGGAAGTGCCCTTAGATATCTCCTGACAAGATTACGACTAGAAAAAGACTCATCAAGTGCTTGTAATGAGGTAATTATAGTATTAAAGTTAGCAAGAGAATTATCTATGTTATCCTCATCCGATATTGAAAATTGTTCATATTGTTGAACAGATAAATCTATTTTATTATTTTTAACATGTTGATTTCCTTGATGACTCACAACTAAATAATTCCAAATTTTTTTAGAGGTTTTATGCATAGAAATTCTTTCGAATTCCTTTTTGGGTAAAGCATTGTATAAAACCATTTTAGCTTCACTATTTTTGAAAAGCTTTTTATTTTGCTCGTCGGAGAGGAGTTCATGAGGGATATTTATTTGTTTGTCGGTTTTATCATCTTTTGTAGTGGCTTGAAAGTCACCTTCAACAATGATGTACCAAAGATCAATATTTTTTTACTTCACATAAGTTTCGAATCTATTTTTCCAATAAATAAAACCATTTGTTTCAAGTAGTGGAGGTCGTTGCATAGACTGCCCTTCTTTATAATTTTCAAAACTCATTGTAATCGAAAAGTTTTTAAAATACGATTTACTTTAAAACTTTTGTAAACCTAGCTCTTGATGCCAATTGTGGAAAATTAGAAGGGGGGGTTGAATAGTTTTACCGATTTTAAGTTTAGTTTCAAAAAATTTAGATTCGATCTTATGTAAATTCGTATGGATGGATAGAAAGTATAAAGCAATAAGTAATGTAAGTAATGAAAGCAAGTAAGGTAAAGGATAGAAAGTAATGACACAACCGATTTATAGTGGTTCAGCTACAAGGACACCTTCCTTGCCCTACTCCTCTCCCAAAGTCACCTACTCGAAAGTTCAAGCACTATGTCAACAAGCTCCTTCAACTCGGTGGAGAAGCCTCACAACGTCGCTTACACTTTTTCCGGTACAAATCTAAATACCGAGTCCTTAACACGGAGGACCAAACCAACACAACTATAACACAACAACTATGTGAATTATGAAATACAAGATCTTGCTACAGAAATCTTGTGAAGGAACAAATCAATCAAGGACCCCTTGCTTGGATGACTTGTAGTATCTCGTGATCTCGCCTTTGAGAAGGACCTATATGAGAATCACAACAAGAGAAAGAAGAACTACTATATAGATCAAGAGATCTGATATTAGAAGAGAGAAGTAATATATGAGAGAGTTTGTAAGAAGAGGGGTGAGGAACAATGAAGAAATGGCTCACTATTTATAGGCAAAAATGTCTACTGTTCCCCAGATCCCACGGATCCCTTACTTGAGGGATCCATCCAGTGTATACCCAGGGATCCGTGGACACTCCTCCTTATTTGAGTTATGGGTCATGGATCATGGGTCATGGGTCATGAACTTTGGGTCATGGGTACCCAAATAGATATAATGTATCTAGACATATGATCATGGGTATGGGTTATGGATTAGCTCCATGGGTATGGGTCATGGGTCTTGGATATTACCCATCCTAATAAACTATTACAACAAAATAAATTATTACAACAATTTATGTTAAATGACTATGTGTAAATGCTTTACAAAAATAATATGTATCCTTATAATTTTACTTATGATAACTTTATATTTGTTATCAACAAAACACAAAGAGATCGCTAAATATGAATAAACGTTTTTACGGTTTATTTGTATTAACAATCCATATTATGATTAGTTTTCCAGAATATTTGAGAGAGAGGTGTTGAGATCGGTTCACAAAGAACAAAGAGAGGGAAAACTTCAATTTTATCTAGTTTGATTGAAGAAGAGTGATTGTAGTCAATCCTAGGTTTAATTATCATTCCCCATCAAGTAAGTATGCTTAATTACTAGTGATTTTTCATTTTAACAATTAGGGTTCATGAGTTATGATTGTTGGGTATTGGGTAATTGAATTTTGATATGTAATTAGTATGATAATGAGTTAAGGGATGATGTTCCTATGATTAATTGTGATAAATCATAATACTTGCCCTAATTTAGAAATTGGGAGTTTTGTTATTGGGTGAAAAATTAGTGTTGATATATGGCTTATGGAACACCTTGGTATAGATAAAATCATGAATTTACCCTAGTTGTATAATGATTATATTTGTATCCTAATATGATGTTATAATGATATAGGAAGCGAGTGCTAGAGATTGGCGTATTGTTAATAAGCTAGTACGGTTTGAGGTAAGTATATGGTTATAACATGGTTTTAGCTTTATCATATTTTATATATGGTAATGGTTTATGTTTTGTTAGCTTTATCATGTTTGTTACATGGTAATGCTGAAATATAGGATATAGGGTGTGTTAGCTAGTTATGGATCCATTTCTACGCATAGCTTAGTTAGTCTTTGTGCTGAATATGGGATAAGGTTCAACCTCGTGGGTTGATCGCGTTTAGGCCGACAATGTTGGCGTGAGGTATGTGCCCCTATATCGCTAGCTTAACTAGTGAATATACTAGTTATGGTTATGGCATGATTTATATTATGTGTTGTTTAGCTTATTATGCCATGTACTTACTAAGCGTTTCGCTTATATGTTTATGATAAGGATTTAAAAGGTACAATTTTGAGGGGTCATTTAAGCCCTTAATTGATCACTTTTGTATCCGTAACTACTTAATTTCGTTCCTTTTCACTTTTTAGGTCTCTTGAAGGCAAATTACTGGAATGACACTTATTCGGACGAAAAGGCACGAATATACGAAGAAAATGGCCAAAGTCAAGAATCGAGACACTCAAGCTGCTGGAATTGAAAGGGACGGTGTCACGGCTTAATTTCGATGCCGTCGCGACACACCTTGAGACGACTCAGAGAGCAAATTGCCATTTTACAAGTGACGGCATCAGGTTTAAAAGAGTAGGGCGTCGCAACTCATACGGCCTAGATTTGGATCTCGACGGCGTCAGAGGTTGAAGCCAACGACGTCACAAGCATAAGGTGAAGCCGTCACAGAGTTGACGTGGCCAAGACGAAACCCTAATGGCGGCGACCCGACGGTGTCACAATTAAAGAGTGACGCCGTCGCATATTGTAACTCTATATATAGAATTCGAATTTTCAGTATTTTAGAGAGGTAATTTTGTGGAGTAAAACCTAAACCGAACATAGGCTGTCTTGGGCAGTATATTAGGGTTCCATACCCTATTTTACAACAAGATAAGTGATTTACTTCATTAATTCAATTATTTCTTCAATTGTTTGTGTGTATGCTTGCATGTTTTCCATGTCCGGCTAATTTACTTGTGTGTTTGCTTAGATCTATGAAACCTAGGTATTGAATATTGATTGGTTGTCTCTTATCTTAATTGTGATTGACCTAGTATTGCGATAGGTCATCCGTTGTGTTTTTAATGCTTGATTAATCTTTGTTGAACCTTAGCTTATAGTTACTAGTGGAATTGTAGGCTAGATATCCAAAGATAACCTTAGTGTTAAGTTTATGAATCCTAGAGATTTCGTAGTCATTAACCTTAGGTAGCTTCAAAGAGTTAGGGATAAATGCATACCCTACGAACTTAGAAAACACAATGCGTTAAGAATAAGGACGTGACAATTCAACCATCAATAGGAGATAACTAGGGAGTAATAGCATCTAAATAAACACATGTTTAATCATCATAAGAGCACACAACAATAGACATAGACTACACTCACCTTAGTTTAGATAATTAAATAATTAGAGTAATCGGTAGAAATACCAAACCCCCCAAATCCAATACCCCGAGATTCGTACCTTTCCATTTTCTAAAAAACATAAAAAAGATAAAAAAAAATAATCTTCCTAAGCTTAGCATAGTAATTTCTCACTAGCATTCCTATTCCCCTAGAGAACGATATCAATTCTTGAGGCTTACCCTAATACTACACTACAACGATTAGGTTCACTGCCTAGGGTGTTGAAAAACT
The DNA here is from genome assembly GCA_910596185.1 of Chrysanthemum makinoi. Taxonomy (NCBI): domain Eukaryota; kingdom Viridiplantae; phylum Streptophyta; class Magnoliopsida; order Asterales; family Asteraceae; genus Chrysanthemum; species Chrysanthemum makinoi. The sequence goes on from OU343219.1 coordinate 108,191,573, forward strand.
TGCTCGACGAAAAGGAAGTTCCTTTGACCCCGAACGCACGTTGTACACGTATCAGTTTAGTTGTGATGTTTTCTTGATAGGTACCGAAGGTTCAAGTAAAGGTAAAGACAAGGTGTAGGATGAACTACACTTAGTTGTATAGCTTTTTCAAAGCTTAGTAGAAGACCGTTATCTTTTGGACCAAACCGTGTCAAGTGAACAAAATCACTCTACCTTGTGAATTGTGTAGTGGTCCCCACGACACTCGAGATTGCACAAGACTCCCCGAACAAGCTTTTGCTACGCCTCCATTACCGGCGGGTGGGGGAGAAAGTGGTACACTTTCAAGCAGAACAAAACAACTTAGGAAACTCCTATAATCTCTCATGGAGGAATCACCCTAACCTTAAGTGGAAACAAAATTCAAACCCACCCCAAAGCTCATCTAGTCCACCTAATAGGTTCAACCCTCCAAACACCGGGAACCCCACTAGTCTTGAGGCAATTGCGTCTAGATTCATGTCATTTCAAGATACTCGATTGACTAAGCTTGAAGCCGATTTCAAGCAATGACAAGACGAGATGACAAACAAACTTGACGCCCTCTTAAAAGCCTTCAACGACCGGGAAATTGGAGCACTCCCAAGTGATACTATACAGAACCCAAAAGTGATTTCGATTTCATCGACTTCATGTTCTTGTTCACCATGGGAGAGTATACATCCATGCCCCTCACACCCAACGGTCCACTCGGTGAATGCTATCAACAAGGGTTCCAAGCGATCCCAAATGAGGTACCAAGGCCCCGTACCATTGGTAAAACCTACTCTTGAGAAACCCGTCAACCAAGAACCCAAACCTATTCTAGAGGAGGAGTAAAAGGAACTCCATCAAGAAAAACCGGTTCTTGAAGTCTTAGCTCATGCACCTTACTATAATGCTTTGAAAGAAAAATATGAGCGAGAACTAAAACTTGGAAAACATGGGTCCGCGTTTGTGCAAAATAATTTACCTAAGAAGTTAGACGATCCTGGGCTATTCACTCTTCCGTGTAGGTTTTGAACTTCCAAACCTTTCGATGCTCTAGCCGACTTAGGATCATGTATCAATCTTGTTCCGTTGTCCCTCCATAGAAGCCTTAACTTAGGAAAGATAGAACCAACAGAAACCATCTTAGGTCTAGCGGATGGTAGTATTGCATATCCGGTAGGGATAATAAAATACATGGTAGTGCAGATAGGATAATTGACTCTTTTGGCGGATTTCGATGTGCTAGACATGAATAAGGACCCGACATGCCCATTGCTTGTAGGAAGGGGATTATTAGCTACCGCTAGTGCCATCATTGATTGTAAGATGTCCAAAATAGTGGTAGGAGAATGAAGTGCTAGGTCAATTCTGATGTCAAAAAGCATATTTACTACAAGGAAGAGGAAATCCCACATGAGATTAGGTTGGATAGAACACCATCTAGATATGGACCTTCGATTTATAAAGACTTCATAGATCCCTAGTGATGGTAATGGAGAGTGGCACATTAGGATAACGATCTATGACCCCGATGGAGAGAAGTTTGAAAAGGCATACCGAACCAAACGTACCACTAGGAACTTAAATGATAAGTTTTATCCTTATGACATTCTAGAGGATAAGCTTTCATATATCGGTAAGTAGGGGCACGACTTCGAGTCTAGCTACAAGACTCATAAATAAAGAAAAGCGCTTCGTGGGAGGCAACCCATGCTTAATTGTTTTCTTGTTTGTGTGTCGTATATCTTTTATGATTGTTTATTCTCATGTTTAAATTTGTAAAAATGCTTTATTTTTGTCTTTAACCTCGTCTTAATTACATATAAAGGTATTTTACAAAAGGGACAAGTGTAGGGAGGATTACACACGTTTTCAAAAAAAACGTGAACATGAGAATTACGATTATTTAAAAGATATGCATGTGTGTTTGTTCGAGTCAAATGCTTGTATCGAGTCATAATTGATGTTTTGCATGAATTTTTCCAGATTCTAAAGATATAAATTTTCAAGAATTTTTTCCATAAATTCGTAGACCAGTTTCAGTCAGGATAACGGCGTCGAGTCGCAACGGCCGATGCGGAGGAGTAGAAACTGCTTACTATTTTTTTCTCGTTTTCTGAGCTACTTATAAATTTTTGGAATTTTTCAGGTCTTAATTTTCCAGAAAATCTGTAAACATCCATTCCACAAGCATTATATCCTAGTTTAGTAGAGTCATATATATATATTGTTACCACCGATTTTACACGAAGGTTTCGTTTGTTTTTTTCAAGTGTGCAGGTTTAATTTATCAAGAAGAAGATACATAAGATTGGAAGGAGCTTTTCACGCAAACATTCTTCTTGAAGAAAGATTTAACCACTACTTCACACGGATCCTACCGAGCTAATCAGGGGAGTACTAGTTTCTTTCGTTTTTAATTAACTTCCATTATCATAACTTTGATACTTTCGGGGAACATTGGGGACAATGTTCAGTTTAAGTGTAGGGAGGGAAAATAAAACGGGAACTTTGAAACTATGCTTATCCTTGACTATTTGCCTTGTCTAATTTCATTTGTGTAATAACCCATGAGAAATATCGGTTAGGGTAATTTTGGCACCAAATTTAAAATTTTTCATGACACGTAGGAGTGGGCTATTAGTCTTAATAAAGCGTCTCATGGATAGGAAATTATATGACTAGCACAAAACCCTTTACCACTTAAATTCCACCCAAAATGTGAGGATCGCCCTTAGATTTGTAGGATTTAAAGCATTCCACTTTAATGCTTCGAGTGTGTACCGGTAGTATAATAGATTCTAGAACTTGTTTTGTGATGCATTCTGAGATCGCTAGTGAGACTACACTTGTGTAGTTAGGAATAACTAAATGATAAGAGGCATTAGCATAACCCTTGTTTGATACCCGTAATATAATTACTTCTTCCACATCGTTTGAGTAATTCCCCCACACCTTTGCGTTGTACTCATCTTTAGTACACGATACCCCTAGTTAACCCCTGAGAGCCTATCCTTTTCGCGGTTCTCGTGATTTTTCGGATTTTCGGAATATCAATGAAGAGCATTGTTTACAATCCACCCCCAAATGTACACCCAAATCGCTTTAGCCTACCTTGTATGCACTCACTTTTAGTGCATTATTGTTATCATACTAAACCCTTATTTCAATTATCTAGTTACTTGCATAAGTTGCTAAGTCGAGTCATATCCTTTGTACACAGTTTTGGGACAATTGGGACTCATGGGAAAAGTTAAAGTTTATGAAATGAAGGGAAGGAACGTTAAATTCAAATTCCCTTTATTTGCGTAATAATGTACTCCAAGTGTTTTGATCTTTTCAATTTGAGTCAAATTAGTGTTAGAGTAATAAAAACTTAAGTGTAGGGATGTGCCTATAAATCCCTATTATTTTTATGTTATGGTAGAGGATGGTAGAGTAAAAGTGTATGGAAAAAAAAAAAAAAAAAAAAAATGCTACCATCCTACATCTATCTTTAAATTTATGTTCGTTTGTTTCAATTTATCTAGAGTTTTGAGTGTCAAGTCTTGGCTTACCAACGCCATTCTTCTCATGCTTGTAACATAAAGATTTTTGACTTGCCACCACTAAATCACCTATCCCACCAAACCCTTTGTTTCCCTACCGTAAGCCTAACGTTACAACCCTTTAAAAGACCTCTTGGATAGTTTTTCCTAGGTGCTTACGCCAAAGCGATGGAGGTTTGATATAGTCTCAAGCCGATGGTAATCTATGTACTAGGACCGGTTAATGAGTGTTTATCTTCCATTTCTAACTTGATATATTTCATATACACCTGAGAGATGAGAGTATCCAAACACCACTTGTGAGGTGCTAGTATGTAATTTCCGTGCTTGTTATGACTTTTGCGGGGCTTATATGTGTTGTGAATCATTCTAAACTAATGCTTCATGACCCCCTAACTTATAAATTAATTGGCTAAAAGCAAATTTGCTTGAGGACAAGAAAACACCAAGTGTAGAGATATTTGATAAGGATTTAAAAGGTACACTTTTGAGGGGTCATTTAAGCCCTTAATTGATCACTTTGTATCTGTTACTACTTAAATTTTTTCCTTCTCACTTTTTAGGTCTCTTGAAGGCAAATTGCTGGAATGACACTTATTCGGACAAAAAGGCGCGAATATACGAAGAAAATGGCCAAAGTCAAGAATCGAGACACTCAAGCTGCTGGAATTGAAAGGGGCGTCCGGCTTAATTGCGGCGCCGTCGCGACACACCTTTAGACGACTCAGAAGAGCAAATTCCTATTTACAAGTGACGGCATCAGGTTTTAAAGAGTAGGGCGTCGCAACTCAGACGGCCTAGATTTGGATCCCGACGGCGTCAGATGTTGAAGCCGACGACGTCACAAGCATAAGGTGGCCGTCCGCGAGTTGACGTGGCAAAGACGAAACCTAATGGCTGGCCCGACGTCACAATTAAGAGTGACATTGTGCATATATTGTAACTCTATATATAGAATTGAATTTTCAGTATTTGAGAGGTAGTTTTGTGGAGTAAAACCTAAACCGAACTTAGGCTGTCTCTTGGAAGTATCTTAGGGTTCCATACCCTATTTTACAACAAGATAAGTGTTTTACTTCATTAATTCAATTATGTCTTCAATTGTTTGTGTGTATGCTTGCATGTTTTCCATGTCCGGCTAATTTACTTGTGTGTTTGCTTAGATCTATGAAACTTAGGTATTGAATATTGATTGGTTGTCTCTTATCTTAATTGTGATTGATCTAGTATTGCGATAGGTCATCCGTTGTGTTATTAATGCTTGATTAGTCTTTGTTGAACCTTAGCTTATAGTTACTTGTGGAATTGTAGGCTAAATATCAAAAGATAACCTTAGTGTTAAGTTTATGAATCCTAGAATTTGTAGTCATTAACCTTAGGTAGCTTCAAGAGTTAGGGATAAGCGATACCCTACGACCTTAGAAAACACAACGCGTTAAGAATAAGGGCGTGACAATTCAACCATCAATAGGAGATAACTAGGGAGTAATAGCATCTAAGTAAAAACATTTTTAATCATCATAGAGCACACAACAATAGACATAGACTACACTCACCTTAGTTTAGATAATTAGATAATTAGAGTAATCGGTAGAAATACCAACCCCCAAATCCAATACCCCGAGATTCGTACCTTTCCATTTTCTAAAAAACATAAAAAAGATAAAAAAATAATCTTCCTCAACCCCAACCTTAGCGTAGTAATTTCTCACTAGCATTCCTATTCCCCTAGAGACCGATATCAATTCCCGATGCTTACCCTAATACTACACTACAACGATTAGGTTT
>OU343219.1:108197017-108513617 GCA_910596185.1 Chrysanthemum makinoi
TGCGGGTATTGTAAAGGATGGTTTCCTGGTAATACTTTGTGGAAGGTGGAATATGTGGTGGAAAAGTTGGAAAATATGGATCAAAGTCCATTATTTTGGTGAGTGGTGGAATATAAGAACCTAGATGTTGTTGTAAGATAATGGGAGCAAAGGTGGTGAAGCTAAAAGATCTTGTAAAGTGTGTGTTGAGATGTTGGTGGTGTTAAAAAGACTAGTTCTTTTGGGTTTAAATTGGAAGTTTGTTGAAATGATGTGGGTGGTGGACTAGACACTGTAGTGGGATTATTTTTGGAGTCTTAAGGAGTTCCGATAGGGTGATCTTAGGTGGAGACTTGATAGGTGATGATGGTGATGTACTTGTTGGGGATGATGGATGTGCTACTACACGAATCATTTGGGGTGAATGAGTTGGTGCATGAACTGACAATGGTTTAACTAGACAACAAGGCCGGATGCTAATCCGTATGTTCTTCTAGATTTGGGTGGTGGTACTACTTAGGTGGTAGGATAAATTATTCGATTTCTTGAAGAGGATTGTTTTCACTAGGTGGTTCATCAATGTTGGAGGATCTTTGACAGATGAGAATTGTTTGTGAGGTTGAGAGTGATGGATATGCAAGCATTTTGGAATCTTATTTATAGAGAAAATAATGCATAGGAGTAAGTGCTAAAACCAAAATGTGGACTAAAATCTAATGATTAGATATGAAGTTAAGGCATGTGATCATGAGAGGACAAGCATTAAGTAACATATGCATTAGTAAAAGAGCTAAAATGATGAAAAAATAAAGGTTTATAGCCAAAGTGAGAAAAAATAGAAGAGAAATTTAGCTTCTCGTCCTACGGTTCCATGCATCCGCTCCTTTAGGAACCGCCCAAAGATAAATGCTGATCCGTAGTACCGATGATCTCAAAGTGTACTCAAATTTTTATTTTTGAAAATTGGTGCCTAGGTGTGCCTATATGCAAACAATTTGGAGTTGCGGTTATCTCGACTCCTACAAAGAGAAAAATAAATGAAGAAGTGAAAAAGCATATTATTATGTGAGATAACCCGAGTGCTCCTAATTGCTTTTGCTTAAATGAATATACCCGAAAACACATATTAGTTATGTGTTCCCTTTAGCATTCAAAAGTCATGAGATGCAATGAAAACGGGTTTTTACTTTGTATTAATAATGAAAAGGTTTTTCCTAGACGTGAGAATAGCGTTAGGAAAATGATAATGAAGAAGTATTGTCACACCCCCAAAATATCGCAATGGAACGATAGTGTCTTTGGGGTATGACGTCACATAGCACAAAACATGGATACGTAAAACGATCTCTAAAATGATACGTTTTGGAAAGTTTACCATTCGATTAAATAAAGTTGAAGTTTACAAAACATAAGATCCCAAAGTTTGATAATACATAAAGGGTTACAAAACATGTCGAATGGTAATAGATAAAAACACAAGACTCCAATGTATGCCGTGACCCAAAGCTCCATGAAATGCTATCGCCACGACTGAGATAAACATGCTAAAAAGTGTCAACACAATGGTTGGTGAGTTCATAAGTTTGTCGAAAATGATTTGAAAAAGTCTATAAAGAATGTTGATGCAGCAAAGGCATTGTAAATCCATTCAGCCCGAAGTTCGCCCATACAAAACTCACAACCTACGTGTTCACAACCCATTGCCTAAAATAGAATTGTCAATCTTGTTTAAGTAGGATATGTGCATACATATATACATGTACTTACTGCAAAGAATCACAGCCAACTGAACCTCTTGACAAGTCTACATTGTTTGTTGTGTCTTATTGAATAACAGATTATATTCACCCCAGTCAAGTATTCAGGACACAGGGTGGGGGGCTCAGCCCGATAGTACTATCAATACCTCTCCACGGCTCCCGCAGAGTTAACCAGTTGCTAAAGTGTGTATGTTGAAGCATAATTGAAAACAAGTTTAGCACATTAAGGCACATATCGCAATAAACCACAAATAGTGTCCAAAGAGTATAAGAAGTATAGTGTAACACAATTGTATAAATGGTTTGAGTATTCGCAAGAGTAAAACAAGTATTTAAGCATGTATCTCCCCCAAAGAGTTTGTAAGAATTTAAACGAGTAAAAGCGGGTATGAACTCACCTGATGTATGATGAATATGCTAACAAAATGAAGTAACGAAAATGAGGCTCGGGAACTATCCGCGACCTAAAATGAATGATGTGCTCTAATATAAGTCATGAAACAATGCATAAATCCATATAATCTATATACCAACTTGTACGTTTTTGAAAATAGAATTTATCGTCTAAATATATGTTTATGACATCTCGTCATGTTTATAAAATACTTTACAAGTATATAAGTTGAATCAACATCCCAATGATAATCGTTTTGTGATTTATTGTGAAATTATAACTTTTCGTCGTAAAATAATGTTATTTGACAATTTCATGAAAGTGACTAAACGGCCTTGAAAAGCTAGTCGTAAAATGGTGCACATCGAATGTTAGTAAACAAACTCAACGGTTTTGGGAAGCTTGTATCATTATCTCAAAATTTTAGCATTTAAGTTTTCATCCTAGAGGTCTCGATCATGGAGAAAGATATAGGTAAAGTATGGTACTTGTGTCCAAAATATCGTTTTAGGGTGGTTTCCGGCAAAGTTTAAGTGACTATATTTTATTCGTTACAACTCCGCTTGACGAACGGTTGGATATTTTGGAAAATATGCTAGGCGAACTTACTTTTACTAGAAGACATCACGTTATAAAAAGTATTACATCCTTGTTAAAAACGACCCTCAACATGGTCACTTGTTGCCGTAATGTTTGCCTAATAGAAATATATTAGTTTTTCTTATATAATAAAGTTACGGCAACTTTGTGTAAACGTGTATAATTTAATCGTTACAAGTCCGTTTTCTACGTTTTGTACATCCTTAGACTCGTATTAAAGTATACTAATATATTTCTGATAAGTCGACACATTTTATATCGCTTAAGACTCATTTTTGACTCGTAAAAAGTTAATATAACATGCTGAATTTTCTGGAATTATTAGTTTTTGTCGTCAAACTTCAAAAATTCATAACTTTTTCGTTATAGCTCCGTTTTAACCCGTTCAAGCGGCCAACGCTGGTTTTAAAGTATATTTTCAAAATATCTAGCCCAAAATATTTTGCTTACTGTCGAAAATTCCAGAATTAACAATTTTGATCAGACCTCTAAATAAAGTTGTCGAAATGAGTTTTTCTCGCGCAAAACCTATTCCAACCAATTCAAACCAACTCCGAAGCTATTATAATCCTACCATACACCTTCTTAGGGTGTCATGGGTTCCTAGGCATCACCAAAACTGATATGTTACAAGGAGTAATTATAGGATGACATAAATATATATAACTCTTAAAATCAATGAAAAAGTGGTATAAACATCCATAAGACTTGCATGTTTTTCTCAAATATGATGAAATGAACATAAAATTAATATGAAATATGAACATGGACATGAGATGCTTACTAGTTAACTTGATGAGGTTAATGAACAAAGGTTAATCCTAATCACCCAAGGTTTTTATTTCAAAACCTTAATCAAGAGTGTAACTAGAGTGAAATATACTTGACTTGAAAATTTTGGTGATCTCCTCTTGATCCCTTATGGTTGGCCGGTCACTTGGAGAAGAGAGGAAAAGAAATGGTTTGCTTCACACTTGTAGATATTATGTTGTATGTATGTAAATGTGTATAAAATGAATATAAGTAGGATATTTTGCAAATTTAAGTTGTGACTCACCTATGTATGTCGACCAAGGTGTTTAGAGTTAGTTAGTTTTTTTTTTTTTTTTTTTTTCTTTTAATGTGTAAGTATAAGTAAATGTAAGGTTATGTAAAAATAGTTAGTAACTTGTATACATATTTGAGTATTTAGGGTAGCGTTAGATAAAAATAAATTTTAACGGGTCAAGATAAAATATATTGAGGTCATAAAAATTATAAAAATACATTTCTTGAAAGATTTGAGTGAAATAATAATTATCGTGTAGTATTTAAGAAAAACCGTTGTAATTATATAAATATAACAATTTATCTACGAAATAAATTTAAAACACCGGGTAAACTTATAATATTATTTTTAAAATCTTAATATGAGTATAAAAATATATCGGAATAATTTTTTTGGAAGTATCGGATCAATTGTTCAAAATAATTAATTACGCGATAGAGTTTATTTAATAAGAAATTATATGCTTAATGTGAAATGCAAAATCATGTATGAACTAATATGGTGAAAATAGAGTTTGAGAAATGACCGGAAATTGAGAATTGTGACAAGTATCCTTTTAGAAAGCATTTCGAAAAGTTTCTTGGAAAAATAAATTTATCGTTAGTTTTGAAAGGGTAAAAGACAATATACCTTGAGTTTTGAAAATCCCCATGTTGTTTGTGAGTTGTGTGTGAAATAGATATCCTAGACTCAGAAAAGAAGGTAAGGCTAACGTTTACATACCATGTAGAATTGAGAAACAAATTACGACGATTTTTCCATGAGACCAAGACCAAGACGAAGCAAGTTGAAGTGTTCCCGCTTCAACGGTTTGGTGAGGACGTCGGCTATGTTGTCTTCGGATGATACCTTCTCAATAGAAATGTCCCGCTTTTGAACATTGTCTCTTAAGAAGTGATGGCGGATCTCTATATGCTTGGTGCGAGAGTGCAACACTGGATTCTTACTTAAGTCAATAGCACCTTTGTTGTCGCATAAAATGGCTATGTCACTTAGATGAATGTCGAAGTCAACTAACGCTTGTTTCATCCATAGTGCTTGTTGGCATGCTTTACCGGCGGAGATATTATTCACGGTAGTTGATATGGCCAATGCCGTTGTTTCTTCGAGAACCAAGATGTCAAATAACATCCCATAAAAGTACATACACCACTTATACTCTTTCGGTCAACATAATCACCGCATGGTCAATCCGCATATACAATAGTTTCTACCCCTCGCTCTTTAGGATACCATAATCCTAATTAAGTCGTACCCTTAATGTATCTAAATATTCTTTTGACGGCTTCTAGATGTGATGTTTTAGGATCTTCTTGAAACCTAGCACATAGAAAAACACTAAACATGATATCCGGCCGACTAGCCGTAAGATAGAGAAGACTACCAATCATGCCACGGTATTTTGTGTTATCAACGGATTCACCATCTTCATCTTTTGTAAGTTTAGTATCGGATGACATTGGTGTTCTTATAGGTTTTGACTCTTCTAAACCAAATTTCTTTAACATTTCTTTTATGTATTTGGATTGATTAAAGAAGATACCATCTTCTAGTTGTTTGATTTGTAGACCAAGAAAGAAACTCAGTTCTCCCATCATACTTATTTCAAACTCATCATGCATTATTTTTGAGAAATCATCACACATGTCTTGACAAGTCGATCCAAATATAATATCGTCCACGTATATTTGAACAATAATTATATGTGATTCTTTTTTCTTAGTGAAAACTGTATTATCAACTAACCCCATGGTGTAGTTATTTTTGGTTAAAAATGATTTAAGTCTATCATACCAGCCTTTGGGGCTTTTTTAAGACCGTAAAGAGCTTTCTTTATTTTGTACACGTGTTTAGGTTTTTCGAAATCGATAAAGCCAGGAGGTTAAGCAACATAGACTTCTTCATTAATAAAGCTATTTAGAAAGCACTTTTAACATCCATTAGAAAAAGCTTAAGATCATTAGCACAAGCATAAGCAAGAAGTATTATTATAGACTCTAATCTAGCCACGGGAGCATAGGTCTCATCAAAGTCTATGCCTTCTTGTTGATTATACCATTGGGAAACAAGCCTAGCTTTGTTTTTAGACACTAAACCATTTGCATCTAACTTGTTTTTATATACCCATTTAGTTCCGATTATGGTTTGGTTATTAGGTGAGGGACAAGTGTCCAAACATCGTTAGAAACAAATTGATTTAACTCTTCTTGCATAGCCATTACCCAACATTCATCTTTTATGGCTTCTTGTGTATTTTTAGGTTCTATGGTTGAGACAAAACAAAATAAACTAATTTGGTTTTGGACTTGAGATCTTAAGGTTCTTTCATTTAACTTTCCTATGACCTTTTCTACGGGATGATCTTTAGACTCTTTAATATTGATGATTTCATTGTTCATTGGTTCATTTTCTTTGTTTATAATTTCCTTGATTTCTATGGCTTCACTTTCGATTATCTCACATCGACAAGGGGTTAGGTAGGTTTAGGTGGACTTTCATCAAATTTTACGTTTAATGATTCTTCAACCTTCATTGTTTCTTTATTTGATATAACATAAGCTTTACTATTAGGAGAGTAACCTAAGAAGATACCTTCGGTTGATTCAGGATCAAATTTAGTTAGGTAATCTTTAGTGTTAAGTAGGAAACATTTGCTACCAAAGAATCTAAAATTTTCTAACATAGGCTTTTTGCCTCGAAGTAACTCGTATGGAGTTTTATCTAAGAATGGTTTAATTAGGACACGGTTAAGTATGTAGGTTGATGTGTCAACGGCATTGCTCCAAAATTTTTGAGGAATAGATTGCTCATTAATCATGGTGCGACTCATTTCTTGTACGGTTCTATTTTTCCTTTCAACTACTCCATTTGATTGTGGAGTGCGGGGAGCCGAAAAATTGTGAGTAATACCATTAGCATCAGAAAAAGCTCCAAGTTGCGCTTCATTATCAAATTCCCTACCATGATCCGTTCTAATAGACACTATAGGACTTCCTAATTGTCTTTGGATTTTCTTACTTAATATTTCAAAGTAATCGAACGCTTTAGTTTTATTCTTTAAAAATTTAGTCATGTGTACTAGAGTAATCATCCACTACCAAAGTATAGTAGTTACCTCCATAACTTTGAATAGCGGATGGACCAAATAAATCCATGTGAAGTAGTTCTAGAAATTTAGTAGTAGAGACCATATTTTTAGCTTTGTGACTAGCATGGACTTGTTTTCCTACGTTACAAGCATCACAAAAATGATGTCTCAGATTTTAATTTTGGTAGATCTCTTTATTAGTTCTTAGATGATAGCGATTGAAGAAGTCGCATATTGATGTAAGTGACCCAATCTTCGATGCCATAAGGTCAAGTACATCCATAGAAGTAAGACAAAGTTTGTCTTTAGGTTCATTGCGCATTTTAATGACACATAGTTCCATGTTTTCTAATGCCTCTTCTATAGTAATACCGCTTTTCAATATTTTACTAACGGGTTTCACTAAAAAGTACATTGCACTTTTTATCACATATTTGTCCTATACTTAGAAGGTTGAAGTTTAGGTTTTCTACGTGATACACATCGTTAATGGTTAAAGATTTGTGAGAAATTGTACATTTACCATGATTTTGCTCTTTGCTATTACCAAATACCACATTTCCAACCATTGAAAGATTCGATGTGGAAAACAAATCTTTGTTACCGTCATGTACCTCGCGCACCCGCTTATCCTTGATCCATTCGCCCGCATCTAGGTCACCTTTAAGCACAACTAAGAAAAGACTCATTTGTGCTTCTTTCTTTTCGAGGCTTCGAATCTTTAGTGAGGACAAGCTCATAGACCTTTAGATTGCCTATGAGTTCATCAAGGGTGAGGATTGATAGGTCTTTTGATTCTTCATGGCAAGCTACCTTTGATCTCCACTTGATGGAAGTGCCCTAGATATCTCCCGACAAGATTACGACTAGAAAAAAGACCTATCAAGTTTGTAATGAGGTAATTATAGTATTAAAGTTAGCAAGAGAATTATCTATGTTATCCTCATCCGATATTGAAAATTGTTCATATTGTTGAAGTGATAAATCTATTTTATTATTTTTAACATGTTGATTTCCTTGATGACTCACAACTAAAGAATTCCAAATTTTTTTAGAGGTTTTATGCATAGAAATTCTTTCGAATTCCTTTTGGGTAAAGCATTGTATAAAACCATTTTAGCTTCACTATTTTTGGAAAGCTTTTTATTTTGCTCGCTCGGAGAGGAGTTCTGAGGGATATTTATTTGTTTGTCGGTTTTATCATCTTTTGTAGTGGCTTGAAAGTCACCTTCAACAATGATGTACCAAAGATCAATATTTTTTGACTTCACATAAGTTTCAAATCTATTTTTCCAATAAATAAAACCATTTGTTTCAAGTAGTGGAGGTCGCTATTAGACGCCTTTCTTTATAATTTTCAAAACTCATTGTAATCGAAGTTTTTAAAATACGATTTACTTTAAAACTTTTTGTAAACCTTGCTCTTGATGCCAATTGTGGAAAATTAGAAGGGGGGTTGAATAGTTTTACCGATTTTAAGTTTACCAAAAATTTAGATTCGATCTTATGTAAATTGCATGGATGGATAGAAAGTATAAAGCAATAAGTAATGTAAGTAATGAAAGCAAGTAAGGTAAAGGATAGAAAGTAATGACACAACCGATTTATAGTGGTTCAAATTACAAGGACACCTTCCTTGCCCTACTCCTCTCCCAAAGTCACCTACCAAAAGTTCAAGCACTATGTCAACAAGCTCCTTCAACTCGGGTGGAGAAGCCTCACAACGCCGCTACACTTTTCCTGCACAAATCTAAATACCGAGTCCTTAACACGGAGGACCAAACCAACACGACTATTACACAACAACTATGTGATTATGAAATACAAGATCTTACAGAAATCTTGTGAAGGAACAAATCAATCAAGGACCCCTGCTTGATGACTTAGTAGTATCTCGTGATCTCATCTTTGAGAAGGACCTATATGAGAATCACAACAAGAGAAAGAAGAACTACTATATAGATCAAGAGATCCTGATATTAGAGAGAGAAGTAATATATGAGAGAGTTTGTGCTAAGAGGGTGAGGAACAATGAAGAAATGGCTCACTATTTATAGGCAAAATGCCCATGCTCCCGTGATCCCACGGATCCCTTACTTAGGGGATCCATCCAGGTATACCCCCAGGATCCGGACACCTCCTTATTTGAGTTATGGGTCATGGATCATGGTCATGGGTCATGAACTTTGGTCATGGTACCCAAATAGATACAATGTATCTAGACATATGATCATGGGTATGGGTTATGGATTAGCTCCATGGTATGGTCCGGTCTTGATATTACCCATCCTAATAAACTATTACAACAAAATAAATTATTACAACAATTTATGTTAAATGACTATGTGTAAATGCTTTACAAAAATAATATGTATCCTTATAATTTTACTTATGATAACTTTATATTTGTTATCAACAAAACACAAAGAGATCGCTAAATATGAATAAACGTTTTTACGGTTTATTTGTATTAACAATCCATATTATGATTAGTTTTCCAGAATATTTGAGAGAGAGGTGTTGAGATCGGTTCACAAAGAACAAAGAGAGGGAAAACTTCAATTTTATCTAGTTTGATTGAAGAAGAGTGATTGTAGTCAATCCTAGGTTTAATTATCATTCCCCATCAAGTAAGTATGCTTAATTACTAGTGATTTTTCATTTTAACAATTAGGGTTCATGAGTTATGATTGTTGGGTATTGGGTAATTGAATTTTGATATGTAATTAGTATGATAATGAGTTAAGGGATGATGTTCCTATGATTAATTGTGATAAATCATAATACTTGCCCTAATTTAGAAATTGGGAGTTTTGTTATTGGGTGAAAAATTAGTGTTGATATATGGCTTATGGAACACCTTGGTATAGATAAAATCATGAATTTACCCTAGTTGTATAATGATTATATTTGTATCCTAATATGATGTTATAATGATATAGGAAGTAGTGCTAGAGATTGGCTGCATTGTTAATAAGCTAGTACGGTTTGAGGTAAGTATATGGTTATAACATGGTTTTAGCTTTATCATATTTTATATATGGTAATGGTTTATGTTTTGTTAGCTTTATCATGTTTGTTACATGGTAATGCGTAAATATAGGATATAAGTATAGGTGTGTTAGCTAGTTATGGATCCATTTCACGCATAGCTTAGTTAGTCTTTGGCTGAATATGGGATAAGGTTCAACCTCGGTTGATCGCTATGAAATTTTAGCAATGTTGGCTGGAGGTATGTGCCCCATATCGCTAGCTTAACTAGTGAATATACTAGTTATGGTTATGGCATGATTTATATTATGTGTTGTTTAGCTTATTATGCCATGTACTTACTTGCCGCTTTCACTTATATGTTTATGATAAGGATTTAAAAGGTACAATTTTGAGGGGTCATTTAAGCCCTTAATTGATCACTTTTGTATCCATTACTACTTAATCGCCTTTTCACTTTTTAGGTCTCTTGAAGGCAAATAACTGAATGACACTTATTCGGACGAAAAGGCACCTAATATACGTAAGAAAAATGGCCAGTCAAGAATCGAGACACCTAAGTCAGCTGAATTGAAAGTGACGGTGTACTGGCTAATTCTCGGACATTTTCACACACCTTGAGACTATCACTCGAGAGAGCAAATTGCCATTTTAAGTACGCACGTAGTTTAAAAGAGTAGCGCAACTCATACGCCTAGATTTGGATCCCGACGGCCGGAGGTTGAAGCCAACGACGCTACAAGCATAAGGTGAAGCCACACAGAGTTGACGGGCCAAGACTAAACCCTAATGGCGGCAATTCACGTGTCACAATTAAAGAGGACGCCGCATATTGTAACCTATATATAGAATCAATTTTCAAGATTTAGAGAGGTAATTTTGTGGAGTAAAACCTAAACCAACATAGGCTGTCTCAAGATATTAGGGTTCCATACCCTATTTTACAACAAGATAAGTGATTTACTTCATTAATTCAATTATTTCTTCAATTATTTGTGTGTATGCTTGCATGTTTTCCATGTTCGGCTAATTTACTTGTGTGTTTGCTTAGATCTATGAAACCTAGGTATTAATATTGATTGGTTGTTCTTATCTTAATAATTGTGATTGACCCAGTATTGCGATAGGTCATCCGTTGTGTTTTTAATGCTTGATTAATCTTTGTTGAACCTTAGCTTATAGTTACTAGTGGAATTGTAGGCTAGATATCCAAAGATAACCTTAGTGTTAAGTTTATGAATCCTAGAGATTTCGTAGTCATTAACCTTAGGTAGCTTCAAAGAGTTAGGATAAATGCATACTTACTTAACTTAGAAAACACAACGCTGCTAAGAATAAGGACGCTACAATTCAACCATCAATAGAGATAACTGGGAGTAATAGCATCTAAGTAAACACATGTTTAATCATCATAAGAGCACACAACAATAGACATAGACTACACTCACCTTAGTTTAGATAATTAAATAATTAGAGTAATCGGTAGAAATACCAAACCCCCAAATCCAATACCCCTCAGATTCGTGACTCTTTCCATTTTCTAAAAACATAAAAAGATAAAAAATAATCTTCCTAAGCTTAGCATAGTAATTTCACCTAGCATTCCTATTCCCTAGAGAACGATATCAATTCCTCGAGGCTTACCCCTAATACTACACTACAACGATTAGGTTCATCTGCCTAGGTGTTGAAAACTTGCTCTAATTTAAAAGGAAGTTCCTTTGACCTCTAACGACGCTGTACACGACGCTTTTAGTTGTGATGTTTTCTTGATAGGCAAATCAAGGTTCAAGTAAAGGTAAAGACAAGGTGTAGATGGACTACACTTAGTTGTATAGTTTTCAAAGCTTAGTAGAAGACCGCTATCTTTTGGACCAAACCGCGTCAAGTGAACAAAATCACTTACCTTGTGAATTGTGTAGTGGTCCCCACGCATTCCTCGAGATTGCACAAGACCCCCTCAACAAGCTTTCAGCGCACTACTTCCCACACGCATCGACCTGAGCGGGAGAGAAGTGGTACACTTTCAAGCCCGAACAAAACAACTTAGGAAACTCCTATAATCTCTCATGGAGGAATCACCCTAACCTTAAGTGGAAACAAAATTCAAACCCACCCCAAAGCTCATCTAGTCCACCTAATAGGTTCAACCTCCAAACACCGGAACCCCACTAGTCTTGATAACAGCTGCCTAGATTCATGTCATTTCAAGATACTCGATGACTAAGCTTGAAGCCATTTCAAGCAATGACAAGACGAGATGACAAACAAACTTGACGTACTCTTAAAGCCTTCAACGACGGGAATTGGAGAGCACTCCCAAGTGATACTATACAACCTAAAGTGATTTCTTTCATCGACTTCATGTTCTTGTTCACCATGGGAGAGTATACATCCATGCCCCTCACACCCAACGGTCCACTCGGTGAATGCTATCAACAAGGGTTCCAAGTTTATCCCAAATGAGTACCAAGGCCCTGCACTCATTGGTAAAACCTACTCTTGAGAAAACCCACAACCAAGAACCCAAACTATTCTAGAGAGGAGTAAAAGGAACTCCATCAAGAAAAACCAGTTCTTGAAGTCTTAGCTCATGAACCTTACTATAATGCTTTGAAGAAAAATAGGAGTTTGTGAACAAAAACTTAAAACATGGGTCCAAAAGCAGTAAAATAATTTACCTAAGAAGTTAGATCATCCCGCTATTCACTCTTCCGGTAGGTTTTGAACTTCCAACCTTTCATGCTCTAGCCGACTTAGGATCATGTATCAATCTTGTTCCATGTCCCTCCATAGAAGCCTTAACTTAGAAAGATAGCAACAGAAAACCATCTTAGGTCTAGCGGATGGTAGTATTGCATATCCGTAGGATAATAAAATACATGGTAGTGTGATAGATAATTGACTCTTTTACGGATTTCGATGTGCTAGATATGAATAAGGACCATGCCCATTGCTTGTGGTGGAAGGATTATTAGCTACCGCTAGTGCCATCATTGATTGTAAGATGTCCAAAATAGTGGTAGGAGAACGGAGTGCTAGGTCAATTTACGATGTCAAAAAGCATATTTACTACAAGGAAGAGGAAATCCCACATGAGATTAGGTTGGATAGAACACCATCTAGATATGGACCTTCGATTTATAAAGACTTCATAGATCCCTAGTGATGGTAATGGAGAGTGGCACATTAGGATAACGATCTATGACCCCATGGAGAGAAGTTTGAAAGGCATACCAACCAAACGTACTCACTAGGAACTTAAATGATAAGTTTTATCCTTATGACATTCTAGAGGATAAGCTTTCATATACCGTAAGTAGGCACGACTGAAGTCTAGCTACAAGACTCATAAATAAAGAAAAGCGCCAAAGGGAGTAAAACCCATGCTTAATTGTTTTCTTGTTTGTGTGTCGATATCTTTATGATTGTTTATTCTCATGTTTGAATTTGTAAAATGCTTTATTTTGTTTTTAACCTCGTCTTAATTACATATAAAGGTATTTTACAAAAGGGATAAGTGTAGGGAGGATTACACACGCTTCAACTAACATGAGAATTACGATTATTTAAAAGATATGCATGTGTGTTTGTTCGAGTCAAATGCTTGTATCGAGTCATAATTGATGTTTTGCATGAATTTTTCCAGATTCTAAAGATATAAATTTTCAAGAATTTTTTCCATAAAACGAGACCGCCACAAGATAAATCCCACGCCAGTCGCAACCGACTCCGCCACCGAGGAGAGTAGAAACCGCTACTATTTTTCCTCGTCGAAGCTACTTATAAATTTTGGAATTTTTCAGTCTTAATTTTCCAAAATCAGAAACATCCATTCCACAAGCATTATATCCTAGTTTAGTAGAGTCATATATATATTGTTACCACCCATTTTACACGGTTTCGCTTGTTTTTTTCAAGTGTGCGTGTTTAATTTATCAAGAAGAAGATACAGATTGGAAGGAGCTTTTCACGCTAAAACATTCTTCTGAAGAAAGATTTAACCACTACTTCACACACGGATCCTACCGAGCTAATCAGGAGTACTAGTTTCTTTTCGCTTTAATTAACTTCCATTATCATAACTTTGATATTTCGGGAAACATTGGGGACAATGTTCGCTTAAGTGTAGGGAGGGAGAATAAAACGGGAACTTTGAAACTATGCTTATCCTTGACTATTTGCCTTGTCTAATTTCATTTGTGTAATAACCCATGAGAAATACTTAGGGTAATTTTGGCACCAAATTTAAAAATTTTCATGACACTAGGAAAGGGGCCATTAGTTTAATAAAGCGCCTCATGGATAGGAAATTATATGACTAGCACAAAAACCCTTTACCACTTAAATTCCACCCAAAATGTGAGGATTCTTTTAGATTTGTGGATTTTAAATCATTCCACTTTAATGCTTCGAAAGTGTGTACCGTAGTATAATAGATTCTAGAACTTGTTTCAGTGATGCATTCGAGACTACAGTGAGACTAACACTTGTAGCTAGGAATAACTAAATGATAAGAGGCATTAGGATAACCCTTATTTGATACCCGTAATATAACTTCTTTCCACATCGCTTTGAGTAACCCCCACATCTTTATGCTTGTACTCATCTTGAGTACCGATACCCTTAGTTAACCCTTGAGAGCTATCCTTTCATGGCTCATGATTTTTCGGTTTTCCGGAATATCAATGAAGAGCATTGTTTACAATCCACCCCAAATGTACACCCAAATCGCCTTAGCCTACCTTGTATGCACTCACTTTTAGTGCATTATTGTTATCATACTAAACCTTAGTTCAATTATCTAGTTACTTGCATAAGTTGCTGGTCCTAGTCATATCCTTTGTACACGCTTTGGGACAATTGGGACTCATGGGAAAAGTTAAAGTTTATGAAATGAAGGGAAGGAACGTTAAATTCAAATTCCCTTTATTTTAATAATGTACTCCAAGTGTTTTGATCTTTTCAATTCGGGTCAAATTAGTGTTAGAGTAATAAAAACTTAAGTGTAGTAGATGTGCCTAAACCCTATTATTTTATGTTATGGTAGAGGATGGTGAGTAAAGTGTATGGAAAAGGCTACCATCCTACATCTATCTTTAAATTTATGTTCGTTTGTTTCACTATCTAGTGTTTGAGGTCAGTCTTGGCTTACCAACGCCATTCTTCTCATGCTTGTAACATAAAGAGTTTTGACTTGCCACCACTAAATCGCCTATCCCACCAAACCCTTTGTTTCTACCGTAGTTTCCTAACGCTACAACCCTTTTAAAAGACCTCTTGATAGTTTTTCCTAGGTGCTTACCAAAGTTTATGAGGTTTGATATAGTCTCGCCATGGTAATCTATGTACTAGGACCAGTTAATGAGTGTTTATCTTCCATTTCTAACTTGATATATTTCTATATACACCGAGAGAGAGTATCCAAACACCACTTGTGAGGTGCTAGTATGTAATTTCCGTTTGTTATGACTTTCATGGGTTTATGTGTTAGAATCATTCTAAACTAATGCTTCATGACCCCCTAACTTATAAATTATTGGCTAAAAGCAAAATTGCTTGAGGACAAGAAAACACCAAGTGTAGATATTTGATAAGGATTAAAAGGTACACTTTGAGGGGTCATTTAAGCCTAATTGATCACTTGTAATCAAGTACTACTTAAATTTTTTCCTTCTCACTCTTTTAGGTCCTTGAAGGCAAATTGTCGAATGACAATTTTCTCTACAAAAGGCTGAATATAACAAGAAATGGCCAAAGTCAAGAATCGAGACACTCAAGTCACTGAATTGAAAGGGACGCATGGCCATCGGGTTTCTGAATTGCATCGCTGTCACACACACCTTAGATCTACCTTTAGAGCAAATTCCTATTTTACAAGCACGGCATCAGTTAAAGAGTAGGGCGTCTGCAACCTCGACGCGCCTAGATTTGGATCCCGACGGCCGATGTTGAAGCTTCATCAAGATCATTAAGCATAAGGTGACGCTGGCCACGAGTTGATGGCCAAGACGAACCCCTAATGGCGGCAAGGTTCGAATGGCGCTACAATTAAAGAGTGATGCCGTCGCATATTGTAACTCTATATATAGAATTCGAATTTTCAGTATTTGAGAGAGGTAGTTTTGTGGAGTAAAACCTAAACCGAACTTAGGCTGTCTTGGGAAGTATCTTCGGATTCCATACCCTATTTTACAACAAGATAAGTGATTTACTTCATTAATTCAATTATGTCTTCAATTGTTTGTGTGTATGCTTGCATGTTTTCCATGTCCGGCTAAGTTACTTGTGTGTTTGCTTAGATCTATAAAACCTAGGTATTGAATATTGATTGGTTGTCTCTTATCTTAATTGTAATTGATCTAGTATTGCGATAGGTCATCCGTTGTGTTTTTAATGCTTGATTAATCTTTGTTGAACCTTAGCTTATAGTTACTAGTGGAATTGTAGGCTAGATATCAAAAGATAACCTTAGTGTTAAGTTTATGAATCCTAGAGATTTCGTAGTCATTAACCTTAGGTAGCTTCAAAGAGTTAGGGATAAACGCATACCCTACGACCTTAGAAAACACAACGCATTAAGAATAAGGACGTGACAATTCAACCATCAATAGAGATAACTAGGGAGTAATAGCATCTAAGTAAACACGTTTTTAATCATCATAAGAGCACACAACAATAGACATAGACTACACTCACCTTAGTTTAGATAATTAGATAATTAGAGTAAGCGGTAGAAATACCAAACCCCCCAAATCCAATACCCCGAGATTCGTACCTTTCCATTTTCTAAAAAACATAAAAAGATAAAAAATAATCTTCCTCAACCCCAACCTTAGCGTAGTAATTTCTCACTAGCATTCCTATTCCCCTAGAGAACGATATCAATTCCCGAGGCTTACCCTAATACTACACTACAACGATTAGGTTCACTGCCTAGGGTGTTGAAAAAAATTGTTTAATTTAAAAGGAAGTTCCTTTGACTCCTAACTGCTGTACGCTGATATCATTTTAGTTGTGATGTTTTCTTGATAGGTACCGAAGGTTCAAGTAAAGATAAAGACAAGGTGTAGGATGGACTACACTTAGTTGTATAGCTTTTTGAAAGCTTAGTAGAAGATCGTTATCTTTTGGACCAAACCGTGTTAAAGTTGGAAGCCCCCAATCGTCTTTTCTCTTTTGGTATATGTTTGGTTTATTTGGTCATTTCATTACATTCGATCTTTTGTTTAAGTTTATGTTAAGCTTAAAAGTTGGGTAAATGATAATGATGTAGCTATAGAAGTGGTAATAAGGGTGTTTGGCAATTAGCCAATTCTACCCATTTTGGAATTTTATGGATTAAGATTATGTAAGAACGTTTTGTTATGCTTTGGTAATGTCATGTCAACTTGTATTAAGTATTGTTTTAGTGTGTAATGTAGAAATTTCTGGGTATAAGAGTGTACGGGTCAAAATGGGTCATATGGTGTAATTCCCTCATGTTTGTAAATCACGTATCCGAGTGTTGTAAATGTCGGAACTTTATATTGTTAATAAATATATGATGTTTTAATAAGTTCTGGAAGTTTTAGTGTCTTCCCGAGTAATAGAAGTCGTTTTCGGAAAAATGGGTCAAAAGTGTACAAAAGAGGTATGCAAAAAAGGGGTGTTTGGAGTGCAAAATGAAATTTCGGTTTGGTACCGAAATTTGGAACCAAAACTCCAAATTTCGTTTTGAAGTTGAAATTTGGAATCAAATTTCGGTCTAGTACCAAAATTTGGAACCAAAACACCAAATTTCGGTATGCCAAATTTCGGTATGGAAGTAAACAAATTTTGTCGGTTTTCCAAAAATCATATATTTTTAAACTTAATGTTAGGAATTAGAAATTCCCGGTATTAAAGAGTCGGTCACCTCAAGTATATGTAATCGTTAGAAGGCTCGTAGTCGTAGTTATATTTAGGTTAGTAGTATTTAGTTAAGTAACACCGTGGAGGACCGGACGGTCTTTACCCATTTGTATGCGATCCACGACCGTTGTGTGGCGTTTTATGTAAGACTATAAATACTCTCTACCTCCCAAGGTAGAGAGTTGGAGCTCATAATAATATCTTTCACTTTCTCTCACTAAGTTCCCTAAACCTCTAACTTTCTCTCTCTAGAATTCCATCTATATGCTACTTTGTGTTATGGTTTGATGTGTATGTGAAAAGTTATATCTTACAATTGGTATCAAGAGCCATGGTTAGATCATATCTTGCACATCTTTGGATTTCTAGTGGTTTTAGGTGGTTTTTGAGTTTGAAAAAGTTTAGTGGTTTGTGCATCATTTGGTTGATTTCTTGTGTTAAAGCTTGGATTTTGTTAGTACTTTTATGTTTAGAATCATCACAAGTGTTTAGGTTTTCATTTGGTAAGCTTAAATCATCTTGGTTGGGTTGTTTTTGGATTGAAAAGTGATGTTTATGTGGTTTTTCATGCTAGCGACTTACTTCACGGATTAGTTTCTTAGTAGCGACTTGCTTTACAAATTTGTAGCGAGTTACGGTTTAAACCTAGCGACTTAGATCTAGCGATTTACTGTACAAGTAGTGGACTCTCCACTACGGGTAGCGACTTGGTGATAGCGACTTGGTGGTAGCAAGTTGCTCTTTAGCGACTTGTATCTTTAGCGACTTGAGTAGCGAATTGTTGCCAAAATTTTGCTAGCGACTTGAGGCTTAGCGAGTTACTACTTAGCGACTTGCATTTGTCTAGCGACTTGGGACTCTAGCGACTTAGTGGTGTAGCGAATTAAGCGTTAGCTACTTAGTGCATTATCTTCTAGCGACTTAGTGCATTATCTTCTAGCGACTTAGTGCATTATCTTCTAGCGACTTGAGTGATTGTTTACGGTTTTCTCTTGATTTAGTAAAATCCGGTGAAAGAATCTATTTCCCGGTTTAATCATAGAGTTATAAAATCCCGTATAAAGCTGTAAACATGTCTACCAACGCTTCCTACTATCATCTCCATTGTCGAGGATGTTCAAGCGGTGGCTCGATACTCGTCCACCCATGCTTGATGAATCGACTACGATTCTTGGGCTCAACGAATCGTTATTGCCTTGGGAAGGAAACTGGTGTCAACATTCTCAAATCCATTGATGAAGGACCATATCGAGTTGAGACGACTAGAGACATACTTGATACTAATGAAGATGGTACTCTGCTTACGGAATGGACAGACCTAAAATGTATGATGAGCTTGAGGACAAGGAGAAAAAGAGATTCGATGCGATATCGTGGGCTTCAAACATTGTTCTTCAAGGTCTTCCTAAAGACATCTACAAGCTGATCAATCATAACACCGATGCAAAGGCGTTATGGGATAATGTTAAGATGCTTCTCTCGGTTCGAATTAACTATGGAATACAGAGAATCCCAACTCTATGACGAATTTGAACACTTCAAGATGAAACCGGATGAGAGTGTCTATGAGTACTATGTGAGATTTCATAAGTTAGTGAATGACATGAGGAACATCGGAATGACTATGCCTAACATTCAGCTGAACTCAAAATTTGTGAACAACATGAATCCCGAATGGCACAAGTTTGTCACCTGTGTGAAGCTCACTAAAGGATTGAAGAATACAAACTATGAGCAACTCTATGCCTTCCTCCTTCGGAATGAGAGACATGCTATGTTTGAAAAATTGATTCTCAATCAGTTCAAAACCAACCAGGGAGAGACAAGCTCGTCTAATGACTCAACGGCCTTCTACTCAAACATCGGAATCACAACCAAAGCATCACAAGTCATACCCTTGGGTAATGGTAATCACAAACTCATTCCCGATCCTATGTTCAAACAAGGCGATGCTTTGATCCACACGTGGGAAACTTCATTAATCAACTAGCTCTTCTGATTAGTCAAAACATGAATTCTCTCCCACAAACCAACAACAACCTCGAGCGCACATCTAACCCACACAATCAAGCCACTTTGTTAAAGATGGAAGGATCGTGGTGCAACCAGCTCAGGGAAAGACAGGTATGATCGGGGAAGAGGTGGAGCAGGTAGAGGTTATGTTGGCAACCAGAATCGAGGAAGGAATGGTAACCAAGGTCAAGCTAAGCCAATCAAATGTTATAACTGTGGTGGTGAGGGACACATTGCAAGGAGCTGTACATCTCCAAAGCGCCCACACGATTACTTCGAGAGATAAGATCCGGTACAAGCTCGGGACAATGGTGCTTGCTTTGGATGAAGAGGAATTGCTTGTTTCTAGCCGAGGGCAATGCCAAGACCTATGATGCGATGTGGATGAGCGTACCTATTCAGGAGATAGGTCACAATCATCGAATGCCTTTCAAGTCGTGATTGTGATGCATACGACTCTGATGTGGATGATGGACCTAATGCACACACAATTTTTATGGCTAGCATTTCTCCAATGGTTTCTCCCAAGGTCTCTTCTTCACCACTAGTTGGCCCATCCCGAGACAAACTCATCTCAGAGGTATTAAAACTATACGATGATGCTGATGTGCAAAAGATGCATGACAAAGTACATTCAACTGAAACTATTGAATCAAATGTTGAAAATATGGGTAATATCGATATTATCCCATATGATCAATATGTGAAACAAAGTGAAAGTGAAGGTGTACCAAGTGATGCATCTTCGCATCAACAATGACTATGTTTTTGATGAATACACGCATGTGCCCCCGATGATTCCGTAATTTCTGAACTAAATGCCTATAAAGAACGTGTTGCTATTTATGAACAACGTGCTAAATTTGAGTTGACCACTCGTGAGCGGGAAATGGATGACCAAGTGCGCATATCATTAGAAAAAGTAAATTTAGAGAAGAAGTATTGAAACAAGAATTAAATTCCTTGCAAGAAAAACTTTCTAAAACAGCTAAGCAAAAACAAGAACTTCAAGAAAATGTGAAAATGCTTAAGCAAGAATTTAATGCAAAGGAATCAAAACTCTTGAGAGATTTTTCTAATCTGAAAACTTTGAAAAACAAACTTGAAAACAAGTTGTACATACAAGGAAACACCATTCATTTGCTCACATGGTCACTAAACATAGAGTCCTCAGCGATAAGCATAGTGTTCCCATTATAGATAAACCCAACCCTGAGTACGGAAAGATAGCAAAATCAGCTCAAAGTGTGATCTATGATGGCAATGAGATTCTTAAACCTAGACAGAAACCTAGTTGCGTTGAGTGCACCGAGGAAGATAAGAAATCAGATGAAGTCACTAGGGAAAGGATGAACAAAAATTAGATGATCCTAAATGCAAAGAGAAAAAAATAATTATCACTCCCCATGACTACAAAAAGGAAAACTGGATTTCCTTGAACATGTTTAAGCCTCAAACATTGTTGACTCCCGAACAAGTTTTCTGGAAAAAGGATTTAGATAAGCGAAAGTCGAAAATATTGTTGAAACAAACCCTCCCCTATGGAAAATGCCTAGAAGCGTGTGTATCCTCCTAATCCACCAATGCATCTTGTTCCTAGAAAAATTGCCACTAAAAGCAAGACCTTAATTAGCCAATATGTTATATTTCAACTATTTGTTGATTTTGAGAAAACTTGCAAGAAAAGGATCACACCCACGGTATAACGGAAGGAGAAAGGGGTTTTGAGCAAATGAAAGAATGTTATTTAACGGAGGTCATGCCTTTCTTTAAACTTCTAAAAGATCACTTTGAGAGTCTTAAAAGGGGATAGAAACTGATATCAAGGGAATGGAAAAGGAATTTGATGCAATGGTAGTTGAAGTTAGTGATTATGAGCGTGCACTAAAATATAATGAGATTGAGAGGAAGAACTTGCATACATTAAATGAGACTCTTATTACTGAATGTGTTGCTCAAGATATCTTTTTCACTGCTTCAAATTGCTCTATTAATGCTTCCAAATTTCATGAACTATCTGTGGCCCGGAAAGTCTCCCATGATCGTGTCATTGAGCTTGAAAAACTAATTCTAAACTAAACGAGAAAATTGAACTGGATGATCACGACAATTTGGTTAAACATTTTTCTAAACTGGAAGTTGAGCATTTTAATTTACAACTAAAATATCAACATCTTAAAGAAAATGTTAAAACTTCAAATATCAAGACATCGTCAGATGCTCCAGAGTTTGATGCGGTTTTTCAAATTAACAAACGTGATGAACAGATTCAAGCTCGCAACACGATCGAAAAGTTGAAAGCCCAATTCTCTCAATTAAAGGGTCAAACGAACAATATGACAGGCTCCCAAATCCTTCCTCCTTTAGATTCTCAGAATTCTCAAACTTTTCATCTTCAAAACTTAGTTGATGCCTTACAAAAGGAAAACGAGAGTTTTCTAGAAGAAAATGAAAAAGTTAAACGACATTTTAAAGAGTTATATGATTCAATAAAAGTCACCCGTGACCAAAACAACGAAAAAATAACGTCTCTACAAAAGGAAATTGAGAATCTGAGAAGTCGTGGAAATGGGAAACGCCACTTGTTTTCAATAAGAATGTTGTCTCAAAGTCACCCTTAGATGCAAATACACTGTGGACTTAAATATATTCCTCCTCATCTTAGGAATAATGAACATGCTTTTCATGAATCCTGTGCTCACCTTAAGGATAGTCTAGAATGTCTCCGTGAGATTGTCGAAGAGGATTTCATTAACAAACCTCTTGATAGTGAAATTAGGTTTGCTTGCCTCCGGGCCAAACGATCTCAAGAGTTGCTAGAATGTGTAATTGCCACATGTCCCAAATCCTTAACCTTAGGTGCAAAAGGCAAAGCTGTGATGCCTTGTTCTATGCCTAGTGCCAAGCAGGAAATCCGTTCTATGCCCGGTCTTAAGAAAGGAAACACTAATGTGCCTTCAAGTAGTTGATTCGGATATGTTAGTGCTAAGAAAGTGAACTTTAGTGTGCCTGCAAAAAGCTCAAATCACAATCTTAAAGTATACACTAATGTGCCTTCTAGTACTTCAGATCCTTGCACATCAAGTTCAGAATGCAAAATTAGATCAACCAACTAATGTTCCCATTCCCTCTACAGGAGTAATCGGTGACTTTAAAGCGAGCAGGTCAAAGTCTCAAGACAATACAAGGAATGATAGGACCTTGCAAGCTAAGAATGTGCATTGGAAGAGAGTAGAAGACCAATCTAGGAACTTTAAGCTTGAGTTGAATAAAACGAATCGTGTTGATTCTAGTATTAGCCTTAGGCGCATCTTGTAATTAATTCAATTCGATACTATCTGCAAACCTTGTAATGTATGCTTGAATTACATTGCTAATCATGAATGTGGTGTGAATGCTTTGTCTAATGCTTTGTCAAATGCCCGATTAAAATTGTTAATGCTAATAATCGTGCAAATAAGGCAAAAAGGCAAAAGCGAAAGATTGTTAGAAAACAGTGGAAACCCACAGGAAGAACTTTTATAAAGATAGGTTATTATTGGATACCTTTTGGCCATAAGAATAATCAGCTTTGTTCTCAAACTGCTAAGATTATGCCCACTAGAAAATGGATGCCTACTTGTAGAACTATTCCCTTAAGAAGTAAACATACTTTGAATAGGTCAAATACTGACACCAAAGATTGCATCTATTCCCAATGATTCCATTGCTTCTACTTCGATATGGATGTTTCATTTCGATGTGGGTGTTCCACCATCGTTACTAACCAAACGGAACCCATTCTTGCATGGGGATCCCAATTATCCAATTATCCATTCTTGTCTGTGTTCAACCGCAGATCATTCAAATCGCTTACGTGGTACTGGACTCAGTACATCCAAGCATATGACCGAGACCGTCGCGGCTCATGAAATTCGTGAGCAAATTCATCGGGACAATTAGATTCGGTAATGATCATTTCGGTGCAATTAAGGGTTATGGTGATTATGTTGTTGGTGATAGTGTTATCTCTAGAGTATACTATGTGGAAGGTTTGGGTCATAATCTTTTCTCTGTTGGTCAATTCGTGATTCGATCTAGAAGTAGCCTTGAGAAAACATACTGCTTTGTTAGAGATATTAATGGCAAGGAACTGTTAAAAGGAACTCGTGGTTCAAATCTTTACACCATCTCCATAGAAGATATGATGAAGTCTTCTCCAATTTGCTTGTTGTCAAAGGCTTCTAAAACAAAGTCATGGTTATGGCATCGACGTCTCAATCACTTGAACTTCGGCACCATCAATGATCTCTCGAGAAAGGACTTAGTTGTAGGTTTACCTCGTCTAAAGTATGAAAAGGATCATCTTTGTTCAACATGTCAATTGGGAAAAGGCAAGAAGTATGCCCATAAACCCAAACCTACTAACTCGTCACAGAAGTTCTTCATACAATTCATATGGATTTATGTGGACCAATGAGAGTGCGGAATATCTTTGGGAAGAAATATGTGTTAGTTATAGTTGATGATTACTCTAGATTCACGTGGGTCAAGTTCTTAAGGACAAAGGATGAAACTCCAGATATCATCATCAAACTTATCAAACGCAGTTTCGACTTAACAAAACCGCCGAATTATCCGGACAGACAATGGAACTAAGTTTGTTAACAAACAACTTAGTGAATTCTATGAAAGCATTGGAATCAACCATCAAAGAAGTGTTCCACGAACTCCTCAACGTAACGGTGTAGTTGAAAGACTAAATCGAACTCTTGTAGAAGCCGCCGAACAATGCTTGATTTACTCAAAAGTTCCAATGTTTCTCGGGTGAAGCTATTGCCACTGCATGCTACACACAAAATCGTTCCCTGATTCACACTTTTCATGGAAAGACACCATATGAACTTGTCCACAACAGAAAACCTAATCTCTCTTTCCTTCGTGTGTTTGGTGCATTGTGTTATCCAACTAATGAGGGTCAAGACTTAGGGAAACTTAGGGCTAAAGTGACATTGGAGTATTTGTAGGATATGCACCAAACAAAAAGGGATACCGAATCTATAACAAAAGAACCCGAAATATCATGGAAACCATTCACGCTTACGTTTGATGAGTGACGGTCAAATGGCTCTGGACACTCCAGCCAGACCCGCACTTCAAATCAGTCCCATTGGTTCATCTCTTGTTCCAAACTCTTCTCAAGAAACTCCATATGTACCTCCATCGGAAGATGATTTAAAGAAATTGTTTGATCCTATGTTTGATGAACTGTATGATTCAATTACTAATGAGGTGTTGATCCCTACAACGAGAAGATGCTCATATTCCCGTGAATGAAGTCAATCCTTCAGCTCAATATCTTTAAGTCAAGAAGCACCTGCTGCTGATCCTTCAGTATCATCATCAAATCATCATTCTTCAAATGTACATCATGGAAATGTTTCTGGCATCAATGATGAAGTTAATCCCTTTGCTACTCCGGAAGATGCTCCATTTGAAAACATATTTGCTACTCCCGAATCATCATCGAACCATCTTCTTCGAAGACATCGACTCGCTACCCCTCAACAACTGCCAAATGAACACCTTAGAAAATGGACTCACGATCATCCATTAGACAACATCATTGGAAATCCCTCTCGTCCCAGATCAACCCGGAAACAAATTGCAACCGATGCCTTATGGTGTTTCTTCAACTCCGTACTATCTAAGATCGAACCAAAAGATGTTAAAACCGCCATGAATGAAGACAATTGGTTCAATGCCATGCAAGATGAAATTCATGAGTTTGATCGACTTGATGTATGGGAGTTAGTACCGCTCCAGGTGCTATGATTATTGCACTAAAATGGATCTTCAAAGTGAAACTTGATGAGCATGGTGATGTGTTGAAAAACAAGGCCAGATTAGTTGCTAAAGGATATCGTCAAGAGGAGGGTATAGACTTTGAAGAATCTTTTGCTCCAGTTGCTCGAATCGAGGCAATCGAATCTTTCGGCTAATGCTTTGCTAGTAAGAACATGGTAGTATATCAGATGGATGTGAAGACGGCATTTCCGAACGGAGATCTTAAAGAAGTCGCTCACGTCCACCAACCTGAAGGATTTGTGAATCAAGAGCATCCTACTCACCTTTATCGTCTGAAGAAGGCTCTTTACGGTTTAAAGCAAGCTCCAAGGGCATGGTATGATACACTGTCAAAGTTTCTTCTATCAACCGGATTCAAAGGAGCATTGATCCTACATTATTCACCGAAGTCGGCAAACATTTAACTCATGTTCAAATTTATGTTGATGATATTATTTTTGCCTCGACCGACCCAATGGAATGTGATCGTTTTCAAATGAAATGAGTTCAAAGTTTCAAATGTCAATGATGGGACAAATGTCATTTTTCTTGGGATTACAAATTTCACAAAGTCCCGGAGGCATTTTCATAAATCAATCTAAATATGCAATAGAGATTTTAAAGAAATTTGGATTTGATTCAAGTGACCCTGTTGACACCCCATGATTGATCGAACCAAACTAGATGAGGACCACTCAGGGATCATGATTGACCAAACGAAATATCGTAGTATGATTGGATCCCGATGTACCTCACGGCTAGTAGACCGGACATCTTGTTCATTTGTTTGCATGTGTGCTAGATACCGTGCTAAGCCTACTAAAAGGCACCTTGAAGCGGTTAAGCGGGTCTTTCGGTATCTCCAAGGAACCATCAATATGGGACTATGGTACCCGAAGGACACCGGTATGTCACTAACGGCCTATGCAGATGCCGATCATGCAGGTTGTCAAGATACACGTCGAAGTACATCCGAGGTGCTCGCTTTTTGGGTGATAAGCTTGTGAGTTGGAATTCAAAGAAGCAAATGAGTACTTCTATTTCCTCTACAGAGGTGAATACATAGCCATGTCATCTTGTTGTGCTCAAATCCTATGGATGAGATCTCAATTATCGACTATGGCTTTGTATTCAACAAAATCCTCTCATCGTGATAATAAAAGTGATATTACTCTCTCATGCAACAACGTTCAACACTCAAGAGCAAAGCATATCGACATTCGACATCATTTCATCAGGGAACAAGTGGAAAAGGTGTGGTGGAACTATATTTTGTGAGGTCTGAATATCGGTTAGCGGACATCTTCACCAAAGCTCTTCCAAGAGAACGTTTTGAGTTTATTCTTCCACGTCTTGGCTTGAAAAGCCTTCAACCGAGATACACTCAAACGTCTTCAGGAGGAAGACGAGGAGTAAAGGTCTATCTTCATCTATCTCTTGTAAATATTTATTCAAAAATCAAAATACAAAATTATAAAACCTCAAAATCAAATAGAAAAATATAAAACCTTCAAAATCCATAAAAATCTGAAAAAATTCGAAAAATCTTCAAAAAAATATTGTCAATTTGTCATGTTTTTCTCGGTTCGATAATATCTACGGTCTTTGTGCTGTCATTCAAAGAATGACACGGGACTTTAGATGTTGTTCAAATTCTTAAAAAAAAAAAAAAAAAAAAAAAAATATATATATATTTTTGGGAGAAAGAGAAACTATGGTTTATTGTCATTTTCAGGCAATAACCCGGTTTTAAAAGAAAGAACAGAGCCATGTTTTACCATGTTTTCAAATTCCATGCTCGGATTCTATAAACATTTATCTGCTGAAAACTAAATGCTTTGAAAAATAACTCGGTCTCTATTTTTGATAATCATCGGGACTTATTTGTCAAAATCTCTATCTCTCAATCAACAACCTATGTCATTGATTGAGGGGAGAATGATTTCAATTAAATTAAAAGTTATTTGGCATTAAATTGTTTTCAAAAGATGTACATGCATGTTTTATCAATGGAGTTTAAAGTCTTAAAATCCGATCCTTAGCAGTTAAAACGCTTTCATAATCAAGTCACAATTCTCCTTAAAAGCTTTCAAAATCAATTTAAATCTATAAGAGATCACAAATCTCAAATGATTTGATAATTGTGATCGGGGAGAATGTGTGATTTAAATTGGATTTAAACTGATAATTCGGTAAATGGTTTTATAAGAATGTACATGATGTCCTCCCAGCATGTGACAAACGATTTCAAATTTTTCAATGCACATGTTGAGGGGAGCATCTATCTTAAACCTATGATTTGAAACGTGATCATTTATCTCAATGTGCGGGTTCCCTCTAGTATGTGTAAAACTCCTTTCAAACCTAGAAGCACATATTGAGGGGAGCAAAATCATGAAAACCTCATCCTTCCCCAAAATGCTTTATCTACTTGATTCGATTTGGGAAGTGATGTTGATATCTTTTAGAAAATGGTAATCAAAGAAGTTAATTCTTTCTCTTGCCTCCGTGTGCAAAACATTTTCAAATACTTGATGCACATGTTGAGGGGAGTTCTCGTTCTAAAAATATCAAAAACAATTCAGGTACAAAATGCTTTGATAATATATCACAAGTATCCGAATTGATTTTCAAATGGTTTTCAATTGGTTCCAATGGCGGATGAACAATACCAAATAGACCGACCAACTTTACTTTATGTATGGTGATATAAGGATGATAAGGTTAGGTTTTGTTCCCATGATCCGCCAGAACGGAGGGATCTACCCAAGGACTATCCACTAGTTAGTGTAGAGTTCTTAGGTATGATGATAAAAGGAGAAAAATGAGAATATGGGAAGAGTGCGGACTGAGACCGAGCTAGTATTGGAATAAACCCAACAAGGTTCTAGTTATGAAGTCTCGGTAAGCAATGAAGGGGTTGAAGAATTAAAAAGAATTGAATGAGAAAAGGGTGAAAACAAATAGCCCTCCATTTATTCAACCTTAGGGCGTAAACCGGTTCAATTCATATGCTACTGATGGTAACATCGGTATTGAAGACAAGACGTCATGGACCCAAAGGACGACTGCACTTCAACTTTCCAAACCACTCAAGTTCCTCTTAAAAGGACTTGTTTCATTCTCACGGGAACCGACATTATCTATCGACTTTCTCTTAGAGATTGTTGATATTGAAGAAGGAGACCCTCTCCCTAGTCTCCCATATAGGATCCAAATATGCACAAATTGAGTCTAGAGCCACGAGATCATCAATAAATCTCATTAGGACACTTTCATTGAAGACTCTCTGTTTCACACAATGTGGAAAGAGAGATTATATCTTGAGTCCTACGCATTATCCTTGTGGTATTGCGGAACATCCGAGTGATGTGTTTACACATTCACAATGAAGATGGAAAGCCTTCTGGAGCCAACATCTAACAAGCTCTTGGTAGGTGGCATGTGAGATCTATTATATGGATCAACCATGTGACAACCGAACAGAAACAATGGGGCGATTCAATTTCTTGAATCAATCCTGGTTCAGGTTATGGATTGACGGATACCTTTGAAAAACCGGTCTTTGTGCTTAAAACTCTTTTCTTTAGCACATCGACTGTGTACTAATATTTCAAATCAAAAGGTGTTTTATGATTGATAATTGATTTTCATTAAAACCTTCGTTGTATTGCAAAAACAATTTCTATTGAGCAATACTCGATTGTTTTTCAAATATCTTTTCATCAATCGTGGACTCAAATTACCGGTTCACTCACTCCGTGTTGTCTTCTTTGAGATGTTCGGTTTGAGAACGGCTAGAGCATTGCGAAACCCTGTCAAGGAAATTCTTGAATTATACCGATCACAGCGTACTTGTATCGATCAACGGGAACCGTGGGCCGTGTACCTCAATTCAACGAAAGTGATCAAAGACACTTTCGTGCGATTTATTGCTAACTGCTTATGCGAGTACGCCCGACGCTTGCGTACCGATCGAATGAAGCGGTCAATACATAGCCGCATGCTCACTTAACACATTCATCTCAAAAGAAATCATGATTAGTGCATCAATGACTCGGATATTTTCACTCCATGCTTCGCTCTGGCTGCGCCAATATCATGAATTCAACAAAAGCTTCCGCTACTCTGATGAGAAGATATCATGATCAAGAATGTGAGCATGTCGGTCCGAATGTCACAACATCACATAATACCAACACCACAATGGATGTCACAGAGATTTTGATTGTGATGATCTCAAAAGTGGCTCAAATTACTATCACGTGGATCAGTAAAAAGACCTCCACTTGGATTAACCAAACATGCAATGAGTGGAATCAATGACTACGAGCTTGAACAAAGTACTACATCAAGAATGCAAGATCAATTGTTAATGTAATATCCGATTGTATTCAATGTCATTTTAGTATATGTTTGAGGTGACCTCCCTTAGGGGAGATTGTTAGGAATTAGAAATTCCGGTATTAAAGAGTCGGTCACCTCAAGTATATGTAATCGTTAGAAGGCTCGTAGTCATAGTTATATTTAGGTTAGTAGCATTTAGTTAAGTAACACCGTGGAGGACGGACGGGTCTTTACCCACTGTATGCCTGATCCACAGCCCGTTGGGTGGCGATTTATGTAAGACTATAAATACTCTCTACCTCCCAAGGTAGAGAGTTGGAGCTCATAATAATATCTTTCACTTTCTCTCACTAAGTTCCCTAAACCTCTAACTTTCTCTCTCTAGAATTCCATCTATATGCTACTTTGTGTTATGGTTTGATGTGTATGTGAAAAGTTATATCTTACACTTAAGTCGTAACGGGTCGTGGCACTCGTCATTTCGAAGGTATTTGAGCCTAGTTTCATTTAAAAATATTCTCAAGGTCTAGATGTTTATAAAAAAAATTCAGCTTGTAAAAGAGTGACAGTGGGTTAGTTTTCGGGTGTACTTTTTGCGAAAAATTTTTACGTTTTTATTCGTGTCATTTCAAGGGGTGTTACAGATATAGTGATGTGTACAATAATGATCCATGACACAAATGTCTAATGGATATGAATGACCAATCTAAATGAACTTCCATTGATAGGAATCCTTCAATGGATGAAGATCACAATTCCCTCAGCTTGTTGTGATAGATCTTCATATATGTATACTTATGGTGGATGAGGATGAAAGATCTCTAAGCTTGCCTCAGAGGATCATTTTGGGACTATGCTTACAATATAATAAAAGTTAGAAGCATTATGATCATATGTTATGAGGGTGTTTAGAGTGTGTTACTACTGATCTAAATGTATGCAAAAGGGTAGAGAGAACGTGTATTCAAGTGGTAAAGCAATATGGTAAACAATGGGTTTTTATTTATAGACAAAAAGATTAGACACCCACGGATCTCACATACCCCTTTAAAGGGGTTTGTCCTTTATACAGAAAGGGTCCTTGGGGTCTGATAGATTTTTACAAAAATATTTCCAAAATCAAACCAAAATCTTTCCATATCTTTCCAAAATCTTTTCTATGATCTAACCAAAATATTTTGTGTGATCTTTGCAAGGATTTACAAAGATTTTGATGTCAGAAATTATTCTATGTCATACCTGATGCAATAATAAATTTATGTTTTGATTTTCC
This sequence comes from Chrysanthemum makinoi, assembly GCA_910596185.1. NCBI lineage: Eukaryota > Viridiplantae > Streptophyta > Magnoliopsida > Asterales > Asteraceae > Chrysanthemum > Chrysanthemum makinoi. The sequence goes on from OU343219.1 coordinate 108,228,230, forward strand.
TAATTGTGGAAAGTTAATATGTATGAACCAAAAAATATCTAGTTTATGTTATACACAAAATGTTTAGTTAAGAGTCTTGACAAAGTATGATGTGTAAGTAAACTTTAGAAAGTTTAGTTAGATTGTGTATGAAAAATATGATTATTTTACTTGTGCAAATAGAAGTGTATATTTGTACATAAACTTTAGTGTAAAAATAAAAGTGGTGCATTTTATGAAAATACTTGTATACGCAAAATGTAAAGTGAGGTTCGAAATATAATGGCTAACCTATAAAAATACCTAATGATTCTAAAATTATTTTGAACATTCTAAATGGTTTGTTAAGGGGTTTGATCATAATGCAACATAAGAAACATGTATGAACATGTGTTGTATCATACGAGGACTTGAGACGTCGAGAGGTGTTGATAACTGTGTGTTGAGACATAATATGATTAACTTGTACATTTTACATTATGTATTAAATATTACATGTTTTTCATCAATCAAAACAAACTAGACTGTATAGATTAAATATCGTAATTTTTGCACTAATAGTCACCTAAAAGCTGATAATGCATCCCTTTAACTAGCGACGTAAACGTGTCTCGCAAAGGACTCGTCTATTTATGGTCTATCATTTCATAAGTGTGAACTCTTCTCTCAATGTGCGGAATCATTTCAAAAATATATGAGCACATGTGGATGGGGAGTATTTATGAAAAATGAAAACTTTCAAAGTTTGCTCAAATATTTTCATACATACATTTCATACAAATACTTTGATTGATTTTCCAAATGGTTTTATAATGATGATCATTATACCCAACCAACCAAACCGACTATCCAAAAGAAGATAGAAGGCGGTTAGGAAGTAGGTATAGTCCTATGGTGTAGCCAGAGCCAGAAAGACCTACTGAGGGACATTCCAAATAGATAGATTAGAACTCCATAGATATGAAAAAAAGGAGTAAATGTGAAAAAGGGAACGAAGGAGTTGAAGATTGAAAAAGAAAAGTTATGTAAGGATGAAAAGAAATGAGCCCTCCATACATTTAGGACAAAAACCGGGTCAATACATCTAATATCAGTTATCACAAAGATGATGCCGGTATTGAAGATAATACATCATGGACCCAGTGACGCGCTGCACAACCTTTCCATAGCTACTCAAGTTCCTATCAAAAGATTCTTTTTTCATTTCTCATGAAGACAAACACGTAATCTATCGACCTTTCACTCCGAGATGTATTGGTATTGAAAAGGTGTCAGTCTTCTACAGCCTCCGATTATTAAAACCAAAGTGCACTTATCGAGTCTAGAGCCATGAGATTCATCAAAAGAGCTCATAAGACACAAATTTTCAATCTACACTTGATTCTTCAACAATAAGAACATAAGTTGTACTTTACAGTCCTTCGCAGATCTTAGCAATCTTCCTAGAACATTCATGAGTGCAATTGTTGGATCGATATACTTTAATCAAACTAACTTAACTAGCTTGTTAAGGTTTAACAACCTCGGATAAATCCTAAGTTATTAACAAAGAAACACTGAAAACTCTTTATTAAGTACGCGGAATTTACTTAACAAAGCTAAGAAGAATAACTTTTATTATAAACTCTAAATCTGCTTATTATGCAGATACTCTAATACAACTCTAAGATAATCGAACTTCTCTCTAAAACACTAATTAACTTGTGAATTCGTAAACTCTAAAACTCTTTTTGGAATCGTACCTCTAATGCCAATCTAGGAGTCCTTTTATAGGCTCAAGGATATCCTAGTCGGTTTATAATTTGTAACCTTGTACGACAAGTAATCTAAACATAGAATACAATACTTTCCATAAACGAATATAACAGTTCTTTTATCTTGCAGTACTTTGACTTCTAGGTGCAGTACTTTGACTTTTTCTTTAGCAGTACTTTGACTCTTTGACTATCTTCAGTACTTTGCAGCTTACAGTACTTTTATATCTTCATACTTTCTTGTCTTGACTTTCATATCCCAACAATCCTCCCCTAACTTGAATTCTACTTGCTTGACTTCAAGTTCCTCTGTGAATATATCTTTAACAGCTTCATCTTTAAAGACGGATTGTTTCTTAGTCTTTAGATTGTATCTCTGTAGTTTCTGTGCTTGTCAAAGTATCTCTTAGAATTGTTCTTTCTCAGCAACATCCAAAGCAAGCTCCATCTTTTCAGCAACACAGCAACATATGACAAATTGTACAGTAATTTAGTTTAAGTTGCATACTATTCTCATCACTTCCAAGTGAATCATTGAAAATTTAATGGATTTAGATCTCTTTACCAAAGCCATTAATCTCTGGAGTAGCCAAATGTTTTGGTGTGTAAGACCATGGTACATTGATAACCATATGATTTTTAGCAAATCATCAGCTATCAACAGATTTGATTTGTCTTTACCAAAAGTTGTACCCTTCGGGACTAGTTAGTTCTTTTATCTAATGGTGAACTAATTACCAGTAATGGATTTTCCACTGCCTTTACCACAAGCCATTTTCTTGTGGGCTAGCCAACTCTTCACATAAACTGATATGGTGAGTTGATTACCATACAACTTATTAGCAAGTTGTCAACTAAAAACGGATTTGAAATATCTTTACCAGAGCCGTTTGCTCATGGATTAGCCAATCCTTTTGTAACCATGGTGGATTGATGACCTATTGATGTTTCCATCTCAAAAACCATTTATTACATTTAACCTTTGTTTCAAAATATTTATTACTTAACAAAAAGGTTTCTTTCAAAAATCACTTAACTGGTGTAAAAGCTGCAATCAGTACTTTGATGAAAGTACTGTTTGATCAGCAGTACTTTGAATAAAGTACTGATTTTTCAAAAATAATTTATTCAATGAAATTCATACCAGTTTACTCATTATCTTCAGCAATGATAGTCCAGTTGATAAACAAATTGACAAGCATGCAAGCAGTTTCATTATCCTCTTCTACTTCCAATCCATGCTCTAGCATTCTTCTCATGAGCTCAATTGTGAGAGGATATCTTCTGTTTACAAACATGTGTATCATTGTACCATTTTCCAGCTCTAAAACATGAACTCGATTCTTCAAAGAATCTCCACAAGAACGATTTCCAACTTTCTTGATTCTTCCATATATCATCAGTGCTTTCCTCTTCTATTTCCCACATGGTTATGAGATCTCCAAGCAAAACTAGACCAATTCCTTCTGATGGATTATCTCCAAAATAAGCTTTCACCACATTATATAAATAGAATAGATCCACTCTATCTATAATATGTAACAAATCCCATAGCCTATTGAAAACTTTGAAGCTTTCATCCTCTTTATGAAAAATCATATAATCTCCATCTTTGGATTTCACAACATCAAAAGCACTAATCTGAGATCTGTTCATCTTCATGTCAGCATGTTCTTTTGAATAATCAAAATCTACCACTCTGAGATAATTTCTTAATGCATCTCTAGTCTCAGTTCTTAATTCAATTCTTTCTTTCTTTGAGAACTGTCTGTCTGTAACTTCAATTTTCCTTTTTCTTTTTAAGCTCTTCTTCCTTTCAAAGCTTCACCAATGAGCTTCTTCTCTAAAATCTTTAATATCAGCAACACTCTTCTTATAAGCTTCGTCTCAGACATCATAGAGTCTTTTCATATCAACATAATTCAGCAATCCTTTATATCCTCGACCTTTCAAATAAGCCATCATAGCATTCTTGTCCTTAGCTAAATTAGGTCTTCTAGGCATATATCTAACAGGAGTAGGTGACTGTAATGGTTCAGCAGCTTCAGCATTTAATTCATCATGTAACTTCTTAGCTGCTTCTCTACTTTGAGCTTCTTGAGCTTCCTGAGCTTCTCTATCTTTAGCATTTAATTCCTCTTGAACTTTTCTAGCTGCAGCTTCATTCCTAGCAACTTCAATTTCTCTAAGTTCTGCCAAAGTTAGTTTCTTTTTCTTGGTTTCAACCAGAACACCTTTTCCTTTATCCTTAGGATCAATTGCAGGTTGAGAAGTTCTTTGTTGTTCTTCTTCTTGCACTTCTCGAATGGTAACACCACCTCTAGGTTGTGATAAATCTCCTAAAATTGTAGCAATGAATTCATCATCACTTGCAGAATGAATAGGTTTGAATGTAGCTTCCTCCTCTTCTTGTATAACAGTTGTAGAAGGACCAGCTTCTTCTTCAAAATTCAATACTCTAGGTGTTATTACCTCTTGTCTAAAAGTACCTTGAAAAGCAGTACTTTGTTGTTCAGTACCTTGATCATCACTACCTTGAACTTGAACTTGTTCCTTTTGTTCCTTAGTATCTTGAATGATCTTTTCTTCAGTACCTTCAGGTTCTTTCTTCTTCTCAACATCTTCTTTCAAATTTTCTTTTTCTAAATTCCTCCCCAATTGGACAGAAGATGGTTGATGAACCTTTTGGCGTTTGTGTTTCCTAGACTGCCTTTGCTCCTTCTTCTTGGTTTTAACCCAGATACGAAATTCTTGAACTAATGGCCACACAAAATTCTTTAGCCTTCTAAACTTCAGTTTTAATTTCTTTATCTGTTTGGCTTGAACCTCAGTAGTCTTTTTCAACTTAACCAACTCCCTTGTCAAAACATAGTTATCCAATGTGATTTCATCAGGAGGTATGGTATGTGAATCCTCTCCTTGAATAGGTGAATGTTCCTCTGAATGAGAAGCAGGAACAGATCTTTGTGGAGAAGGAGAAGGTGAAACTGCAACATCTTCTTGAAGTTCAGTACTTGGAGAAGCAGTACCTTGCAGAGATGCAAGGTACTGCTGTGATGCACAATGGAGAAGCGTACTTGCAGATGCAGTACCTTCATAGCTTCATCGCCTTCAAGAAGCTCTAACAGCCTGAACAACTTTCATCATAGAGGTAGTTAAAGGAGTATCCCTTCCAGTGAATTTATCACTCTTCCTAGCCATGAATGTAAAAATTTTCGATTGTTGAACAATAACAGGCAACAAAGCTGTAGGTTTTGGTACATCAGCAAGTTGTTTGTTTAAGAAAACCTGTATAAACCTTGGATACATTAGCCAAGTAGATCCATGTGAGATATGTGAGAGCATCCCATCCAGTATTAGCCTTGAGAAATTAAAAACTCGATCCGTAGCTAACCCAACCATAGCAGATGCTATATTTGACCCGAACTGCTCCCAAGAAGTACTCTTAGCACTTATGCAATGTAGCAACACATGAACCAAAAATTTCCAATGAGGACAAAATAATTGTTTCCTAAACGTTTGTTCAGTCAAAGATCCTTCATAACCAATATTTCCAAAAGCATCCCATATCAATTGCTTATCAAACCTTATAGCCCCATCTTCATCATTGAACAATAAATCTTCTCGGATGGAGGCTTCAGTAATCTTAACAGTTCTTCCAGCAACTGTTGATCGAATATAATATTCATCATTCTCCATGTTATCATTAGCATTAGCCCAAAATTCTTGAATCCAGGGCTCAATTATATCCGGCTCTACTAAAAGAGCATAACTGATAGGCGAACCAGTAAGATAATCAATTATATCATGAAAGAGTACATTCGCTTCAGTCTTATCCAAATTAGCTACCATGTTGTGCTTTGAAACAGTTGGACGATTAGCCATGATTGATTATGTAAGCACAAAAGAATTGTAATTGAATAATATAGATAAGATGAGAGAAATATGGAAGAGATTCTAAAGGATCAATATGAGAGGGAAAATCGGAAAGAAGTTATTTATAGGTGAGATTTGAAAAATCACAGCCTAAAATAACAAAGTTACCGTTTTAGCATTAATTACCCCTCAATATAACCGTTGGAACAGTACTTTGAATAAGACAAACAGTACTTTCCACGTAAGCAGTACTTTCCAAGCAGTACTTTCAGGAAAAACAGTACTTTTCCAATTTCTTTAGTATAAACTAAGTACACATAAATATCCTCCCCTCAAGCAATACACAGGACTATACTAACACACAGGACTAAATAGAAGATTCTCTTTACTGCATTCAAGTGAGAGATCTTTGGTGAGACTTGATATCTTGCACATAAACAGACTGCAAACATGATATCAGGCCTTGATGCAGTGAGGTACATAAGAGAGCCAATCATTGATCTATAAAGCTTGACTTCAATAGGTTGTCCATCTTCATCTTTGCCCAATGAATTGATAGATTTAATAGGTGTAGTAACAGCCCTCATATCATCAAAATTGAATTTCTTAAGTATGTCAGTAACATACTTGTCTTGACTGATAAAAATACCTTCCTTTGACTGTTTAACTTGAAGTCCTAAAAAGAAAGTCAACTCTCCCATTGAACTCATTTGAAATTCCTTCTGCATCAACTGCTCAAACTCTTTAACCATGGACTGTTTGGTAGCCCCAAAGATGATATCATCAACATAAACTTGAACTAACATGATATCTTTCTTGTCTCTCTTGATAAACAAAGTCTTGTCAATAGCTCCCCTTCTGTATCCATGTTGCAATAAGAATGTGGAGAGTCTCTCATACCAAGCTCTAGGTGCCTGATGAAGGCCATAAAGAGCCTTAACCACCTTGTAGACTTTGTTTGGGTGTTTAGGATCTTCAAAACCAGGAGGTTGTTTGACATAAACTTCCTCTGTAATTTTGCCATATAAAAAGGCACTCTTGACATCCATCTGGTAAACTTGAAATCCCATATAACAAGCAAAAGCAAGAAATATTCTGATAGCTTCTATCCTTGCTACAAAAGCAAATACTTCATCATAATCTACTCCCTCTTCTTGTCTGTAGCCTTGTGTTACTAATCTTGCCTTGTTCTTGATAACATTACCTCTTTCATCTCTTTTGACTCTGAAAACCCATCTGGTTCCAATAACTCACTTCACATCTGGAAGATCACATAAAACCTAAACTTCTTGAAGTTTAAATTGAAGAAGTTCTTCCTGCATAGCTTCAACCCAACTTTCTTTAGTCAAAGCTTGAGCAATATTCTTGGGTTCCTCTTGAGACATAAAACAAGTAAATAAGCAGGTTTGATAGTCCTTATGATTCAGCCTATTTTGTTTATACACAAAGCTAAGTAAAGCATTGTGAGGTGAAGTAAAAGTCTTAGCTCTGTGTCTAGTCATTACACAAGAAGTAGAAGGACCAATGATTTGATCAGTAGGATGATTCTTATGAATTCTTAAGCTTGGAGACTGTGGAACACCATAAGTATCCTCTAAATTAGTAACATCAGCACCTTCATTGGTATTTGTGAAAATTCCTTCATCTTCAAGTTCATCATCAGTATCTTCTAATCCAGGCATGGTAGGATCATCTATATCATCTAAAGTACTGTCAATTGGTTCAGCAGTACTTTGTTCGAAAGAACTGTCCAAAGTACTGTGAGAGTACTCTGCAGACTTGTTCTTCTTCTTTGCCTCTTCATAAGCTCTCCTTTGTTCATCAGTGTAAGAATGTGCTAATACATCTTGAAGAAGCAGCTGATTAAGTTCCTCTTGAATAGATTGATCTTCAGCAGACAAAGAGGATTCTGGAGCAACAGTACTTTGCTGTGGAGCAACAGTACTTTGCTTAGGAACTGCAGTACTTTGTTTTGGACTAACAGGATCTTCATCATGGACAGCATCAGGACTAATATGAACCCCATAAACAACATATTGTAAATCATCTCCATTGTGAACTGGTTGATTTTCTTCTCTAACAGGTACATAGTTCATGGAAGGGGTTAAGACCTCTAGATCAAACATCCAATCAGGACCTTTACCTTTCTCATTGTCTTGATTTCTAAAAACTCAACATGAAGACAATCTTGAACCTTCTTAGTAACTCTGTTGTATACTCTAAAGCCTTTACTGTTAGTGCAATAACCCAATAAGTAGCCTTCTTCTGACTTGCCATCAAACTTCCCCAGATTATCAATAGTGTTTAAAATAGTAAGAGGGCATCCAAAAGGCTTCATAAAACGAATGTTGGGTTTATTGCCCATCAGCAATTCATAAGGTGTCTTCATCTGTGGTTTGGTGACTGAGACTCTGTTAAGTACATAGCAAGCAGCTACGACTTCGAACTGAATAGGTAGATGAGAATCTGCTAACATTGTTCTTGCTACTTCAATCAAAGTCCTATTCTTCCTCTCTGCAACACCATTCTGTTGTGGTGTTTTAGCAATACTAAACTCCCTTTTTATGCCTTTGTTAGCACAAAATTCATCCATCAGCTTGTTCTTGAATTCAGTCCCATTCTCACATCTAATACCTCTAACCTTAAGTCTCAATTGGTTTTCAAGGGCTATTATGAGAGTCTGAATAGCATCAAAAGTATCATCTTTAAAACCCAAGAAAAATACCCAACTGAATCTACTGCAATCATCTGTTACAACTAAGTAGTACTTTTTCTTGTTTAAACTTGCTACAGAAACAGGTCCAAACAAATCCATATGTAATAGCTCCAAGGGCTCTCTAATAGTTCTCTCTTCAAGCTTCTTGCAGGAAGCTTTGTGTTGTTTACCCTTCTTGCATGCCAAGCATGATTGATCATTCTTGTAAGTCTTTGAAGGTAAACCTCTAACTAGATTGCCTTTGACCAATTTGTTGATATTTTTGAAATTGACATGGCCCAATCTTCTATGCCATTGATGTGCCTCTTCAGATGTTGCTTTAGCCACCAGACATGTGGCTCTTCCATAAGAATGTAGACTCTTCATGTCTAAACTATGCACATCATTTGTCCTTGGTACTCTAAGTACTACCAAGTCATCATCAACAGGCTTAAAATCAGAGGAAAGGATGAGACATTCTGTGTCAGTAAATAACACAGGATGCTTTTTATCACAGATTTGAGAGACTGATAACAAGTTGAACTTTAGCTCCTTCACATATCTAACATTCTCAAAATCTATAAGCCCTGCTTTGATAGTTCCTTTGCCAGTAATCTTTCCTCCATTGGGATCATTCCCAAATGCAACACTTCCTTCACTAATCTTCATAAAATCAGACAGGATCTCTTTGTCTCCTGTCATACTTCCAGAGCAACCACTATCCACAATAAGATGATCTTTAAGCTCCTCTTCTGGGGTTGCCCTGCACACAAAGAAATGAGTTAGAAACTTTTAGGAACCCAAGCCATTACTAACTTGTGTTCCCCTTGTGGAGTTACAAACTCAAATTCTTTGAGTATGTAATTTCCACTATCTTTCAAATGGTGATCCAGAATTATCTTTTGATCTTTAGCATGTGGTTTTTCAACACTTTCTGGTTTTTCAACAAAGATCTCTTTTACAATTCTATCCTTCTTTTCTTGTATCACAAAAACATTTGATTCACTTTTTGTTGAAAGTACTGTTTGTCCCTCTGCAGTACTTTCCCTCTTAACCCATTCTGGTTTAACACGTGGTTCCTGTGATCTAGATCCCCTATGTGAATTGTAATACCTTCTAGGTTGATAGTGAGATCTCCTAGGACTCCTATTCCAAATAGTGTGATCAGTACCTTGTTTTTGCTGAGCAGTACTTTGAGAAAGTACTGGTCCAGAATTAACAGTACTTTGGAAAGTACTTGTAAGATCTTGAAGGTTTTGAAAAAGGTCTTCTCTGATGTGGGTATCTATGATCTGGTGAGAAATTTCTGTGATTAACCCTATTTGAATTATTCCAAACTGGTTTGTGCTCTCTAGGTTTCTGGTTGGCAGTCCTGTTCTTTGGAAATTTTCTAAGGTATTCTGAGTGATGTTCACAATCCTTAATTAGATGAGTAGGACTAAACACACAAAACACAGTTTTTGACCCATATTTCCAAAGTGACATCTTCTATGTCTATGCCCAAAATTATTTTGCCTTTTTGGTGAATGATTAAACCTGTTTTGACCAAAGTTATCCCAAAAGGTTTAGCAAGATCTGTTTTGAAAAGGTTTTGCAGAAGGTACTGCTTGTGGAGCAGTACTTTGATTTGAAGGTACTACTTGATTTTGAACATTGTTTTCAACAACTTCTTTGGGTTTTTCAGACCTAGATTGAGCAACTAGCTTTTCCTAAACTCTAGACTGTCTACTCCAAAACGAGAAACATCAGGTCTAGGGGGTTGATGAATGCCAGTGGGATGAGGAACAGCATGATAATCATTAGCTTTCTTATATTCAGGAGGTGAATCACTTATTGAACCCTCATTACTAGATGTATCTACATAATTAATGAGTTCTTCATCACTAGTAAGTATATCCTCAAAATCACCTTCATCCTGATTACTAGATTGGTTTTCTTCTAGTTTACTAAAATCCATTCCAAAACCTAATCCAGTTTTAAGGTAGGCTCTTTGCTGTTTTTGAACATAAGAAACATGTGACAGACTAGACTCTCCCCAAGCAGCAAACTTAGCTAACAAATCATCTCTCTCCTTAGTTAATTTCTCAATTTCAGAAATTTTACTGTTTAATTTCCATTCACTAAGTTTTAATTGGTAATCCTATTGTTCATATTTTTCATCCCAAGCTACTTCATTAGTTTCATGTGCTAAAATTTTGGCTTCCATAGATTCTAAAGTTATTTCATAACCAGCTACCTCAGACCTAGCCTTAACACAATTATCTCTTTCATTCACATAACTGCTAAGTAATTTATGATAAAAATCATAACAGTTTGAGCATACCTCAGAGATAGGAGATTGAGTTGGTGAAGTAGCCACCATTGCAAGAAGAACAGGATCATCTTCACTTTCCTTGCTCCAATCAAATCTTCCAAAGCCATCATCAGATTCTAAAGCAGCATGTTCAGGTTCTTCATCAAAACAAAGGTGCTCCATCCAATGCTTCCACTGATTCTTCAACTTCTTCTTCCACTGCTACCATACAGTAAGTCACTGGTTCATCATCAAACTCTTCACTCCAGTCAACTTCTGATAACTTCTCTTGAGCAACCAAAGCCTTTGTTTTAGTAATTAGAATTTCCTTAAGCTCAAGTTTTGGCTTCTCAGATGTCCTGTTTGCTTGATACTTAGCAAACCTGCACTCCCTTGCAAAGTGACCAGTCTTTTGACAATTGAAGCATTCAATTTTAGATTTTTCAAAAGTTATGCCCTGTTTTGGTTTGAAATCAATGCTTTTGCCTGTCTTCTTCATGTACTTTTTGATCCTTGCAGTGATCATAGCAACTTGCCACCTGATATCAATTTCTTCAAGTGCATCTTCTTCAATCTGTGCTAGATCTTCTTCATAGGTGATAGGTAAACTAGCTTGTTGTGCAAAGAATGAGCACACAACTTCATCTGAGTGCATAGTGGTAGTTGGTGGGGCCTGCTGAGCATATGAGGGGGGTGTGTAGACAGCAGTACTTTGAGTAACAGTACTTTGAGGAGAAGCAGTACTTTTGATTGAAGTACTGCCCTTCTTTTCAGATGATAGAAAAGCAATACTGTGAGACTTAGAATTTGTTTGACCACTCATCTCATGCTCATATACCTTTAACTGATGATAGAGATCATCAAAGTCCATGACATCCAAACCTTGTTGTCCTCTGATCATTGTAGCAATCACATGCCATGTAGATGGCAAACTCCTTAAAAACTTCAAATTAGCATCCTCAACTGATACTTCTGCTTTGTATAACTCCAACATGTTGAGGAGATTTTGAAACCTATCATATGCAGCATCAAGACTCTCTCTTTCACCAACTGTGAAAGTTTCAAACTGTTGCTTTAGCAAATTTCTGTGCATCTTTTTAGAGGCTTCATTCCCTCCAAATCTGATCTTGAGAGCAGCCCAGAGCTGCTTAGCATCTTTAGCATCATGAAATTTGAGAAGATGACCATCTGGAATGGCAGATAATAAGATATTTAGTGCCTTCTCTTGATTCCTTAGGGTTGCTGCTGGTAAAACTGCCTTAGGTGCCTTGGGTTGTCCAGGAATATCAATGGGTTCTGGAACAACTTCATTCCCATTCACAATTACATTCCATAGAGCATGGTCTGTAATGGCAATATACTGCCTCATCTTCATGCACCAGAGATCATATTCTCCCTTTTTGATTATTGGAATTCTGAGTGAGGTGATTGAGGGTGGTGGAACAGCTTCAGTCGACATCTTGAATGTTGTTGAAGTAGGGTTTCTTCCTAGTCATAGTTTCCACACAAGCTCTGATACCACTTGTTGGATCGATATACTTTAATCAAACTAACTTAACTAGCTTGTTAAGGTTTAACAACCTCGGATAAATCCTAAGTTATTAACAAAGAAACACTGAAAACTCTTTATTAAGTACGCGGAATTTACTTAACAAAGCTAAGAAGAATAACTTTTATTATAAACTCTAAATCTGCTTATTATGCAGATACTCTAATACAACTCTAAGATAATCGAACTTCTCTCTAAAACACTAATTAACTTGTGAATTCGTAAACTCTAAAACTCTTTTTGGAATCGTACCTCTAATGCCAATCTAGGAGTCCTTTTATAGGCTCAAGGATATCCTAGTCGGTTTAGAATTTGTAACCTTGTACGAAAAGTAATCTAAACATAGAATACAATACTTTCCATAAACGAATATAATAGTTCTTTTATCTTGCAGTACTTTGACTTCTAGGTGCAGTACTTTGACTTTGTCTTTAGCAGTACTTTGACTCTTTGACTATCTTCAGTACTTTGCAGCTTACAGTACTTTTATATCTTCAGTACTTTCTTGTCTTCAGCACTTTCATATCCCAACAGCAATCATACATGTGATCCTCAGTGATTGAATGGAAACCCTGCCAGTGTCAACATCAAACAACACTGAAAGCAAGTCACTTCGTTAATCCTTTATGGTTAAGCTTAGTGTTCATGGTGGGTACTTTTTCTTAAACGGTCTACAGTCATGTAGTGATACTTCTGTATAATTCAATGGCTCACTTGTCTTGTTGTTAGCCTTCTTGAAGGTATCCAATTCAGGAACAGCCCCTTGTGAGGATTCAAAAAGTGTTAGAACACTATGCTGCACATACTCTCGATATCTAAACTTGTAAGTGTTGGAAATTCCGTCAAGGAGATTCCTTTCATGAATCGAGTCTTGAAGACGTGGGTCTTCACTTGAATTTATCCAATATATTGATAACTGTCTCTAACGGATTCGAATTACTGTTTTTCCCGACCAAGATGAATGGAATGAAGACACTCATCAGTAAAACAATCGAAGTGGAACGATTCTATAAGAAAGATCCACATTGATCGATTGGCCTAACATGATTATAAGCTACATTTACTTGTGTAGGTACTGATCAAAATTCCCTTATACGAAGACCATATACCACCATATACGTCAACATCTTCAAAATCCACATACTCATACTCAAGTGATCATTCCTCAACAAGTTCAAAACAAAGTTTATCAAGACAAAGAGTTACATGAGATTCTAAGTCAAGAACAAGTCTGAGTCAAGAAAAGATACGAGGAAGTCATAAGAGTAAAGATCCGAAGAGAATAATTTACAAGAGGTATGAGTATGTCAGAGAAATCATAACAACATATTAAGTGAAGATTTTGATCGAAGGCAAGATGAAATATCACATGCATGAACGAAACAAAGAAGTCTATCAAGTCTGTTACAACATGGTTCAAGATCAAGACACAAGTGCTAAAGATCAAAGATCCAGTCAAAGACTTAAGATTCAAGTATCAAAGTTTCAAGATTCAAGTTAAAGACTAAGGAATCATCATTTATAAATGACCAACCCTTCCGGGGAGATTGTTAGCAATTATATTTTATATGAAGTGATGGTCATTTATATGACGAGAACCTTATTAGTTTTTAACAGCTTGTTAGAGAATTAATATGGTGGACTTAGGAAGCTAATAGGTTGAATGTAATAGGCTAGTTAATGTTATGTTATCCTAAGCTAGTCCAAAGAAAAGCCCACCAAGCCCATGAAAGGGGCGTTCCATGTAGAAGTAGCATATTACACCTCATTTGTGATGTGTGTGAGTATATGCTAAGTGTGTGAAATAGAATAATCTCCATCATTTTCTTCTCTCTCTCTCCCTCTCTCTATAAAACCCTCTCTATATGATTGTTAGTGATTGATAACATGTAGTTTGGTAAACCTATACTTTTATTTGAAATCGATTAGTATACAATGCTTGAGGCATGTCATAATAAAACAGTATCCTTGAGGGACAACGTATAACTGGAGCATTAGTTGCTGAAATTTTGTTTTGGGCCAATGTATATGTATGGCTATTGGATTATCCATTCATAAATTTTCTTACAATGATTAATAGAATATGATAATTAAGTTTGAATTTCCTGAAGAAATTATCCTTCTCCTAGATCTCATATATGTGCATTTTTAGGTGAAGTACTTTGAGTATGTATTGCATAAAAGGAAATTAAAAAATGGGAGATAAAAAGTAAGACTTGTAGCACAATGTTTCTTACAAATACTCGGGGTAGATTATAAGGAAACGTATTCACCTGTTGTGGATGTAACAACTGTCAGATTTTTAATCAATCCTGCAAATGTGGAAAGGCTTCAAATGCGCTTTATGAACGTTGTCACAACTTACATTTGTGGATCACTTGACAGTGATATTTACATGAAAATCCGTGAAGGAATTAAAATGTTAAAAACTTGTAGATCCAAACCCAGTGAAATGTTCTAACTCCAACTAAAAAGATCTTTATATAGTTTAAAACAATCAGGACGAATGTGGTATAATCGCCAGTGTGGATATTTTAAAAAAGAATGGTATAAAAGTAATCAAATAAGTTTGTGTTGATAAAGTATTCTGAAAGTAATGAAAAAGAGTAAGAGATGAAGAGGAGTATTAGAGGAAGAGGATTATTATTGAGTAGTTCCGAGAGGTTACAAATAGATTGTATATATAAAGGGTATGTTTGGCAAAATGAGTTGGGGCTGGAGCTAGAGTTTAGGCTGGGTTTATATTATAAGCCGAAACTACAATTTTTATTTTCATATACTTGTTTGACAAATTAGTTTAAGTTAGAGCTTATTATTTTAAATTTACTAAAAATGACATATAATTAAATTAGCATATTTATATATTAGATACTTTTGTAGGTAATTAAGTAATTTGATACCAACTTATTTTTAAGGCTTATAAAAATTTTAGCCTCATTTTTTAGGTTGAGGCTTAATTTTGGGCTAGGTCTTATTATTTCAAAAACCCTTATAAGCTTTTACGTCAAATGAGACTTATCAGATGGGGCTTATTTTTAAAATTTAAGCCTTATATATCCTTACGCTAAACTACCCAAGATCGTCTCAAACTTTGATAATCTATTGAAGATATATGTTAATAGAAATAAGCCCATTAATATTTACTATCAATACGATTAGTGTTCTAATATCATTAAACTAATAAAGAAAATAAAAGTAAAAAATAGGAGTATAACTGTTGCTTAACGCCACGACATCTTTTCCACGTTTCATTTGCACCTTACGTTACCCTTTCATGATCTCTTTCTTTTTATAAAACACGAAACACCTTTCATTTCATAGAGTCAGATATTTTCTCTCTCCACCACTTGTAATATCACCGTCGGTGACTGCCACCTCAACTCCATGGATCCACATCATCACCATAACCAAATCACCACCACCGTCACCAGTGCAGTTGTCCACTCACTTTTGCTACTCATACAAGATGACAATAACCCTTGTTCCAGAATTGAAGCTGCTAAAGAGATTAGAAGACTTTCAAAAACTTCACAACGTTGTCGAAAACAATTTTCTTCTGCTATTAAACCGCTTGTTTCGATGTTAAGGTTGGAAGGTGACGAGGAAGCTAATGAGGCTGCACTGCTTGCTCTTCTTAACCTTGCTGTTAAAGATGAAACGTAAGTTTAGTTATGTTTTTATTTATTTATTTGTGGTTTGCGTTGTTATATTTTCTTACTATTTTTGTGTTTATTAAAGTTTGTGTTTGTGGTTTTTTTTTTTTTTTTGATGGTTTAATTGAAAAAAAGCTTTTGTTAACAACCGCCCCTCATGTGTGTTGTTTAAGGTTACTTTAAATAATAATGTTTTCAGATATGACCTCATAATTTCTAAAAATAAATGATTTTAACATATACAATTAAGGTAAGTGAGTTTCAATAAGATATGTATTAATATGAAAAGAGTTCATATTTGAAAACATTACTGTATTAATTAAGATAACCTTAAAAAGAGAGGAAAAAAAAACTACTTAATTATTCAAGAAAAGAAATATGTGGTTGGCTCCTAGGATGTGTGAGATTGAGTTTGCATATATTATCTTATTTTATGGTAATTAACATTGTTAATTTTGGATAAATTATTATTAGAATAGTTTTTGGATTAAACAATCAGTTATTGATATTAAGTTGGATACTCCTTGTTTTAGGTGAAATTGATTATTTATGTTTCTTCTTAATATTAGACGAATAATGAAGTAATTCATTCATATATTTGTTCATGTTCAAAGATTCAAAATTTTAAAATGTTTTCAGGGGATGTGATATACAGAGTTCGCAAATTTTTTATATTTAATTTTATAAGATTGTCTAACAAGTGCCCGTATGGCATCGTTTAAGGTGCAATAAATTCATCACGAACATTTCTTTTATTTTTAATACATATTAATTGATCTTATAATTTATCTTAACGAGTTTTGATTTCGTAATTAATAAACTTTGTATCCTTATATATAGTCATGATTTTTAGTATTTTTATCTCCAAATAAAAATCTTTGATTGATTGATTGATTAATCTTGAGTAAATTGAGGTGGGTAACGTGGCTTGTATCTTTCTAGAGTCTGAGTGAGCATTTTTTTCTCTTGGTTTAAATCAATTCTATAAATGAAAAATACTTTTCCAAATTTTGTCGTGTGGTCTCCTACACTACATGTCTACATTAATATCTTTCGTTTTCGAAATTTATATGACCATTTTTTTAGACACGTAACGGAATTGAATAAAACCATACGTGGAAGAAGTTTTGTGTTAATACTTAAGAGGTACAATAATGCATAAATATATGTAATAAACCTGTGTTTAATCTTGATGTATTAAGATTTTTGAAGAAAAGGTTTATCAAATTGATAATAAAATTCTATCTAGGAAGATATACTTTTGAAATATTTTTATCAGCAAGACGTTGTGGATTTTAGTCTAGTGTAAGGCACATGTGTGCCCATCTTTCATTCTTTATTTGTTAGATTAGAGTGATGTTTCATCAACTCTTGGTTTAGTTTGATTTTGACTTTTTTTTTTTTTTTTTTTTTTTTTTGCGTATCTTGTCTAATTGCAGCAACAAGATTAGTATTGTCGATAGTGGTGCATTAGAACCAGTTGTTGGTTTTCTTCAATCCAATAACATGGAGATGCAAGAACACGCAGTGGCAGCAATAGTCACTCTATCTGCATCTCCGGTTAAGAAGTTAGCGATCGGTGCATCCGGGACTATCCCATCTCTCGTTGAAATCTTAAACCACGGCTCACCACAAGCCAAAATGGATGCAGTCGTGGCTATTTCAAATCTGTCAACCGAACCAGACAATCTCATGTTGATCATTCAATCCGACCCCATCCCCTACTTGGTAGACATCCTTAAAACATGTAAAAAATCCTCAAAGATATCAGATAGATGCATTTCACTTCTTGAATCTTTAGTTAGTTTTGAGGAAGGCAGACTCTCATTGACATCTGAAGAAGGAGGAGTACTTGCAGTTGTAGAAGTTTTAGAGAGCGGGTCCCTTCAAGGCCGTGAACATGCAGTAGGAACACTTTTGACCATGTGTCAAAGTGACCGTTGTAGATATAGGGAACCAATCCTCAAAGAAGGCGTAATTCCAGGACTATTGGAGCTAACGGTCCAGGGAACTACAAAGTCCAGAATAAAAGCCCACACATTGCTAAGGTTATTACGTGAATCGCCATACCCAAGAACAGAACTCGAGGCTGACACGCTCGAGACCATCTTGGGCAATATCATAACACAGATTGACGGAGAAGAGCAATGTGGTAATGCGAAAAAGATGCTAGCAGAAATGGTACAAGTGAGTATGGAACAGAGTTTGCTACATTTGCAGCAACGTGCTCTTGTATGCACTCCATCTGATCTACCGATTGCAGCTGAAGTCTCTTTAAAGTAAATCGTGTTGGTTTGTCAGGTTTTTTCTACTGTTTCTGTGCAGTTTACTTGTGTGATCAAGAGTTTAGATAAGTATACCAAAGATGGTAAGCCAGTCCAGGCCTTATGGTGATGAGGTTTCATGAGACTCATAGTTGTTTAGAATTTTTTTTTTTTTTTTCTTTCCAAATTTGATACTGATGCATTGAAGACTTGTAAGTTTCTCAGGGAAAGTTGTACACTGCATTCCAATCATCAATTTGATTTTGGTTTATCGGCGAAAAAATTATATAAAACTAGCAAGCAACTAGGATTATTGGGAAAAAAATTACAAAGGGTTCTTACGAGCCTTGATAGGATCACGGATCCAATCGTACCGGTACCACTACCGGTACGATTGGATCCGTGATCCTATCAAGGCTCGTAAGAACCCTTTGTAATTTTTTTTCCTAGAATCCTAGTTGCTTGCTCCTAGTTGCTTGCTAGTTTTAGAGCACTAGGTGTCACGACAAGGCTTAGGCTCTTCGTCGATCTTGCCACCTCAGCGTCACATCAGCATCTCACTTCTCCACAACTAACCACAACAAACCCCCTCCTCACTCATAACAAACCTAAACCTCTTCATTTGAGGCCCACCACTACCACTTTATTTTTATTTTTTTCAAATTTTCATATAAACTAAATTTATTTATTAAATAAAAATACAAAACAATATATTTAAAAAGAAGTTAAAAAAAAAAAATTGAATTTAAAACGTTACATATTTATTCACCACAAACCATTTTATTATCCACTAAAATAAATAAATAAATAAATAAATAAAATATAACTTTACGTGTGTCTTCTTCTTCTTCCTCCTTTACACACACTACAAACACACACTAATAACACAAATAAAAAATATATCCGTTGCTTGCTTTTGTCAGAAAACCTGCTCGTCGTCACCACGAAGAGGTAACCGACGGCGCCCGACGGCGAGGGGGGCGGTGTCAAGACGCTCCACGGCGAGCTGCCACGATGGACGGCGAGCCTCCACGATGGACGGCGAGCCTCCACGGCAAGCCCACACCGTGCTCTTATATAGACAATCAATGTTTGTTTGAGTGGATGAGATTCATGAGAATGGTCAAATTTGTAAGCCTTGTATAGTAGTTTGAATTATCTATACGTGTCTGTGTTTGAAGTTAGGGGACCTAATAAAGTCGCATGCATTGTTAGAATGGAACTTTATTGGCTTAAAAATGTGAATTTTGTTTGTAAATATGGAGTATAAAATTTCAAGTTTTACTCTGTTTATAGTCAAGAGAAGCAACCACCTAGAAAAATATGATGGTGTCCTGGTGGGTATCGTTTGTTAGACCACTAGTGGGTAAATTTGTTAAACCAAAATGTTTGGTCGGTCGATATTTTGTCGGTTCGTTAGTTTGAAATGTTCCAAAATCAACCTAAGGGAGATTTGTATATATATTTAATGAAACTTGTAAATTTGCATATTTTTTTCATAATATAAGTTTTTAATGCATAATTTTTCAGAATACAAGTTTTTAAAATGCATAATGTACAATAGTGTTTAAGCATGTTTTGAGGATATATGCAAATATGTAAGTTTTAGTGGGTATATATGTAATTGCCCTTATCTATAACATCATTAAATCAGGATACTACGTCACTTTTTAACACGTGTCTACTTCTTGAGTTTTGTTCCCGCTCATTTTCTAGAAAAAAGTTAGGCAAAAAAAAAAAAAAAAAAGGACGACCCCCGTTTCTATAACTGCTTTCAGAACCAGTAACTGAAAATCAAAGAAATCGTATATACTAAGAAAAAATGTATAAGATTATGGAGTCTTGTGTAGAAGATATCTTGTGTGAGAGTCTACAAATTGAAGTTTCAAATCAACTCCGATCATCTTTGATAGTATTTGTTCAATGGTTAAAAGGTATGAATTTTGCTGTAGTCCAGTTAGAATATAGAAACAACATTAAAATGACATATTTATATTAATAGTAGGTGTTTGATAAAATGCATAAACAAATCTAATTTATAAAAGTAACTAAAATAATGTATGATAGATCCGTACTCCATGATTCTAAGAGCATGGTGTAATAACGCTGGTCGGCGTTATACTGATCTAGACCGCGTTATGCTGGCGCTATCACACCGTATCTTGGCGTTATGGGGCTGCGTTAAGACCCGCGTTGCCATAGCAAAGCGCGTTGGAAGAGAAACGGACAAAAATTAACCCCAAAGCCCTCAAACGGCTAGTTTCATTTCAAATTTAAAAAAAAAAAAATAATAATAAAAAGTAAAAATAAAAATACCCCTTAAATCAAACGGCTAGTTTTGCAAAAAAAAAAAAAAACACACCAAACTTTTAATAAGTAATATAAATACCCACTTATACACAACTTTTTTTCACACTTCCACAACTCAAACTCAAAATCATGTACTTCTTCACTAACAAAAAACATTGTTCTTTCACAATGGATCCGAATCAAAGTAATGAAAAACGTAACAACTGGTCCGATATAGATCAAGAAACTAACGTATACTTTATGACGCGTACGAATATCACCAACAATTAGAACAAGAAGCAGCTCGACCTCGCTTGACCCGTAACCCGATCTTCCGTGAACGTAAGGTTGCCGAAGAATGTTTGATGAACGACTATTTCAATCAAGGTTGTAAGTATCCGTACGTGAATTTTCGAAGAAGATATCCTATGAGCCGAAAACTATTTTTAGAAATAGTCAAAGGTATTGAATCTTATACTTCTGAACCTCTTCCAAGTCATTTTCAATTCTTTAGCCAAACACCCGATTGTACGGGTAGAATGAGTATAAGTGTTATTATGAAGTGTACAACCTATATACGCCAATTGACATACGGTACCTCACCCGATGCGTTTGATGAATATTTTCAAATGTGTGAGCATACTTTACGTGATTGCCTTGATAATTTTAACAAGTGTGTTATTGAATTGTTTATGCTGGAGTATTTAAGAAAACCAACCTATGACGACATTCAAAATATTTATGAAAGACATGAGCGTTATCATGCTTTTTCGGGAATGCTTGGTAGCATTTACTGCATGCATTGGGAGTGGAAAATTTTTCCGTTGGGTTGGCAAGGGCAATATGATAGGGGTGATAAAAAAATACCCAACAATAATGCTTGAAGCAGTTACTTCGCAAGATTTATAGATTTGACATGCATTTTTTGGGGTTGCGGGGGCAAATAACGATATTAATGTTTTTGATAACTCTTTGTTATTTGACAACATTCTTGATGACGTCACCCCTGTAGCTCCATATGTCGTAAATGGAACCATGTATGAAAAGGGATATTACTTAGCTGACCGAATTTACCCACAGTGGGCAACTTTCGTCAAATCCAAGAACACCAAAGAACTTAATCAAGAATCCAAGAACACCACAATGTAATATCTGTTTGTAATTGATGTAATTGAGGTGACCTCGTCTGTATTTGACAGTCCAAGTCTAATCACACAACCTGGCCACTTGTGAATGACCAGCCGTAACAGGCTTAAAACAGTTCAGACACAAATACAATGAAGATCAGGGAATACAGTGAATTCCCGGGTCGTTAAGTCCCACGGAGACTCAATGGTGTGCAAGCACTTGATCAGACGATAGAATGATCACTAATGATAGTGACCAGAAAAGATTTGGATAGGATAATTACACTACTGAAAAAGGTTATAAATAAAGCGACTTAAATACAAATTAAGAAAATTAAAAAGATAAAATATATTAAATAAACGCTATCACTATATTTAAAGTGATGAACGTTTAAAACTAAAACGTACGTTTAAATAAAAATTACGTAAACGTACAAAATAAAACGTGAAACTTATACAATATAAATCATAAAAATATGAAAAATACATTTTTACAAGCCTAAATATAAAAGAAAATTTATAGAAAAAGAAAATTATTTTTATGACTAATTAATTAATTATTATTAATTAAAAACTAATTTAAACTATTTAATAATACTCTAAAATAAAAGAAAATATGAAATAAGACTAGAAAAATAAAATTAAGACTTAGAAAAATCTAAAATATGATAAAACTAATTTTAAAACAGAAAATATATTTTTTTGACTTTTTATATATTTATTACTAATTAATTACTATTTAAAACTAATTAAAATTCTAAAAAATACTTTTTAAACTAAGAAAAATATGGAAAAATACTTTTTTGACTTTTTATATTTATCTAAACTTAAGAAAATTGAAAAATTATTTTTTTGAAGCTTTTCTTAATTAATTGCATTAAATACTAATTAAAAATGCTTAAAAACTATTTTAAATTGAGAAAAATAGCAAAACAACTTAGAAAAATCTGAAAATTTCAGGAAAAGTCTAAAATAATATTAGGAATATGAGAAAAATGGAAAAACAGGCCCTTATGTGGAGAAATATGAAACTGGTGTGGGAGTGCTTAATGAAATAAGCACTTGATTAAGCAAATGGACTCCAAAGGCTGCCAAACTGAAACACAAGCTATAATAAGCTAAAATAACCCAAATGGAACAAGTTTCAACAACCCTAGACCTCTGATTTGCAAGATGCAAAGATTTGATGACTTAAGCTAATAAGCCAAAACAGGTTCCTGTGGGCTACTTGCAGCCACCAAATAAGCAACCAAATAAGCTAGACACTAGAAATAAATTATAGAGACCTAAAGTAGACCTGGTTGGGAACATGTGCACCAAAACTCAGACCTGGGTGAGTTCTTATGAGCCCTGTGCAACTGATGCAAGGACTGAGAAAACTCAGTTCAACTGAGACCAGTGAGCAGGGCATAAATGGCCTAAAAGAAGAGCTTGTTTAGAGCTTGAAGAAAATTTGCAAAAATATAAAAAAATGACAAACATAAACTAGACCAAGAGAGGTTTTAAAAACAACAAGAATCACTGAATTTGACTCTCCATGAGCTCACTAAAAATCTCTCCAGTTGAGCCAAAACTGAGATTTCAAGCTTTGACTTTTGAGGAAAAAGTGAAAAGTTGACTTATCTGGATTTTGATCATGATTTGTGGATTAACTATGATGTATAATGATGAAACAAGGCTAATGCAACCTTTCCCTAAGTATTTTAAATACAAAATGAGATTTTGATTTGCAAAAGTTTTAACAGATAAGCATTTAGAACAGTTTGAGACATGATTTTGACTTTCACTGACTTGAGGTCCAAATAAATGACTCAAATGAGTCTAATGAGCCTAAAGGGGACTTGGCAAACTAAGTTAATCCACATTTAAATACTGCAAAGCCAAAGATCAACTTAAACCAAACACTCCTTAAAATTACTAATTTGCAAATAAAATAATATAACCCATGATCCAACTTGTGCAGTCAATCAAAATGAGTCTAAATGACTTAATGACAACTAGTTAAACCTGTTTAAGCTAGCAATGATCACAGATAAACATATAACCACAATATGCAAAATGGACAGAAATTAGGAAGTGAGATACACACTTACAAATGACCCATTTGGTGTAGCGAGGCTAAAAACAAACCCAAACCTAAACTAACCTAATCTATTACAACCCAAATCACCCTCTGCATCTGCTTTAATCATCACCATTCCCCATTTTGAATCAAAGTTGACTTTTGTTGACCAATGAGGAAAAATGCTTAAAACTGTTTCCAGAGCTTATCAAAGACTATATAGAGCTTATCAAAGCTTATTTGACTTTAACAAAAGCTTATAGGAAGCTTAAACTTAGAATTCGAAACTGAAAGTTTCAACAGTAACACAGAATCAATAATTTTAACCAAACCTTGAAATTACTTATTAAAAACAGGTTACAAAGGTAAATAAAGTTGAGTTTGAATAATAGCAACACAAGATTACAGATTTTAAACTAGATTAAGACATTGAATAAAAGAACGACATTAAGGAAATTTAAAAACTACTTTCTACTACTCTTCCTCCTCTTCTCTTGCCTCTTTTATAGCTCTAGGTATCTTCTCTCACTTCCTAGACTGTTTCCCACCATTCTTTTTGACCCTTGGATGTCTTAAGTGAATCATGGCCATTCATTGCTTTTGGCGGGAAATGGATTTAACCTGTGGGGTTGAAAATTAGTAACTAGGTGGGGGGTGGAGGTAGGTAGGATGATGAGGAGGGGGGACAAGGTTTGTGATAAGGTGAGGAGTGGGTTGAGTGTAGCAGAGGAGTTGCAGGCATCAAGTGGAAGGAGAAGAAATTTTTGGCGCCAAGGCCCTGTTGGTTTGACTTGGGAGATTAACCAGGGCAGGGTATTAATAAAAGGGGGGTTCAAAAAGCTTATATGGCAGGGGGTCAAAGGGTTCAAGGGTCCAAATTTGCTTGTTGGCTTAATAAATGACAAGGACTAATGTGTAATTTCTGAAAACTCAAGGACCATTCCTGCCAATTCTGTAAAGTTGATCCAAGGGCTGAAATTGACAAGCTTCAAAAGTACAGGGACCAAACTTGACAATTCCACATTTTCCAGGGACTAATTCTGCCAATTTTGAAACTTGAAGGACCATTCTTGTAATTTTCTCAAACTTTTTATATTTTTCACCAAAGGACTAAATTTGACAAGTTTTGATTTTAAAAGGACCTTTGGTGACTTTTCTTTTGAAATTTTGGCTCAGGGACTATTTTTGACAATTTTTGAAACTTGGGGGACTAAAACTGCAATTTTTGCAAATTTGATATGTTTTTCATCTGATTTTGATATTTTTGCTTTTAAAACACATAAGACACTGATTTGTGATATTTTGATCATTTTGATGTGTTTCTGAGTGTTTTCAGATGATTTTGCAGTTTATTTTGTACAAAAATGATGAGTATTTAGACACTCATCACCTCCCTTAGGGGGAGATTGTTATGATTTAGAAAATCCTGTAGTTAAAGAGTCGGTCACCTCAAGTATATGTATTCGTTAGAAAGTTCGTGGTCGTAGTCATTTAGTGTTAGTAAGTAGTTTGTTAAGTAACACCGTGGAGGACGGACGGGTATTTACCCACTGTATGCCTGATCCACAGCCCGTAGGAGGCGTGTCTTGTAAGAACCTATAAATACCCTTTGCCTAGCAAGGCAAAGGGTTGGAGCTTTCATAATTCATTTTTCTTTGTCTCACTAAAGTTCCCAACTCTCTTCCACTTTCTCTCTCTAAACTATATTTCATACGCCCCATTTGTGTGCTTGATTATGTGTTTATGAAAACCAATATGTTACAAATGGTATCAAGAGCCATGGTTTGATCATTCATCTTTCATGTTCTTGGATTTCTAGTGGTTTTCATAAGGTTTTTAGGTTTGAATGAGTTTAGAGTAGTTTTCATCATTTGGATCATTTCTAGTGTTAAAGCTTGAATTTTGATAGTACTTTTGTGTTTAGAATCATTATAAGTGTCTAGGTTTTGGTTTGGAAGGCTTGAATCATCGTGGTTGGATTGTTTTTGGATTGAAAAGTGTTGTTTTTGAAAGTTTCATTGAAGCGGTTTGACCCTCGAATAGAATTTCTTTGAAGCGGTTTGTCTAGAAAATCATGCGATTTGTCTCTCGGGTGAATGCTTTCTGAAGCGATTTGTCACTATTTTTATGCGGTTTGTCCTATTTTCGTGAAGCGGTTTGTCTATTGAGACAAAACGACAAGAAAGGACAAAGTAGTGGAAGTAGTGGGTGTACTTGTGTACTAGGCGATTTGTCAATTTATGCGGTTTGTTTGTTAAGCGTTTTGACTGTAGCGTTTTGTCAACTTAAGCGATTTGTCAAGTAAGCGATTTGACACTTAAGCGTTTTGAGACTTAAGCGATTTGAGTAGGAAGCGATTTGACAAGAGCGGTTTGTCAAGGGTGCGATTTGACTAAAGCGCTTTGTCAAGGGTGCGATTTGTCTATTGAGACTTATCATTTCTTTGTAATACGTTTTTACGGTTTTCTCTTGATTTAGTAAAAGCCCGTGAAAGAATCTATTTCCCGGTTTAATCAAAGAGTAGTAAAATCCCGTGGAATTTGTAATCATGTCTGCGATCACTTCTTCCGTTGCTGATGACGTTCAAGATGTAGGATACGATACTCGTCCTCCCATGCTGGATAGAACCGACTATGACTCTTGGGCTCAAAGAATCAGACTGTACTGCTTAGGAAAGGAAAATGGGGTTAACATCCTTAAGTCAATTGATGAAGGACCATGTCAAATTGAAACTACCAGAGATATCCTTGAAACTGCTACTGATGGTTCAGTTGTATTGGGATTAGATATACCAAAGATGTATGATGAGCTTGATGATAAGGAGAAAAAGAGATACGATGCAGACATCAGAGCTTCAAACATTATACTTCAAGGTTTACCTAAGGACATTTACAAGTTGATCAACCACAACACTGAAGCTAAGGCAGTTTGGGATAATGTCAAGATGCTTCTCTGGCTCAGAACTGACTAAGGAAGACAGGGAGTCTCAGCTTGATGACTTTGAGAACTTTAAAATGAAACCAGGGGAAAGTGTTACTGAATATTGTGTGAGATTCCACAAGCTTGTGAATGATATGAGGAATATCAAAATGACAATGTCAAATATCTAGCTCAATTCGAAGTTTGTGAACAACATGAATCCCGAATGACACAAATTTGTCACTGCAGTCAAACTAAAAAAAGGATTGAGGAACACAATTACGAGCAATTTTATGCTTATTTGCTCCAAAATAAGAAGCATGCTGCATTTGAACGAATGGTCATGGAAAAGTTTAATACCTGCACTGGTGGTGCAAGTTCTTCAAATGATTTAACTGCATTCTACACAAATGTGGGAATAACCACCAAAGCATGACAAGCCATACCTACTGGGGATGGTAATCACAAACTCATTCCGGATCTAAGTTATAAGCCTTCAGACTCATTCATGGAACAACTTGTCAATCAACTGGCTCTAATGGTTAAGAAAAACCTAAACTTTACCCCACATACCAACAATCATCTCAGAACTGCCTCTAACCTTCACAATCATGCTACGGTTAAAGATGGAAGGGTAGTTGTGCAAAACGTGCAAGGAAGGCAAAATG
This sequence comes from Chrysanthemum makinoi, assembly GCA_910596185.1. Lineage (NCBI taxonomy): Eukaryota > Viridiplantae > Streptophyta > Magnoliopsida > Asterales > Asteraceae > Chrysanthemum > Chrysanthemum makinoi. The sequence goes on from OU343219.1 coordinate 108,255,358, forward strand.
CTTATCTTCCAAATAATGAGCAAGGAAATGTTGGGGTTGGTGCTGGTTATGGGAATGTTGGTATAGGTGGAGGATATGTGGGTAATCAGGATTGTGGAAGGAACATGACCTAGGGTCAAGGAAAGCCAATCAAGTGCTACAACTGTGGTGGAGAAGGACACATCGCAAGGAACTGCACTCTTCCAAAATGTCCACAAAATGCAGAGTACTTCAGGGACAAAATGCTACTGGTGCAAGCTCAAGATAGTGGAGCAGTGTTGAATGAGGAAGAATTGCTATTCCTTGCTGAGGGAAATGACAAAACTTATGATGCAGATGTGGATGAACAGCCAGTGCAGGGTATGGGTCAGAACAATCCCAATGCATTTCAAGTTGCAGACTGTGATGCATTTGACTCGGATGTGATGATGAACCAACTGCACAGACCATCTTTATGGCTAGTATCTCACCAATGGTTTCTCCAAAGGTTCCTTCACCACAACAGGCCAGTTCCTCCAAGGAATCGATCATATCAGAGGTATTAAAATTATACGATGAGATTGAGGTGCAAAAGATTCACGACAAAGTACAATCAACTGAAATATTGAATCAAATATTGAAAATATGAGAAATAGCAATGTTGTCCCATATGATCAATATGTGAAACAAGATGAAAGTGAAATTGTACCAAGTGATGCATCTTCTGCAGTCAATGATGACTATATTTTGATGAATACACTGCATGTGCTCCTGATGATTCCATAACCTCTGAATTAAATTCCTATAAGGAACAAGTTGCCATATATGAACAGCGTGCTAAGTTTGAACTGACTACCCGTGAGCAGGAGATGGATAACCAAATACGTACAGTTATTAGATAAAGTAATTTTAGGGAAGAAATGTTAAAACAAGAGTTAAACTCCTTACAAGAAAATCTTAATAAAACTGTTAATCAAAAGCAAGAACTTCAAGAAAATGTAAAAGTACTTAAACAGGAATTTAATGCTAAGGTATCAAAACTTTTAAATTATTTTTCCAACCTAAAAGCTTTGAAAAACAAACTTGAAAACAAACTGTACGTACAAGGGAACACCATTCAGACTGCTCACTTGATCAATAAGATAGAGTGTTAAACGATGAGCACAGTACTAATCTAGTAGAAGAACCCAATCCTGAGGTTTGTAAGAAAGTAAAAGCTGCTCAAAAGGTAATCTATGATGGCCATGAGATCCTTAATCCTAGACAAACACCATCATGTATAGAGGGCACTGAAGAGGATAGAAAATTAGAAGATGCATCGAAAGAAAAAATGGCAAAGAAACTAAATGATCCTTGGTGTATAAAGAATAATATAACGCTTAAATCCCATGATTACACTAAGGAAAATTGGATTGCCTTGAATAAGTTTAAACCTCAAACTCAATTGACCCCTGAGCAAGTGTTCTGGAAGAAAGATTTGGATAAGCAAAAAATTGATAATCATATTGAGAAGAATCCCCCTTGTAGGAAATTGCCTCCATCCACTGTGTATCCCCCAAATACACCTATGCATTTAGTGCCCAGAACTCTTCCCACTCAAAGCAAGACCTTAATCAGCCTATATGTAGTTTATCAATTATTTGTTGATTTTGAGAAAACGTATAAGAAGAGAATCACACCCACAGGGATTACTGAAGGGGAAAGGGGTTTTGAGCAAACTAAATAGTGTTATTTAACTGAGGTCATGCCTTTCTTTAAACAACTAAAAGAACAATTTCAGAGTCTTCAAAAGGGCATAGATACAGAGATTAAATAAATGAAAAGGATGTTTAATGAAATGGAAAACGAGGTAAGAATAAATGAATGTGAGCTTAAGACCAATGAGATTGAGAGGAAGAATCTTCACATTTTTAATGATAATTTGATATCTAGATGTATTGCTCAAGATGTGTTCTACACTGTTACAAATGATTCTATTATTGCTTCTCAATTTTATGAATTATCTGTTGCCGTGAAAGTTTCCCATGATCGTGTCATTGAGCTTGAAACAACGAATTCAAAATTGCATGATAAAATTGAAAGGGATGATCATGATAACATGGTCAGAAAATATTCTAAATTGGAAGTTGAATATCTTGCTTTGCAATTAAAATATCAACATCTCAAAGAAAATGTTAAAACCTCGAATTCCAAGACATCTTCGGATGCTCCACGAATTTGATCTGATTTTTGAATTAAACAAACAAGATGAACAGATTCGAGCTCAGTGCAACACGATCAAAAGGTTGAAAGCCCAAATTTCCCAATTAAAGGGAGATAAGAATGAAATGACTGACTCCCATATACCTCCTCCTTTAGATTCTCAAAATTCTCGGAATTTTCATCTTCAAAACATCATTAATGCATTACAACATGAAAATGAGTGCTTTCTAGCAGAAAATAAATAGGTTAAACTGCATTTCAAAGAGTTATATGAATCAATTAAAGTCACTCGTGACAAGAACAAAGAAAAGGTAACTTCTTTGCAAAATGAAATTGAGAATCTGAAGAGTCAGGTAAAAGGGAAAATGCCAATCACCAGTTGTGAGATTACTGCACCAAAGGTGCTTGCTTGTGCTAAGTATGCTATGAATGTGAAGTATATTCCCTCCATACATTTTCGCCCGTTTTCTTAGGTTTTCGTTCTTTATTCATACGTCTTTGTCCATTTTCGTCTGTTTTCATACGTTTTAGTCCGTTTTCAAACTTGTTTTTACGCTTTCATACGTTTTCACCCGTTTTCATACATATTCGTCCATTTTCTTACGTTTTTGTTCGTTTTCATACGTTTTCGCCCGTTTTCTTACGTTTTCGTTCATTATTCATACGTTTTCATTCATTTTCGTCCGTTTTCATACTTTTTTTTACGTTTTCATACGTTTTCGTCCGTTTTCATACATATTCGTCCATTTTCTTACGTTTTCGTCCGTTTTTAAATGTTTTCAGCCATTTTCAGACATTTCTGAATATCAAAAGTGATATTCTGTGATATTCAGAATATCACAAGTGATATTTTGTGATATTCAGATGATCACAAGTGATATTCAGAATATTACTTGTGATATTCTAAATATCACAATTGATTTTCAACTAATGTTTGGAATCCATAAAATTACAAGTGATATTCAGAATATCACAAATATATAATTTGAATAGCAACTACATAGTTTGGGGGTATTTGTTTAACCTTATTTTATTTGCTTATGAGCTTGTGATTTCGGTTTATGTTTCACAAGCTCAATATGCTTATTTTGAAACTTATAAAAATATGTAAGTTTATATTTACCACGTATAAAGAGAAAATGGTCAAATTTTGGTTTAGAGTTCATACATATTCGTCAATTTCGTCCGTTTTCATACGTTTTCGTGTTTTCGGCTGTTTTCATATGTTTCTGAATATCACAAGTGATATTTTGTGATATTCAAATGATCACAAGTGATATTCTGTGATATTCAGAAAATCACTTGTGATATTCTGGTAGAATATCACTAGTGATTTTCTGAATATTACAAGTTATTTTCAACTAATGTTTTGTAAAATGAAAATCACAAGCGATATTCATAATACCACAAAGCGATATCCAGAAAATCACAAGTGATATTCATAATATCACAAAGTGATATTCAGAAAGTCACAAGTGATTTTCTGAATATCATAAAGTGATATTCTGAATATCACAGAAAATCACTTGTGATAGTTAGAAACGTATGAGAACATAAGAAAATGGACGAATACGTATGAAAACGGACGAAAACGTATGAAAGCGTAAAAACACGTTTGAAAATGGATGAAAACGTATGAAAAATAGACGAAAATGAAAGAAAACTGATGAAAATTTACGAAAACGTATGAAAACGAACGAAAACGTATGAAAACGGACGAAAACATATGAAAACGGGCGAAAACATATGAAAACGGACGAAAACGTATGAAAACAGACGAAAACATATGAAAGCGAAGAAAAAAATGCGATTTAAAAAAACATGAATTAATTAAAAATAAAAAACGAGAATTAAAGAAAAAAGAAAAAAACATGAATTTAAAAAAAAAACGACAAAAAAAAAATATGTGAATAAAAAAAAGACAAAAAGACAGGAAAAAAAACATGGACTTAGGTTTACCTTTAAATTTTAGGTTAATTCTCACAATTAGATCAAACTAGATGGATAATGAGGATTTGTCCCTTAGTAACTATAAATTTATGGGTAATTAAAATAAGGTGAGTCATGTTGCTTTATTTATATGCTACTTCATCTCATCTTCATTTCAGTTCTTACAGTAGTTTCTTACATTACATAATCATTTACTTGTTTTTCTTTTTTTGCAAATGAAGCATTGTTTTTAGGTGCACAACGTGGGTAATCGAAGCTTGACATCATGGGAAAACATATATACCCATTTAAGGTTTGTTTCCTTGAAGTTGATTCAGATATCGGTATCAACATGCTCTTCTTTTTGTATGGTTTATGGTTAGGTAAAAGTTCCATCTTTTTTTGTTAACTTTCGTTTGAACTTTTATTTTGATTTTTTTTGTTCGTTGAAATTTCACATAGAGTTTCAACAACATATTTTTAAGCCTTTTTTTGGTTTTAGCTGAATGAAACTGCTTATATTTGGTTTTAGCAAAAAAAAAATGATACTGACGAAAGACAAAGTTAAATGATTAAAAGTTACTTACAAGTAATTAAGTTCGAGTATTGCTTTTTTGTAATTTTCTTAACCAAGAGTAACCATATCTAGATTTTAAGAGTAAGGTCGTGCATTATGATTTATGACATGCACACAAACTGTTTGAAGAAAGACCTGCATCGAAATTTATGTGACTTTTCTTGAAACTTATGAAAAACTGTCTTAAGATTAGTAATCGAAAGTGATTTTTTGTTATGAAATTGGGTCATTTTTACACGTCGCCTTTTTTCCCTCTTTATAATTGCATGTTAAAGAGAGGGTTCCTAAAAATATTTTGGTTTCCGTTAGTTTATGAAGGAGAAGCTTGACGCGCTTAGAAACTGGAGGGAAATTTTTTTCTGGATTAATAAGGCTGTCTTTCCCTGGGATTTTGATTTCTATACCCAGGGTTCGTTGCCAAAGGATGAGCGCCCCACCCCTGGATCGTACAGCGCTGAGGATCTTTGATACAATAAACACAAACCGCATACCCATCAGTTCCTACCCTGAGGAAGAATTGGTGCGTGACATAGAGGAAACGTTTAAGACACTAAGAGATATCAACATGAAGCTAAATCCTAAGAAATGCACTTTTGGCGCTACAGAAGGCATGTTCCTTGGATATTTGATAAAGCTCGATGGCATTAAACAGTGTCCAGAAAAAACGAATGCTGTCATCCAACTCCCTTCACTGCGTACGTTGAAGGAGGTCCAATCCTTGAACGGAAAGCTAGCTGGTTTGAACAGATTCCTGTCCAAATCAGCAGAAAAGTCACTTCCTCTCTTCAAAACGCTCAAGAGGTGTACGAAGAAGGGAGATTTTCGCTGGACCACGGAAGCGGAAGAAGCCTTCATACAGCTTAAACAACACCTAGCAGCACTCCCCACGCTAGTCGCACCCCGACCAGGGGAAGAATTAATTATATACTTATCTGCGACCGGGGAGCGGTCAGTGCCGTCTTTGTTGTGACGACAGGAATTCAGTGCAAACACCGATATATTTTGTAAGCAAGGCACTCAAGAAAACAGAGATTAACTACAGTGCAATAGAAAAGTTGGTCCTGGCATTAGTGTTCGCCGCCAAACGGTAGCGAGTACTTCGAGCGCCCCAATAGCAGTTATCACGGACCAACCGATCAAGCAAATCATCTCCAAACCCGATGCATCGGGACGACTGCAGAAGTGGAGTGTGTTGCTAGGTGAGCATAACATCTCCTACAGACCACGTACCGCGGTTAAGGGACAGATACTAGCAGACTTTATCATCGAAAAACCGGATACTGAGGACTTACCCTCACAAGGTAAAGTGGCAATACAAAACCCATGGATCTTGTTCACGGACGGATCTTCATGTGTGGATGGGTCTGGAGCAGGCCTTATCCTCACAAACCCAGAGGGAATGGAATTCACTTACGCACTGCGTTTTGAATTCACAGCGACAAACAATGACGCAGAATATGAGGCCCTAATCGCCGGACTACGAATTGCAGCTCGAATGGGCATACGTAACCTGGAAGCAAATGTGGATTCCCGGCTAGTGGCCAACCAAGTGTTGGGCGAGTATGTGGCTAAAGAAGAAAACATGATCCAATACTTCGACAAAACCAAGTCACTAATCCAGAGTTTCGACAGGTTTACCATCAAGCAGGTTCCTAGAGGGGAAAATCGAAATGCGGATGCACTAAGCAAGATTGCATCCACAAGCTTTGCACACCTGTCAAAACAAGTATTAGTGGAGACGCTGAAGTGCAAATCCATCTCAGAGATGGAAATATCCACGGTAATAGAGGAGGAAGGTCCTACGTGGATGACACCAATAAGGGAATTCATAAGCAAGGGCGTCTTGCCCCAAGAGCAAAAGGAAGCCCGAAGAATACAGCGCACAGCGCAGAGGTTTGAACTTCGGGACGGTATACTATATCGACGCTCCTTTCTGCAACCATGGCTCCACTGTGTTGGCCCCCTGCAGGCGAACTATGTACTCCGGGAAATCCACGCCGGTTCATGCAGCAAGCATTCAGGACCACGGTCCGTGGTGGCGCGCGCTTTACGGTCAGGATACTACTGGCCCACCATGCACCGTGATGCGCGGGACTTAATAAGAAAGTGCGGCGACTTCCAGGTTCACAGACCCGTTCCGCGCCAACCACAACAGGAGCTAACACCTATCACGGCGCCATGGCCATTCTACAAGTGGGGTATTGACATTGCAGGTCTAGTCCCTATTGCGGCCGGAGGATTGAAGTTCCTCATAGTAGCCATAGACTACTTCACCAAGTGGATCGAAGCAAAGGCGATTGTGACAATTACTGGCAATCAGGTAAAACACTTTGTTTGGGAAAATATCGTATGCCGCTTCGGACTACCTGGGAAAATTATCTCGGACAACGGGAAACAACTCTGTGACAACCCTTTCAAGGACTAGTGCGAGAAGTTAAACATCACACAGCACTTCGCGTCGGTTAAACATCCACAAACCAACGGCTTAGTAGAACGTGCAAATCGGAGTCTGGGTGAAGGAATTAAGGCACGTCTGGACAAGCACAAAGGAAGAAAATCGAAATGCGGATGCACTAAGCAAGATTGCATCCACAAGCTTTGCACACCTGTCAAAACAAGTATTAGTGGAGACGCTGAAGTGCAAATCCATCTCAGAGATGGAAATATCCACGGTAATAGAGGAGGAAGGTCCTACGTGGATGACACCAATAAGGGAATTCATAAGCAAGGGCGTCTTGCCCCAAGAGCAAAAGGAAGCCCGAAGAATACGGCGCACAACGCAGAGGTTTAAACTTCGGTACGGTATACTATATCGACGCTCCTTTCTGCAACCATGGCTCCGCTGTGTTGGCCCCCTGCAGGCGAACTATGTACTTCGGGAAATCCACGCCGGTTCATGCAGCATGCATTCAGGACCACGGTCCGTGGTGGCGCGCGCTTTACGGTCAGGATACTACTGGCCCACCATGCACCGTGATGCGCGGGACTTAATAAGAAAGTGCGGCGACTGCCAGGTTCACAGACCCGTTCCGCGCCAACCACAACAGGAGCTAACACCTATCACGGCGCCATGGCCATTCTACAAGTGGGGTATTGACATTGTAGGTCCCTTCCCTATTGCGACAGGAGGATTGAAGTTCCTCATAGTAGCCATAGACTACTTCACCAAGTGGATCGAAGCAAAGGCGGTTGTGACAATTACTGGCAATCAGGTAAAACGCTTTGTTTGGGAAAATATCGTATGCCACTTCGGACTACCTGGGGAAATTATCTCGGACAACGGGAAACAACTCTGTGACAACCCTTTCAAGGACTGGTGCGAGAAGTTAAACATCACACGCACGCCGGCGTCGGTTAAACACCCACAAACCAACGGCTTAGTAGAACGTGCAAATCGGAGTGCAGGTGAAGGAATTAAAGCACGTCTGGACAAGCACAAAGGAAGGTGGGTGGAAGAATTATCACATGTTCTGTGGGCACACCGCACTTCAATCAAAACTAGCATGGGAGACACTCCCTTTTCTCGGTCTATGGGACGAGGCCGTCATACCGGTGAAATTGGGATGCCAACTATTCGCACTGCTGAAGTCAATGTTGCAACCAATGACGACGAACAGCGTATCGACCTAGACCTGTTGGAAGAAAAACGCGAGCGCGCAGCTATATGTGAAGCAAGATCCAAGGCAAAAATGAAGGGGTACTACGATGCTAAAGTGCGAAGTGTTTCATTCAGACCAGGCGAGTTCGTATACCGCGCCAATGATGCGAGCCACGCAGAAGACACAGGTAAACTGGGACCGAAGTGGGAAGGACCCTATGAGGTTACTGAAGCATCAGGAAAGGGCGCGTACAAGCTACGAGACATGGATGGTCGTGAACTACCACGCACATGGAACATTTGCAACCTTAAGCGATGTTACCTCTAGGAATGGCTACGGCCCAGCACACGAACATTTCCGCACTTTAGTGAAGTGTCAAATAAATATCCGTGTATTTACATTTTGTTTTACTTAGGCGAATATCTTATTTATTTTCTTTCACAAAAAACTTGCAAGTATTAATAAAACGTCGCGGTTTCTAGCTAACTCCGTGACACATTTCAATTTGTTATTTCTATATACATTATGTCTTAACATTGTTTATCTTTTGCCTATATGGCGTGCATGCACTTTATAAACCCACGATGGTAATAGGATGAGTAAACCTACTAAATAACTCGTTGAGTAAGAGGGTTGCAAACCCATCAACATTGGATAACGAATCCTTGTTAAAAACCTTATTCTCAAGACGTTGGAATAAGTTCGGTACGCATCCCACGATGGGTGCGCAACAATGCATACTGTGCACGTTTAACAAATTAAGAATCAAGACACTTGACTCCTTGATATGATATTTACAGTACGCTGCATATCACACCATACACAATTATGATACGAGTACATAGAAATTATGTTTCAAGTATCCCGTGACTTTCATACATGATTATGAACTCCACATACTATTCGCGCTTACACAAGAGTTTGATTCTTAGACAATGAAAACGTTTTTTACGTAAAGACAAATAACTAAGTACAAACATTATAAGCCACAACCACATCAACACGAGTTCAACAAAAGGAACATTTTATTAAGGACCATGCGTTCTTACAAAAAGGATATTTACAACTAAGGATACAATCTACATGCTATTACGGCGCCTATGCGATGAGCCCTCCATACGGCGGGCAGCGTCCCCGACCTCCTTTAGTTCCTTCAGCAAATCAGAGTCTTGACGGGATACCGTGGCAACACTAACATGCACCACGTCAGATCTAGGAAAGACGAGCTGCGCTAATGCCGCACAAAATAGCCTTGCCTCTGATACTTTCCTTCTTGGCAAGTCTTGTAGCATGCGCTTCCAAGACTTGCTTTAATGGAATTTCCTTCTCCAAGGCGAAGGGATTCAAGATATCGCGGGGACGAGCAAACACAGGCACCTGCAGCTGGGACTCATCAGGTCTCAAAAAATAATCAGGTTGTGCCTCCGCATTTTCAGCATGATACCGAGCCAAGGTTAGCCCCTCCATGATGACCCCTATTGGATAATCCTGGTCGCGCTCCAATTCAGCAATTAGAGGAAACTCCAATAGCTTCATCTTTTCCATTGCCGCAACCACATCATCATAAGCATGCTCATTATAGCCAGGTACCTTATCAGCAGGCACCTTCAACAGATTAGCCTCATGAAGCTCTTCTACAGCTTCTGACTTTCCCCGCGCCAACGCGCACCGCACCACCGCCCTAAACTTATCAACAACTTCCTGTGACTCCAGGGAACTGAGGGCAGCAAGGCGCAGGCCATGGCCGATGAGCCACATGCGCTCATCAATAGAAGACATGAGCTGGGGATAGAACTCCTCATCATACTCAATGCTCAACTTGCGCAACTTCATCTCCTGCGCCTCCAGTAAGCTTCCTACAGTTACACCAAAATCATCCAACTGGGAGACCAACTCTTCCTTCCCCTTCTCATGATATTTCAGAGCCCATATACATGAAGCCTTATACTGCGCTGATGCAGTACGCTCCTGACTGATTTGGCTCAGCAATACCATTTTTTCTTCAGCGAGTCTTTGGGTATACAAGTTCATAGCCTCTGCTTCAACCTTGGCACTGGCCAAACGTGCCTCCAGCAATGCCATTTGTTGGTCCTTTTGCGCGCTCTGGCTACTTTCTCCCAAGTACTTAGCCTTTAGTTTCGCAACCAACTTAGCTTGATGCGCAGTAGCCAGCACCAGATCTTCCACAAGCTGATCCATTGGCGCATCCCCTGATGCCAATGGCTCCACGCCCTGCCCCTTTTGTTCTGAAGACTCAGCGCGAACAGGACTAGCCTTTGGGGGCGACTCCACAGATTGTTCAATACCGCACGCAAAATAGAGGGTTAGTGATTACTTCATAACCTCAACAGGGAATGCGATACGGGCTTTAAGAATAATACTTACTTGGGTGAAACTGTCTCCGAGGAGCGACGAGAGGCAACATCACTGGATGATGAGTCCACGACATGGACAATAGGACGCTTCTTCCTGGAGGAGCTTGCGCCATTGCCACCAAGCGCTCTCTTGCGCTTCAAACCATGGCTTTCCTCCTCCTCCTCTTCTTTAATGCTTTCAGCCACATTTGCATGCGAAAGCTCCACTACTGGGGTAGGCACCCTGGGGCTAGGCACGCTCTGAAGAGGGGTCGCCTCCAGTGCGACGGAGGAACTACCTCCCGTCTCTCCCAACTCTATTTCTAGGGTACGCCCCGAGGTAGCTTCCAAAATGGGCTCTTCCCCCTCTTTCAGGGGCGCACCCCAATAGCAACTTGGTGCGGCCTCGCCAACTGAACAACTGCGAATAGATCCATCTCTGCGCAACAAAAGACAAACAAAAAAACAGGTTACGAAAAGTACAAGGATTAAAAGGAATGCTCACATTAGTAAATCAAAGGTATGCAAAAGGACGAGCACCCACCCTGACCATCTGCGTCCAAGAATATCGGCAACTCCTCAGGTCTACCAAAGTAATTGTGACTGATGCCCATATGCACCAAAAATTCCTCAGGGTAGGAACTGATGGGTATGCGGTTTTTGTTTATTGTATCAGCATCCTCAGCGCTGTACGATCCAGGGGTGGGGCGCTCATCCTTTGGCAGCGAACCCTAGGTATAGAAATCAAAATCCCAAGAAAAAAATTTCCCTCCAGTTTCTAAGCGCGTCAATCTTCTCCGTGTAACATTGCAGTCTACCGGCGCGCTTAGCAAACGATACCCACCCGTTTGACCACGTTGTGTGGTAAAATGCGCGGAATAGGTGGATAGTCAGGTTAATTTCCAGGATACGGCAATTAACGTCAAAGTTTGTTATTTTGGCTGCACCTATGCAGTGCAGATGGGATATATGCAGACGGTAATAATTTAACACGTCACTCAAGAATAGGGATATGGGCACCCGTTGATTCGCGAACTCAAAAAAACGCCTGTATACCCCTACTTTCTCTTCGGGAAAGTCTGCAATTGACGCCTGTGCATCCAGAACTTCCGGATGCAGCGCGAAGGGAATATAATAATCCGAAGAGAACTCGAGAAGTTCTGCCTCGGTCAGGTCGGAGGTGAAATCAGTTAGACCACGGACCATGGTACAGTTATTAGTGGCGCACGCGCGGTTACCTTTTACTTATCAAGGTTTTCCTGGTGGAAAGTTGAAGCTTTTTTAACAATGGTGAAAATGATTTACTGTGATACTCACAGTAATAAGGAGACGGAGGGTTATATAAGTTTCTTCATCCACACGATGACTGCCACGTGGATCCCACTATCTCTAATTGTGTGGCTAGGATCGTTTGATGTGACGTATTTTCAGCAACTTTCCCACATTTTACGAGGTGGGAATTTGAAATATTTCGCCTAGGTTCATTCTTTTAGCTTCTTTGCTACGTTTCGAAGAATTTAAGGGCTGCAACAATTAGTCTAGCATCCGCAAGTTGTCCCTACGCATACTAGACTGGGGGGACATGATGACGTATAGTCTACATCCGGGTCATGAACCCGACCAATGAACGATACTAACAATTAGGCCCAGTACGCATGGGCTACCCGGTAACGGTTTGGGCTCACGAAGGCCCAAACCCAAAGTTATTTATGGTTTAACAATATCGGATATCTCCTATATTGGGAGATAAGCATCCGATAACCGACTTAGGCGGGATACGCCGAAACTTGAGGAACACGAAACCAACAAGGATTTCGTGTGTATATAAAGGGCATCTCGGCCCTCATTAAAGGTACGATTTACAAACCCTAATTCCTAACTATACCCTAAACCGATTACTTACTCTCACGTCGGAGGATAATCGTGGGAGACAATCCCGCGGTAAGCCTAACGATGTTTTCTGTTTTCTTAGTGCGCAGGTCTCAAGCATTAAGAACCAATTGATACGGAATCAGAACCCAAATAAGGAGCGTCCAACTTTTGTATCAACAGTTGAAAAGCAAAAATTTTTGTACTATTGTTTTGAATTTAACAACCACGTTGTGATTTAGTATGTGTAGTTTATGAGACGAGGTTGTACTTCCCCTTCAGCATGTAAGTGATTTTTTTGTTTTTTTTTAATACTATGTTTAATAAATAACACTTAGGTGATGTTTGTTTCATGGTTGTAGAATGAATCAATGAAACCATACCACCATTCATTTGTTTGGTTGGTTGTGGGTCCCATTATTAGAAATCAAATGCTCAAATGAAACCCATAGACTTAAAGGAGCCAAGAGAGAGTGGTATCACTTGATTCCAAGTATATATATTATTTGAATTCAAATCCAAATACAAATTCTAATCTGAATCCAAATCCAAGTCTAAATACGAAACCCACCTACAAACCAAACGGGCCCTTAATAAGAGCTGCCAGTAATTATCATGCGCTAAATTTGGTGGCGCTAGAAATAATCTATATTTAAATCATTATAAAGAATATAGTAATAAATATCATGTGTTTATTATTTGTGGAGGTGCGGTTATCTCGACATTAAAGATGATATAAATTGTTATCCCCATATGTCTAATGGAGTATATGGAACACTTGAGGCAAAATATGTGGAGGTGGGGTTATCTTGAATCAAATATGTCGTTTTTATCAATGTATGTTTGGTATCGTTATTTGCTCAAACTTTGTGGACCAACACTACCAATCATGTCTTGATACTTTGTGTTGTGTACAGATTCACCATCTTCGTCCTTGGTGAATTTAGTTTTTGAAGACATTGGAGTTTTAATGGGGTTTGAATCTTCTAAGCCAAATTTATTGTGCATTTTTTTTAATATATTTAAATTGATTTAAAAAAATCTCATCTTCTAATTGTTTAATTTGTAATCCGAGGAAAACGTTTAACTAACCCATCATACTCATTTCGAACTCGTTGTGTATAATTTTAGAAAAATCATTGCACATTTCTTAAAAAGTGGATCCGAATATAATGTCGTCCACACATATTTGGACAATGATAATATGTGAGTTATTTTTCTTGGTGAATAGTGTGTTATCTACTAATCCCATGGTATATTTATATTCGAGAAGAAAAGTTTTAAGTGTATAGTACCAAGCTTTAGGTGCTTGTTTAAGACATAAAAAGCCTTTTTGAGTTTGTACACGTGATTAGGTTTTTCGAAGTCAATAAACCCGGGACGTTGGGATACATAAACTTTTTCATTTGTAAAACCATTTAGAAAAGCACATTTGACATCCATTTGAAAAACGTTTGAAATCATTAGCACAAGCATAAGCAAGAACTATTCTTATAGATTTTAATCTTGCTACGGGAGCATATGTTTCGTCAAAATCTATTCATTCTTGTTGGTTGTATCCTTGTGCGACAAGTCTAGCTTTTTTTCTGGACACGACACCATTTTCATCAAGTTTATTTTTAAAAACCCATTTAGTACCAATAACGGTTTGGTTTTAAGGAGGTGGAACAAGGTTCCAAACATCATTAGGGACAAATTGATTGAGTTCCTCTTGATTGAGTACAACACACCAAAAAAGGGACAAACATCACTTGAATCTTGTTCTTACCACCAATTTTATTATCAAACATTTCAGATTCGTTTATAGATATGAATGTGATATATTCGTTACCTATTTTATGTCCACAAAAACACAACTAAATGAATAACAACAATATTAATCGATTCACAACAGAAATTAGACAATATAAAACGGATTGTGGGTGACGGCTTACCCACGAAACGACGAGAAAGAAGTGAGAGAGATGAGAGAGAGAGATGAGGTGGCCACAGCCATGGCTGTGGTGGTTTCACGATCACCACCGATCAAACCCTAACACCAAACAACTTTTATCACTCGTACAAACCCTTTGAAAACGTGTACCCATGAAAACCCTACTAATTCGAGATTAACATTTGAGATTTAGGGCGCATGATGGGGATTTGAGGTGCGTATGTTGCATAAACGAGGTCTCAAGGACCCGATCTATCATCTAGGAGGGGTGGTGTAATTATTGGAGGTCGCCGGAATTTTGGCCGGAAAAGTGACGGCTGCCGCCGGAAATCTAGAGAGAGGTGGGGGAGTATTATTGTGTGTGTTTTTGTAGAGAGAAAGTAAGGAAGGGAAATGAGATAGTGGGTGTGTGTTGGGGTATATATACCCCTGGAAGGACCCAAGTTGTAATTAGAATAAACATAAGGGGCGGTCATGAAACTTATCCAGGGACCATGCACGTAACTTTGTAAAACTTTTTCTATATTAGTTTCGGGGCTCATTTGGACTAGCAAACGAGAGATTCGTGACTCGAAAGTTACGCCAATGTTCTTAGAATATTATTTCCAATAAAAACGATACATAATACGACTCGTATCTCAAATTAGTTAAAACGATCGCTCTAATTGATGTTTCTCCAATTATGACGCATCGAGGAATTTACGAGTTGTCACATCAAACTTCTTGATATGGTTTTTAGAGACCATATACCCGAAATACTTCATGAGATTTTAAAGTAATCCATTGTACTTGGTAAAAGTAAGTTGTGATTACTTTTGGATTCTTCCTTGAGAGTTGACTTCATTTTTCTTTAGATATAAATGAAGATTTTGGAAGAGTCGTAGTGAGAAGATTTCTTAAAGAAGAATTGTTAGAATTGTTTAATAGTTTTACCAATTAAAACTATGTTTTAAACTATTTAGATCGAATTATGTCAATCTATATAAATGTGTGTGTTGGATGTTGATAGATAAACATATAAATAAGTAAAGCAAAGATAAAGAGTAAGAAGCACAAAACCACAACGCGAGTATTTATAGTGGTTCAGCTACGTGGAAACCTTCCTTGCCCTACTCCACTCCCCGAGTCACCTACTCGAGAGTTCGTAATCACTACACAACACAAACTCCTTGTGGCGGAGAAGCCTTCACAACGTCGCCTACTCTTTATCCGGTACAAGGCTAGACACCGGGTTCTTCCATGAGGTAGAACCAAACCTATCACAACGTCGCCTATACTTTATCCGGTACAAGGCTAGATACCGAGTTCCTTTACAAAGGAGGAATTACCCAACACTACACAACACCTATCCCAAAGGAGATCCACTCCTTATTACAACATCAACAAGGATGTCAATATCCTTTGACCCAAACTAATCTATCTTGTACATCGATGCACCATATCGAATGTACACCCTAGGCACCTTTCACTAATGCCTTTGACATGACACCTAGACACCCTTCACTAATGACTTCAACACGGACCTTTGGCACCCTTCACTAATGCCTTTGACACGGATCTTCGGCACCTTTCACTAATGCCTTCGACTTGACCCTTTAGACATCTTTCACCTATGTCTTCAACACAACACTTCTAATGAGAGAGGAAAGAACTATCAACAAGATAACATCAGTAGTCTTGATGATGACGAAGCTTGGCAACCCATGGACTTGAGCTTGCTCGACTTCAAGAGGTGGTGATCTCGCCTTTAAGAGGAACCTAGAGAATCACACAAACATAAAACTACATAGAAATATCCTTTGGATATGAGGTTAGAAAGTTTACAACACTAAGAGAGAATATGTGTGAAAATGGGTAAGTTACAATGAAGAAATGGCTCACTATTTATAGACAAAAATCACTACGGTTCCCCGGATCCCACGGATCCCTTACATGAGAGATCCGTCCAGTGTAAACTGGGGTATCCGTACGACGCTCCTCCTAAATGGGTTATGGGTCATTGGTCAAAGACTTTAGACCATGGGTATCCAAATATATACAATATATCTAGAAGATGCAATGCATCTAGTCAATGGGTCACGGGTTAGCTCCATGGGTTATGGATACTACCTGTAGCAACCCGTATTTTTTTATAAGGTAAATTGACAATTTTACCCTTTGACTTTTTAAAGTTGACTTTTGACTTTAACTTTTGACTATTTGACTTTTACCTTAACGTAAAAGCAAATACGATAACGGTAGTAACTCGTAATTTTTCTTGTGACCAACACAAGACTACGATAAGTCTATATGTTCAAAATACTTTATTTTCACCAATAAATCATAATTTATATGAACTATTACTATTTTATCATTTTTAAGTAGATATGTTACTTTTTACGTAAAATGCATACTCAAACCTACGTTATTAGGCTTTAACAACATAAATGCATTCTATGAGACTTATCACACATATAATATACCTAGTTAGAGTATATTGATAAGTTTTAACATTTTTATAAGTATTACATTTTTACGTTACCCGATTTTAAATTTCGTGACTTAAGAGCTTAACATTAGTAATTACCGGTACCAAACGACACCTCATAAACCAAAAGTTAGCACAAAACTAACACACACTACCACCTCATTGAGAGGTGGCATGCATTGAGATCCCTTAAGCCATGTGTCCTTTGCTTAGGCACTTAACACTTACACACATCAAACCTTGTCCCCCCACTTCAACATAAGACTTCATAATTATCTTTCTTACATGAAAATTGACCAAAAATACTCTCTTCTCCCTCCCTTGGTCGTTCACCCCTCACCATCACCCACTTTGATTCATACAATAAGTTACACAAGAAAGATGAAGGCCTAAGTGAGCTCTACATAGTCCAAGTTGTTTTAGTGATTCCATGGTTAGATTTGGAATTATTCAAGGTGTTAGGGGCTGAGATAAATGGGATTATTTGGTGATTAACAAGGGTTAGAATCAATTGGGTTGAAGATTCAAGATAAGGATTAGAGATTAGAAGGGTTAAGGGTTGAATTGTTCTTGTTGTACTAGTAACTTGTCATCCTAATTCTTGTAAGATTTGAGTTTATTTTCTTGTCATTCAATATGATTGTAATAATCTCTATAATTATTTGATGTAATTTGATATAAGTAGTATATGTAATATGGCTTAATTGATGTTGTACATGAGGTTGCGACCATAAAAACAAGCTAAAACAAGTCCTAGGTAAATTCTATGAACTTGAATTCTGAAATAGTCCCAAAGATTGATTAAACTGATTATCTCAGTAAACCTTGAGGTTAATTAAATAAAATAGGCTTTTTGAACTATGTATTACGGTCGTTTTTCCGGGTGGCGCACCTCGTAACTCTTCCCGATGAGTAAATGAGAGCCAAAATGGTAAAACATGTCAAAATCTGCACGCCATATTTCATTTGGGAAAATCCCATGGTTATGACCATTTCTGGAAGTCGACTCAGTTTTATGAAATGTAGCCAAGACCTAAACTTGAAGTTTGGAGAAAGCCGCGTGTCAAAACAAGTTGTAAAACTCAACTTATGGTCGTTTTGGCAGGACTGAATGTGCAGCCAAACTTTCTGCAATGAAATATAAGTAAATACTTGTAATTAGACTATTGATATAAATAAACTTTGGACCTTAGACTTAATTAAGCTTAAGAAGCTGTTAGAGAATATAAAAATATGAATTTGAGCTTTTGAATCACTAAAAAATGACTTATGGTTAAAAAGTTATGCCTAGTTAAGTTTTACTACATGAAAATATAATGTTGGAACAAAAGCTTGCTGATACGATTTTAAATCACGATTTTGACCCTTTTCTGGTTTGAATCAGAAAAAGTGTAAAACACGAAAGTTGCTAAGAATGAGTTTTTCTACAAAAACTCAGGAACACATAAGAAGAAAGTGAACGAAAAAGCCTAAAAACGGCAAAAACTAAACTGACATGTTGTTGACTAGAAAACAACCTTAGTAAGAAACCTTAAGTGATATATTGATTCTTTGAGGCCAAAACAAAGCCAAGGTTAAGCCAAGGCTGATGTCTCAAGGTATTTTAACTTAAATATAGCCATTAGGTTTGACCTTAATTTTTGTTTCAAGTATCTTAACCGTAACTTAGCCGCACGGCTAGTTTGGGTTTGTTAACCCGAAACTTGTTCATTAGATTGAACTTTACTAGACTTTGAAAAAACTAGATAAATGACCATATGACATATAAACTATCTAAATACCATTTTCACAAGTCTTAACTCTTATTTAAACCTATGAACTTATATTAACTTAAAAACTATTTTTGAAACCTTTGTATTTCACGACATTATAATATGAGACGCTGTAATTATTTTCATCACAACACTCATTGAGTGAATAACATTTATACATAATAAATTTTATGCTAAACTACTTCACGACCTCTTGATTTTGATAGCCAAACAACTTTTAAGGAATACTTTAACTTAAGAATTCATGTACAACATCATAAGCCAACAAACTACATATACTTGTACACTTATATCGTACAATATACTAAAACACGAATACTATGCTTTCTTAGGTAATCGTTAAATATCGTGGTCTTGCCATACTCTATTGTTGACATACAATATATCGTTACACTCCGCGGCTGACCACTACTGTGAGTTTATAGCCCCACTTTGTAACACCCCCAAAATACCGCAGCGGAAGACTGTGTCAATGGGGTGCTACTTCATAATACAAAGTACAATGTATAGAAAACGACCTCTAAATAAGACGTTTTGAAAAGTTACCATTCGATTAATGAGAAAAGAGTTACAACATAAGTTCTGAAGTACAATACATAAGTGTTTTTAAAACATATCGAATGGTAATAATAAAAGCATAAGTCTTCAAAATATGCCAAGCGACTCTATGCTCCATGCAACAGCTATCATCTTATAGACCTGAGATAAACATGCTAAAAAGTGTCAACACAATGGTTGGTGAGTTCATAGAGTTTGTTTAACATGTAAAGCCTTTAAAGAATGTTCACACATCAAAGGCATTGTAAATCCACTCAGTTCCAAGTTCCGCCCATACAAAACTTGCAACCTGTGTGTTTACAACCCACTGCTAAAATATAGTACATTTTATAGTTAAGCACACATACAGACATAATAATTCACATTATTGCACTTAGTGTTGCTCCGTCTATATTGGGAGACTTTCAAGTTGGACTGCTCCGTTTATGTTGGGAGACTTATCATCGTCGAACGAGGGGACTGCTCCGTGTATGTTGGGAGACTTATCATCGTCTTATCATGTGAACGAGGGGACTGCTCCGTATATATTGGGAGACTTATCATCGTCTTAAGTATAACACAATCAAGTATAACGCAATCAAGTATAACGCAATCAAGTATAATGCAATCAAGTATAACGCAATCAAGTATAATGCAATCAAGTATAATGCTTTGAGTATTTGTAAAATAGTATAAAGCAAATGTTTGAGCATGTATCTCCCCCAAAGAGTTTGTAAAACAATTAAACGGGTAAAAGTGGGGCTACGAACTCACCTTAAAAATGATATCACAACGTATAACGGAGTCGATGGATAAGCCTGGAAGTCTCTACGTATAACCTAGAATATGATGTCAACTCTTAGATTCAGAATAATGCCTAAGAAAACATGAACGAGCCTATATATGCCATTATATTGATCATGACGTAGTATTTGTATGTTTGTTTATAAAAATGGTTTTCGTTTGTATATCTCGTACTACTGTTCGGGCCATCATAATTCAGAGGTCATGCAGTAAACGTTCGAGGAGCTAGGACACTTTAATTCGTAAATCCAACAACTCGTCGATCCGTTTACCCAAATGAACCCCTCACATGAAGTTCCCTAGTGTTGTAGTGCTTAATACGTAAAACATGTATTTTAATTATTTGATTATATGCTATATTAAGAGTTTATAAATATAAATAAACTAACAAAGTTTATAAGTATTTAAATAAGTTTGAGTTATATATACTTACCTTAAAATAGAATGCTTGAATATTATGGAAAAATAAAATATTAACGGAGCTTCGACGTAGACTTTGCAATCTTTGAAAACCCACGACTATTAGAAGATTATAACAACGCCTTCTTGAGAACCCGAAAAAGAAAAGAAGATTATAACGACGTCTTTTTGGAGACTTGAAGATATTTGAAGATTATAACGACTTTTTCTAGAAAACTTCCAAGAACGAAGATCAAACGCTAGTTTTCTTCAAGAACACATGAATGTTCTTACAAGATCTATAAGAAATGCCTTAGGGTTTTAGGACTTTGATAGATAAAGAGGTGTGGTGCAAGAAAATATGTAGTGTTTTGCTTGGTATTTATAGGAAAAATTTAGGAGTTAACTATATATTGGGTTAAAACTAACCATGGTTAAATTATATACTTGTAATGATCTAAAGAATGATCAAATATCCTCCCTACATGTGTTTTTACACGTTTCAATGGTGAGGTGGTGATAAGTATGGAATTTCTTGATATTATCTTGAGTTTAGAGTAAGATTTGGTTCCGTTAAATGCCAACCGAAGTCATAAAACGTAAAACCGGGTATCGTAAAAATATGAAATTTGAAGGAATGATGAAACTCATCATTATACTCCATATAAAAATATAAAATGGTTGATAAGTCTCATTGGGTGCAAAACGCTGCTTAAAGCTGGAAATACGGGTCAAAAACGCGTAATTCGCAGTTTGTCGGAAAAGAACGAAATTTCGGGGAAACGACCGTGAATTTATTTAGAGTAGACTAAAATTAGTCTAAAAGTGATATGAGATATAAAAATTTGGTTTTCGTCGTACGCGGGATAACTTAACAGTTATTCGTGAAGTTTAAAATTTACGCGATTTAAGAAAAAGGTAGAACGTACAAGGTTAATTTCTTTATGGTCAAAGGAGGAGGGAAATATGTTTGACTTTTTCGAAAATATAAAAGTTTCTATTCATCTTAGGAAATATAGTGCAGGAATCGTTAAGTCTGGATGTAAGTAGAATCGTTTAAAACGTAAGTTTAGTTTCGTACTGCGCTGGGCTTATTTGGTAACATAAAAATAAATCTTAAAAATTCTCAAATTAATCATGAGTGATCTAAAAATTTATCTGATGCGGGGAAAATTGTCGGAGTTGGTTTTCGATATGCGCGGGATATCTAAATGGTGTACCGTCCAAAACGAAACTTTAAAACGATGTTTTCTTAATAACTTTTGCGAAAATGATCTAACGATTGTCGAACTCTCAGGTCATTACTAAAATAATTTATCCTACGAGAATGTGAAATAAAAATTTTACGGATGAATAGTGAAAGTGAATAGTAAAAGTGAATAGTAAATTCTCGAAAATGCGAATTGTTACAGTACCTACCCCTTAAAAGAAATTTCGTCCCGAAATTTAATGCATCTAGGTTTCTAATCTACCAAGGCATGAATAAAGCTAATTTGCGTACTAGAATAGAACAATGCGGTAGGATAAGGCACGTACTTGTTTATGTATTGCGGGCTTCCTTAGTACCTAAATAGTATGCTCGACCCCGAGGTGGACTAACATTGACTCCATGATTTGGGTTATTTCCTTCAAGCATTACGGCTAGAGTCGGGTTATCCAGTACTTGTCTCTGTGCCCCATTCAACTTAGGACAATTAATTCGGAAGTGGTTTGGGCTGTTACACTCATAGCATGTCTTTTGGTTATTTCTCATATTGACTGTATTCATCGGTGTTACCTGCCTCACAACTGATTTACAATGGTTTGAAAAATGGCCAATCTGTTTGCAATTATAACACGTAGGGCAGGGCTCAGACCCCTGATGATGATAAGGACATTTAACACATTTGGGTGATGTACCCTCATAACGTCTCTGACTAGAAACAGTTGCCGCAAATCCTCTTGCCCTCTTGTTATCAAACATTGTACCCATTTGCTCGACTGATTCACCCGCTCCCTTCCTTTTATCATTGTTTTTCAAAGCTCCATTCCTAACCATCTCATCTGTTAAGGTCCCTGCTCTTAGTATCGCACTTTGAATTGTAGAAGGCTCGGTTGTTTTTATTGTCCCACGAATCTCGGGAACAAGACCATAGATGTACCTTTCAATCCTCTTGGATTCAGGGGTAACCAGATGAGGAACTAGTTTTGCTAATTCATGAAACCGGTCCGTGTAGGCTGCATGACCAGCCCCTACCATAGAGTGATGATAAAGTTCATCTTCTAGCTTTTGCATCTCATTATCCGGGCAGTACTCTTCTTTCAGCAGTGCTTTAAAGTCGTCCCATGTCATGCCTACAGCTGCTTCTCTTCCCCTAGCTTGAATCTGCGTGTTCCACCATGTCAATACCTTTCCTGACATCAAGCACGAGGCATACTTCACCCTTTGGTGGATTGCACAGTTACTGATGTCGATCACTGACTCCATCTTCTCGACCCATCGTGTATATGCCAATGCACCTCCTTTACCATCAAATTCAACTGGCTTACATGCTGTAAATTCCTTATACGTACACCCAGTCCTATTGTTGTTGTTAATGCCATTCCCTCCTATATTATTGGTGGTGTCATTTATGCTTCCGTGGTTTCCCGAATTATTGATGTGATTGCCAACTTGGGTGACTATAGTGGGAAGTAGGTTTTGTAGTTGTTGGGCAATAATGGCAGAGAAATCAGGATTTCCACCATCGTTACTATGGTCACTATTGTCGTGACCATCTCCTCTACCTCCACGTCCACCAGTTCTTCCACCCCGTGGTGTTGCACCACCTCGGCCAGTGCTACGAGTTACTCTCTTAGGTCCCATGATTTCTACAAGGAAGGACATTTTCAATGTCGATATGAGGTAAGTTCCTGGACTACTTAATCTTAAATCATTCCTAATTTGAGTCAACGTTGATTAATGCAATCATGATCAGATATGTCCACGTGGGTCGTGATGCATTTATAATTATGTTGGCCACCATAATTATAATTGCCTCCTTTCACACGTGTACATATTACCACACACGCATATCTCAGCGATAGACATTCCTTAAATGAATGGACATTCTACCGCTTGATCCTAAATGATGGAGGAGTGGTGTAGTGTGGGTATCTAGTGAGTGTTACACTCAGTACATAGAAATTTCCTTTAGGTGCTAAAATCACGAAAAGATTAGTCTCTAACATTTCTCAGAAGTATCTACAGGAGAACTCCCATCCTTGGGCAAATCATCAAATATCTACAGCTAAATAATAAACTTTATTTAACTTAATCTCGTGTCTCATCAAACAAGAACTGTCACAAGATCAAGTTATATAACCACTTATTACCAAGCTTCACATTTTTGAAGACTTGACTAAATTCTGGGATTTCTCCATTAGTACAAAAACATATCATCCAATAGTGTAGATCTAACAAACAACTAACAAGAAGCATATGCGCACGAAGTGTGTGTAAGGCAAATAAAGAGGAGAGTCTTAATGTATAAAGTAGTTATAGTCTAGGTACTAAATGCAACCTAGTTCTCTATAACCAAGTCTCTGATACCAATCTGTAACACCCCCAAAATACCGCAGCGGAAGACTGTGTCAATGGGGTGCTACTTCATAATACAAAGTACAATGTATAGAAAACGACCTCTAAATAAGACGTTTTGAAAAGTTACCATTCGATTAATGAGAAAAGAGTTACAACATAAGTTCTGAAGTACAATACATAAGTGTTTTTAAAACATATCGAATGGTAATAATAAAAGCATAAGTCTTCAAAATATGCTAAGCGACTCTATGCTCCATGCAACAGCTATCATCTTATAGACCTGAGATAAACATGCTAAAAAGTGTCAACACAATGGTTGGTGAGTTCATAGAGTTTGTTTAACATGTAAAGCCTTTAAAGAATGTTCACACAGCAAAGGCATTGTAAATCCACTCAGTTCCAAGTTCCGCCCATACAAAACTTGCAACCTGTGTGTTTACAACCCACTGCTAAAATATAGTACATTTTATAGTTAAGCAAACATACAGACATAATAATTCACATTATTGCACTTAGTGTTGCTCCGTCTATATTGGGAGACTTTCAAGTTGGACTGCTCCGTTTATGTTGGGAGACTTATCATCGTCGAACGAGGGGACTGCTCCGTGTATGTTGGGAGACTTATCATCGTCTTATCATGTGAACGAGGGGACTGCTCCGTATATATTGGGAGACTTATCATCGTCTTAAGTATAACACAATCAAGTATAACGCAATCAAGTATAACGCAATCAAGTATAATGCAATCAAGTATAACGCAATCAAGTATAATGCAATCAAGTATAATGCTTTGAGTATTTGTAAAATAGTATAAAGCAAATGTTTGAGCATGTATCTCCCCCAAAGAGTTTGTAAAACAATTAAACGGGTAAAAGTGGGGCTACGAACTCACCTTAAAAATGATATCACAACGTATAACGGAGTCGATGGATAAGCCTGGAAGTCTCTACGTATAACCTAGAATATGATGTCAACTCTTAGGTTCAGAATAATGCCTAAGAAAACATAAACGAGCCTATATATGCCATTATATTGATCATGACGTAGTATTTGTATGTTTGTTTATAAAAATGGTTTTCGTTTGTATATCTCGTACTACTGTTCGGGCCATCATAATTCAGAGGTCATGCAGTAAACGTTCGAGGAGCTAGGACACTTTAATTCGTAAATCCAACAACTCGTCGATCCGTTTACCCAAATGAACCCCTCACATGAAGTTCCCTAGTGTTGTAGTGCTTAATACGTAAAACATGTATTTTAATTATTTGATTATATGCTATATTAAGAGTTTATAAATATAAATAAACTAACAAAGTTTATAAGTATTTAAATAAGTTTGAGTTATATATACTTACCTTAAAATAGAATGCTTGAATATTATGGAAAAATAAAATATTAACGGAGCTTCGACGTAGACTTTGCAATCTTTGAAAACCCACGACTATTAGAAGATTATAACAACGCCTTCTTGAGAACCCGAAAAAGAAGATTATAACGACGTCTTTTTGGAGACTTGAAGATATTTGAAGATTATAACGACTTTTTCTAGAAAACTTCCAAGAACGAAGATCAAACGCTAGTTTTCTTCAAGAACACATGAATGTTCTTACAAGATCTATAAGAAATGCCTTAGGGTTTTAGGACTTTGATAGATAAAGAGGTGTGGTGCAAGAAAATATGTAGTGTTTTGCTTGGTATTTATAGGAAAAATTTAGGAGTTAACTATATATTGGGTTAAAAACTAACCATGGTTAAGTTATATACTTGTAATGATCTAAAGAATGATCAAATATCCTCCCTACATGTGTTTTTACACGTTTCAATGGTGAGGTGGTGATAAGTATGGAATTTCTTGATATTATCTTGAGTTTAGAGTAAGATTTGGTTCCGTTAAATGCCAACCGAAGTCATAAAACGTAAAACCGGGTATCGTAAAAATATGAAATTTGAAGGAATGATGAAACTCATCATTATACTCCATATAAAAATATAAAATGGTTGATAAGTCTCATTGGGTGCAAAAACGCTGCTTAAAGCTGGAAATACGGGTCAAAAACGCGTAATTCGCAGTTTGTCAGAAAAGAACGAAATTTCAGGGAAACGACCGTGAATTTATTTAGAGTAGACTAAAATTAGTCTAAAAGTGATATGAGATATAAAAATTTGGTTTTCGTCGTACGCGGGATAACTTAACAGTTATTCGTGAAGTTTAAAAATTACGCGATTTAAGAAAAAGGTAGAACGTACAAGGTTAATTTCTTTATGGTCAAAGGAGGAGGGAAATATGTTTGACTTTTTCGAAAATATAAAAGTTTCTATTCATCTTAGGAAATATAGTGCAGGAATCGTTAAGTCTGGATGTAAGTAGAATCGTTTAAAACGTAAGTTTAGTTTCGTACTGCGCTGGGCTTATTTGGTAACATAAAAATAAATCTTAAAAATTCTCAAATTAATCATGAGTGATCTAAAAATTTATCTGATGCGGGAAAATTGTCAGAGTTGGTTTTCGATATGCGCGGGATATCTAAATGGTGTACCGTCCAAAACGAAACTTTAAAACGATGTTTTCTTAATAACTTTTGCAAAAATGATCTAACGATTGTCGAACTCTCAGGTCATTACTAAAATAATTTATCCTACGAGAATGTGAAATAAAAATTTTACGGATGAATAGTGAAAGTGAATAGTAAAAGTGAATAGTAAATTCTCGAAAATGCGAATTGTTACACACTTTTTACTACTTAATTGTTTTACAAACCCTTGGAGGAAATACATGCTTTATTTTAAATCGAACACATTGCTTTGAAATTATACTTGAATGTATTATTTGTACTAAGTACCAATATTGCCAATCTTATGTCCCTATTATCATGAACCATTAATCACTTGCGAGTGAACGCGAATAATGTGGATAAATCTATCGGGATTGACGAATCCCGTTTGTGTTGACCGGGTAGGCAAACAAACGCACTCTATTTGAAGATCCGTAGGTTTAATGGTAAATTACCTATTAGGGCAACTGTTACTATTATATCAAAGCTGTTAACGTTTCGGTGTCATGAGCTTAGTGCAATAATATTTGTTTTGTTTTCTAAACTATGAATGTGAGACTAATTACCTCACGCTACGAATATTGTGTTCAACCATCAAACAAACTCTACAAATTTCACTCAACCTTTGTGCTGACAGTTTTAAGCATGTATTTCAGGTCCATAATGTCGGAAGCTGGGACGGAGAAGCACGGTTACTCAAGAAGGCTATAAATTCCATTATCATTCGAAAACCAATTTAATGTATTTTGTAAACTTGGAACCATTTGGGACCTCATTTTTGTAAACTCTGACATTTATATAAATCGAATGATAAATCTTTTATAACGACTCCATTAGAGTTCGCTTTCTATTGTTATGACTGTTGTGCCATGAAGTAACACTCAGTTTGTATTTCACTGCGTATCACGAAATTGGGGGTGTTACACTACCCAACATGACTTCATGCATTATGTCATGCAATGGGTCATGGGTTATGGATCATGCTCCATGGGTATGGGTCATGGACTTTGGGTTTTACCCAACTACATTCAATCTATCTAGTTAATGGGTCAAGTACTTAGATTCTTACCCATTGTAATATATACTAGGTATATATATATATATTTATATATATATATATATATATACCTATTATGTAAACACTAGTTGTTATACATATGCATTTTTATAACATGAAAACACTATTACTTGTTTAGTGTTTTATATGAAAATGTAAGTATGTTAGCAAACTATTGGCTCAAACTATTTACGTATTTTATTTGTTTCGTTAAAATGATTTTACGTTTGTTATCGACAAAACATTAGAAGATCGTAAAATATAAATAAACGTTTTTACAGCTTATTTGTATTAACAAGAACGTTCAACAACAGAGGTTTGCAGACATAGAACAAGAAAAAAAAAGGAATAAGGTGACAATCGATGACCTTCAGCTCGAAGATCCCCAACACCAAAAGGTAGTATTTGATCTCCTTCAATAATTTTTAACAAGTAAACATGACTAATGTACATTTCGCTATTATCCCAGAATGTCCGATTTACAGTAATAGCAACAATCGATCGAATTAACACAAAAAGACCCTGGTACTTTAATAAGTGCCCCTAATGCCATACCAAAATACATGAACCCTATCCACACGCCCATTGCCGAGGATTAAATCCTTCAACAGAACCAGAATACAGGTAACGAATAATGAATATAACAAATGCTATAAGTTACGGCACTCACATTCTTTGACTCACACATATTTGACTTATACCTATCAGAGTTACTCTTTTAAAGCCTATATCCGTTACAACACCGGCGAGATAATGCTCACATGCTTTAGAGACGAAGCAAACTATAGAGTAAAATACTACAATGAACTCATGAATGATCTTAGAAATAAGGACCCCTACAAGCCTCATAAAGACTTGACTGATTTGGAATGGACCACTCACCTGTTTCAGTTGCACGTCATTCTAGAAAACACAAAAGAGAAAAACAATTATGTACTAGACACCACTTTTGATAACAGACAACCACTGCTACTGGCTGCAGCCCCACAGACCGGAATACAAGCTGCAGATATACCAACTGCCAGTACACTGCCTTCAGCAGCCACACCAGGCGAACCTACTGTTGGGATTTTAGAACTATGTTAACCAATTAACCTCTACGAGTACGCATCTGATAAGGATCTAGTAAGCGCAATTAGGTTAAACACGTAATTAATAAACAATTAATTAATATAACAATTAATTAGTAAAAGGGATAAAAGAAAACCTAACCTTTCGTGGAAATTGGACGCAAGTGTGACAAACAAGAAAACCACTACGAAACCCTAGTGTCTAAATTAGACACCTCTACGAGTATCACACACAACACGAAAACCGTATACGTTCGATAAAGAAGCGAGTCGAGAACATATTAAAACCCATCAACACTTGACTCACTTGAATATAACACGAAAAAGAATACCACCAAGTACCACAACTTTTTTCTTATCCGAGGTCCAAAAATAGCCTAAGAAACTGTTTTAATATTACCCGATATCGGACAACACGCCCGATATTGTTTTGCTTTGCTGTCCGAGAACCAACCCATGAACAGGAAACAAATCCCACCTGCTGCTGCTATTCGAAGACAAGGAACCAACATAGAAACTACTAATAAAACTCTAAACGTTTGAATCAATAAAAGATGCAAGTTTAGAACATGGAACAAAACCTATAAACCTTAATCAACTTTGAAGAAAATCGAATAAGAAGTTGAGCTGGAACTTCGACTGGTTTAGAGTAGTTTTAGGGATATATAATAGTCGTACAATGCATGCAATTGAGGTGTGTGTGTGTTTGCTTATATAGCAAACTTAACTGATTCTTTGTTTGAGCCAAAACTTGGTCAACAAGTCTTAAACCCAATCAAAAACCCACTTCCCTTTTCTGCCCGATCAGATGGATCCCCAAGGGCCCAAGCCAGTCCATATTCAAACCAAGTCATGTCCAAGAATAGTCCATGGGTCGTTCAAATTAATCGGGTCAAGAACATGCAAAACGGGTATATATAATTCAAGTATAAAATACGTTCGACACGTATACTCGTGTTTATCGTGTGTGCCCCCATAGGCTCACACACTCTTAGCTATTTACGTGTGTTTACAAATCCCACAAACCAACACCTACACTAACAGAGACTGTTACGACAGAAGAAGCACTGACCCAAGCAGGAAGTTCAGGTACCGAACCGACAGCAGGAAAGATCCACTCCGAAAGCAATTATTTCAAGAAGAAAAAGAACACGAGTCTGGCGCAACAAAAAAAACTAGGCGTAAGTGTCTATGATCATTACAGGTAGCTAGAAACATGTCCCACTAACCAAAGTAGATCTATGATATCCTTTGTACAATAGCACACCATACTACAAAAGACTGTTGTGTACTGTAATGGGTCGTCATGGTCGGCACTTATGTAGATAAGTATATATGTACCTGCTACCGAACTATACACACTATGTAACTGTAGTCGTTCTACCACTAGAATCCTTTTGTAGACAAATGGTCTTTTGATATTAGTAAAGTTTGTAATACATGTCCACACAGTTATGCGCGACAGTATGACCCAATTATGAACACTATTTAGCTATTGAAAACTTCCTTTAGATCTATTATATTTAGACAATGATTTATTGCGTTATATATATAAAATCCGGCAAATTTTTAGCTATTGTAAATTCTCTATTAATCTACACAGATGATAAGAATAAGCAACCAAGCACAATTTTAGTAGAGTTACCTACCACTTATTTTATCATTTGATTCTCTGCACTTTTAGTCTTCAAAATTTCCTTTTAGTCGACGCCTTACCCCATAAAAGGTACCTTCATCACATCAATATTCATCATTGAATTCAGCCTTTTCTCATAAAATATCTTAAAATGATAAAGTGTAGTTACTTTTTCCAACAATATTTATAGTATCTGCAGACGAGTTGGCACATGAATCATCGAAGTCAAACAACGCAAAATCACTAGCATTTGGTCAAACACCTGAAGGACCACCTACTTCAACAAAAATATCGGATTTCATGGGTTGGGATCCTGATCAAGAAGATACATAGATAATGGATGACTTCTACGATAACAAATTTGTTGAGGATATAGCCAACGTTAAGGTTATCATCAGATCTATTGCCATTCTGACCAAAAAAATATGAAAAAGCAAAAGGTTTACAAACCAAGCAGCCAAAATCAGGTGATTAACAAGTTCCAAACTATTAATAGGTTCAACAGAAACAAGGAACTAACAAAAGACTGAACACAAAGAGTAGGAAATAGGATTACAAAAAGTACATTATGCATCAAACGTGTATGTTCCAAACAAAACTGTAAAGTGGTTTATAGGATTTACCCGTACAGTCAAACAAAACATTTTTATATAACATACGAGATTTGCCTGCGTTCAACCTTCTGCACAGTTAGTTAGTTTGAAGTATGGTTGTACAGTTAGTTTTGATATTCATCTCTTTCGACCCTGTGGTGACTATGGTACAAAAAAGTTATGGTGCGTAGGTGATTGAAGCTCCAAATCCGCAGCCAAGCCAGCATGATGCTTGAACGTGTCTAGGTTCCTTTGAAACGAGGTTAAGTGGGTTGGCTCTATAGTTATATAACTAAAACTTGATGCCAGAGATTATATGAAACTCTTAAAACAAAAATACAAACCCGTATATACATATCTTACTACTCATAAACTAATATATTCAAAGAATAGTCATAACACATGTCGGCATATTATCCTATTATGAATATAATCCTATCACCAAACTGATAATAAAGTAAATAGACAATTATATGCAATTATTAATACTAAAATACAAAGAATATTCACAAGTCATGCCGAAAATACAAATCTATGAGGTTTTTAAAATGTCATTTCTTCAACACATTTTAAATCACTTCTATCTCTAGCAATTCGTAAAGCAATACAATTAAAGATTAATCACAAGTCATGCCCGCCTTTAGGTGGGCTTTGCCGGCTAGTGTGTGTGTGTATATATATATATATAGAGTAGGGATCCAGTAAGAAGTAAATTAAAATAAGAAGTGGTGAGAAGTGACCAAAACCACGCATTTGAGATGCAACGACTTGCATTGGATGCATTTCTATTCATATAGATGCAACATCTTGAGTTTCAAAAGTTAATTTGATGTATAGATGGTGCAAATTGATTTTCATGATTTTGGCACGTGCAGAGGAACAAAAAACAAGAGAAATCATGAAATGCATCGAATATACGTATATGCATCTAATTAAAAGCTAGAAAACACATTATTGTGCGTTATAATGCATCTAAGATTATAGGGATGCATCTAATTTAGGTCGATGCATCTCGGATTTGCGGTTATAGTTCTTCTTATTCCTTCTTATTTTAAGTAATCTTCTTATTTGATCATAACTCTATATATATA
Source organism: Chrysanthemum makinoi (assembly GCA_910596185.1). Classification (NCBI taxonomy): domain Eukaryota; kingdom Viridiplantae; phylum Streptophyta; class Magnoliopsida; order Asterales; family Asteraceae; genus Chrysanthemum; species Chrysanthemum makinoi. The sequence goes on from OU343219.1 coordinate 108,287,319, forward strand.
TATATATATATATATATATATATATATATATATATATATATATATATATATATATATATATATATATATATATATATCTAGATCAAATAAGATCAAACTTAAAGTTGTTAAAATGAGATCAAACTAAAATTTGACAATAACACTCTCTGTTAGTTCAAATATTACGATATTTAATCTATACAGTCTCGTTTGTTTTGTTGATGACAAACATGTAACTTGTAATACATAACGTAAAATGTATAAGTTACGCGTAATCTTATTTTGTCTCAACATACTTTTGGCATCTCTCGACGTCTCAAATCCTTGTATACTACAACACAGGTTCGTACATGATTATTATGATCAAACCCCTAATAAACCATTAAACATGTTTAGTTAAATAGTTTGTATAAAGCCAAAACCATTTTTATAAAACATATATAAGTAACATTTGTTACTTACACTTTTATAAAATATATGGCCTTAAAACTAGTTAAGTAAATGGTTAATAAAATAGGATGGATTATTCATAACCCATGACCTATTACCCATTACCCATGATCCATAACTCATAACCCATTGTCTAGGTTCATTGTATCTAGTTGGGTACCCATGACCCAAAGTCCATGACCCATAACTCAAGACCCATGTGCATTAATTACATCATGCATTAAATGTGCATTAATGTGTATTACATCATGCATGCCATCACAATGGGTAAAATCCATGACCCATGATCCAAAGTCCATAACCCATGACCCAAGATGTCTTTGACATCATGCATAACATCTCAATGGGTAAAATCCATGACCCATGACCCAAAGTCCATGGCCCATGACCCAAAGACCATAACACATGACCCAAGATGTCTTTGACATCATGCATGACATCACATAGCTTCTTTGCCTATAAATAGCAAACCATTTCTTCTTTGTTTCTCACACCTTTTCACACACTTTCTCTCCACCATTTCTAACATATTTAGATTAGTAGGAAACATGTAAAACACCATTATCTCATATAATCATAATGCTTCTAACTTTCATTTGTTGTAAGCATACTCCCGAAGTGATCCTCCAAAGCAAGCCTAGAGATCTTGCATCCTTACCTACTGAAGTGATCATCTATCACAAGCATACAAGCACATGAAGATCTTCTACAACAAGCTTGGGAAACTTGTCATCTTTATTCATGGAAGACTAACAGCATTGTTAATACAAATAAGCCGTAAAAGCGTTTATTTATATTTTACGATCTTCTAATCTTTTGTCGATAACAAACGTAAAATCATTTTAACGAAACAAATAAAATACGTAAATGGTTTGAGCTAATAGTTTCTAACACACTTACGTTCTCACATAAAACACTAAAACAAGTATAAGTGATTTTATGATTTAGTATTACATATGTACAACAACTAGTGTTTACATATTTGGGTAAAATATACACATAACTAGTATGTAGTATATTGGGTAATATAAATGGGTAGAAACTTAAGTGTCATAACCCATTGACCAAATACATTGAATGTAGTTGGGTACAACCCAAAGTCCATGACCCATATCCATGGAGCTTGACCCATAACCCATGGTAGTGACCCATACCCGTTTGACAAGGTGCATTGCACTCTTGAGATACATTGTATCTAATAAAAGACCCATGGATCAACCCATAACCCATGACCCATAACCAAAATACCCATGGACAAAGAGGAGCGTCCCACGGATCCCTAGCTTTATGCTAGACGGATCCCTTGTGGGAGGGATCTGTGGGATCCGGGGAACATTAGGCATTTTCTCTCTATAAATAGTGAGCCATTTCTTCATTGTCTCTTACCCCTTTCTAACATACTTTCTCCTTGAGTTAAAAACTCTCTAACCCCAGATCCAAGTGATCTATGTTTGTAGTTTTGTTTTTGTGCGTGATTCTCTAGGTTCCTCTTAAAAGCGAGATCACCACCTTTGAAGTCAAGCAAGCTCAAGTCCATGAGTTGCCATGTTTCCTCATCATCAAGACTAATAAAGTCCTCTTGTTGATGGTTCTTTTCTTTCTTCTAAGAAGTGTAGTGTTGAATACATTAGTGAAAGATGTCTCAAGTGCCAAGACGAAGACATTAGTGAAAGGTGTCGATCGTCCGTATTGTAGGCATTAGTGAAGGGTGCCTAGAAGTCAAGTCATAAGACATTAGTGAAGGGTGTCTTGAAGATCTAGTTAAAGGCATTAGTGAAATGTGCCTAATATGTACATTCGATATGGTGTGTTTCGATGTACAAGATAGATTAGTATTGGGTCAAAGGATATTGTTATCCTTGTTGACATTATAAGGAGTAGATCTCCTTTGGGGTTAGTTAATTGGTGTAGTGTTGGGTAGTAGTTCCTCCATTGTAATAGAACTCGGTACTTACCCTAGTACCGGATAAAGGGTAGGCGACGTTGTGATAGGTGTGGTTCACCTTGGTGTGAAAGAACCCGGTGGTTAGCCTAGTACCGGAAAAAGAGTACGCAACGTTGTGAAGGTTTCTCCACCATAAGGAGTCGGTGTTGTGTAGTGATTACGAACTCTCAAGTAGGTGACTCGGGGAGTGGAGTAGGGCAAGGAAGGTGTCCTTGTAGCCGAACCACTATAAATACTCGCGTTGTGGTTTTGTGCTTCTTACTCTTATCTTTTCATTACATATTTATACTTCTATATGTTTGTTTATCAACATCCAACACACATCCAAATAGATTGACATAAGTCGATCTAAATAGTTTAAAACGAGTTTTAATTGGCAAAACTATTCAACCCCCCTTTTAGTTTTCCACAATTGGCATCAGAGCTTCGTTACCAAGTTTTTTAAAGTATATTGTACTTTAAAAACTTGATACGATCCATGGTTAATTGAAAACTACAAAGAAAGGTTTTATTTTTTCTCTTAAAAACAAACACCATGTCTTTTAAAACTCTTTGTTTGGATGTTGATTAGATGACAATATTTTTCTTATTATTTAATCTTCTTTTAATCGCACTAATATTCTTTGTCATGTTGCTTAGTTAAAGCTCATACCTACCAAGTCATAGGAATCACTTTGTAACAAGAATACCTTCCCTAAGAAGGTATCTTAAGCACAAAGGAGCCAGAATTGTCTTCTGACATTTGTTGTGTCATTTGTAAAGACATTCCTAAGTGCATTAGAGGTATAACTTTCCACTTATCTCTATATAACATTAGCTTGATAAATAAGTATGCTTACATAGGTATTTATATGATTATCTTTTGTGCATATACATGTATTACATGTAGCTTCATTAGGAAGCCTTTTCTCATATACGTGTTACTTTTTCATCTAAAGTCATGGTATATAAAACGTGTGTTTTATTTCACTTAATCCCAAAATCATATCTTTCTAATAATAAAACAAACACAAATCTCAAAAATTCCTCCTTCCCCATAAATAAACCCACCGTCGTCCACTCTATCAAATCCCCACTTTTTCAAATCTTCCACTTTCAAAAATTACCTCTCACTCAAAACTTCATCTTCCTCTTCATCTCATCTCATCTCAAACCAAGACCAAGAAGGTTCATCATCAATATGGTTTACATCGCCCTCATGCTCATCGCCTTAACACTCATCGCTCTTGTGTTCCCTATGATGAAGTTCACGACATTTACTTTGTGTTGTTAATCTACATTGGGGTTATATACCCAATCTGTTAATACAAATAAACCGTAAAAACGTTTATTAATATTTTGCGATCTCTTTGTGTTTTGTTGATAACAAATGTAATGTTATCTTAAGTATAATTATAAGGATACATGTTATTTTTGTAAAGCATTTACATATAGCCATTTAAATACAAAAATGTAATAATTAAGCATTTGTTGTAATAGTTTATTAGGATGGGTAAAAACCATAACCCATGGACCATAACCCATAGATCTTAACCCATACCAATGATGACTTGATACAATGTATACTTAGATACATTGAATCTAAAGAAAACCCATGGACCAACCCATAACCCATGACCCATAACCAAAAAACCCATGGGCAAGAGGAGCGTACCACACATCCCTAGGATTACACTAGACGGATCCCAAGTGGAAGGGATCCGTGGGATCCGTGGAACAGAGGAGAAATTTTCCTATAAATAGAGAGCCATTTCTTCATTCTAACTCACCCCTCTTCTTACTAAATCTCTCATACACTCTCATTCTCTTCTAACATATAGATCACTTGATCTAGAGAGTTGTTCTTCTTTCTTTCTATTTGTGATCCTCATATAGGTCCTTCTCTAAGGCGAGATCACGAGCATTCTACAAGTCATCCAAGCAAGGGGTCCTTGATTGATTTGTCACTCCGCAAGATTTCTGTAGCGAAGATCTTGTATTTGATATTTCACATATTTGTTGTGTAATAGTTGTGTTGGTTTGGTCCACCGTGCTACGGACTCGGTATCTAGCTTTGTACCGAAAAAAGTGTAAGCAACGTTGTGAAGGCTTCTCCGCCAAGTGAAGGAGTTTGTTGACATAGTGCTTGAACTCTCGAGTAGGTGACTCGGGGAGTGGAGTAGGGCAAGGAAGGTGACCTTGTAGCCGAACCACTATAAATCGGTTGTGTCATTTCTATCCCTTAACTTTATTTATTTGCTTGCATTATCATTAGATCTATACGTTCTCAACATCCATACGATTTCACATAATATCAAATCTAAAGTTTTTGAAATCAACTTAAAATCGGCAAAACTATTCAACCCCCCCTTCTAGTTTTCCACAATTGGCATCAAGAGCTAAGTTTATAAAAGTTTTAAAATAAAATTGTATTTTAAGAACTTTTCGATCACTATGGGTTCTGAAAATTATAAGGAAGGGCAATCTATGCAACGACCACCACTACTTGAAACTAATGGTTTTATATATTGGAAAAATAGATTCGAAACATATGTGAAGTCTAAAGATATTGATCTTTGGTACATTATTGTTGAAGGTGATTTTGAGGCTACCTCAAATGATGATAAAGGAAATTTAGTTCACATACCTCATGATAAACTAAATGATGAAATGAAGAAAAAGCTTTCTAAAAATAGTGAAGCAAAAATGGTTTTATATAATGCTTTACCGAAAAAGGAATTCGAAAGAATTTCTATGTTTAAAACCTCTAAAGAAATTTGGAATTCTTTAGTTGTAACTCATCAAGGCAACCAACAAGTTAAAAATAATAAAATTGATTTATTTGTTCAACAATATGAACAATTTTCAATATCGGATGAGGAAACTATAGATCATTCATTTGCTAACTTTAATACTATTATTACATCTTTACAAGCACTTGATGAATCTTTTTTAGCCGTAACCATGTTAGGAGATATCTAAGGGCACTTCCATCGAAGTGGAGATCCAAGGTGACGGCAATCGAAGAGTCAAAAGATTTGACAATCCTCACCCTCGATGAACTCATAGGCAACCTAAAAGTCTACGAGCTTGTCCTTGCTAAAGATTCCGAAGCCTCAAAGGTGAAAGAGAAACACAAATCTCTTGCCCTTAAAGCCAAAAAGGCTTCGAGCGATGAGGAGAACTCATCTTCGAGTAGTGACGACGAAGAGTACGCTATGGCGGTAAGGGACTTTAAAAAGTTCTTTAGAAGAAAGGGTAGATACGTCAAACAACCGTATGACGATAAGAAAGGCTTTCGGAAAAGCAAAGAGGACGAGAAGCCAAAGGATGATCGTACTTGCTTTAAATGTGGGGACCCAAACCACTTTATTAGTAAGTGTCCCAAACGGGATGATCAAAAGGCGTTCGTGAGCGGCACGTGGGGAATGAGCGACGAGGAGGATGAAGAAATTTGTCTTATGGCAAATGACGAGGTATGTCTTGAATACTATAGTAGCTCATCACTTGATGACGACTCATTGCATAATGAATATGATAAACTATGCAATATTAGCTTAAAACTAGTTAACAAAAACAAACTTTTAAAGAGTCAAAATAAACTTTTAGATAAAGAAGTCATAGAATTAAAAGCAAAACTAAATCGTTTAGAGAAAGGTAAAATAGCAAGTGGTGAATGTGAACTTTGCGTTCAACTTCAAACACTAGTGGATCACTTAGATTCTAAAATTGCTAGAATGAGCACGAACACTTTAGATACAATACTCGATAGCGTTAAAACTGGTAACAATCAAAAGGGTCTAGGTAGTCAACAACTTGATCCATCAACTAGTGAAAGTAAAGAAACAAAATTTGTTAAAGAACTAGAAAAACCAGCCACTGTTGTGGCGGATCCCACGGATCCTCTAAAAAGGGAACCGGCTAGTGTAGAAAAAGGGATCCGTGGATCTGCTGTAGCAAACATTAGTAATAATGTAGCTTCTTCATCTAGAACTGAGTTTGTCATAGTTAATAGGAAGAAACCAAATCATGCCACCACTAGACAACCACCTCCAAAATATAATCCTACTTTTGCAAGAAACAAAGCTCCATCTTTTTCAAAACCTAACTCATTTAGGAGACCTAATAATGTTTACCCAAAAAGTAACCATCAAATGGGATGGAATCAAAATATGCAAAACGGTTTTCCCTTTCAAAACTTTGCTCCATGGAATGCATACTCATCTTATCCATACATGTCTAACATGAATGGAATGTTTAACACTAATGGACCCATGAACAAATAGGGACCAAAATTTTGAGTTTATTATTGTGTTAGGTGTGCTTAAAGGTAGACCTAGACCTCGATGAATGGGTCAAGGATAGCGGGTGCACGAGGCACATGACCGGCAATAGGGATCTATTCTCCACATATGAATCCATTAATGGAGGTAATGTGGTGTTTGGAAATAGCAAAAGTAGAATCATCGGTAAAGGTACGATTTCTAACAAATCTCTAACCATTAACGATGTGTGTCACGTAGAAAACCTAAACTTTAATCTCTTAAGTATGGGACAAATATGTGATAAAAAGTGCAATGTACTTTTCACCGAAACCGGTAGTAAGATACTTAAAAATGGCATAACCATAGGAATAGGAATTAGGAAACATGGAGTCTATGTCATTAAAATAGGTAATGAACCTAAAGACAAACTATGTCTTACCTCTATGGATGATACTTCGACCTTATGGCATCGAAGATTGGGTCACGCCAACATGCGACTTCTTCAATCGCTATCATCCAAAGATCTAGTAAGAGATCTACCTAAGTTAAAATATGAACATCATTTTTGTGATGCTTGTAATGTAGGAAAACAAGCTCATTCGAGTCATAAAGCTAAAAACATGGTGTCCACAACTAGGTGTCTAGAATTACTACATATGGATTTATTTGGTCCATCCGCTATCCAAAGTTATGGAGGCAACTACTACACTTTGGTAATAGTGGATGACTACTCTAGGTATACATGGACAAAATTTTTAAAGAACAAAACGGAAACCTTTAACTATTTTGAAATATTAAGCAAAAAGATCCAAAGACAACTAGGAAGTCCCATAGTGTCTATTAGGACGGATCATGGTAGGGAATTCGATAATGAAGTGCAATTCGGAGCTTTTTGTGACGCTAATGGTATTACTCACAACTTCTCGGCTCCACGCACTCCACAATCGAATGGGGTAGTAGAAAGAAAGAATAGAACTCTACAAGAAATGAGTCGAACCATGCTTAATGAACAATCCATACCTCAAAAGTTTTGGTGTAATGCCGTTGATACTTCAACGTATATACTCAATCAAGTCTTGATTAGACCAATCTTAGGAAAAACTCCATATGAGTTACTTTGAGGCAAAAAGCCTACGTTAAATCACCTTAGAGTCTTTGGTAGTAAATGTTTTATTCTTAACACTAAAGATTACCTTACAAAATTTGATCCTAAATCAACCGAATGTATCTTTTTAGGTTATTCGCCAAATAGCAAAGCTTACGTCATATTAAACAAAGAAACAATGAAGGTAGAAGAGTCATTAAATATAAAATTTGATGAAAGTCCACCCAAACCCTCTCCACCTCTTGTCGATGACGAGATTATAGAAAGTGAAGCTATATTAATAAAGAAAAAGATAAGTGAAGAAGAAGAACCTCTAAGTGATGAAATAATAAACATTAAAGAGTCCAAAGATCACCCCGTAGATAAAGTCATAGGAAAACTAAACGAACGAACATTAAGGTCTCAAGTTCAAAACCAAAGTAGCTTGTTTTGTTTCGTTTCAACCTTAGAACCTAAGAATACACAAGAAGCCATAAAAGATGAAAGTTGGGTAATGGCTATGCAAGAAGAACTAAATCAATTTGTTTCTAATGATGTTTGGACACTTGTCCCTCCACCTAGTAATCAAACCATAATAGGAACCAAATGGGTTTATAAAAACAAATTAGATGCAAACGGAGTAGTGTCTAGGAACAAGGCTAGACTCGTTGCTCAAGGGTATAACCAACAAGAGGGAATAGACTTTGATGAGACCTACGCCCCGTGGCTAGATTAGAGTCTATAAGAATACTTCTTGCGTATGCTTGTGCTAATGATCTAAAGCTTTATCAAATGGATGTCAAAAGCGCTTTTCTAAATGGTGTCATAAATGAAGAAGTATATGTAGCTCAACCTCCGGGCTTCATTGATTTTGAAAACCCAAACATGTGTATAAATTAAAGAAAGCCCTTTACGGTCTTAAACAAGCTCCAAAAGCTTGGTATGATAGACTCAAGTCATTTCTAGTTAAACACAACTACACCATGGGGTTAGTTGACAACACACTTTTACTAAGAAAAGAGAGTCACATATAATCATAGTACAAATATATGTAGATGATATTATATTCGGATCCACTTGTCAAGACATGTGTGATGATTTCTCTAAAATCATGCATGACGAGTTCGAGATGAGTATGATGGGAGAACTTAGTTTCTTTCTTGGTCTACAAATAAAACAAGCAGAAGATGGTATCTTCTTCAATCAATCTAAATATATCAAGGAGATGTTAAAGAAATTCGGTCTAGAAGAGTCAAAACCAATTAGGACTCCAATGTTATCCGACACCAAACTCACAAAAGATGAAGATGAAGAATCTGTAGATAATACTAAATATCGTGGCATGATAGGTAGCCTTCTCTACCTCACGGCAAGTAGGCCGGATATCATGTTTAGTGTTTGCTTATGTGCTAGGTTTCAAGAAGACCCTAAAACATCACACCTAGAAGCCGTAAAAAGGATATTTAGATATATTAAGGGTACAACACAATTAGGATTATGGTATCCTAAGGGCACGGGAGTAGAAACAATTGTATATGCAGATTCTGACCATGCAGGTGATTACGTTGATAGAAAAAGTACAAGTGGGGTATGTACTTTTATGGGATGTTGTTTAACATCATGGTTTTCTAAGAAACAAACGGCACTTGCAATATCAACAACCGAAGCCGAGTACGTCTCCGCGGCAAAGCATGCCAACAAGCACTATGGATGAAACAAGCGTTAGTAGACTACGACATCCATCTAAGCGACATAGCCATCCTATGTGACAACAAAGGTGCCATCGACTTAAGCAAGAATCCGGTATTGCATTCTCGCACAAAGCATATAGAGATTCGTCATCACTTCCTAAGAGACAATGTTCAAAAGGGGAACATATCTATTGAGAAGGTAGCATCCGAAGACAACATAGCCGACGTCCTCACCAAACCGTTGAAGCGGGAACAATTCAACCTACTTCGTCTTGGTCTTGGTCTAATGGAACAAACGTCGTAACTTATTTGACTCTACAAGGTATGTAAACACTAGCCTTCTTCTTTCTGAGTCTAGGATTTCTATTTCGCACACAACTCACAAACAATACGGAAATTTTCAAAACCCAAGATGAGTTTTTTTAACTTATAGTCTTCTTATTTTCTTTCAAAGAAAACCTACTTTCACAATGTTTTCTAAAAAGATGATACCTTCCCGTATCAATTTCACAAAAGCAATTTCTCACGTGTAGGACAAATCGCTTTTTCATTATTAATACAAAGTAAAAACCCTTTCATTGCATCTCATGTCTTTTGAATGCTAAAGGGACACATAACTAATATGTGTTTTCGGGTACATTCATTTAAGCAACAATGAATTAGGAGCATTGATAACACAAAATTACGTACTCATGTACTAAATATGTGTTTTCGGGTTATCTCAATAGGATGGTTTTATACTTCTAGTTTATTTTTTTTAGTCAAGATAACCGAAACTCCAAATAGTTTGCATATAGGAACACACTAGGCAAAAATGTTTCCAAAAGGAAAATTTTGTGCTGCCTGAAACACCAGACCCACGGATCCCAGCCTTTATGCTGGACGGATCCCTAAAGGGAAGGATCCGTGGGATCCGTGTAACAGAAGCTGTTTTCAACTTCTATTTTTTCACTTTGGATGAAAAATCCACATTTGTTTCATTTTGGGAGTATGCTCTTTAATGCTTGTGTTCTCATGATCACATGCCTTGAATTCATATCTAATCATTAGATTTTAATCCACATTTTGGGTCAAGCATTCATTACAATGCTTTGTTTTTCTATATATATAACTCCCAAAATGCTTGCATACTCCATCTCCTTCTCACAAACACACTTCATCATGTCATCCAAAAACCCTTTAGGAGAATCATCTAGTACAAACAATCATGATATCCAAACCTTTGTACTTCCACCATCCAAAATACCACAATCAAATGCTAGGATATCCGCACGGATTAGTATCCGATCTTGTTGTTTAACAAAACCAACCTCAAATGGTTCATCCTCAACAAATAACTCACCACAAGATGCTTCCATTATAGCACCACCCTCATCACCAACAAGTACACCAACTTCATCACCACCTAAAATAACTCTTTTGGAACTCCTTAAGAGTCCAACAAGATCTAACCAACCTAAAGAAAAAGAATTAGTCTTTTCAACACCCCCCCCCACATCTCCAAATACTATATTTCAAGATCTTGAAACATCACCACCATTAGCTCCCATCACATTACAAGAACATCTAGGTTCTTTTCCACCACCATTTATAAACATTCCGGATATTGATCCATATTTTCCTATTTTTGCACCACAACTTCCGCATAACTCAAATCAAAACAACCCGGAAAACTTCCGCACACTTTACCCACATCATTTACATTGTGAACATTGCCAATCCACTAGGGAAATTGCAATAGAAGTTAGGGAAGAAATGCGTTTCATACTCAACCTCATCCTTGATCGCATCAATACCATTACTCATCAAAACATCCATCCATAACCTTATGCAAGCATGGAAGGAATCACTACTACTATTTTTTACTCTTAAGTATTATTTTTCTTTTGAAGTCATTTTCAAGAACAAGTCTTGTTCTTATTTTTACATGCTTGTAAGTGGCATACACACCACTACAATTTTTTGTTTTATTACAAGGCCTTGTTTGCATACCTTGGCTCCCAATCTTGATTCTCGGCAACCACAAGATTATATAAGCATGTTACTAACCTTTCTTTTGTAGTTTTTTTTTATTTTTCTTCACTTGACGCCCCAAACAAGGGGGAGCTACCGTCAAGGGGAGTTAGAAGTTTGTTTATTTCTTCCAAGGGTTAATTTTTTGTTTCGACAAAAAGGGGGAGAAGAAGTAAAACTTAGGGGCTTTCAAAACTTGCATCTATTCTTAAGTTTTACTCATCATAACATTATGTTTTGTCATCAACAAAAAGGGGGAGATTGTTAATACAAATAAACCGTAAAACGTTTATTAATATTTTGCGATCTCTTTGTGTTTTGTTGATAACAAATGTAATGTTATCTTAAGTATAATTATAACGATACATGTTATTTTTTTAAAGCATTTACATATAGCCATTTAAATACAAAAATGTAATAATTAAGCATTTGTTGTAATAGTTTATTAGGATGGGTAAAAACCATAACCCATGGACCATAACCCATGGATCTTAACCCATACCAATGATGACTTGATACAATGTATACTTAGATACATTGAATCTAAAGAAAACCCATGGACCAACCTATAACCCATGACCCATAACCAAAAAACCCATGGGCAAAGAGGAGCATACCACGGATCCCTAGGATTACACTAGACGGATCCCAAGTGGAAGGGATCCGTGGGATCCGTGGAACAGAGGAGAAATTTGCCTATAAATAGAGAGCCATTTCTTCATTCTAACTCACCCCTCTTCTTACTAAATCTCTCATACACTCTCATTCTCTTCTAACATATAGATCACTTGATCTAGAGAGTTGTTCTTCTTTCTTTCTATTTGTGATCCTCATATAGGTCCTTCTTTAAGGCGAGATCACGAGCATTCTACAAGTCATCCAAGCAAGGGGTCCTTGATTGATTTGTCACTCCGCAAGATTTCTGTAGCGAAGATCTTGTATTTGATATTTCACATATTTGTTGTGTAATAGTTGTGTTGGTTTGGTCCACCGTGCTACGGAATCGGTATCTAGCTTTGTACCGGAAAAATTGTAAGCAACATTGTGAAGGCTTCTCCGCCAAGTGAAGGAGTTTGTTGACATAGTGCTTGAATTCTTGAGTAGGTGACTCGGGGAGTGGAGTAGGGCAAGGAAGGTGACCTTGTAGCCGAACCACTATAAATCGGTTGTGTCATTTATATCCCTTAACTTTATTTATTTGCTTGCATTATCATTAGATCTATACGTTCTCAACATCCATACGATTTCACATAATTAAAATCGGCAAAACTATTCAACCCCCCCCCCTTCTAGTTTTCCACACAATCCTTTGTATCATTCTTAGCATTGAAATGAAATGTTATTAATAGTCTAGTTTATCTAGGTTATTATTATCATAATGTGTTTATCATTTCTTTTGATTTATATCTTTCGTATTCTTTCGTGATATATTAGAAACTATGAATGCATGCTAAAAGAAAATGTAGGCTATAACACATATCTTGGTATAAAATTATTAAACTTATGTTTTTATCAAAAATCTGCTTCTGTTACTACACATCCACGGATCCCTGCAAGTATAATAGCCGGATCCCTTATAGAAGGGATCCGTGGGAACCGTCCTACTAGATAACAGATTTTTCATGCAAAAAAAAAAAAAAACTTTCTTCCTAAAAGAAATGTTCTACTAGAATGTCTAAACATTAAGTGAGTTAAATGTCATTGTTAATAAACATCTTGTAAAAATGTTAGGAAATCATTGTTTTACCCGTAATACGTCACATCCTATTAACTCCTCTTTCCTATAGGTTTCGCTATGTCGCATGAATATGAGTTTCATTTTTCACTCACTAGCGTCTACACTCCTAACATCTCCTTTGAGCCCAACATACCTGGCAATCATGTCCGTGGGTTCAATAATCTCGAAACCCATCACTTCCACGAAGGACGTATTGTTGACACTCCTCTACAATACGAAGAAGGTATCAATACCTCCTTCCGAACCACAGGATTGGAATGGCTTCTCAAAATTAACGAGAAAATATGTCCAAGGTTTGTATTGGAATTCTTCCGTCAAGTCGAACTCGTTCGTGAATACGAGGATCGTTTCTCTATCTCTTTGGTTTTGATCAAAACCAAAACTTCGTTTTAACCCTTGGGCAATTTGCTCAAATTCTCCGAATTCCAAATCATGGACAATGTGCCTTCACCGAAGATTGGTCTCTTGATTCTCTCTTCAAATTTCGTAAAGAAAATAGTCCATATTGTTCATACATACCTTCCTCGCAAGATTTGAATCGCATAATATGGAAACCTCGACCATATTACACCGATCCAAACATTATCTTTACACGGGACTTCCGAGAAGAGTACAAAGCTCTCGCTCTCATCCTACGGAAAAATGTTTGGAGTCTTAGGGGAAATCGAGAAATCCTTCCCGCTTGTTGTGCTCACATAATGTATTTTTTGCTAACACAACAACCATACAATCTCGCCTACTTTTCTTAAGCAAGAGGCGGTTAAATCTTCAAGGCTCCAAGAACAAACTCATCCCTTATGGAATGTTCTTGACGCCAGCTTTATCATAACATCATGTACTTCCACCCTCAATTTCAAAGTCCGTTGTAAGTACTTGTGAACAAGATGATGGAACCTCTGAACACATCTCTCATGAAGACTTTCTTCATTCCTGAATCGGCAAACACTCATCAACCATTTGATGATCCTTCTAGCAAAAACGCTCAAGGAACTTAGTAATCCTTCAAATAGGATCAATCCTTAGTATTCATGCTTTATCAATATAATCCAATTTTTTTCATGAAATAAAACATTTTACATTTGATATCTTAGTGTTAGAACCTCTTTAACTAACCTTGAAATATAATGCATTGCCAAAATCATTGCATACCTTTAGTAAAGGTTCTGTTTAGCAGATAGACGGATCCCAAAGGTTGTGCTAGACGGATCCCTACCATTAGGGAACCGTGGGATCCGGCAAATAGAAAATGCAATTGCAATCATTGTATCTCAAACATGTCCTTAGAACACTTCACACTAAGCTAGACATAGTGTCTTTAGGCAAATTAAGTCCTTATCAAGTTAAGTAGATCTTCCCTACTCACACGTAACTCACCTAGATCACACTCAAGACGCTTGTAGATCTATCGTTTCACTTAAACCCATTACTCTTTCGCTCTCAAGATCACTCATCATCTCTCACATGATCCCTAATATCTAGCTTTGGAAATCTTTCAATTATGGGAAAATTGATCATAATCATCCTTACCTCCTAATTGGTCAAAATTGATCAAATTCTAATTTTTCCATCTTAAAGCCTTTAGGATATTCTCCAAAACATTATCCTAAGATCATTTAGCTCCATTTGACACTCTCATAATTTTTAGTGTCATCTTTGCTCATTCATTGGTACTCATGAAAGTTCCAATTTCTTCCATAAAAGGCAATCATTAGCTACATCACTCATTACCCTTAAGTATTTGAGCACCTCTTCATTTAAGACACTTAGATAAACTGAAACACTCAAAAAGAAATAGGCATTAGACCTTACAAACATCATTGCTATCTTTTCTTAGCTGCTGATAGACGGATCCCTAGGATTAGCCTAGGCGGATCCCTCAAAGGAGGGAACCGTGGGATCCGTATGACAGATTTATGTCAACTCTAGCCAAAACAATCATTTCAAGCTCATCTTGCTAATTGAACACTCCATCTCATCTTAAATGAGTTCCTAGATTAGTATAACTTTGAAGTTGACTCTTGTGCATGTTAATCATCACATTTCAATGATTTTTAGTGGCTTAAGTCTTGAATGCACTTGGCAAATCCCTTGCTTTATAAACCACATTGTTAGGAATCCTAAATTCATCATCTTCATCCTCATTTTCAGCACTTAGAAACCTTTAAAAACCTCTTGAAATCATCTCATCATGAGGAAAACTCCAAGTAGCAACTTATCCACCAAAGAATCACCCAAGAAAATTGCTCGTGTTGTATACAAAATCTCTTCAACCGAATCATCTCCGGTCAAGTCCACAAATGCAAGGATTTCTCCTCCACCAATCAAACCAATCCCTAAAAGGATAGTACCCACAAAACTACCTATGCCAAACACCACCATACCTCCTAGGCCAAACAATCCCATCTCCACTAAACCATCACCATTAGTTCCTAGAGCTATCTCATTCACAACTCCACTATCATCACCACACCTCTACAATTTAGAGGAGTTGCCTCCTAGGCCGTCTCATCCTCTACCACCGGTAACATTCTCCTCATTAGGAGGAATAATGGTACAAAATCAAGGTGTTGAGTCAACACTAGCTTCGGCTTCTGTTTCGCCATCACTATCATATAATCCCATTTGGATTATGAGAAATTATCAAAGTCAACCACCCGACCATATGGAAGTTGACACTTCTCTACCACCACCATCATTCTTGGTCGAGCCATCTTCAAATGTGCCTCCACCAATCCCTCCGTCGTTTGAGGCTCCCCAACCCGCTTCACTTGATCCTTTACATCAAGCAATTTATTTTCTTCCACCACCACTACCTAGCCATTACAAAGATTGCTATCATTGTCAACATGTTGAAAGTTTGATACATGAAGTACGGGAAGATCAACGTTTCATGTTTTATCATCTCCTCGAACGTTTCGACGAGATTAAACCTAAACAAACTTGAGCTAGAGGATTTTAGTGGTGTCCTAGTATCAAGCGTTACTTAGATAAGTCTAGTAATTCCAACTCATGTATCGTTCATTTTCTTGGTTTTTAGAGTCATGTATATCATATCTCTAGTTTCATTAAATGAAATTACATGCTACTTGATATATTTCTGAGTATATGACTATGTTGTATAATACATATATATATCACTTTGATGTTAACATTATTTGTTATATCACCATTGCTGAATCCAGTCATCAGCCAGACGGATCCCTGAAATCCGCCTAGACGGATCCCTACAAGGAGGGAACCATGGGATTCGTGAGACAGAAAACTATTTCTCTACTAACTTGAGTCATATTTGCAGGAAATTATGCATTATACTTGTTTTTTAACCTTTGTTTTGTAGTTATTCAATTTACACATGAAGACTTTGACACTCTAAAGCTAGGGGAGCTTTATGTCAAAGCAATACATTGCAAAATCACTTGCAATATTAGAATTACATTTCATGACGTCCCTTTGCAAAGTTGCAATCATCAAGGGGGAGCATATTCGTCACATAGACGAAATCTTTTGCAAACTTAGTTGCAAATGAACTAGCTTAGTATTATTTTTTCTTGACGCCCTCACATAGGGATGGACTCGCCAAGGGGGAGTTAAGACGAGATCCTTTCCCATTACTTGCTCTCTACTTTTTCTTTCTTTTCTATTTTTCACATGTTTTTCTTAAAACAATGTGTTAGTTTCCTTTCAAAGCTCTTTTTGTTTCGACAAAAAGGGAGAGAAGAAAGTAAAAACTACAAATTCAAACTTTTACGAAATTTAGCTTTTCCTTAAAATAATTTTATATTTTGTCATCAACAAAAAGGGGGAGATTGTTAATACAAATAAGCCGTAAAAACGTTTATTTATATTTTACGATCTTCTAATGTTTTGTCGATAACAAACGAAAAATCATTTTAACGAAACAAATAAAATACGTAAATTGTTTGAGCTAATAGTTTCTAACACACTTACGTTCTCACATAAAACACTAAAACAAGTATAAGTGATTTTATGATTTAGTATTACATATGTACAACAACTAGTGTTTACATATTTGGGTAAAATATACACATAACTAGTATGTAGTATATTGGGTAATATAAATTGGTAGAAACTTAAGTGTCATAACCCATTGACCAAATACATTGAATGTAGTTGGGTACAACCCAAAGTCCATGACCCATATCCATGGAGCTTGACCCATAACCCATTGCATGACATCATGCTTATGTCATATATGGATAATATCCATAACCCATGGTATTGACCCATACCCATTTGACTAGGTGCATTGCACTCATGAGATACATTGTATCTAATAAGAGACCCATGGATCAACCCATAACCCATGACCCATAACCCATAACCAAAATACCCATGGGCAAATAGGAGCGTCTCATGGATCCCTAGCTTTATGCTAGACGGATCCATTGTGGGATCTGGGGAACAGTAGGCATTTTCTCTCTATAAATAGTGAGCCATTTCTTCATTGTCTCTTACCCTTTTCTAACATACTTTCTCCTTGAGTTAAAAACTCTCTAACCCCAGATCCAAGTGATCTATGTTTGTAGTTTGTTTTTGTGCGTGATTCTCTAGGTTCCTCTTAAAGGCGAGATCACCACCTTTGAAGTCAAGCAAGCTCAAGTCCATGAGTTGCCATGCTTCCTCATCATCAAGACTACTGAAGTCCTCTTGTTGATGGTTCTTTTATTTCTTCTAAGAAGTGTAGTGTTGAAGAGATTAGTGAAAGATGTCTCAAGTTTCAAGACGAAGACATTAGTGAAAGGTGTCGATCATCCGTATTGTAGGCATTAATGAAGGGTGCCTAGAAGTCAAGTCATAAGACATTAGTGAAGGGTGTCTTGAAGATCTAGTTAAAGGCATTAGTGAAAGGTGCCTAATATGTACATTCGATATGGTGTGTTTCGATGTACAAGATAGATTAGTATTGGGTCAAAGGATATTGTTATCCTTGTTGACATTATAAGGAGTAGATCTCCTTTGGGGTTAGTTAATTGGTGTAGTGTTGGGTAGTAGTTCCTCCATTGTAATGGAACTCGGTACTTAGCCTAGTACCGGATAAAGGGTAGGCGACGTTGTGGTAGGTGTGGTTCACCTTGGTGTGAAAGAACCCGGTGGTTAGCCTAGTACCGGAAAAAGAGTAGGCAACGTTGTGAAGGTTTCTCCACCATAAGGAGTCGGTGTTGTGTAGAGATTACGAACTCTCGAGTAGGTGACTCGGGGAGTGGAGTAGGGCAAGGAAGGTGTCCTTGTAGCCGAACCACTATAAATACTCGCTTTGTGGTTTTGTGCTTCTTACTCTTATCTTTTCATTACATATTTATACTTCTATATGTTTGTTTATCAACATCCAAATAGATTGACATAAGTCGATCTAAATAGTTTAAAACGAGTTTTAATTGGCAAAACTATTCAACCCCCCTTCTAGTTTTCCACATACATGATGCTTTGTGTTCTTGATGTTTGGTTTATTATTTCATATCCATTAGACACATTGTCATAGATGTTATGTTGGGCCACAAAACATAACGGGTGTCATAGATGTATCGTGTTGGTCGGGTAATGGTTCCTCCTTTGTAATGGAACCTGGTATCTAGCCTTGTACCAGATAAAGTGTACGCAACGTTGTGATAGGTTTGGTTCTACCTCGTGGAAGAACTAGGTGTCTAGCCTTGTATCGGATAAAGTGTAGGCGACGTTGTGTAAGGTTTTCTCCGCCGAGAATGGAGTTTGTTCATCTAGTGAAGTAACTCTCGAGTTGGATACTCGGGGAGTGGAGTAGGGTGAAGAGAAGCTTCGTGACCGAACCACTAAAAATCCTCGTGTTGGTTTGTGTATCCTTTTACTTATCGCTTTACTTTTATTCTTGCTTTATATTGTTGATTGTCTATGTGGTTGATGTTTATGTTTGTGATGTATACTTGGTCTTTCATATAGTCATAAACTATATTTAACACTTTACATATTATGACACGCTTGATCAAGAAAAACAAACCGGACTAATAATGGTGAAACTTGATTTATAAAGAACCATTAATCTTGCGGATCTTATGTGATATTAAGGGGTTGGCCATACATGCCGTAATGCGTTAAATGCATCCTCGCGTTGAGATTAGCAAATGCAATGGTTTATACTATATTTGATACAAAGTTTTAAGTTTGAAACGTTAACGTATTCACCCCTCTACGTTTTCCACACTCTCCTTAAAACAAAAACAAAAAATTTATTAATGATAACTAAAATTGTTAAAATTCCGATGGTTTTGCTTTTAAAATTGACGAAACTCAGGTGACACACTTTGATTCGAAATTTAATATGTATCAGGTTTTGGTATGTGTATTAGTTTATTTAGTGGTTGATATGTAATAGGTGTATCAGTTTATGTATAAGATATCAATTTTTTGAATTTTGATGTATCGGTATACAATTTATAATCGTGTATCAGTATTCCAAACTCATGTATCAACTGTTTACTAATTGATAAAATGTTAATTTGTATTAATATATTATTTTTTGTGTATTGTTGCTGAAATGGTTATTTATAAATGTTTTAGTAACTGTTTAGACAAGATATTATTTTTACAACTTTAAGTTTGATCTCACATTAACCCTCCCCTATATATATATAGTCCGGTTCTAGATAAAAGTATAATTCGATAGAAAAGCGAGAAAAAAATTTATAAAGTAGATTTTGATAATATTTAAAAGTTCAGGGTAAAAAAAGAAAAAAAAGAAAGAAAAAGAAAACGGGAATCGTTATCTACTCAGATACAATCACACACACTCCATTATTACACACACTCCATCAGTTACCTCCCACTCTCCTTCTCCATCGCCACCATAATCACCGGGAATCACCACCACCGATCGTCATCGTCATTACAACCATTGAACGCTAGCAACCTCCATCAAATTATCGACATCAATTACCGACCACCTTTATTTGCTCTCACAAATGGTCTATCGCTGATGACATCGTCGGAAATACATATAACAGTAAGTGCACTATTTTTGTTGATTGATTAATTATTTTAATATTTAATATATATTAACTCAAACAACCGTAAGAAAAAGCTTATTTTAGGGCATTAATGTGTAAACACGTAATTATTGTGATTTTGATGAATTAGTTAGGGCATCATTGTGTAAACAGATGATAATTTCGAGTATTTTCGAATTATTTGACATTTTAGGGCATATATGTGTAAACAAATCATAATTTGTATTATTGTTGAATCATATGACATATTAAGGCATTCATGAGTACGATTAGTGCATTGTTAGACATGTTAAGACACAAGTGTGTATGTTTAGTGCATCCGTTTGTAATTTAGTGCATCGCTGGACTTACCTCGGGCATATGTGTTGTAAGTTTAGTGCATCATTGAACATATTAGAGCATCAAATGAGTATGTTTAGTGTATCTGTTATGTTTAGTGCATCATTGGTCATAATAGGGCATCTGTTTGTATGATATTTTTAATATGTATTGATATACACATTTTTAATTCAGTTCAAGGATATTTAAAATAATATTTGCTTGGTGTGAAGACTTGAATAATGTACAAGTCTTTTATTTGCATGCGTATGGTAGTAATTTGCGATAATGGTATGCGGATGTATTCATATTTCATTTAAACTTACAGTGATTTGTTAGTATTTGATTTTGGAATGCTATTGCATATAATGAAAGCGCATTCTTATCCCCTTCTTGAAGTGCATATATTGATAAGCCAAAGTATGCAACCTTGGCACACATACTATAGTCTAGGAGTATGCTATTTGATTCATATATATGTAGATAACATAACCTTAGGATAATGTGTAGAGACAGGTCAATGTTGGTTTTGTAGAATGATTAACTCGAGACATGAAACGGTTCTGAACAGTGGTGAGGATTGGTAAGGATCGCGTTGGGCTAAATATTTATCTTCCCATGTTATTGCTCTTATATGCTGGTTAAACATTACTTATTTTTATGTTTTTTATGATTTATGTCTGGTTATTGTAGCAATAAGGAGTTAAGGACCATTGGTGTCATCAATAAAATATATGTGTTAGTGCATCTGTTATATATGTATTAGTGCATCTGTTTTATATGCATTAGTGCATCTGCTAAAAGATTTGTGCATCTGTTAACAGAAAGTAAAAAGGAATGGAATTCAGATAGTGATCCAAAATTTGGCATTTATAATTGGGTTGCTCGTCTTTGAAGATTATAGGTCAAACACCATAATAGGCGAGCATCTTCGCAAGATTGCTGATATTATAATTGTGTCTGATATTAAGGAAGAAGAAGATAACAAAACAATTCAGCTACTGACAAATTTGGAAAATTTAAGAGAAGAATAAGAAAACGGTCCTTTCTCCATCGCTTCTGTGTGCCGTCATCACCATTCATTCCAATAATCATTCAACAAGGTAAATTTATTAATTTAATGGGATATTTGAGGCTAGTTTTATTGTTTGTAATACAGCTTTTGAATATAGATTTTTGTTTTTTCAAAATAAGCTTGCTTTACATGGTGCATATTGTGTAGATTAGCAAGCATTATCTTTAGAAGAAGAAAAGATGGTGCAGCATAAGGCTCAATTGAAGAAGCAACAAAAGCAGCAGCGCGGTGGTGTTGACTTCACAGTAACTCCCACGAGTTTTTCTTTTCTTATTTATTTTCTAATAATCTAGTAAGGACTTCCTGTTGACTTTGTGTTTTTTATTGCTCGCAGAAAATAAAACGCAAAATTGGGAGGAAATTACCCCCACCTAAGAATACTACCAATACCCAAGTCAAATCCAAAGGTATCCTATGCTTGCTGCTCATCTTATCATAACATTTAGTTTAGTGGATATGATGCTAATTACAGAATGGTTTATTTTGCAGCAATTGTATTACCCGAACAAAGTTTGGCATCAGAGAAGGCCGGTCTATCTGTTAGCAAAAAAGGTTTGAATCTAAAAGAGCTTCTTCAACAGACATCTCATCACAACGCTAAAGTCCACAGAGGTATCTCTCCTTCCACACCTTCACTTGTTATAGCTTTATCTTTTTCTGTTTGCGCCTACCATATTATGTTTACTATCATATGTATTATGCGATGATTAAGGTTGTGTACTTTTAAGATTATTGAACAAATCAGTTGGAACCATGGTACTGGCAGTATGAATTTCAAATTTCCATATTTTATGTAATTGGTGCATCGAAAGGTATATATTAGGGCATCTATGTGTATGATTAGTGCATCGAAAAGGTATGTAATAGTGCATCAATGGACAACATTAGGGCGTCAATGAGTATACCAATATTATAAATCAGGATAGGGTATCTAATATAGATTTTTATTTATTTTATTATGCACTTAAAACATATTTGATTGGCAAAAGGAGCCTTGTTGTGATGGATGAGTTGGGCAGGGCTACATCTTCCTTGGATAGTTAATCCATGCCTACTAGGTATGCCAACTCAGTGTCTTCGATCAACGATCCGACCATATCTATTTCTAAGGTACGACACTAAATCTGATTACTTATATTTACATGATGTATTTATTTCGTACTATTTTACTTTTGGAAAACATTAGTTCTTAGATATATCACTAAGGTTAGGGGGTGTATGGGTTAGCTTATCTAGTTGGCTTATGGGATTATAAGATATTGGAAAAGCTGATAAGCTCACATTCTGAGCTTATTAACTGAAGCTTATGGCTTTTCTGTTTAAACTACCTTTAAAATGTGAGATTTTTGACTTCTGACTTATACAAAATCAAATAAGTCCATAAGATGGCTAAATAAGCTAGATCCAAACACTCCCTTAAAGAGTTGAAGTTTTTTGTGCTGACTTTTTTTTGGCACTGTAACAGATTCTGCTTTCTGATATGCACCAAATCAGTAATGGGCATGACCGCACACTCCACCAAATTAGAAACTGTATCAAGCTTCTAGTCGTTGATGTGAAGATCAGCTCGAGATTGCTAGTTTAGTATAGCTTTAGGCCTTAATATGTGTATGTGGTTGTTTGGCTATTCCCACAAAAACATTGGTTCAAGGAAGCTGTAAAAATTAGTCATCGTGTAATAAGTTTTCTCATTTTCTGGACTTTTATTTAGCTATTTTTTTTAATAATTCATTTTAAATTTGTAGTTACAATTAAAACTGAGTACAGACGTAGAATATAGGCATGTTAAACTTTTTTTTATAAACAAACAGATCCAAAAGGAAGAAGAAGGACGAATTTACAATGGTGGAGATTACTTCTCTCATTTTTCTATTGAGTGGACTTTTTAAATGATCCAATATATATATATATATATATAATATATATATATATATATATAATATATATATATAGAGTTAGGATCAAATTATAAGATTACTTAAAATAAGAAGGAATAAGAAGAACTATAACCGCAAATCCGAGATGCACCGACCTAAATTAGATGCATCCCTATAATCTTTGATGCATTATAACGCACCATAATGTGTTTTCTAGCTTTTAATCAGATACATATACGTATATTAGATGCATTTCATGATTTCTCTTGTTTTTTGTTCCTCTGCACGTGCCGAAATCATGAAAATCAATTTGCACCATCTATACATCAAATTAACTTTCGAAACTCAAGATGTTGCATCTATATGAATAGAAAAGCATCTAATGCAAGTTGTTGCATCTCAAATGCGTGTTTTGGTCACTTCTCACCACTTCTTATTTTAATTTACTTCTCACTGGATCCCTACTATATGTATATATATATATATATATATATATATATATATATATATATATCTATACATTATATATAAGAGGAGGCATGCCACGTCATAATGCCACTTGGCATCCCATAATGCCACGTCATATTTCCATGTCATCATAATTAAGCAACTAAAATCTGGATTTAATTCAATCAGAAAATTCGGATATAAAAAATGTACAAAGTGAGATTCGAACCTGCATCTTTAGCTTCCAATGCAAACGTCCCAACCAATGGAGCCAAGCTATAAGTTGTGATCAAAGCCCAAAACAAAATTTATATCTTATAACAATACCTTATCTGTTTATAATATTTGTCTATTCCTTAATTATAGTTTTACAATCTTTTTAATTAATTTCGATCTTTTATTCATTATCACACAAAACCCTAATTTTTTCTCAGCCATCTCCCTAATGTTCGAGAAATTTTAGTTTGCTTCTTTAATGATTTATTATGATTTGTGCCATATTTGTATTGAATATCAGTTTTTATGAAGATATTAATCACTGCTATCTGTCAATATTTGCTTTTTCTTCTTGATTAGGAATGATGCCACATCGTGGATCAGCTTTCAATGGAGTGCATGTATTAAACTTCTTAAACCAAGATAGGTAACGTGGTTAAAAATTTGTAAGCTTTCTTTGTGCCATATTTGTTTTGAATATCAGTTCTTTATGAATATATTAATCAGATTACCTATGAACTACGTATATGTTGCTGTACTTTTGAAGGTTCAATACATGCTTTGTTTTGTTTATTTGTCTATAGGCTGACATTAACAAGCAAAGATAACTGTGATGGTGGTGAAAATGGTGGCGACAACACGAAGATTTATAATTGTATTTTATGAGGTAATATCAAAGTTTTAAATTTGTGATTTTTATATGCACATCAAAGCCAAACAATGGTTATTTTTAGTAGTTACATATTCATCCAGTTCTAAACACAACTGTAATAATGCATCATTTGTTTGGTATTGATCCTTTTGTCTTTGGTCCAGATCACCGGTATCAGGGTGCTTATTCAAAGCGGCTTATTTGAGTTACGGATTGTGTTTGCATTTGCTTAAGCTCTATTAAAAGAAATAAGCTGATGAGTTGTTTTGAGTGTTTGCCAAACTCTGATTGTAGAGCTAAAAAACACTTTTTATTATGTGTAGGTTGTCTAGGATTGCTTATAATTTTTGGGTTCTTTCGAATTCCTTTTGTTTTTAGGTTGTTTTTAGATTGCTTAACAAATAAGTGTTGCTTCTGATTGCTTAATTTTCAGGTACTGTTTCAGGCCACATAATCTGAAGGGATTGTTTGTGATTAAAGCTTTTCTAATTTGAGATCACTAACATGTATGTATCGTTTGTTATGCCAGAGTGATAAATTGCACATGGCTTGGAGTTTGTGACGGAGGTTCATCCAAGGTAAAGGTATTCAGGTTTGCTTTGCTTGATTTTGTTGACCATTTGACTGTGTCGTGACTGTGCAACCTACTCCTTTGGTGACAAAGGCAGCCCAGGTTATAGTGAAGTAGAATCTGTTCTAGAAGGTCTAGCAAGTTGATGACATGGCTGAATCGAAACATCGTCTATATTCAAGGAAACTCCAGTATACGCAAAAGATCAAATCACTGATTTGATGCCTGCGTCAACCATCACTAATGCATCAAATAAACACATCACATGCATGGTTTGGTAAAATTTAAATTCTTAAATTATACAAATTTTCATTTATCGTTTTGTTTTTGTTGTTCGAGTATCAGAGTTAAATAAAGGCATCACATGAAGGGAGTTTGGTTATGATTAGGAAAAGTCAGTTTGGTCATGTTCCTAAATGGAGAAGTGAATTTGTGGAGCCTGAGGTTCTTTGGTTGCTTGGTACTAATCATGTGTCTGAATGCTAATGTATTTTTATCATGTATTTTGCTGCGAAAAAACTGACGTATTCTAAGAATGTCACCACCTTCAATAATGCTCTTTAATTTCATGTACTAATGGTGCGGGTTGGAAAGTTTCATGTTTAACTACCCGGTTGTTGAGAGAATCTAAAAGGTTTGAGTAACAACTTTCACTCTTATGGCATATTTTAGCTTATCATATGATGAAACTGAAGTTTGACTACAAATATGAAGGTGCCAGTTCACACAAACCAAACACTGTGATCCCTCGAGTTTTGTACAATGCACAACAAGGTGTCAAGAACATCGTCACTTGAGACTGGTGCTTGTCAGTGGGGGAGTTTTTTTGGCGTGCGCTTGCAGATTATTTTGTCTCGGTTGTGAAGTAAGTATTTTTTACGCTTATTCCTCAATATATTAAAATGTCTAGGATCTTGAATATTTATAGTCTTATAGGGTGTATGGGATTGCTTTCAAAAAATGTGATCTTTGAGACATTGTTTTTTGCAGCAAGTGAACATGTTCTGCCTAGCACAAAAGCTTGGGTGTAACTATATGTGCAAAATGGTTTTATATAGTTACCAGTTGGGTCAACCTGTTATTTTTCTGCTGAGTTTTTCTAGGATTTTAATAACAGACATATACACTTTGGGCGACAGAGAAAGTATGTTGATGTGGAAATGAAGAGCAAGTTCATTAATCATGCAAGGAATGTATGGGATAGGGAGGTTACGTTGTTACCGAGAGTTGATCAGTTGTGTTAAAAGTATATTCATATGTGTAGGGGATGATTGGCAACGTTGCAGGTATATTATTTGTTTGTGTTTTTTTGATATATTTGTTTATTATATGTATATATAGTTAGTTAGCAAAAGCAAATAACAAATCCTTTTGAAGTAAGACTAGGGGTATGTTGGCAAGGAACATTTAAGAATGTTCAAAATTTATTAGCTTTTGGAATTAAAACTTAAAAAGTCATTTGGCTTTAGTGTTTAGCTACTTGAGGAAGCATTTAGCATTAGACTTTAGCTATTTTCTTCATTATACAACTTGATATTTGTAGATCAAGTCTAACTGTATAAATCAATGCAGATCATGTATGATAATGTTTATCTTGGTCTTTTTTTGTAAATGATATATCAGAATTGTAGGAAATAGTCCATCATAGTGGCAATAATCTTCTAATGTGTCATTAGGATTTAGGAGTACAAGGTTCAATAAACCACACTACATCTTATCTCGGCATTTTTGAATAAGAGGTATTGTTTTATTATAATAGGGGACATGCCCGTAACTTGATCATGAGTTATCAGAACACAATACACACAAAAGGCTAATTAACTATGGACACTTGTGTATGAAAATGTAAATTCAGGGGTGCAAAATGCTGGAAATGATCTATGAAGAGCATGGCATACTAGATGCTCAAAGCCATTTTGTTACTCACACCATAGGCAGGTATATGACTTCTTGAACAGGAAAATACGACCCTTTAACTTATGAACGTGTAAATATTTATGTTAAGTTTGATCCTTGATGAGGAAAACAATCATATATCTAAAAAAAGGGAAGGGTCGAATGGCTCAAACATTACCGAAAGCGTGCGTTTGATGCATAGATTATAGAACCTCCTAAACCATTATGTTTATACAACTATGCCCGCACAAAAATCAGATAATGAGTTGTTAGTATTTGGTATACTAAAACTGTAGGTAGTATTCAACATGCGCAGGCGAGATCATTTCTGAAAATGTTTCCGTCCAACAAATTCCAAAGTCTTGCAACAACAATTATCCGTTAACCCAAGGTGATTGTTATGCTATTTCTTCCAACAGCTTCGGCAGGACATGCTTATTTCCGAATTATACTTAGTTCTTATGAAAATGTATTTAGTTGCAGGTTTTGGTCCGGTCACATTGGATTTTGTGTCAACGGATCATTCGACAAGAACCTATTGACGTCCCTACTGTGCCTGTTGGGTAAGTCACAAGCTGTGCACGGGAAGTGGGAAGCTATGGTTTTGGACAAATTGTTCGCGCCCACGGCAGAATGCCAAGTAGCTATACACGGCGCATACGACAACCAACACATCACAATGAGAAACAACCACTACAAGGTGATCAGAATTAATATTTGCCACCTCCTTCTTACAATTCCAGCTGTTGGTGTACACGATATGTAAAAAGCCGATGCGTGCGATTAATTGTCTATTTTGTTCACGGCGAAATACACCGTCTGAATCCCACTCTTTCATGGTTTCCATGAACGCGGTACACATCCTCCTGGTTCGATCGTGAGTACAATTACCTTGGTGTATTGTTCATGCTTTTTGAGGTATTGTGGATGAACTTTTAGTTTCGATTAAAGTTTGTATTTTTCAGGTGTTCATGTAATTTTTAATCTTGCTGATGCTTCCTCTATTCTTCAACTTCAGAAGCCTAAGGAACCCCAAATGTGGCAAATGCAGAGATGGTACTAATAACAATAATGTTTCATCTAGCTTACTAAACCCTCGTCATCTTCGAACTAGCACAAATAATGACAGAAGGAGATGCAACGATCCATCTTCATGTAATAAGGTTAGTTTTATATACACACTCACACACATCAACATTTCGTCCAAAAAGTATATACGTTACTACTTACCAAAAAAGTATATATGTTACCACTGATTTGTGAAGAAAAAGACAAAGTGTCTGAAACTGTGAGTCTCTAACTCTCAGGAACCTCACCGACCCACAGTTGTTTTAATACAAACATTCCTGTAACAGAGGAAATATTGTATGTGTAAGTCACACGCTTTGATTTCTGCTTACAAATACACATGCCTTTGCACGTCTATAACTACACTGATTATTAAAATATGTATAATAAGTTTGCTGGAACACCGATGCCATGAGACATTCGAGGAGAAAAACTTATAAACTTTCAAGAAGAGACTCAGGAGTCGTGTGCCCCGAAAAATATACAACCAGCCATCCACCGTCACTTCAGGTCAGATTCGTTTAGTTATCAGCATGAATAATATAGTGGTGCAAATTTTATGTATGAAGTTTATATTAGCAATACCGTGTTCGTCTCGGCTGTAGAGAAGCACAATATTCATTACTGATCTTTTACGTCTCAAGTTTATATTTACAATACTCTATGTGTCTGGAAGCATAGGAGAACGTGCATTTTCTTATATTATTACCATTTTTCATTACTGATCTTTATTAGAAAAAAAACCAAAGATGTTCTGAATTATGATCATTATTACAAAGAAAAAAAACAAACTGCATACTATGGTGTTCTTATGACGCACTTCGCTGATTATGAGTTAAAGTGAACGATGACGGGCGTAAATATGATGCTTTGTAGGTAGAATCGAGACAAAGTATGCACAAGGGCTGCAAACGGAACAGGTTGCCCAAACGGGTTGGCCTGGTCAGGAACGACAAATGAGTTGTTTGACGAGTCAACTTTTCACCTTGAAGCACCGTTCGGTTTAAGGTATTTTTTGGGTGTTGCTGTGCGTAATAGGAATACTCTTTCGTGAACATGAGGCACAGATCCTATTTACGACAAAGAAGTACGTTGGTGATCAGTATGATATATGTGTTTCACAAAACTCATCGACACGCCGCTCCTCCCAACATTGAATTTTATAAATAGACATTTCAGGCTGAGTATCATATTTTACGTTTACAACGGTTCAAAAATGTAGCAAACACCCACGTTTGAATGTCATATATAGGTTCTACAGGAAAGTGTAGCAAAGATCCTGTAGGTAGTATTCAACATGCGCAGGGCGAGATCATTTCTGAAAATGTTTCCGTCCAACAAATTCCAAAGTCTTGCAGCAACAATTATCCGTTAACCCAAGGTGATTGTTATGCTATTTCTTCCAACAGCTTCGGCAGGACATGCTTATTTCCGAAGTTATACTTAGTTCTTATGAATATGTATTTAGTTGCAGGTTGTGTTCTGGTCACAATGGATTTTGTGTCAACGGATCATTCGACAAGAACCTATTGACGTCCCTACTGTGCCTGTTGGGTAAGTCACAAGCTGTGCACGGGAAGTGGGAAGGTATGGTTTTGGACAAAATGTTCGCGCCCACGACAGAATGCCGAGTAGCTATACACGGCGCATACGACAACCAACACATCACAATGAGAAACAACCACTACAAGGTGACTGTAAATTAATATTTGCCACCTCCTTCTTACAATTCCAGCTGTTGATGTACACGATATGTAAAAAGCCGATGCGTGCAGTTAATTGTCTATTTTGTTCACGAAAATACACTGTCTGGAATCCACTCTCCGGTGGTTTCTGATTTGGATCTCATTATTACAGATTTCACATTGCATATGTGGTTATTTTGGTTGATGAATGAAATCAAAGTGGAAGATGGAGGGTTGAATAAACAAATGTATGCAATTGCTCGCGCTAGCAGCTCCACAATTGTTCACACAAAAATAAATTTCGTTAGTGTTTTGTCTACTGCATCATATTTCCGTTCACACAAATGCAGTGACTGCATCATTTTTACTTCAATGTAAACAATAATTATGTTGTGTTGCTGCAAATGTAAATAATAATTTGATTGTAATATAGATAGTGTGTGTTATTTTATTTGTTTTGTTACTTCTTGACAGGATTTTTACTTTGTCGAAAGACAAACATTTCAAAAACTCGACTTGACGCACTTTTCGCTGACAAACCATATCATGAATCACTACGAGACTGTCACAATATCTTTTTTGTTGAACCACAATACCTTAAAGTGTTATATGTACCATTACAGGTGCGTCTGAGGAGCACGCTCTTTATAAACGTTAACCAAATAGTTCTAACCATCAATGCAATGCTACCGCAGCAACGCGCGGGGAAAAATGCACTGTAGCCACTACAGTGGCACAAAAATTACGAGAATAGTCCCTGCAATTATCTAATGGTTTCAAAGTTAGTCCATATGGACTAACATTGCAACAGTCCGAGAATTTTGTGGACTTTTTCCGTAAAAAGACATTATTTCCAGAAATAATTTTCGAAAATAGTCCTTAAGGTTATCGGTCTTTTTCACATTCCGTCCTTAATGACTAAAAAAAATTAGCATGGCATTCCCGCAGCAACGCGCAAATTCTCCCGCTCGTTTATACTAAAGTTAAGTTTCAAGTAAGAATGTGTAGGTTTATAGAGGTCATTGATATAGATACTTCGTATCACTAAGTGGTTCAACCCCGTCATTGTACACTATTGATTGGACGCGGATGAAATTATTTTGTTACTTCCTAAAGTACCATGTAAAATGTTCCAAATGCTTTGACACTTTCATTTTTGGATACAGGATGGAGATCTGGGAACTATTACACTTGAGAATGTCATCCGTGTTTGTCAATTATAGATCTTTACCGTTTTATTTAACTTTTAATTACTTTTTAGTATATATTTGTTCTACTAAATCCAGAAAATAAAAACCACAAGTCATACCCGTCCATCGGATGGGTAATAACTGGGCGGGCTTTGACATATTTATAATTGATCTTACCATAATGAAACATCACCACTTAACAAACAAAGGGTATCAACAATAAAACTCCACTTGTAACCCTATAATACATACATATTCTCATCACAACAAACATCAAACAAAACCATAAATCCATTCACAGATAATGCAAATTCGTCAACATCATCTAAATTTGGTAAGAAAGACAGCTCGAAGCACCTATATACAATAACTAAATAAAAATAATTAACAAAAACAAAATAATAATAATAAACGTTAATAATATTATCAAATGTAAAAGATGTTCATGATTAATATTCTTTAGAACAAAATGATAGAAAGTAATTACCTCCTTTTAGCCGTTTTATAGATTATAGTAACATTAATTATAGTTCTTAACGCCTTTCATTTAACTTTTAATAAATTTTAACTACATATTTGTTCTACTAAATCCTAAATATAAAGACTACAAATCAAAGTACTTACCTGCTTTTAGTCGTTTTATGGATTATGGTAACATCAATTATAAATCTTACCGTTTCATTTAACTTTTAATTATTTTTTAGTATATATTTGTTCTACTAAAACCTAAAAATAAAAACCACAAGTCATACCCGTCCATCGGACGGGTTTTGGAACAGTATATATATATATATATATATATATATATATCTATACATTATATATAAGAGGAGGCATGCCACGTCATAATGCCACTTGGCATCCCATAATGCCACTTGGCATCCCATAATGCCATGTCATATTTCCATGTCATCATATAATTTGCATCATTTAATGTCACATAATAAATTCGTATTTAATTTAATCCGGTTATCTAAGCTACTAAATTCGAAATAAATATTTTTTAAAAAGAAACTGCATGCATGGGTTCGAACTTGGCTTATTTGAAAGGTTAACATATATCTTAACCACTGAGCCACCACATTATTTGGAATATACTTTGCAACTTCTAATCTATAAACCGTGAAACTAGAATTTGACTAAAAAAACCCTAAGCCCATCAAAAACAATACACGGATCATACAACATCTATAAGATAAACATAACCCCCATTCTTCTTCCCTCCTCTCAGAAAAACCCTAAACGTGCTTCATTTGATTATTATAGTGATGTTATTTTTTTTATAGGTTTTTGATGATGATATTGTGCTTCTTAACCATCTTCGAACCCTACAACCAACTCTTCACAAACTTCGTCTTATTCCATGGTGTTGCATCAGGTCATGTATAATAAGCTAGCTTTATTTTTAATTTGATATAAGTTTTTGTTTAATGATCAGGTAATAATCAGATTTATTGTAGGATTATACACAAAGACAAAACAACCGTTTTACAGAATCTACGGAATCTGTTCAACATGGCCTCTCTATTACATGCAATGAGACAATTGAAGTTGAAACAATGCAACTGATATTGTTATCAGTTTAGTAATAAAGGACAACTACATATGCCTAATAAAAGCTTGGATGGACATATATCGGCTCTCTCTTGGGCTATGCGACTAATAATAGCCCAGACACTGCTACTGGTTTGGCCTACCTACTTGAGGGCATGCATAGTCAGGTGCTCAAATATAATTCTTTCTTTAATATTATACTAGATATATAACATAAACTAACATTAATGTAATGATAGCCTTTTATGAAGATTATATATGCTGGTGAACTCGGGAAGATTATTAAATTGTTTTCTCTTTTCGTAGGAGGATGTGGTGAACAAGATGTTGATAAATAATCCTTGGCCTCCAACATTCCTTCTGTTCTGCTTATTGACAACAAATAAGCTGCAGATTTGCTTTGAACTTCCTTTGAAGTGAATCATTAGTCTATTTCAGTGATGATTCCTGAGGTAAGAAAACCGAATGAACAAACCATTGTGACAAACCTTTCCTATATTATGTTTCATTCCGTGAAGTTTTAAAAGGAGAAGATGATAACCATCCAACTTCTATTTGTGTCCTTAAAAGATAACCACTATCACCCCTCGGTCCTTCAGCTGAATCATGAGATGGGTTCCAAACAGCGGATACAGGCCGGTGAACCTACAGCTTCTATTACACAAGATAGTATCAACTAATATTTGTTCCAACACTATTAGTATATTTTTAGTTATTTAGTTAGTTATTTTGCATGCAAAGTGTCTGACCTAAAACAGTGAGTGAAAATACTTTAGTTTGTTCCAACAGCTTTGAACATAGTTATTATGAAAATGCTACTATTTGTAATTGTAGTTGCATGATATAGGACAATGATTATGTGCTGTTGTGAAGCTCTCAACCTTGATATATTCTAGCCAACTTTGATACTTTGAGTTATGGTCAAAATAATAGAAGTGTAACTAAATCTTTATTCGCTTTTAAACTTTGGTAAAAAGAAAGTTAACATTATATTTTGTACTTTTCAGCTACTACTCTAGGGAAGATACCGAAGATGTTGTGAAGTACATAAGTGGGACTATTCTTAATGATCGTCCTATTCGTGTAGATTTTGATTGGGGCTTCTAGGAAGGAAGGCAATAGGGTCATAGTCGAAGTGGTGGAAAGGTGACCTAGCATTTATTAGTCTACTTTTTTAAGTTTACTTTATTCATGCTTATGTTCAAACCTGATTCAGAGTTTAGAGCAAAGGCATTCGCCTGCTCAAGATGCTATTATGCGAGTCCTTGGTAGAATGGCTGAGGTTGGAGTTGAACCTGGTGCACCCATTATTGCTAGACTTTTGGTACACTTGAGGCGGATTGGGTGCTATGGGGTAAAGGTGGCATGATTATTGCTAAGATGAGAAGAGTTATTGGTGCTAGCATACACATATTTCCTAGAGAACATGTTGCAAGAACATGTTGCAAAATATGGTATGCCCAATGATGAAGTTGTGCGGGTACCTCTTAGTTCTTTTTTTTAATTCATTTTTGGCTCAGAAAATACCATGTTTTTAGTTATTGTACTTCATTTATACATGAATTCTTACAAATATGGTTTTTTGACTCAGTATATACTAAGAGATACTGAATTAAGATTTGCAGAAGCTTAAGAATGTCACAGATGTGATCAAGCGCAAAGGTGTTACTTTCATGAAACATAAAATTAAAAATCCTAGGTTATTCCTATCTCACGCAAACAAACAATTACTCATTATTTTTTTCCCATGTGTAATAGTTTCCATATTTATGTATCAGTATGATTGATGCAACTAATGATTGATGCAGGGATGATGATTCATTTAATTCAACAAGGAAGCTGTAGCAATTTTACCTTCTCCAGTTATTGTCTGTAACTTCAATGAAAGTCCCACAATTTCAAGGTTCTGTAAACCCATGCATATTCACTATTACATTCATTCAATTTTTTCACATATCGTCGTTATCTCTGTTTCTATATGGGTGTCTTTACATTTTGTTTTATGAATTCTCGCTAAAATGTAATGTTAACAGGTGTGTTGCAGCTGAATGTTACTCCTGGTTTCTATGTGTATCTGAATCCGGAGATTGAAGAGTTTGCAATAATGGCTACTAGGTACAGTCCTTATTCTTATCCCTAAAAAAAAATACAGCCTCGCCAATACTTTCTGATCGTTTTATTTAATTCTCCAGGTTCGTCACAAGAAATGAAGCAAATCCGGTCCACAAGATATGGTACATACTTTTATCCCCTTTAGCTTTTGTCATTGTGTAGTATTCTTAAAAAATTATAAGACTTCAACTGTGATTCTCTAGATATAATATTTTCACTTTAATTTTTATTCGATTATATGTTTGTAAAATTTTAGTATTCAATTTCTATTGCTTTTTTATGATCCATGTAACAAGGGGTTCAGTTTGCATGTCGAGCAGCTGCATCAATGTCGTAGGAAACTTCAACCAGTTGGAAAAACATTCATGTCTGGTGATCATCGCCGGTGGCAGAACGTAAACATCTGTGAGCAGCAACTGCCATTAGTCTCATGTCAACCCATTAAGAATCATTGTTTTAATATTGCAATATCTAATAAGCCTCTAAGGAGGTATTTCTTGGCTACAAACATGCCTGACCAGACAATCGAAGCTAGAGAAAAAAAATTCGATGATGCTGCCACTGCGCTCATTGGACCTAGCTGCAAAAAAATTACTGACGAACTTGGATACACTGATCCTAACACGCTGCCTCTACCTGTTAGCATCAAAAGAGGCACGCCAAAGATCTTCCAAATGCGGTTTAGAAGATCCAGCACACTTGGGAATATAGACTTCGTTGTAAAACTTTGGTTCTTGCCGGTTCTTAGCTTATAAAAGGTATACATAATCAGTACCATGTATTGGGATTTCAAATATGGAACTTATAGACTTTCTCTAGATGTATGTATCAAAATAATCATAATCATGTATATATATTAGAGGTGGGGAAATGCACAGGCTGGGTTACGGTTCGAGTTTACTGAAACAGTTTTTGCCTAAAGCCTTTAAACCTTATTTGTTAAAATTAGCGTGTCAGTTATGATTACAAAAATTAGTTATTTCAATAATAATCTATTTCTTGAGTAAACTGATTTACGTGGTCTTTTGGCATTAGAAATATACTTTCGGTACTTTCATTCAATTTGATTTGTTTCCAGTTATGCTAATTATCTTGATTTTTCTTGTTTGGCCAGTTTGAGATAAATGTCATATAATGATATTAATATTTAAATGGGTAAAAATTGCCATGTTTAATCGACAATTTGAAATTATTATAAGGCACACCCAAGTGTACAACTCAGTTCTAATATTAAATCATCAAAATATGGAAATGAGCTGTGGAGGTGCCTCACAGATGTCGACGGTGTTTACAGGTAATGTCTACGATGAGGGTGTTGGTGACAGGAGATAAACTTGGGTCAAATTTCTTAAAAGTGGTTTTAGCTTGAGACTGGATCAGCTGCTACAATCCTATGTTGAATGCGAAGAATAAGCAACCCAATTTGACGATGAGTGGATGCTTGAACATGAACAATAAGATCCAGAATAGCAGAGTCTAGATGAGAATGGGATATCATAAATGGCTTGTGTATTGATATGGTCAGGCATCAAGAACAAATGAATATCATGCAGAGCACATTGGAGTACCATGTAGGTAAGAACTTCTTACTAAATACAATCAGGTTTGATTATTCTCACCTTCCCGACATATATACATTTCAAGACCAATTAATATTGTTGCATGCCTTAAAAAACAAATCGGTTGACAAGTTTCTATTATTTCGTTACCATGATGCATGATTACATGACCATCTTTATTCTTTCTGCAGTATCTGTAAAAGATTCAACCTACGAGAAGGCTCAGAATGTGAAGGCTGGGGCTTATGAAAACGTCATAGAGATGCATCTGGGTACAATTTTTTCCTAAACTATTTCAAATGTGACATTGCAGTGAAACATCATTTATAACTAAAAAAGTAATGTGATTACAGCTAAAAATCAACCAGCCATACTGCGATTCAACAGGAGGAAGTAAGCGAATATCAAGAAATAGGTCAATGGGGTGATCCGACATGGTACGATCCATATGGCAGTGGTTATGGGTATGGATTTCCGTGCACCTGTTCGCGCACGACTTCCTCAAGAGTTTCTTGCTGGATCTTATAAGAGGATAGAAACCA
Source organism: Chrysanthemum makinoi (assembly GCA_910596185.1). NCBI lineage: Eukaryota > Viridiplantae > Streptophyta > Magnoliopsida > Asterales > Asteraceae > Chrysanthemum > Chrysanthemum makinoi. The sequence continues at coordinate 108,324,223 of OU343219.1, forward strand.
GTGAATCTTAAGTGTCCTGCGGGCCAACAATGTCTCATGAAGAAATGGGTGAATTCTCACATGGCATTTGCATACAACTGCTTTGTGTTTGACTCAACTGTCCATGGCAGTCGCTCGTGTTGTGGTCAACTGCAAATACTTTTTGGCTATATCTTTGAAATCTAATTTTTGTGTCTTATTGAATGATCTTCATCTCTGGTGCTTTCGTTATATCTCAGCTCCATTCAAGACTCTACTACGGATCGGAAGAGCAAGAATATGATGTTGTTGAATAAAGTACATACTTGAAAAAGGTGATATATTAGAGACAAAGTAAATGGAAGGATTCTAATTGCATGTAGAAATTTACGCTTTTAGAGGTTCACATATTTTGTGATCATGTTATGACCATTATTGCGCTTATAACTTAATTTTACTTCTAATGCTCAGACATTTGAAATTGGTAATCTATCCATTTTCATTTTAGTATTTCTCTTCTAATTGAGGCCCAAAAAAAATGGGTATTCATGGGCTACTTTTTTTGTTACCTTACTCTTTATTAGAAAGCTATTCATGGAGTTTATGAAGAGGGTATGGGCGAGATATGCAAAATTATTCATGACAAAAGAGGACAGTTTTACATGGATGGAACCCATATGAATGCACAGATCTCTTGATCTTGGTTACATGCAGAGAATTTCAGATAATGCCATTACCATCATTGCTGATGCTTGTGCAGGGCTTGTCCAACTGTGCATAAGAAATTGTTTATTGGTTACGGATGAAGCCGTGAAGACTTTGGCTTTCAGGGGAAGAGTTAAACATGGAAGTAAACTTCTTCGGAGACTTGATATTAGTAAGTGCCCTGGGGTATCTGTCGAATCGTTTGAGTTTTTGAAGAAGCCTTTGTTTCGTGGTTTACAAAGGATTGGGATTGGAGAAACTCGTCTGATTCGTGTGAGAGATAATAGGTTAAGCGAAATTAGTTGGGAAAGACCATGGCTCACTATCTGCAGAAATAGTTGCGAGGTGGGATGCTTTGGTGGATGACAAAATCATAAGTTTTAATAGTGATTCTCCTAATTTCATGTTTGCTGCTCTATGCTATTTTCACATTGCTTTGTAAGCATCATCTTGTAAAAGTATCGATATGTGTAAGTTCTTGTCGTTTAAAAACCATTTGTCTTGTGAGGGAAAACATTGCACATTGATGTTTGTCTGTCTTGCACCACAGTTTACGCTTTCACATATTATAAGTCTCCGCTTAAAAAAAATTATGGTTTTGATATTTTGGTGATATACAATGTAAATAGTTAATGTTTTTGTTCTGTGTTACTCAAACTTTACGGACTTGATTTTTCCGTTTACATATTTGTTGATGACTGCGAAACTAAAGGACCATAAGTTAACTACCATGTGTTGGATATGACGATGACGCATATTAAAAATCTATGCCAGTATTCAGGTCAAAGACGCAAAAGGAATCAAAAATTGTTAAATTCGTAAAAGTGGAAGATGATTATGTTAACTTTAGCATTCATAATTTTTTAGATACATACAGGAAAATTAAATTTAGAAAGATTTTTCTGCTTAGAATTGTCTGAATGGCAGGAATGGAGCAAAGGACACATCCAGTTAAAAAAATGGATGGAAGAGGACCTTCAGAACACCTTTCTATTCTTTGTATGTTGCTATAACACAGCTGCCCTCAAAAGAATCCGAATTGGGAGACTCTTTAACAAATTAAAAATTGAGAAACAAAGAACAAAAAAAGACAGGTTGAAGTTGATGAAAAACTCATCGATGGGCTTATGGTCATTCTCTGGTATGGATGTTCCTACGTTATCGTTGATTTATATGTTAGTGTTTTTTTATAAGTTTAATATCTTTTGGATATTCGACTGTTGTGAAGCAATGATAACGTAGTAGTTACTTTAAACAATGCGTGCATGTGCAAAAATATATACATAAAAGCCTTTTGTAGTAACCATTAACCTATTGTCGTTTACCTTCTAGCAACAACTAACGCGGTCACTGCAACGGATGCTGGTGAAAATAACAACAATAGGCCCAAAGATTATAGTAAAATTGAGGCTTCGGCTGACAATGATGAACAACACCAGTGTACAGATCCATGCCGTGAACATGCGTTCATAAGGTAGTTGAACCATGGCAGGCTCAAGTATTGCGAGTAGCCACAAAATAATCATGTGTATCATCACTTTAAATATGGAGGTTTTTAAAGGAGGTAAATGTGAGCATAGAGCCTAAGTGTAGTTTAATGGGTTAAGGAGTGTAATTTATTAGGTTATTGGCGTTTAATTTTCATAGGACATAAATCAAAGTAAAGAAAAAAAATTCAGAACCCAACTACAGAACAAAATTATGAGAAAGAGATATGAAACATGTATTTGGGATATATTTAAGGGCTCGAGATTAATAATCATAAGATACAAATACAATAAGTTATCGAATAACCATTCTTTTTTTGCTGAGTTCATTATTCACTATATAAGTGTATTATATAATTTATTCTCATGCTTTTACCTTTGCCTTTGTCTTTGCCCGTTAGAAAAATAAATTATGTAGATAAAAATTAATAAAAAAACTAACTTATAAAAATTATAAAACGCATATATATATATATATATATATATATATATATATATATATATATATATATATATATATATATATAGTAACATCAATTATTGTTGTAAATTGTTAATTTAACTTTTAATAACTTTTTAGTATATATTTGTTCTACTAAAACCTAAAAATAAAAACCACAAATCAAAGTACTTACCTGCTTTTAGTCGTTTAATGGATTATAGTAACATCAATTATCGATCTTAACCCTTTCATTTAACTTTTAATTACTTTTTAGTATATATTTGATCCACTAAATCATAAAAATAAAAACCACAAGTCATACCCGTCCATCGGACGGGTTTTGACACTAGTATATACATATATATATATATATATGGAATATATTAGCTACAATTAATTGTAGCCAATTGGCTATAATTTTGAACTAAAAATGTGGGTCCCTGATTATTTTTGTGGGTCCTGAATCAATGGTAGTGTATTTTTTATGAAGGATTGTAGCCAATTGGCTACAAAAATTGTAGCAAAGCTATCCCCATATATATATATATAGGGTAAAGTTAAAATAAAAAGACAAATATCCGTAAAAAGAATAAAAATATTTGTTTTTTTAAAAAAATTCTCCAAAAATTCCAAAAAAATTCCACAAGATTGGGTATGTTGGTGCATAAAACTTTTGTGAAAACATTTTTTATAATTTTGAGTTTTGATACGTTTTTTTAATGCACAAAAAACGAATTTTGATGCGCAAAAAAATTTTGATGCACAAAATTTTTAAATTGTTTTAGTTAGATGCGCAATGTTATTTTGATGAAAAAAGTCAAAAGAAGTTTGGTGCAAAAACCAATTTTTGATGCACAAAAAAACGATTTAATGCGCAAACGTATTTTTTCATAATTTGTTTTCGGAAAAAATATCCACTTTTAGACAAAAGTTTTTCACAACTTTTTCATGCACCATCATACCCGATCTTGTGGAATTTTTTGAGAATTTTTCGAGAACTTTTTTTGAAAAAAAAATCTTTTTATCTTTTTACGGATATTTGTCTTTTTATTTGATCTTTATCCTATATATATATATATATATATATATATATATATATATATATATATATATATATATCTTATATATATATATATATATATATATATATATATATATATATATATATATATATAACTGCCATCCTGCTTAGATTTAAGAAAAGAAAGAGTCGAGAAAAGCAAAGAAAGAGTTTGATGTTGAGTTTGTATTGGTTATCGAGCCTTGGCTTAGCAACACTTCGTTTTACATGCATTAATTAGATGATTAGCTTGCCACTAATTAACAATTCCCCCATGTCCTTTAACTGTTATTCCTTTACCCCACATCTTACGTTACAACCCTTGTAAAGACATCTTTGATAGTAGATTCTAGGTGCTTACACCAAAGCGGAGGAGGTTTGATCCTTTATCAAGCCTATGTTAACCTTTGCACTGTGTCATGGTAAGTGAGTGAACTTTTCCATTTCCATTTGTGATATATACATCATCATATACACAAAGAGAATGTGAATATCCAACACTTATTGTAAGGTGATAGTCTTATTTGTTTCATGCTTGATGGCCATTAAAAGTGTATTGTCTTATGGGTTCTACAATAAAAAAGTCTTTAAACGAATACGATATTCCCCTTAACTTGTAATTTGACTAGGATAAAAGCACATTTGCTTTAGGACAATCAAATCCCAAGTGTAGGAATATATCTAATGAGGTGTGAGTTCATACACTTTTTAAGGGTCATTTAGCCTCTAAACTTGTTTATATTTGATCATGTATTTCTCTAATTTGCTTATATTTGAGATTTAGGTACTTGGGAGAGCAAATGCTGGAAGAATACAAGTTTTGGGGCTTATTTGGACGAAGAACGAAAAAAACGACAAATTCATTATGAGATCGACATCTGCGACGTGGTCACCTAATCCTGACTATTCAGTGTGTGAATCGGCTTGAAGTGACAACGTCAAAGGCATGTTGACAGCGCCACACCTATAAGGTGATGCCGTTACAATAAGGCGATGGACAAACAAAACCCTAATTGGCTGGTGAGCTAACGGCATCACACCCATAACCTGACGGCTTCACATCCTGAAATCTATAAATATAAAAGCATATTTTTCATTATTGTTTGTGTAACTTTGGAGGAACTTTCATACTCGAACCCTAGTCGACTTTTATCAGTTTTGTAGGCCTTTTTGGCCATTGAAGACCTCATGTATTATTGAGATAAGTTATTTAATCAATCATTCAATCATGTTTCATCTTAATTGTTTGATTTATTCTGTTGCTTGTTTCTCTACTACTATGCTAGGGTAAATTAATTAGTATTTATTTAGGATTGCATGAAACCTAGTTATTGATTGTTTGTTTATCATCACTTGTCAATGGTATGTACGTTAAGAGTTGGAAAACCGGCTATATCCCGTATCTTAGCTTGAACGTCCACTAAAACGTGTCTAGTTAATGCTTATGTCTTAGGTTATTAGCTACGAAGGGTATTTATTGCGTGAATTAGTTATTGTACGGGTTATTGACATTCATATAAGCATCGCTCACTTAGGCTAGTTCATAGACGTGGGGCTGACCAACCCGCAATAGATAATAAGAAATATTCCACATTGCATTAGATAAGGAAATGACAATTCAGTAAACTAGTAAGAAACGACTAGGAAGTAATGCAACTCTAGGTAAATACGTTTTTTTCTCATATAAGAAGTTCACGCTACAGTTACTTTTTTTTGTTATTTAATTTTATTGCATTTTAGGCATTTTAGGTTAATTAGTAGTTAAAATACAAAACCCCCTTAAAACTCGAGATTTTTACTTGATTTCTAATAAAATATAAAAAGACCAAAAATAATCTTCTCTTTACCCTTATACTTAATCTGAAATACACTTCGAACCTACCTCACTATTCCCCTAAAGAACGACCAATCCCCCGAGTCTTGCCTATACTACATACATCGATTAGGTACTCTACCTAGGAGGATTGTAAAACTTTGGTGTTGCAATCCATATGCATCAATCACAACATTAATACTTATTATTACCTCAATGCCATACTAATTAAAAGGGTTTACATAACCCATGAACATACCCAATTTCATCTCTAATCTTCAGATGATCATATCTTGATCATATGATAACCTCTCTGCCTCCCCCCACACTAAAAAAATAAAAATAAAAATAAAAATAAAAAAAATAAAATATACAAAATTAATAATTTCCCATTAAAGAGTCTTAACCCATATCATGATTACTTATCTCAAAAACCTTTTTTACCCAAAACCCTAAAAATTTCACATGAACCTAACTCTTAAATTGCCGATTCAACTAGAATTAGGAGTCACTTACTTGTAGAGATGATTAATATGAACATTATTGATTTGTAACCTCAAATCACCTTCAAATCATCATTTGGAAATTCCTCTCTTTTTTCCGTCCTTTGGAAACCTACGAACCAACACACCCACTCACTAAAAAATAGAATAGTGTAGAAAGCATGGGATTTTTCTAGTTAAAAGAGTTAGATACTAGTTTAGTCACTTGGCAAGTTTGATCCATTTACTTTGGTAACATAGTATTTTTCATAAATACATAACTATTATGCAACTTAAGTTTGACTTTCTACTTCAAACATTTGACTAACTAATCAAGATAAGTCTTCTAACATTAAAAGTCATAGTCAAACTAACTTAAAACACTTAAATATAACTCCTTCCGTCCTATAATAATTGTCATGTTTTGACTTTTTAAAATCTTACCTTTTCAACTTTGAGTTTAAATATTTTTATTTGTGTTATATAACACTTGATGAAAATCATATTAATGAAAATATATTTAAAACCCAATCATTCATATATTTTGCATTGAATTATAACAAAAAAGTAAATAAATAAAAAATATCAATGTTGAAAAAAAAAACACTTAAAAAATCAAAACATGACAAAACTGAAAGGCTCAAAAAGTATTATACTTAAAAACCGGTTTTTTGGTGTAATATTCTTCTTTAATCGTTGATAATTAAAAGTAACCATTTAATTAATATATGTAAGAAGTCAAGGGGCCATATGATGCAAACATACAGAACTTTCAACTGTTTGATTGTTCCTTTTTTTTTTTTTTTTTTTTTCTTCTCTCTTTTGAGTTAATTTGTACACTTGTTCAAAAAAAAAGAGTTAATTTGTACACGTGGGCTGTATCCATATACAGTATATGACTAGGTGCTCTAACAATACGTGATCTGAATGCCTTTTCGCTTGTGTTTTGATTGATATGGTTACCAAATTGTTTAACCTGCTTTGCAGCCATCTAAAGAATTAGGTTCATGATTTCAAAAGGAGACACTGCACCAAACTGATTAGTTCTAACTTCTTTTTTTTGAATTCGAACTTGAATGACGAACTAGGGCGTCGAGTGCCTGTTGTATATGCGGCTAGAGGCGGAACCATCCACATTTATATGTACCAGTTGCAGAATATGTGATTAGAATAATAGAGACGCGCCAGAATATATGATTAGCATAACAGAGCGCGCATAAGGTAATAACTCATTTTAAAGTCCATTAAGCAATTTAATCCAAAGGAAAGAAAAGTTGACACATCTTGAAGCAATTCCCGATTGTGCCACTGAATGATTTGTCGATGTATTTGGGTATCATATTTGTCGATGGATTTACGTACCAAATAGTAAAATATATTCACATATCATTTATATGTTTGACAATTTAATTATATTAAGTTTTGAATAGCTAGAAAAAAATATATTAGCAAAAAGCTTGAAGAAGAAGAAGAAAAAGAATGTATTATTTGTTGACCAATTAATTCTAATGATAGAAATAACAAGTTAATAAAAAATAACACAAATAAAACTACTAACACCTCAAAGCAACATCCATTCTAAAACTATATAACCAACCACAACAGTCCAAGCATCAACACCGGTGTATTGGCGACCACCACCAGAGTAAATTTGCAAGGTGAAAGGACGATAAACATTAGTAGGTGGATTTGTTACGTAAATGAACCGCGGTGGAGGAGGTGGTTTTACTGCAACAATAGGAGGACATAAGACTACTGGTGGTGGTGGTGGAGGTGGTAGTGGAGGTGGAGGTGGTGGTGGTGATGGACATGGCTCTAGTGGTGGTGGTGGTGGTGGCGGCGATGGTGGTGGAAGGTAGTTATTGCAAGGGTTTATGCATGGGCACGACCCACATTTAATCGATGGGTCATCAGGTGATTGAGGCGCCATATTTGGGTCTTGAAGATCGTCGCCATTATTGATATTTAGTAATGTTGCTAGTATAATAATGAGAAAAGCTCTAATTTTGATTGATGGATTCATTTTTCACCACTTCACCTTTGTAGTTGTGTGGCACAATTGTAAGAAATTGAAGTCACAGAACATGGGGGCAGTGTGTCTATATATAAAGATATAGAATGTATGCATTACTATTATTCAAGAGATATCAAAAGGTGATTCCACAAAATGAGTTATCATATGGCATATATGCTTTTTTGTAATCTAGCGACCGGAAGCGCGAGGTTAAGTAATCGTCGAGATAACATATTAAATTATGAAAAATGATTTGTATGCCTAAAACCTAGACCTAAAATAAGACCTAAAAATGTGATTGGTGCATTTGAAAAATTCATTGGTGGGAAATGATGAAAGAGAAAAGGTGCATGACACTTGTCAAAAAATAAATGGTGTAGGTCTATTAGTAGGTCTCATTGTTAGGTCTAAATATCACAACTCTTAAATTATTATTGTAGGCATACTTTGATGGCATTATGCATGCATGACTATTTAATTGACATTTTCTGTAAGCATTCAATTCAATTAGTTTTAGTTGCTCTGAGCATTCTTAGCTAGCCTTGTTTGTGATTTGGGGTTTTGTAGCTTGCATCGAGTAAGTTACTAAGTTTTGTATATCCTATCGGTTAGCTTTCCCAAATGGATGCGTAGTGCACCATTTTAAGTCTTATAAGGTGCTTGATTATACAACCGCTTGACTCAAACAGGCAAACCCAAACCATTGACCTTATAAGTTATAACAATGATATTACAGCAAAACAACATACATTAATCTCCAATTTGATGTCCAAAAAAGTAGAAAAGCGAGCTGAGGTTGGGTTTTAGAAGAAAAGCCTAAGCAAGAAGTAATGGTTGAGAGAGAAGCAATTGAAAAGGTATGTGGGAATCATATACCCTTTGTAAAGAAGTGATGATCAAGGAGCTTACTTGCCTTTCCTGTATGCTCCTCATACCCAAAAGAACCATCTTTAATTTCCTTTGCATCGAATATTATTCCATTCCCTTATTCGCTGCGTACGAGTTTTTTTGCAAACCGCGTTCAAGTTCTTCAAAATCATCTTTGCCTTTCAGAAAAATATAGTTTTACAAAATCTTTTACCTTTTGGTATTTGTCTTTAAACTAGTTTTTATGTTGCACTTATACAATAAGAGAGAAACCGGCATTAGTTTGCTACTTTTGTTAGTGGGTTTAATAATGTCTAGTTAGCCCATTGTATTGTTATGTTTTTTTTTTTTTTTTTTTTTGAACGGCAACTTTATAACAAAACAAAAAAAACACTAGCAAGGAGCTAGAGAGTTACAAAGAGAGTAAATAAGGATGTTGTAACCACCTATCCCAACTAAACGCCTTATTACATCTAGCATGACACCAAATAAAAGAGCGAGTAACTATATCATCAAAAATGGTATCTTTCCGAGGAGGATGAGCTGCAAAGAGAACGTTATTTCGATAACACCAAACGTGCCACCAAGACACATAGAAAACGCCTTCCAAAATACACTTGAGCGTAGACCCTAACCGAATATCCTTAAACCAAACCCACCATTCCTCATAAGAACTTAAGGAAGACCACGTCAAATTCCACCAACGGCATATAAGTTTATGACCATCAGTGGCTAACACGCAGGAAAAGAAAAGATGCGAAACATCTTCCTCGCCCTCTTTACAAACTGCACACGACTGATCTTGGACATAAATGTTCCGGTGGCAAAGATTCATGCGAGTAGGGAGGCGGTCCAAAGAAATTTTCCAAGCAAACACATTAATCTTGATAGGTATAAATTTAACCCAACGAGTAGCCACCGAATCTTTAGGAAGGAAATACTCATCAAGCAAACCACGAATGAATTTGACATGGAAGGAACCATCTCCACTCTGGTTACAAATCTAACGGTCACCAGAATTCGAAAGCATGTACGTACCTAGAAGGTCTTGAAGACGAGTAAGTTGTTGAGATTCTGATCCACCTCTAGCTGGACGACGAAAAGAATCTGAAACCTGACCTTGAAGTTTATCTGCTACCGTAATATCGCCATTCAAATCAAGCGAAAACATACGAGGGAAAAGAACACTTAGAGGCGCATCGCCAATCCAATGGCCCTTCTAGAATTTCGTCTGAATACCATTTCCCACCCGAATGCGGCAGAACGAAAGCAAATCCACCCCCTGAGATTTAATCGCTTGAACTTCACGAATTATAATACCCCAAACACACATGTACCGCGGGGCACGCAAAATAGAGTCTGGCCCATGAATGGCATGAATCACACGAGACCATAAACATTTGTCAAATGATATAAACCTCCAAACCCATTTGAATAAGAAAGCCCTATTTAGAGCGAAAAAACTAGACACCCCAAGACCCCCGTATTCTTTAGCTGCTAGAACTTTAGTCCATTTTACCCATGCAATCTTCTTATCATTACCATGAATACCATAGAAAAAATCACGCCTCATAGATTCCATCACATTGAGAACAGCTTTAGGCGCCTTATATAACGAGAATGTGTATATAGGAGAAGCTCCTAAGACCGACTTGAGAAGCGTTAGTCTTCCGCCAATGGACAAAGTGTTACACTTCCATTTCGATAACCTAGATTTAAGTTTTCCAATAATATCGTCCCAAGCATTAACCAACGACATGTTTCCGCCTACCATGACCCCTAAATACTTGAAAGGAGTCTTCATGACCTCACATCCAAGAGAAACTGAAGCTTCATTCACCTTATCACCAGGAACACCAAACCCTAAGAGATGGCTCTTTTTGATATTGATCTTTAAACCGGATGTAAGAGAAAAGCAATGTAAAACGTGAAGAATGAGCTTGATGTTATTATCCGACCATTCACCAATGAAAATGGCATCATCCGCGTAAAATAAGTGGGAGATCGTAGTAGTAGGATCAATCTTAATACCCTTAAAAAAACCCTCAGCAACCACCCTAGAGAATGATAGGTGAAAGGACTCCATAATGAGGATAAAAAGATAAGGGGCTAGAGGATCACCTTGCTTAAGACCACAATGAAATTTAAATTCCGCAGTCGGACTACCATTGATGAGAATAGATGCCATACCAGAAGATAAGCTACCAATCACCCATGAGCGCCATTTGGAACCAAACCCAAACGCAGCAAGAACATCTTCCAAAAAATCCCAACGAACTGAATTGTATGCCTTGGCAAAGTCGACCTTGAACACCATAGCCTGCTTCTTCTTAAATTTACACCAAGAAAGAACTTCATTAACAATGAAAGGACCATCTAAAATCACCGATTGGGAAGAAAGGCTGTTTGAACATCTGCAACTAAATTAGAGATCACGTTTGCTAAGCGATTAGCTAAAATTTTAGTAACCACTTTATACAAGCACCCAATCAAACAAATAGGTCTAAATTCACTGACAAACTTAGCATCTCGAACTTTAGGAATGAGAGTGATGAATGACGAGTTACAGCCCTTAGCAAAAGAACTATGAGCAAAGAACCAATCAACCGCAGCGCAAAAATCCGGACCGATAACGCTCCAAAATTTTCGAAAGAACTCAAATGAAAAACCATCAGGGCCCGGGGATTTGTTATCCCCACAACTCCAAACAGCACTGCGTATTTCATCATGAGAGATCGTATTTTCCAATTCAGCAGCTTGATCCGTGTTAAGACGGTTAGGGAATTGGAAATTAATACGACTACGAACATCTCCCGGAGCTTGGAACCTATTAGCAAAATGAGTACGAAACTCTTCTTTAACCAAAGAAGGGTCATCCAACCAAATGCCATCCACCATAACACCTTTAATAGATAACTGAGAACGTTTCCGATTAATAATACCATGGAAGAACTTAGTGTTTTCGTCACCCTCAATTGCCCATTGAACCTTAGCCTTTTGAGCACAGTCACGAGCTTCAGACGATTGAAGAGTCTGAATATTTTTTACCAACTCCTTCCTCTCAATCAGCAAACTATCATTCACACCTCCTTTGTCAAGAATCTCATCGATATCACGAAGTTGTTTTTTGAAATCATCAACATCTCTATTCTGATCCTTCTTAAAATTAAACACCCACTGCCTAATATCCTTCTTAAGAAGCTGAAGCTTTTTCTTGAATCTGATCATATCATTTCTGTCGTCAAGAGTTAAACCATTCCAAGCAGTGATAACCATCTGGTCAAAACCTTTGAATTCAAGCCAAGATTGGTAAAAACGAAACGGAGTGGCACCGTAATCAGTTTCAACCTGTCTAAGTAAAATGGGACGATGATCAGACAGGTGTTTGTCAAGACAAATAGCCGATGAATGCGGGAATAAAGACAGAAACCCTTCAGAAACCAAAAAACGATCAAGTTTACTCATCTTATCGGCCGAAGGATGTGACCAAGTGAAAGAATATCCTTCAAGCTGGACATCAACAACTCCCGCAGAAGCAATAAAATTATTAAAGTCTCTAGCTCCGCAAACATTAAAAACAGAACCCATTCTTTCCTCCGCAATACGAACCACATTAAAATCCCCCATAACAACACATTCACCATCCCACCAGTTAATTAACATAGAAATAAAACTCCATAAAGCACGCTTTAGACCGATTGCGGAGCATAAATAGATAGAAATAAAATTTTGGAATTTGATGGAATCCAGGTCCCATATACTGCTGTAAAATTATCAGAACGAGTGTGATGAGATTTCTGAAATATGTTAGGATCCCAAACATTTAAAATGCCACCAGAATTCCCCAAAGCTTCACTATGTAAAAACTCAAAACGGTAATTACCCCAAATGATCTTAACATCCATAGTCGAAATACTTTCCATTTTAGTTTCTTGAATAGACAAAAAACTCACCTTATGCTTAGCATTTAACTCCCTAATCCATGTTTTTTTGGTCTTGGATCCTAGACCTTGTACATTTAAAGAAAGACAATTCATTGAGGAACATCACATTCTCCTTGCAATCCAATAATATGCTCCAGATCCTTTGCACATCCATCTAAATTGTAACCCATAGTATTACCAATCTTGAGAAGCTCCTCCAGTAACCCCAAAATGGAGCCCCCTGTCTTACTGTTTTTAATACTCCCACTCTTAGTAGGAGAAGAAGCAACGTGAGTAGCCTGAACCTTTTCCACCACTCGAGAACTAAAAACAGTAGATCGATTCTTAGAATTAACCGACTCCTCATGATTAACGTATTGCTCCTTTACTACCTCTTCCACAGGCGTGAATCCTGGTGGATGTGTCATGCTAGCGTCAGATAAGTTACCTCCTTCCTTCGGTTTATTAAGAAGTTCATACAAATTAAAAGGATCATAAGACCCCTCCTTAACAGCAGATCCGTTGTTGACTTCTTGCTCTTCTTTATTATTTCCACTATAATCTCCAAAGAATGTATCAGACACTACTTCAGTGTCACTTTCCCCTTCCACATCCTCTTGATCTTTATCATTCGCATGAACAGATTGAGACTCAGATTCATTAACCGAACAAAACTCAGAATTCAAGAGCTCTTTAAAAACAGGCGACCACATGAATAATTCTTTGGCTCTTACCACAAATACTTTACCTCGCACAATAATCTTGAATCTTTCCAAAATGTTATTTTTAAGGTTTGTCTTAACACATATGCGTTTGCGCGCAAACATATCCTCTTTATTTTCCTCAAGATCTATCGTCTCACCCCATATGGCTCCAATTCTTTTGTATGTAGAGTGAGACCAAGCATGAAGAGGAACTCCCTCGATATCGACCCAAACAATTCTTTCACGTGAAACGAAATCATCTTGGGCATCACATAGATTGCTGAACCACGGTTGACCCCTATATGTTGCATAAAGTTCTCCTTGGCATCAATCGAAGCGAGTTCTATCATAACCCATAAACCACCCAAGTATGAAAGTTTGATGTTAATAAAACCCTCATTAGCCAATAAAACTCGCAGGTTGTTGATGGCAGAGAACTCCTTGACCTCACCCATAACAAACTTATCAAAATCTCGCGACACCAGACATGACTCCTCCAAAACAATAGCTGGTATCGGGTCAACATAAACTTGAGGATTAGGGGTACCTTTCAAAGTCGAAGCGTAAGACTTCACATCCCTCTGATTAGATGGTACAGTTGGTTTGTTGGCACCATTGGAATTACCATGGTTACTATCCTTCTTACTTCCTCGGCTAAATCTTGCAACGTTAGCGTGCAAATTCAAACTACCATTCCAAATTGTGCACAGATTGTTCACAAGTCTCTCCTCGTTAAAAACATTGTATTGTTATGTGAAAGCCTAACTTATAATACTTTAGCTTAATTTACATTGTATTGTCATATTATTCTAATCAAGTCACTTATATAATCAACCATGATATCAGAGGCAAAGATCCGTATCAAACAAAGTCGTTCCCTGAAGAAACTTTTATTTTGCGGTTTCATCATTGAAAAGAAACAATGTTACCGAGTATTTCAATTAGAGATTTTATGCTTAAACTTTTCTCATTTTCTTGATATCTAAGGCATGCAAACTAATTCCTTCTTATGGTTTTTTCTTATCAAAGTTTCAACGGAGGTTAGGGACTGGATTTCAATTTCTCTCATAAAGTCTTGTACAATTGATATATAGTGTCATAGGTGGAGTTTAATTTTAACCCACTAAGACCCTCAAAACCATTTGAATCATATGAAACGATTAATTATAGTGTCATCTCCAAAAGGTGAAGAATGGTGGGATCACCCTGGTCCCATGCATCCTAAGGATGCCAAACGGACCCTCCCCCAAGGACCCGGCCCCAGGCAATGAGCATCTGTCCCAGTGACTGTACTTATCAAGAGGTTGGGCTTTGAACCCTGGCCATTTTCTCCAATAGGCCCCTCGTTGACCAGTCAATCTGAGCATTTGCGACGGGGGGATGGTACCAATTGAAAGCTTTTAGGCCAATGGAGAGATTCGAACCCTGGTCTATTGACACAAGGTTGGAAGCTCTTACCATTGGACTAAAGGCCCATTGGTGATAGGTGCAAAAGGTACAACATTTATCAGAGATGAAGAAAGTAATTATTTTAGCGAAAATGATAAGTATCGCTACAATATTATTTGTAAAATTTATAGATTTTGCTGGTTCCTAATTAAGAGACTCGATAGTTCTACTTGTGTGATTGTGTCTCAAACTCTCAACTTCATGGAGCAACTAGCTGTCTAGCTTGAGCAAGTTGGAGCAACTAGCTGTCTAGACAACACTTTTGGCCTTGGGCTTTTTATTTAAGAGCCCTCCCAACGGTAACGGCGTAACGCCGTTATAGGCATTTTAACGCCGTTGGAGGCTTGGAATGGTAACGGCGTTATAGAGCACCCGTTGGGTTGCTAACGCCCATTAAGGGCAGAAAAAAAAAATTGAAAAATTTACACAACTAGTCCCTCAACGTCTAGTATCCGTTAGAAATTCAAAAAAATTTACAAAAAACCCCCTTAACGGCTAGTTTTTGTAAAAAAAAAAATCAAAAACATTTTTTTACCACTATAAATACCCAACTAAAACTCTATTTTTTTCACACTTCCATTCAAACTTTATATACTTCCTCTTTACACTTTCATATTTTAAAAATCAAATTCGTTCACAATGGATCCACATCAAGCAGGTGATATTCCCCTGTCTTGGTCAGACGTTGATGACCAAGAGGACTTCCAATTTATGGCGGCCGCAAGACGAGTATCACCTTCAGTTGGAACAACAAGAAGGTATTGAATCTCAACATCCTAGTCGTTCTCATAGCCATGTATATCGTGAACGTGAGCTTGCAGAAGAACGTCTGCAAGAACGATTATTTCATACAAGGTTGTAAGTATTCAAACCGGAATTTTCGTAGAAGATTTAGTATGAGCCGGAAACTATTCCTGCAAATAGTTGAAGGTATTGAATCTTATACTCCGATAATATTCCGCATCATTTTACCTTTTTTAGTCAAACACCCGATTGTACGGGTCGAATGAGTATAAGTGCTCTAATGAAGTGTACGTCTGTCATACGCCAATTGGCGTACGGCACCACACCTGATGCATTTGATGAATACTTGCAAATGGGTGCAAGTACTTCAAAAGTATGCCTTGATAATTTTAACAAATGCATTATTGATTTGTTTATGCCGGAGTATTTAAGAAAACCAACATGGGCCGACATTCAAAAAATTTATCAACATCATGAAGAAAAACATGGTTTTCCGGGAATGCTTAGTAGCATTGACTGTATGCACTGGGAATGGAAAATTGTCCAGTGGCTTGGCAAGGCCATTTTGCTAGGGTGATAAAAAATACCCAACAATTATGCTTGAAGTTTGCTTCTCAAGATTTATGGATCCGCATGCATTTTTGGGATGGCGGGGGAAAATAACGATGTCAGTGTTTTAGATAACTCTCCGTTATTCGACGACCTTCTTGCTGACAATGCCCCAAAAGCACCTTATATGGTTAACGGAACTAGGTATGAACAGGGGTATTACTTGGCTGATGGAATTTATCCACAGTGGGCAACTTTCGTCAAATCCTTCACGGCAACAATTGATGAAAAACATACGTACTTTAAAAGGAGACAAGAAAGTGCCCGAAAGGATATTGAACGTGCTTTTGGTGTTCTTCAAGGCCGTTGGGGTATATTACAACAACCGCACGCCAATATGAAATTTCCACGATACGTAGAATCATGTATTGTTGCATTATTATGCATAACATGATTATAAAAGATCAAAAATTTGCTTTACGTGACAATAACGAACTGTGGGTGGATCCGTCAGCAAATTTGAGGCAACGAAGATGGGTTGAAAGATGTGATACGCACAATCGTAAGGCAAAAGAAATACACGACCGACAAACGCATACCCAACTCCAACAGAACCTTATGGAGCATGTTTGGCGTAAGAATTTTGAACGACATGGACAACAAAGAGAGAGCTAATTTAATATGAATAAGTATTTGCTATGTTTTTTAATTGCTTTTTTTTTTTTAATCACGCATTGTAATATGTTTTTAGTTTTAATGAAATGTTTGTTTTAGTTTAATAAATGAAGTGTTTGTTTTAGTTTAGGGCTTGAAATTGAAAATATGAAATATTATTGGTGTTATGGTGTTATTGGGATGTTATGGTTGTGAGTGTTTTTTGGGGATGTTAATGTTAAAGCTGATGTGGCGCTGACGTGGACGGTGTTATTGGTGTTACGATTGTAAGTGCTCTAACAACCTCCAAACGGGTTGAATATTCTGATGTATAAAGCAGGGGTGGGAAAAAAACCGAAATGATCGAAACTGAATCAAATCGAAAATAGCTGAATCGAATTTGCTAAAATCGAATCGAACTGAACTACTAATTCGGTTCTCGGGTTGGATATGGATTTATATATATAAATACTATAAAATGTTATCTTAACATAAAAAAATAATTTTTATGCTTGAAATATTATTTTTTTTGGCTAAATATCTATGTAATTATTAATGGTTTAAAAATAACTAGTGCAATTCGGATTATTCGGGTCAACCAAAGAACCGAACTAAATTCAAATTCGGTTTTCGGTTCGGTACGGTTTTCGGGTTGACTTAAAAAAAATTTAACCGAATTAACTGAATCGAACAAACTGAATAACGCAATAACCGAACCGATCAACACCCCTGGTATAAAGTACAGTACTTAAAATGAAAGTATAGATGTAACTATAAAGAGAATCTGGTTTATAGGTTGATGGAATGCAAGTGAGATAGCAAATCCAAAACGGCAATACTTGACTAGTAAACAAGGATAGAGCTAAGTGAGGTTGGTCTTTTCGACACCCAAAATGACAAACACATTGTATATATGTATAGATCGATTACGTAAACAAGAATTCAGTTTGCCAACTAAATTATCTATCGTCAATATGCATGAATTTTGTTTCCTCTGACAAAAATGCTCAATTTTTCGAAATGTCTATATATTTTTTCTACGGATTAACACAATCCACTTTGTTTCTGCTATTTACATAAGTTGTTTATCTAATTTTAAAATTTAGACACAAGAATTTACTTTAATCGTAAATATCTTCTAAACTATGCCTTATATGTAAAAAATCAACCATGCGTAAATCACACAAGTTCAGTTATTCACATGATAATTCCTAACTTTTTACAATTACATTTCCAAAAATAGAAACTTAACAAACTCCCACAATAACCCTAAACTAACACAGCCCTAACCAACCTTCATCTCCTTCCTACCCAACCGCCAGCCGTCGTCACGAGCCTTCTTCTTAGCATATAGATCAACAATCCGCTCCGCCACCTCTACCTCATTTTTACATTCTCCGATCACCTTATCCACTTCTGCTTTTGGTAACCTCACCTTTACCCTAACGGGGCCACAATCATCAAGTGAAACATCAGATAAAGACCTTCGAGACAGCATCATAAGCTCTAGCCTCTCTTTCGCGTTCAAGTTCACACCTGATTTCACCCTTCTAGTGACCGTTTTCTTGTCCACTGCTTTTTTGTCCATTGTATGCGGTAGCTTTGGTAACTCCACAAGAAAATAAACCTTCCCGCCTTCCAAACATTCTTCAGGATCCAAAGGACTCGCTCTGATGCCATATTGTTTAACGGAACCAGATTCCAATAGCACATGACCCACATAATCCTTGATTACTTCAAACACTTTTATAGGTGTTTCTAGTTTAATGATTTCGCCATCGAGCTTCATCACTTTAGCTTTCTTTTTCTTCTTACCTCCTCTAGCACTTGCTAAAGTGTTTCCCATAGATGTTGCATAAAGATTTAGAGGATTTGTTGATAGTCTTTTTTATATATTAGTATCAGAGTAATTCAAAGTGGATACTCAATTGACAATATAATAAGTGGATTATGATGATTGATGGATACTGTATTGTGTTTGGATGAGAATGAAAATGGGAAAGAAAGTGGGGTTGGCCAATAGCTCCTGTCGACATTTTTTTATTTGATTCACACCACAAGTGGAACAGGTTCCGTTTTAAGTAAATGAATTAAACCGTTGGATTTGAATAAAAGGCTTAAAATGGTTTGATTACAGCATGTCAAAACGAGTTATTGTTTAACAATATACGATTATAATGTAAGATCTTCGAGTACATTATTTTTTATGATTATTAAACCATTATCTTTTTCACGTAGCTAGACGTTTCATTTTTTTATTGTACGAACAAGTGAATGTAACCCGCCGCATTGCGGCGGGGGTGCTTGGCTGTATTGTGTTTCCGTGTTTATGTACATGGATCATAACATATCGGTGAATAGCATTACATAAAGGTATAACACCAAATCTACAATAAGATAAAGACAGACAACTCATGTCTCAAGTGAAGTTGGCTGCACAGTAACAGTTATAATACATGTACCATGTACACCAGGTACCAAATTATCATAAGCTACAACCAAACAAATGCACATATATGAGCTACTCGTTGATCCATAAGCTGTCCAAAGTAATATATCACATTCATCAGCTATTGAAGAGCACATGCATTCATCTCTTGCGAGCTCCTCTCCGGACTACGATATGCAGGGTGTTTACGACTATGGAGAACATTCGTCATAAGCAATATGATGCGGCCCTCTGTTCCTCCCAATGTTTAAATCCTGCAAGAATGCAAGAACAGGAATATAAACAACAATATCTATAAATTTATTTTAGGATTAATTTCATATATCACCCTACTTTCATGATTAATTTCATATATACCCAAAGTGCAAGTATTGAATGCATAATATACAATGTTTTTAATGCATGTTTGGGTATATATGAAATTTCCAACTAAAAGGAGGGGAAATATGAAATTGCCCCTTTATTTTATATTAGAACCAATATACTTTTGGTTTCATTCGTCTACTGGTAGATGGTTGTGTCTTATTTCAGTCATCTTCAAACCGGTAAGCCTAAGAACCCCTTGATCTAAAAGATATGCAGAACATTAGTTAAGTTCAGGTATAAATATTTTGATTGCCATTTGATTTTACCTTACTGTGTTAGTACAAATATTTAAGAATGGGTTTTATAGTGGGCACACAACATGAATGCAGTCAGTTGGAGATACTAAAGCTTAAAACTTTAATGCATACATTATTAAAGACTCTGATGTCACAAAGAGTTTATAAACTATTTTACAACGTAACTGTTTACATACCTTTTTGTCTAAGAATATGCAGCAACACCTTGTGGGAGTAAGGCCTAGAACCCTCATGGTTGTCCATTTTCAGTATACTCTCACTTCAATTGCTTGGGTGATTTCTGTTGGTTTAAGATCTGCAAAATAACATGTTTGCCATTCTATAACAATCATCTTACCAGCAGCTTTCGAAAAGAATTAATATTATTCATGTAGAAGCAACTAACCGGTCCAAACTGTGGGCAAAGCCGGATCAGCTATAACCCCAGCGTCTGATCTACAAGGCCTTTCAAATGAACCAAAAATAGAAAAAAGATGAAACAGTTTAGTTCAAAGAATACAGCTGTTATAGTTATAGTCTTCAGATTAGGCGAGTTAAGCAACATAATACCTTCATACTGTTAAACCTACGATTACTTGTCGAACCTGAATGTGATTTGTTGTTCGTCCGCCCAGTAGTTGCAACCATAAAAAAAGGAGAAATACATGTGAATATGAAAATATAGTTGTATAAATATAATAACGGCAAACATCTGCTCGTTCGCGCTTGTCTTTTTAAGCATTATTTTTTTATATTGTTAATTCATAAGCATGTGGGTTTTCTTATCATAACAAAACCATAAATATCCCATTTAACCGTATCCCAAAAAACTGACCTTCAACAGAATCATGAGAATGAAGTGAAACATGAGAATCCCTTTTCCTCCATTTGATAAAAGAAGGATCTTCCCAAAACTTATAATCACTTGCACTCACAATCATCTTATTATTCAAACCCATTAAAAATAACAAAAATGTATCGATAATAATACCATAGTCACCGTACACACACACACACACACACACACACACACACAAAAATAGGTAACCATACATGTTTTCCTCGTCATTCAGATATTTTTTCATCGCAGGAAAAACTAAAGAAATAAGCACTTCCTCAAGTGGCCTATATCTGCATACCTATAGAATAAAAGAGATAAAATTACATTTACATATAACTATATAAGACATCATCGACAGCGTACCAACTTAATAAAGTTTTCATAACTCAATAGTGATCCAATTGAATATATGTGTTGGTCTGATCTTTTATGACAATTTCAATAGTTTCCAATTTCTAACCTCCAGGTTAGACCTAAGAAGTTAATCAACAATTGTGATAAATTTTCATATGATAAAAGTTACCTGATAGACTTTATTTTTAACCGATACAGAACACATAAGAAGCATCCATTGTCAAAGAAACAAAGATCGCCAACTTTGAACCATCCTTTCGAGTCCAGCATTGTGTCGATAACTTCTTTATCATTAACAAAAATTTTATGCACTCAATTGTTTTTTTGGGTAAAAATGTGTTTAAAATCAAAACATTTTCGAAGTAATGATTTTAAATTTCATGATAAACCAATACTTTGAAATCTGTAGGCAGTCGTTTCAATGTTTTGATTTTAAATTTTATGTATTCATTCGTTTCTTGGTTTCCTGATGCTAAAGTGGTCTACGCTTTTACCAATGTGCTTTAACGGTATTTTTTTTATACACAAATGAATTCAATTATGAACAAAAAAGTATAGTACTGTAATAATGTGGAAACCAATATACGCAGGAATTAATAATTTCACTTACCCTGTACCGTCGAACGCTTCTTCCATTATTCCTTTGCGAACTGCTACAACCTTTTTCTATCCCTTCATTAATACCTATTACAACAACAAATTGTTAATGATTAATATAATTAAACTACGAATTATGTCTTGTATGCACCAAAGCAGTGTCATACTTAAATGCTCAGTTATATCTTGTATGCAATAATAAAATAACGTAAGCACAAATACATAAGCAGGCTTGCCTTTAGTTATCGGCGTCGGTGGTCCTAACAAAGATAACATCACCTAATCTGAAAAAGGGCACAATAAAATCGTTTAAAAACCTACAAAAAGATTGACAAAACCAATCAACAAACAATATAGTATGATTTACCTCCGGACATCTGGGCCAGCCAACTTTTTCTAGCACCGTACACAGACCGGTTTAGGAATGGGTTGTCAAATACATCTGGGACAGAGGTCGCCACAATCATGGCGCAATTATAAGGAATAAAAGACACAAAACTTGAAAGGCGTGTTCCAAAGATATGCTAAGACTTGAAACCAAGTAAAATCCAAAAATAATTTTACCTTAGCTGGTACCGTGACCATGCTCAGTAAGTATGTGAATCGATATTCCTGCTTTAGGCTACATTGGACTGGAAGGAATGCCCACATCCTTGCGTATCACCCCGCACTCCAAAGTTCAACACAACCGGACCGCACCCTATGTATGTACACATTGTTAAAAAATTATTGTTTATACTCCAAGATTACGAAAAATACATAATGGTGCTGAAAAAGAAATGAAGACGCAACCTTTGTACAAAGATTTTAAATCATCAGAAACAACACCATGTTGTTGTAAGAATTCAAATGCTTATGCCATAATTTAGACACCCAATGAATAATTAAAAACAAACCGCTTCTCCCCTTAACTGAGCAGACCCGACCACCCATTAAAAACACCCAAAACCCCATAATACAACACCTAAAGACCCCCATAAAAACTACAATTCTTCCCTGGTTAGTCATAGGTGCGGCTCCGTTTTCTAGTTTCAACTACGTGAACCTTGTTTTCACCCCCACCCTAGAACAGATTATCTACAACTTAAAAACCCCATCGTTAATTATGCAGCAAAGCCCCATGAATGTGAATAGAAAAACTTACTCAAACTCGAACAAAATGCGACAACGCCTATTATTAGAATCCAAGAATACTCAAAAGTCAAAACTGAGAATTCAATTAGGGTTAGTAAACTTACATAATTAATTTTATTTAGGCATTGAAATCAATTGCTGCTCGGTTCTGGCTTGTGGGTTTGATTAAGCATAGGAATACGGTATTGTGTGTTTGAGAGAGGGGAAGGCAAAGGCGGTGGAATAATCTAGTTACTGTGTGGATGAAAATCTTCGCTGTAGAGGTAAAACATTAGCATTAGCGGTGGTTGATGGGCAGATGGTGTGGGTAGTGTTATACCCCTTTATCACTTATACCTTATCACAAACCCAACACTTATATCACGTTAAACCCAAACTGTTATGCGTAAGTAAAGAGAAAGATTAAGAAAGAACTTGGTGACTTGAATATGAATTCGTGTATGTTTAGAGAGGTAGAGAGAAGAAAGATGAAACAATAAGATGTATATTGCTTCAAGGAAAACACACACACACACACTCAAGCACACCCCTCAAATGACATATTTGAGGGGTATTTATAGTAAGAGAGATGATGCCCTAAGGCTTTAGCTTGGGCTTTTCGTGGGTTGGACATGGGCTTGGGATGCATAAGCTTATACACGGCTTAGCATACCTTAACATTTAACCAATTAGCTTAGCCCACTCCACGAGCCCGTTGACTATTCTATCACGATATCTAACACACGTTACAAAGTTCCTAATCGTGAATGACCATCACTTCTAATAAAACTATTAAGGCTAACAATCTCCCCCTAAGGGGTGGTCATTCAAATGATGCTCCACTTGATTAGGTCTTTACTTTTCTCGAGCTTGAACTTTGCGTGTAGATATCGAATAGTCTTGATTCTTTGTCCCTTCATGCTTTGTGATCGATAATGTGGTTGTTCTGCCGTTGTCAACTTTGTTAGGTGTCTCCACGCCTTTCTCCACCATGCTCACACTTCTATTTGACTTTTGGTTACCAATGATGTAGTTCTCCAGTCTTTAAACTTTGAGTAGCCTTTGATTGTGATGAGAACTTTCATGTGTCGTTGGTATGAGCATGTGGCGAAGTCTCAGACGATCCATCCGCTCCGGAGCTTCCATAAGAAGAAAACATAAAAAAGTTAGTAATAAGCGGATTCCGGCACTTACAAGTTTGAATTTCGAGGGTGTTAACAAAGCATAGTGTGAAAACACGTCTCTAATTCTTACAGAGGCCGCTCGAACTGGAGTCCCACAAGTGAGATAACGCTGATGTAAAATCAAATACACCTACAGTTCGATGAGTCAGCCGAGGTACACCAAGCATCACCCCACGATCGTAGACCGCTTTGACACACTGCGTAATCCACGGGAGTTACCGAAGTGACCTGCCGTCAGGGCGCTTGATGTTGACCCGGCAGGAGTTTCTATTCAATCATGATCACGATGTGAAACTTCTCAAAAATGTTCTGGCAGATTGCTAAGATCTGCGTAGGACTCTAGAATATATCACTTGTTTCCTTATTGATGAACAACAAGCGATGTCATGTCATGTGTTCCTATGAGATCTTTTGATAAATCTCGTGGCTCTAGACTCAATAGTGCATTTTGGTTTTCCTGAGCGGAGACTAGGGAGATGGTCTCCTTCTTCAATATCAACGATCTCTAAGAGAAGGTCGATAGATTATGTAGGGTTCCCAGTGAGAATGAAACAAATCCCTTTTAAGAGGAATTGAGTGGCTAGAAGGTTTAGTGCAGTGCGTCACTGGGTCCATGACGTCTTTGTCTTCAATACCGGTGTCAACTTAGTGACAACCGTAGAGTAGATGAATTGAACCCTTTCGCCCTAAGGTTGAATATGGAGGGCTATTTCTTTTCACCCTTTTCATTACATTTCTTTTTAATTCTTCAACCCCTTCTTTCTCCTTTCTCACATTACTCCTTTTTTCAATCATTCCTAAGGACTTCTAATACTAACTATTTGTGATGTCCTTGGGTAGATCCCTCCGGCTCTGGCGGATCATAGGACGGATTTCCTATCCTTAGTCACCTTATAACTCCATGATTGTCCTATTGTTGCCATAAAACCATTTTTCTTGAAAATCTCTCAAAGTGTTTATGATAGAAAACATGTTTGGAACACTCTGAGAGTTTTATATTTTCAGAAACACTCCCCTTCACATGTGCTTATATATTTTTAAGAGAAATTTTCACATTGAGGGAAGAGTTCGCACTTTTGAATTGATCGACTTTCAATAGACAAGACCGATTCGAGACACGTTTACATCACTAGTGAATTAGCTTGAAATTATTACCCGCCCGTCAAGTCCAAAGAAAGTTTCTTGAAATGGTACATTCTACTTAGACAAGTCCTATTCGAGACACGCTTACATCACTGGTTAGACCAGCTTGAAATTATTACCCGCCCAGGGAACAAGTCTTTTCGAAAGTAACGACTTTATATTATCGTCACTTCATTGGTTACGACTGAGTCGAGCTCATTTGAGATTCAAACACCGATCATTAAACTTTTTGATCACATTTTAATCACGCTTCTCCCCCTCAAAAATAGCATATCCATGATGTTTTTGAAACAAAATGATTAAAAGATATGTTTTTCGAAAAGCATTTGGAGAGAAACTGATTTAGCATGAATTTTGGAACAACTTTGGTTTAATACTCCCCCTTAACGAAAGCATATTTTTCATACAGAAAATTTAGAATCAATTAAGGGTTTAGAGGGAGTTATCTTGGTACCAAATGTGAGAGATTTTGAAAACTCTTTTGAAAAATTTCAATCAATGGTACGCAAGATGTGGAGAAGATTTCAAAAATCTTTTGAAGATATTAGAGAAAAAATTATCTTCATTTGTTTTAGGATAAGTGCTCGATATTTATGAAAATCGATTTGGCGTAGCACTTTCCTTTCTTTAAAGATCGGGTTGCAAGTTGAAATACTTACAAGCCATTATGTTTTAAGGAATAGTGCTTGAAAAATATTTAAAAACCTTTGATTTTGATAAGCACTTTCCTTTCTTTGAAGCTGGGTCCTGAAGTGTCCGAAGCCATTAATTTGAAGTCCGGGTTTCGTACTGAAGTATACGAAAGCCATTATGTTTTTAAGAAATTTTTAAGAAACGACATGTTTTAGAAAACATATAAAGAACTCTCGCTCAAGCATCTGTACATACCCGTATCATTGTTGAATGACATTTCTAGAAACGTACAGAATATCGATTATACAAGAGACATGTCGTGAGAAGAATATTTTTGGATTTTTGATATTATATTGTTTTTGTATTTTTTGAAAGTTTTATATTTTTATATTTTGCTTTTGTTGGTTTTTCAAATTTTGTATTTTGTTTTTCAAAAATATTTACGAAGAAGATTTTAAGAAAGAGAAATTAAGTTGGGACAAGTAAAAGTGGAGTTAAGAGTGGAATTAGAAAAGGATTTCCATATGCGAAATTGGCATAAAGTTCTTCTTTACCACATGGGGTGTATGAACCTTCAACACTTTTACAAGTACCTGCATCCACAGAAGAAGAATTTTCACAAATAACAGTGTTAGAAGTATATGTTTCCTCACGGCGAGGGTGATCACTATCAACGGTTGTAGTGGATCTGACTTCCTTATCCGAATGATTTTCACTATTATCTGTGTTGGAGCAAGTATCAAAAATCTTTCCTGTGGGAATCCATCTAAGACCTATTGAGTTGAAAACTTTGCCCGTGGGTATCCACCTAAGGTAAGATCGAGGAGTTGTTTTCTTATCGATGCATGAAGACTCATTTTGGAAAAACTACGCCCTGAAAAGATCCACCTATTAGGTTTCTTTTTGTTTGACATTTTATCAACGGGCTTGTTTCTATTTGGTGTCTTAGTGGATTGTGCCTTGGCACGAGAATTATCTTTCTTGAGATATTGTAAGACACATGCCTCATGATTAATGAAAAGACACATTTTTACATGTTGTACGACAAATTCAATATTCTTGTTTAAAACAGAGCTTTAGCTTTGTCATTACAGATCTTTTGGACATTGATTCTGGTTCGAAAAAGACTTAGAATTCCTAGTGTTGTTATCTAAGGGCATAGCATTTTCTTTTGCACAACTACTCTTAGATGCAAGCCAATCCCTAGTCTTTTGTAGAGAGTTCCTAGGTAATGGTTTACTACTACTAGCAGTGCCTTGAAATCTTGTAGAATTCATCACCCTAGATGTTGCACCTAGAATTCCGTCTTTTCGAAGTCCTGCCTTTTTCCTAGCTTCTTCTAGATAGTGATTGATGACCATGTCGTTAGAACCTAGATTCTTTAACTGGATTTTTGGTCACATTCCGTACTATTCCTAGAAATGCCGTGTGTAATCACTTTAGGTTTTTCAAAGAATCGCTTTTTCTTTTCAAAACCTTTGATAATTCTCTTTTTAATAGGCGTGGACTGGAGTGACTGCTTTTTGACAAGTCATTTGTCTCATTGACTTTTGGAGGAAACTGAGAAATAGACATTTTTGGTTTGAAAACCGGTTTGGGAACATTTGTTCTCTCCTCACCAATGGTTTTACAAACTTAGTATCCACAACTTTCCTTTTAGACTTTCCAAATGAACTCTCAAAAGATCAGTTTGCTCTTGCATGTCCTTGTAGGCACGCTCATACGACAGCTTTGTCGACTTGCATTCCTCGGTTTTTCGATCAAGTGCTTTAAAATAGGACACGTTTTCTTTTTCAAGTTTTTCAAGAGCTTTTTCATACTTTGAAATAATTGCGGAGGTCTCAGACTGGAGTCTTTCATGATCTTCAACAGAATATGTTTGCAAAATGATGGACATGATATCGATAGTCATAACATCTTCGAAGAGAGAATCATTCAAATTTTCCAAAACTTTGATGTGTTCAACACTTTCATTAGCTTGCTTTACCAGGGATTTATGGTCCTTGACAAAGTCACTGTTTCTTTCAAAACGCTTGTTCGAAATGAATTACCCTCGAGACTGATGCCACCACTGAGGAGCAATTTGAGTTTCAAAAAACTTTTTCGTTTCGTCATCATGACGAGTAAACCAGATGTTAGTTGTAATATTGGTTTTAGACTTGACAGTCTCTTGAAGATACCCAATTCTAGTTTTAACATCATCTAAAATGCTTCTTGCATCACTTGTGTTAAAAGGATTGTTTGAAGACATTTGTTCGATTTTCGAAAAGGATTTTGAGACAACTACAGGAGTTGCAACTGGTTTTGAAACTGGTTTTGAAACTGGTTTTGAAACTGGTGTTGACACTTTGTTTGAAACACTTGGTGTGGTGGAAAACGTTGATTGTTCTTTTTGATTAACAAAAGTAATTCCATTAATTTTGTTCCATTTGTTATAATCAATCGGTTTGATTTCCGGATTCTTTTGTTTCATTTTTGATCTACTCTCCTCAGATAGTTCTAACGTTTCAAGAGAATCACGAACAATAATGGGTTCATGTAAAGCTTTTCCATTGTGCAACACATTCGAGATTTCGAGCTTTCTTGAGAAACAAAGAAGGGTCGTTACCAAGTGCCATTCTATTGTTAGTATGAAAACGCGGATTTACTTGATTAGAAAGCATCTTGATTGTTTGAGCAGAATGACCCGTTTTAAGAAGCAAATTTTCCAAAGTTTGATTTTTTCATTTTATCAAGAATTTCATCAAGAAGAGAATCTTCTCGCTTTGAAAAATCAAGTAATCAATCGCTTCTTTTCTTTTCAAGATTAGAAAACATTTCTTTTTGTTTAGAAAGTCGGTTATTTAAATCAGAAATTTCCTTGTTTAGAGATTTAATTTTCAAATTCAGATTCACATCAAGTGTGTTATACTTGATTTGCAATTCTTTTCTTTAGAAACCAAATTTCGATAACCAATTTCTAATTCCGATTCTTTGTTTTTCTGAAATTCAAAAGCTTTTGCGTTCTCCTTGTAACTCTCAAGCTCAGCGGTCAATTTAGCATTCGCGGCCTTAACCTCGCGATTGACCTTACTCACTTTCTCAATCTTAATACCACAATTATTGATCAATGATTCAAAATAAGCACGGGTTTCCTCATCAGCTCAAGATTTTGTGCCACACAGCCTCCATTAGGATCCACATCCGAGTTTTAGAGTTCGTATTTCTACAACTCGGATTGTCCAGGTATGTATCATAAGTAGGTGCTGATGTCACAGAATGCCGTTCATCATGAGTAAACTGACTAGAAACATTACTATAATTTGGTGCCTCATTGAGTGGATCTGTGTCATAGACTGGAGGTGTATCAAAAGTACCACTTGATGTTGTGTCCTGCGGATTGATTCTATGACTGAGGTTGCGTATTTTTGCTTTATCTGCCCGCTTTTGGATTCATGAATGCGTATTCTCATCAGTCAATTCAATTCCCGACTCTTCTTTTGTGCTAACGCCAACATGTACTGGAGCCTTTCAAGCT
This sequence comes from Chrysanthemum makinoi, assembly GCA_910596185.1. NCBI lineage: Eukaryota > Viridiplantae > Streptophyta > Magnoliopsida > Asterales > Asteraceae > Chrysanthemum > Chrysanthemum makinoi. The sequence continues at coordinate 108,353,507 of OU343219.1, forward strand.
TCGTCGTTTGACACAAGATTCTAACTAAAATAACCTGAATTTTGGCTTTGAGGTTCGGTAGCATTCAACGAAGTCATATAACAGCTTATTCCCATGTTGATATCCCATATTCCGATTCACAATCGACCCCCTTGATGTCCAACCAATCAGCCCGCATATTGCATCTGAATCCCCATTTGTATACCCGTAGCAAATCCATTCTGATTCCCAATAACATCAACCATTTGTCCTTCTTGACCCATATGCATACTCGGTTGAGCAAACTGCGGATTATACGATGAAATCCATTGGTTGTTATTTGGTGTAGTGGGACTAATGTTTTCTTCATTGAAGAATCCTTTTGAGAAAGCAGTTATGAGACGATCTGCCAGAGTTGCCATTGATGAAGGTATGTGATGATAAAGTTGATGTAGGATCGATTCAACGATAAAGGAGTTGTGGTTGATGACGATTAAGCCCGGTTGAGGTGTTTTCTGAAAGTCGTACTCGTAACCTTGGTTCAAAAAAATTTTCGCCCAAAATTTGAAATTCACTATAAAAATCAATTCTAAGGACGTATGAAAAATTTGAGTAGTGACAATTTTGACGCCAAATTTGACCCGAAAAATTTGAATTTAGGCCCAAAAATTTGAATTTTTGACCAAAATTTTCAAAGTTAAACCAAAATTTGAATCTCGCGTAAAAATTGAACGTTTAGTCTCCTCAAAAATTTAAATTTTACTCAAGTTTTCCCGCCAAAAAACTCTTTTTTTTAAACCTTTATGCGTAGAAAGAGCTTAGGCGTAGAAACAGAAAGTTACGAGTAGGAAATGGTTACGAGTAGGATCTTATGCGTAGGAAGCTTATGCGTAGGATTCCTTAGGCGTAGGATCTTATGCGTAGGAGCTTAGGCGTAGGAATCCTTAGGCGTAGGAAATTCTTATGCGTAAAACCCAACTTACGCGTAGCAATAGTGCTTACGCGTAGGAATAGCTTACGCGTAGGAATGGCTTACGCGTAGGAATGGCTTACGCGTAGAATCCAAAAAATCCTTTACACTGTCACAGCGTAAGGGATATCCACAAGTCGAAGTGTTCCACACACTTATCCAAGTGTATATCACTTATACCAATTGTTATACCAATTGTTATACCCCTTTATCACTTATACCTTATCACAAACCCAACACTTATATCACGTTAAACCCAAACTGTTATGCGTAAGTAAAGAGAAAGATTAAGAAAGAACTTGGTGACTTGAATATGAATTCGTGTATGTTTAAAGAGGTAGAGAGAAGAAAGATGAAACAATAAGATGTATATTGCTTCAAGGAAAAACACACACACACACACACTCAAGCACACCCCTCAAATGACATATTTGAGGGGTATTTATAGTAAGAGAGATGATGCCCTAAGGCTTTAGCTTGGGCTTTTCGTGGGTTGGACATGGGCTTGGGATGCATAAGCTTATACACGGCTTAGCATACCTTAACATTTAACCAATTAGCTTAGCCCACTCCACGAGCCCGTTGACTATTCTATCACGATATCTAACACACGTTACAAAGTTCCTAATCGTGAATGACCATCACTTCTAATAAAACTATTAAGGCTAACAGGTAGGAAATGCTTAAAATGCAGTCAGAGTTGAAACGGGTTAAGGGTCGAAATTGGTGTGGCTCGACATTTTTGGCGTTTTTACCTTTTTTCCCTCAAGTAAGTAAAAGGTTTGTCTTACTTGAGCCTAAACACAATGACAAAATACAAATTCCATAATTATACGTTTTTGGGAGACATGTGACTCCATCTTATTGCACCTTAACTGGTTTGTGCCCAAACCCCTTAGTTGGAGTTTATCAGGATGCAAACTATATCTATTGATAGCATCCTTTAACTAATAGTGGGTACATGCGGTTTCCAATTAAATGATCTACTTATACCCCACCTCTACAAACATAACAAAGAAACACAACATATTAACCCTTACCAGCTGGCACCTTAAAACAACATTAAACACACAAAAGTATGCAACATCACATACCTCCATCGAAAAGGTTGTAATTCAACAAAACACTAAAATTCAAGATTCATACAATCTTCGTAAGGATTTTTAGGCCTTAATCTTACAATGTACTCAAATTCTTCCAGAAACTGCAATGTAAACTCAAGATCAGTTGAAGTCGATAACTTTTTCTTTGTATAAAAACTACTCAATACCAAAAGGCCAAATGAGTTAGCGATTTTTAAGTATACAAAAGCAAAAAGCCAAAAAAATAAAATCAAATACGCACCGGGGACATAGTAATCTTAAAAACTATTAACTTCAGTTTTTCGGCTTCTCGTGAACCATTTCACAAAAACCCCTAAAATAATCTGGCTCCCCAATGGCCGAATCCCAAACACCTCTAAATTCAATGTCGGAACCCCAATTCCAAACATCACCGATTTCATAATAACCCAACCAATATATATAAATGAGAAAAGATTCCAAACTTAAAGCACGACACCATAAACAATCAACAACACAATCTTAAATCATCAGAAAAAAAATAATATACCATGTTAATCAATTATGCCAATTATACCATGTTAATCTATTCACGGATGATTCTTCTTCTTCTTCGTCAGCTTCCGATTCAGATTTATTGATTCAAATATCTTCTCGTACGGATGATTTTGGAACCGTAGAAAACAAACACAACATACGTTATCTTCTTCATCATGGATTTGCTGAACTGATAGGTATCAAGCGGTGAAATCAGAGGTGATGTGCATATTTAAAGACACGTGTTTTGGCAAGGAATAAAATAAGGTGGCTTCCATATATAGTTATATAAAATGGAATGAATAAAATATAATAGTTATAAGGTGGCTTGTGCCATATATATTTATATAAATTTGTTTTATAAAATATTAGATAAAATGATTGTTTTTATTTCCTACAAACAGTAGCCTATGTACGTACAATCCTCTTCGTGCATGCATTTGTTCTTATTTTACAGTCTTTACCTCTTACGGAGTATAAACTAACGCTTGTAGAATTATGATGCGCTCCAGAACAGTCAAGCTTTATCACACAAGCCTGCCACTTGTGAATGGCAGACCGTAACAAGCTTAAAACGGCTCAGGAGCGAATGCAATGAAGATCTGGGGAGTACAGTGTTTCCCCGGGTCGTTATGTCCCAGCGAGCTATGCAATGGATTATCGAACGTATAGTGATCGGGAGATTTGAACGGAAAAAGGGATTTGAGAATGATTATAACTAAGGAAAAAGCCAACAAATTACAGGGACTTAAATGCAAATTAAAGAAAGTTAAAAAAAAATAAAATCTATTAAATAAACGCTATCACTATTTGCAAAATGATGAACGTTTAAAACTTAAAACTAAAAACTTACGTTTAAATAAAATTACGTAAACGTACAAAATAAAAAGTGAAATCTAAGAAATAAAAGTCCTAAAAATATGAAAAATACATTTTTACAAACCTAATGATAAAAGAAAATTTATAAAAAAAATAAAATTATTTTTATAACTAATTATCTAATTATTATTAATTAAAAACTATTTTTAACTATTAAATAATTACCTAAAATACAAGAAAATAGGAAATAAAGCTAGAAAAATAAAATTAAGATTTAGAAAAGTCTAAAATAACAAAATAGAATTTTCAAAACTATTTTTGTATTTTTCTGATTATTTTTCTATTTTCTAGGAATTTTAAACTATTAAAAACTACTTAAATTATTTAAAAATACAAATTTAACTAAGAAAAATCTAGAAAAATACTTTTTTGGCTTTTTATATTTATCTAAACTTAATAAAATTGAAAAATTATTTTTTTGAAGCTTTTCTTAATTATTTGTATTAAAAGCTAATTAAAAATGCTTAAAAACTAATTTAAATTAAGAAAAATAGCAAAACAACTTAGAAAAATCTGAAAATTTCAGGAAAACTCTAAAATTATATGAGGAATCTAGGAAAATTGGAAAAACAAGTGCTTATGTGGATGAATTTGAAATCTATGGAAGTGCTTATTGAAATAAGCACTTGATTAAGCAAAAGAGCACCAATGGCTACCAAACTGATAATGAAGCTACTATAAGCTAAAATGACCAAAATGAAATGAGAAACAACAAGCCAAACCCTCTGATTATCAAGTTGCAATGATTTGATGACTTGAGATATAAGCTAAAAAACAGAACTCAGGTGCCCACTTTGGGCTTTTAAATAAGCCAACCAATAAGCTAATTGTGAAAACCAACTAATGGAACCTAAAGATGACCTGGGTGACTAACTAAAACCCAAAGCTCAGACTTGGACAAGCTCAAATGAGCTTGTAGCAAGCTTTGCAAATGGCCTGCACACACTCAGTTAATACTGAGTGTGTGCACAGGGCACACAAGCCACTGTTGCCAAGCTCATTAGGAGCTTAAAGAAAAATCCCAAAAATATGTAAAAATAGTAACAAGAAAATAGACCAAGAGAGGTTTTAAAACAACAAGTTTCATATGATTTGGCCCATAACTGAGCTCAAGAAAATTCATCCCATTTGGCTCAAAACTGAAGTTTTCGGGATTTTGACTTTTGATGTAAAAGTGGAAAGTTGACAAAATTGAGGTTTGATCATGATTTGTGGACTGGAAATGATATGAATACATGAAATGAGACTACTGCAATATATATCTATGTCTTTTGAACACAAAACAAGTGGTTTGCCTTTCAAAATTCCAACAAAGGGGACAAGCTTAAGACAGATTTGATGATTATTGACTTTGGTGATGTTGCGCACCAAAATTAAGACAGATATTAACTCAAATACACTTAGTAAACATGATCCAACGTAACTTAACTACTAAATAGATCTCTCGAGACAGATAATGCAAAGAAAACCAAACACTCTTTATTATCACTGATTTGCAAAATAAAGAAGCTATCTACTGGATTATCATATATTAATGATCAAACTGCTTTCATATGATCTAATTACAACTATATTAACAAGTTAAACTAGTGGTGGCCAAAGAAACTGATACAAGCATATCATGCAAATTAGACTAAAATTGAAAAGTTGGAAAGTTACTCACAACTGATCCAGCTGGTGTCACAAGCTAAACCAACCCAAATCCTACACTACCTAGTCTATTTCAACCATTTATCATCACTGCAACACCTTTGTTCATTACTAAACCCATATGAAGCTCAGAGTTGACTTCTGTTGACCATGTAACACATTTGCTTAAAAATGTATTGTGAGCTTATAGAAAGCTTATAAAGACCTTAACCAAACTTGTTTAAGCTTAAAACAAGCACCTAACAACTTGGACAAAAGATTATGAAACTGAGAATCTCAACAGTAAACTCATAAACTTGGAAATTTAGCACAACTGAAATTGATACTCAAAAGTGACTTACAAAGGTTTGTAAACTTGAAATTGATACAATGAAACTGAAATTACACCATTTTAATTTAAACTAAGACAATAATTAAAAAAACGACATAAGTAAAATTTTTATAAACTAACTACTTCTCCCTTCTTCTTTCTCTTTGCTCCCTTTTATACCCAGCTTGTTTCTCTCTCATGTCTGAACAAATCCCACTTGATTCCAGAGCATTTGGGTGACTTTTGTGACTTTTGGCCAAAATGTCAATTTTGGCGGCAAAGGTTTATTTGACAGCTGGTGGGTGTTGAGTGTGATGAGGAGAGGAGTAATCAAAGCTTCTTGGATGTAGTGTTTGGAGGGGGGACAAGGGAAGAGATAAGGTGAGGTTTGGTTGAGTGCAAGCAGGGATTTGCGAAACAAGTGGGGAAAGAGATGGAAATGGCGCGTGTTTTGTGTTTGGTTTGACTTGGGTTGACCAAAGGTTTAATAATCAAAGGGTCAAAAGGGTTAAGTGACAAGGGTCCAATGATATGGCAGGGTTCAAAATTGTTGAAAGGGCTTAATAATGACAAGGACTAATTATGCAATTTTCTGAAAATCAAGGACCAATCCTGCCAATTCAACAAAGTTGCTTCCAAGGACTAAAAGTGACAAAGTTTAATAATGCAAGGACCAAAGTTGCCATTTTCAGATTTTCCAGGGACCATTTCTGCCAATTTTGAAACTTGAAGGACCATTCTTGTAATTTTCTCAAATTTTTGACATTTTTCACCAAAGGACTAAATTTGACAAGTTATGATTTAAAAAGGACCTTTGGTGACTTTACTTTTGAAATTATGTGCTCAGGGACTGTTTTTGACAACTTTTGAAACTTGGGGGACTAAAACTGCAATTTTGCAAATTTGATATGTTTTTCATCCGATTTTGATATTTTTGCATTTAAAACACATAAAACACTGATTTGTGATATTTTGATCATTTTGATGTGTTTCGAGTGTTTTCGATGATTTTGCAGTTTATTTTGTACAAAAATGATGAGTATTTACACACTCATCAATCCCCACACTAAACTATTGCTAGTCCCTAGCAATCTTTTGAGAAAACATAATGGATTTGAATCTCTTTACCAAAAGCCATTACTTCTCGAGTAGCCAAATGTTTTAGTTCAAGTAAGAACCATGGTACACCGATAACCATGTGATTTTGAGCAAACCACCGGCTTTCAACGGATTTGATTTTGTCTTTACCAGAAGCCGCACCCTTCTGGACTAGCCAACTCTTAGATAAATTATCAATATTATCTTTGGTGAGCTGATTACCAATTATGGTTTTTCCACTGCCTTTACCACAAGCCATAACCTTGCGGGCTAGCCAACTCTTCACTTTTTAGGATATGGTGAGCTGAAAACCATACAATTTTGGGCAAATTGCAAGCCATGTAAACGGATTTGAGAAATCTTTACCAAGAGCCGTTTGCTCCTGGATTAGCCAATCCTTTTGTCTTTTAGACATGGCGGACTGATAACCAAATGAGTAAGTGTAAAACACTTACTCCAAAAAAAATTTTGGCCAAAAACGGGGGAATTGGGTAGATCATACATGATAAAATTCGCGAGAATTCCCCCCCACACTTAGAAATGAATATTGCCCTCAATATTCAAAGTACCGGCGGTTATGCCGAAACAAAGAACGTAAAAGGGAAATACTACGGCCATTATTTTAAAAGGTTTTTTAAAAACATGTGGGCAACCCCCCCACACTAGGGTGGCAGAAAATAGAAAGAAGTCAGAAATATGGGTGAAAACCCATATCGCGTGCTACTGTTTTTGATTCCCGAGTCGCTAGCTTGACTCGACCCCGAATTAATTGGTTCATGAGGAAGCAAAGTGGAAGAAACAATCTCCATCGGACTTTCATTCAAGATGTTTGGATAAACATTGAAGCACGCGAAAGTTCCACACCGATGAGATATACATAGAAAGACCCGGCTCACAAATGATAAATGAAAATGCCGGGGTCAAAGATAGTGTCTTCACTCCCGAAGGAGTGAAGAAGAGAGGAAGTCACCGAGTAGGTGAAGAAAAGAAGGAAGATCATGATAACAATCATAACTAGATCTTCTTCCTCGGGATTAAGTGCAGTTGCACTTATTTGGATTTTGTTGGTTGAGCTCTTTGGGTTGGAAGGCATCTCGGTTGGGAGGGTGGGAAGATTTGTCATAACTATGCAAATTGAGATTTTCTCCTCCGATCATGATTTTTTCCATCCAAGCAATCATACTCCAGCGGAGATATGATATGAGAGAGTTCACCGGCGAACTCCTCATGAAGAGAATCATTCACATGATGTGAATTTGTGAACTCTTGTTCCATTGTGGGCTCATCACTATCCTCGATCTGAGTATCAAAGAGTGGATTCTCAGAAATTGAAGTGAATTCAGAGTCGAATTCAAATAGAGGATTGGTGAAAGTAGCTTTGAATGTTTCGAGAACAAAGTGATCAACATTCTCTATTGGACTGTTGGGATAAGAAGTGAGTGAACGATCATTATCAATGAGACTTTCGGTCTCCCGGATCACCTCGAAATCAAAGAGTGGATTGATATGAGTGAGTTCACAGGAGAACTCCTCAAGAAGGGGATCAACATCAGATTGTGGAAGTGATGCCTCAACGTACTCGATGTCTCCATATGAAGCACAATCTTCGCTAAGATCGAGAATTTTTCAAAATGATCTTGAGAACACTCAAGAGGGAAAGGGATATCACACAGATGTTCGAGAATTCCCTGTGACTCTCTTGGGATTGAGACAAGGCTCTCAACACTGGACGATTCCATTTCTCGAATAGTGCTAAGTTCATCCCCATGTTTAGAGAGTGAGTGGGAGTCTGCGGGTGTGATAGCAGCTTGTTTGAGATGCAATCTCAATCTGATATCAACCGATGAGGGGTTGAGAAATAATATTCTTAAAAGGATTAAAACCCTCCTCGTCATCATCATATAGAGCTGCCTTAAGAAATTGGGAACGCCTTAGAGCTGCATGCTCTAGGGCTAATAATTCTTCCCTTGATTGGCGGGCCTCTCGCTTCGCTAGTAATTCTCCAATGGTTTTCTCACCACTCACTTGATTCTTAAAGTTACTCATCATATCCTCAAGTGTTTTCATAGCGGTTTCTAAATCTTGGGAATTTTCTTTAGGCAACGGTTCAGGTGGAGTTTGAACCGTATGGTGTCATGGAGGTTGGAAAATGTCAAAACCGGAAGTATAGTAATTTTGATTCCACGGTTGACATTGAAGAGGACCTCCACAATTTGTGCAAGAAAAATTTGGTACATTCTGAAACGATGTGTCATTAAAACTTTGATAGCACGGTTCTTGCTCAAATGAATACTGAGGAGGGTGGCTAAAATCGTTTTGAGGATAATTGGAAAAGTTCGGATAAGTGCATGAGTTTTCACTTAAGCACAAAACGAACAAAATCCATCCGTAAGATCATTTCCACACCTCTCGCAAGAACATCGATGACATCGAAAATCAACTAACGGATCCCCACAACTATAGCAATACTGCTGATTGAACGAAAAATTTTGGGGTTGGGGTGGGTAGTCGAAGAAATTTTTCGGCTCATTGAAAAAATTTTGATCATAAGAACATGAATTCCTCGAACCGCAAAACAAACAACTTCTGTTATGAATGTCATTACCGCATCGTTCGCACGTACACCAACGACATAAAAACCAAAAGCGGTTCTCCACAACCGACACAAGGAATCGATGATTCCATCAGAATAGAAGAGGTTAGAATCAAATGGATAGAGGGTAAAGGGATAAAGAATCAAAAAGGGTAAGAGGGTAAAGAGGATTATTTTTGGTATTTTTGAAAAACATGATGTGAAAACAAAGAATGAAAATCTTTTTGGGTTTTTGATTTTTAAAAGAAAATATAAACACATACAGATGGTATGAACAAAGAGTGAATATCCAAATTACTAATATGCTAAACGTAAGATAATCAACAGACTCCGCCAAAAATTTGATGCGTGCTGAACTACAGTCAAGCTACCTCACACAAACCTGTCACGCGGGTATGTGTTGTAGTATAGTGGTAAGTATTCCCGCCTGTCACGCGGGTGACCCGGGTTCGATCCCCGGCAGCGGCGCCAAAAATTTGATGCGCTACAGAACAGTCAAGCTTTATCACACAAGCCTGCCACTTGTGAATGGCGAATCAACAAGCTTAAAACGGCTAAGGAGCGAATGCAATGAAGATCTGGGGAGTACAGTGTTTCCCCGGGTCGTTATGTCCCAGCGAGCTATGCAATGGATTATCGAACGTATAGTGATCGGGAGATTTGAACGGAAAAAGGGATTTGAGAATGATTATAACTAAGGAAAAGCCAACAAATTACGGGACTTAAATGCAAATTAAATGAAATTTAAAAAGATAAAATCTATTAAATAAACGCTATCACTATTTGCAAAATGATGAACGTTTAAAACTTAAAACTAAAAACTTACGTTTAAATAAAATTACGTAAACGTACAAAATAAAAAGTGAAATCTAAGAAATAAAAGTCCTAAAAATATGAAAAATACATTTTTACAAACCTAATGATAAAAGAAAATTTATAAAAAAAATAAAGTTATTTTTATAACTAATTATCTAATTATTATTAATTAAAAACTATTTTTAACTATTAAATAAATACCTAAAATACAAGAAAATAGGAAATAAAGCTAGAAAAATAAAATTAAGATTTAGAAAAGTCTAAAATAACAAACTAGAATTTTCAAAACTATTTTTGTATTTTTCTGATTATTTTTCTATTTTCTAGGAATTTTAAACTATTAAAAACTACTTAAATTATTTAAAAATACAAATTTAACTAAGAAAAATATAGAAAAATACTTTTTTGGCTTTTTATATTTATCTAAACTTAATAAAATTGAAAAATTATTTTTTTGAAGCTTTTCTTAATTATTTGTATTAAAAGCTAATTAAAAATGCTTAAAAACTAATTTAAATTAAGAAAAATAGCAAAACAACTTAGAAAAATCTGAAAATTTCAGGAAAACTCTAAAATTATATGAGGAATCTAGGAAAATTGGAAAAACAAGTGCTTATGTGGATGAATTTGAAACTGCTATGGAAGTGCTTATTGAAATAAGCACTTGATTAAGCAAAAGAGCACCAATGGCTACCAAACTGATAATGAAGCTACTATAAGCTAAAATGACCAAAATGAAATGAGAAACAACAAGCCAAACCCTCTGATTATCAAGTTGCAATGATTTGATGACTTGAGATATAAGCTAAAAAACAGAACTCAGGTGCCCACTTTGGGCTTTTAAATAAGCCAACCAATAAGCTAATTGTGAAAACCAACTAATGGAACCTAAAGATGACCTGGGTGACTAACTAAAACCCAAAGCTCAGACTTGGACAAGCTCAAATGAGCTTGTAGCAAGCTTTGCAAATGGCCTGCACACACTCAGTTAATACTGAGTGTGTGCACAGGGCACACAAGCCACTGTTGCCAAGCTCATTAGGAGCTTAAAGAAAAATCCCAAAAATATGTAAAAATAGTAACAAGAAAATAGACCAAGAGAGGTTTTAAAAACAACAAGTTTCATATGATTTGGCCCATAACTGAGCTCAAGAAAATTCATCCCATTTGGCTCAAAACTGAGTTTTCAGGATTTTGACTTTTGATGTAAAAGTGGAAAGTTGACTAAATTGAGGTTTGATCATGATTTGTGGACTGGAAATGATATGAATACATGAAATGAGACTACTGCAATATATATCTATGTCTTTTGAACACAAAACAAGTGGTTTGCCTTTCAAAATTCCAACAGTGGACAAGCTTAAGACAGATTTGATGATTATTGACTTTGGTGATGTTGCAGACCAAAATTAAGACAGATATTAACTCAAATACACTTAGTAAACATGATCCAACAGAACTTAACTACTAAATAGATCTCTGAGACAGATAATGCAGCAAAACCAAACACTCTTTATTATCACTGATTTGCAAAATAAAGAAGCTATCTACTGGATTATCATATATTAATGATCAAACTGCTTTCATATGATCTAATTACAACTATATTAACAGGTTAAACTAGTGGTGGCCAAAGAAACTGATACAAGCATATCATGCAAATTAGACTAAAATTGAAAAGTTGGAAAGTTACTCACAACTGATCCAGCTGGTGTCACAAGCTAAACCAACCCAAATCCTACACTACCTAGTCTATTTCAACCATTTATCATCACTGCAACACCTTTGTTCATTACTAAACCCATATGAAGCTCAGAGTTGACTTCTGTTGACCATGTAACACATTTGCTTAAAAATGTATGGTGAGCTTATAGAAAGCTTATAAAGACCTTAACCAAACTTGTTTAAGCTTAAAACAAGCACCTAACAACTTGGACAGAAGATTATGAAACTGAGAATCTCAACAGTAAACTCATAAACTTGGAAATTTAGCACAACTGAAATTGATACTCAAAAGTGACTTACAAAGGTTTGTAAACTTGAAATTGATACAATGAAACTGAAATTACACCATTTTAATTTAAACTAAGACAATAATTAAAAAAACGACATAAGTAAAATTTTTATAAACTAACTACTTCTCCCTTCTTCTTTCTCTTTGCTCCCTTTTATACCCAGCTTGTTTCTCTCTCATGTCTGAACAAATCCCACTTGATTCCAGAGCATTTGGGTGACTTTTGTGACTTTTGGCCAAAATGTCAATTTTGGCGGGAAAGGTTTATTTGACAGCTGGTGGGTGTTGAGTGTGATGAGGAGAGGAGTAATCAAAGCTTCTTGGATGTAGTGTTTGGAGGGGGGACAAGGGAAGAGATAAGGTGAGGTTTGGTTGAGTGTGCAGGGGATTTGCAGAAACAAGTGGGGAAGGAGATGGAAATGGCGCGTGTTTTGTGTTTGGTTTGACTTGGGTTCACTGACCAGTGTTTAATAATCAAAGGGTCAAAAGGGTTAAGTGACAAGGGTCCAATGATATGGCAGGGTTCAAAATTGTTGAAAGGGCTTAATAATGACAAGGACTAATTATGCAATTTTCTGAAAATCAAGGACCAATCCTGCCAATTCAACAAAGTTGCTTCCAAGGACTAAAAGTGACAAAGTTTAATAATGCAAGGACAAAAGTTGCCATTTTCAGATTTTCCAAGGACCATTTCTGCCAATTTTGAAACTTGAAGGACCATTCTTGTAATTTTCTCAAATTTTTGACATTTTTCACCAAAGGACTAAATTTGACAAGTTATGATTTAAAAAGGACCTTTGGTGACTTTACTTTTGAAATTATGTGCTCAGGGACTGTTTTTGACAACTTTTGAAACTTGGGGACTAAACGCAATTTTTGCAAATTTGATACGTTTTCATCTGATTTTGATATTTTTGCATTTAAAACACATAAAACACTGATTTGTGATATTTTGATCATTTTGATGTGTTTCTGAGTGTTTTCAGATGATTTTGCAGTTTATATTGTACAAAAATGATGAGTATTTACACACTCATCAAATTATCAGATTGTTAATATGTAGATTTAAGTTCAAAGTGGGAATTGCATTCCAAAATTGTATGTTCATAATTCGTAAATGTAGAGGTCATTAAACTAATTATTACGTGTCAGATGTATGGAGAAAAAAAATTATCATACACTTATGATATCTTGGTAACATGGTTTCAAAGAGTAGGTCACCAATATCTTCTCACGCTCAACTCAAAAAGACATTTCTCGATAAGGTGTGTTGGATTTTACATAGGATTGTGTGGTGTTGTAAGCTTAACTTTATTTCTTTATTATAATTTTCGCACTATAATATAATTATATACCTGTGTAGTTTTTTTTTATCAAATCATGCCAAAAAAAAAATTAAATTACCATTGGACAATGCTATCAGATTATACTAATAGTATAAAGAGGGCTCAACATAGGAGCTTAAATTTGTTTAGATATGGAGGTTGGACCAAACTATTAACTGCCAAATGTCATTTGACCATATATTTATGCAAAGTGGGCTTATTTGCTGACTAGCAGTTTCCAGTTGCACTTGTGTTATAGAGAGTGGGATTTGTCCATGTAATCACAGTCCATAATACTCTTTTCCCCGTCCTAATTGCAGGGCCGTCTCAGAAATTTTGGGTGCCCTGTGCTGTAATAAAAAAAAGACCCCTTTGAAGAAAAATATGCGAGTAAAACAACCATTATCGAAGCTAAAAATAAAGTTAAAAATATCCAAATATACGAATCGATGCTAAAAAAAGTTATAAATATCCAAAAATACTATTTCAATTTAAAGACCATTTTATTTTAAACTGAAAACTAGTCAACCACATTACTCAACTATACAATAAAACAATATGATTACTAAGCATTTATACTATATGATAACTAAATTACTAAATCAATAAATTATAACATTAAAGAAGAAAAATAATGCCTAACTCAATTTAAAATTCAAAATAAACAAGCACAATAGCCAAAACAATTGACGCGTGGACTAATAGTATCACGGTTCGTCTTTTCTGATCGATATCAAAACTTAAAAGTCAAAACTATAGCTCATTTTTAATTGTGTGTGGGACACTGGGACGTCATATACATATTACTCGATATATATGTAACTGATAAGAGCATTACTATATATTCTTAATCTGCAAAGTCGGTGGACTATAAAAAACGTTTCGTTGGCATGTGCGAGGCAAATGTCATGCTTCCAATAATAAATAAGTTGTTGGGCCCCTGTGTATACTAACATTGGGCCCAGATTTTAAGCCCTCCAGATACAATACATCGGTTCTACTACTTTCTTTCTTCTAGATAGTATCACCGCTTCTCTCTTTCTCATTCTTATCGACAACAGATTAGTCACAAAAAAAAACATAATTGTTAATCCTCATCCACGGTGAAAGCTTGATTCCTAGGAAGACCAAAAATCACATCTATATGTACTGCAAATAACATCAACCCTGAACAAAACAAATCTTAAACAAACAAACTAAACTCCTTTCGATTACCGTCTTAAAAATAAACGCGGATCAACTGAACAACGATTATGTGGATACGGTAGGCTTTTTTCGATTTAAATTTATTTTAATCTGATCGTATATATTTTATCTATATCATGGTTGTTATTTTCACATGTTTTATTAAGTGAATATTGGTTTAAAGATAAAGGTATAAAGCTAATTCTTGGTATAGAACATTTAGTTTTGATTTGTAGTTGTTACAGGTTGTACGTGTCTACATGTAGGTCTTTTAAAATTGAATTATTTTGGAGTTTATGATAGGTTGAGACGTTATGTGACAAACCAAAGGAGATATTGACTGAAGATAATGATGTTCAGGTATTCACTATATAATTTCTCTTTGTTGGATATATTGTAGCAGAAGTACAAGGATCAACGGTGGCCAAAAAATTAATTTTTTAACGATAGCATTTTATTATCGTTTATTGGATATACATTTTGAACTACACCATTTTGTACTTTTAGTTGCTTAGTGTTTTCAGCAAATATGTTAGAAATCACATCACAGTGGCAATTGGGACTTATTGGATTCGAAGGGGACTTAATCAAATGGAAGCGTTTTACAGGTGGTCAAATTAACCGCAGCGGTATAGTCGTGGTTTTTTTTGTCCGACCTAAAGAAAAGTGAGTGGATTTTTTAACTTTTGTACATTCTAACTATGGGTTTAAAGAAAATTTTGTTTAACGACTAATCTATCTGTGGTTTGATTTGCTTACAATTTTCAGGTCCGCACGCTGTGTCCAGAAAATTGCTAGGGTAGGTGGTTTCTTTTGTAGGTTTGCCTTTCTTTACAACTGCCATTTCCATAATAACAGGTTTTATTAATTGAATTAGATTGTAATTTTTTTTACGTATTACTTTAAGCGCTTATAAATAGAAAAGTGGCATGCAGATTAGTAGTTTAGGAATTAGTGTTTAGATTTGTTTATTATGTGCAGCAGTTTGAGTAGATAAACAAGGCATGGAGGAGTGAGACAAGTCTAATGAACAGTTTCGCCCTAAAATAAGTAGAAAGAAGAAGCAATTCTGAACACCCTCTTAATACGATATTGTTAAAAACATGTTTAGGATGTTTCTGACGTTGACTCTATAGGTGTTTCATGTATCATTTGAATGTTTAACAAAGATTTTACTCACTTCTGAAGTGCTTATCACTAAGTCACAATCAGGCATATCACTTTCTAGGATACCAACAAAACAACCCACATGATTCAGTTTGCTTTCATGTTAAAATTTTCAAACCTTTGAATGTTTGGTAGCTTTATTGGCACTAGATATAAACGATGGTTCAACATTTGGGCTAATGGACTAACTGTAGGATCCAGAAAAAAAGTATTAATGGACTAACCTAGCCCAAACGATGGTTCCACTCTTTCCTTTTTGTTTCTTACTTTTAGTATGGATTGAGATCACAGTTTTTAGCGATTTCAGTTTTGGTTGTGGCCTAGAACCATTTTGGCTTTTCATCTGTTTATATTTGAGTTTAATTAATACTTTTTGGTTTTTCGTGCAATTAAGATGATTTTATCACGCGGTATTGATTTAGTTTTTTGTAATTAGCAAGTCTGATGTATTTACATTGTTCGATATTTATGTGATTACCTCAAGATTTGGTATAAAGATTTGGATATGGACGTGTTTGGTTATTGGGATTAGTGATGAAGATTATATGGTGTTCTTCAAGAATTGATGGTGTAAACATAGTCTTTAAATTGCGTTAATTAAAAGTAATGGTTTTGTGATTACACTTTTTATAAAAACAGAATAGCTGAATTAAGATTGTCAATTTAATTGTCTATAATAATATGTTTGGAGTAGAGTGTATATGCATTTGGATTTGTTGGCTTCACTAATCTTACTAAGGGTTTTGTGTTCTTTGGTGCAGGCAACATTCATCATTTCCCTGTATCCGTGAAAAGAAAATTTGGCGACAAGCTCGAGTTGCAAGTAAGCTATAGTTTACTATTATTTATCCTGTTAGTTTTGGTTTTGCACACATGTATGTTAACTCTTTTGCGAGTACTATTATTTATATATCCTAAACATTTATGTTTCGAATATAATAACGTAGGGACTAAACATGATGTGTGTGTTACTCGATTAAATTTTGTTAGGATTCTCAACTCATAATCTCTTATTTTGTTTTGCTAGGCTGCCCATATCCGTGACTGATCTTGAACACCGGAATAAATTTAGGTAATTATTGTGATTTATTTTTTCTGTTTTGGGTCAATCAATTTGCACTGAGGTATACCTTTTTTTATTAGTCAAATTTTTTTTTATGCTATGCGTATAAACAAAATAATTTATGTGTCTTAATTTGGTTTGGCGGTGTGTGTTTTATTTTTCTCAGTTTGCAGGGTGCGATTGAGGCTATGGGGTGCGCTTGGAGGTGGTTTTATGCGCTGCAATATCATCCAGAGGTATAAAATTTGTGATTTTGGTTTTTGTTTCGAAATTTGGCCGTGTACGTAAAAATGTTAGTTTGCGTGTTTCAGTTATTTTGGACTAATAACTGAAATGTAGGCCGTCGTTTGTTTAAGTTTATCTTTGGGATTACGAGCTAATTTGACTTGGCCTACAAATAAAGTACCTTATAATATCTTACAGCTATCTCAATCTTTCACACCTGGTGAGTCTGGACGAGTAACACCAAGAGAAGTTCGTATGAGCAGAGCTCCATCAAGCGCTGACGGACGTGTAGCTGGAAGTCCTGTTAGAAGAATTCTTACTGCAACCGGTCCTGTTTCGGTAGCCTTTCCTCTTTGGGCTAATTTAATATTAAGGTCAAACATTCAAATTCTAATGTTAAGGATTTTAACCATATAGGGTGACTTTTTGAAATAGGCTGATGATGACATTCACTTGAGGTAGTCATGATGTTCCTGCATTAGACGCATCCAGGTGCGTAGGTAACTGGATTGGTTGGAAATGGTTACAACCATAAAGGTTTTTTGTAGAAAAAAGAAAGTTTGTTGCTGCGAATAGAAATTTTACTTCATTAGGTGACTTTGGTAGACATTTTTTTGTAAAGAATACATCTTTTTCTTTTTCAGATTTTTAATCGAAGCAATTAATTTTTTTTCCTGTCGAGGTCAGGCAGTGATGGAGTAATTAATAACATCAAGTACTATATATATTTGAATCGTGTTTGCTGTTTTTGGCTAACATATTTTGCTTCCTGACGTGTTATGCTCGAAGATAGCTAAGACGCTGATAAATCCAGAGGCAGAGAAGATGGTAGGAGCAAATATGGTGATGAACAAAGACACAGTCTAATCCAACTCGCAGTATTGTATTGGTAGACATTGTGTTCCGACGTGTTCAAGATCAAAAAAAAAATTTAAAGTCCGCCGCAACGCGGCGGGGGGTTATCACCTCGTTTTTCTTATTCGGCTCTAAATGGGGCCTGTCAAATGTGTATATGAACTGGGCTTTTGAAAAAATTGGTGGCCTTCCAAATAATGAGGCCCTGTGCCATGACCCATGTTTCCCTTGCCCCTGCCTAATTGCTACGTAGTTTATTAACCTAAATTATAAAGAAATAAATTTTGTTGCCGCACGAGTCACGACAATCTGCTATGCTTTAGATCAGTCGCTTGTGAAGTTGCATACGTGGTTGTAGATTTACGGATTATGTTACAACTTCTTGCAACTAAAATATTAAAACGAATGAACGAAAGATATATGTACTAAAACTACTATATTGCTACATGAGGCGCGCATTTAACATTCTGTTACGAATTTAAGAACAACAAACACACTACTTTCACAAAACCGTATTTTGGTACGGTTATAAAGGGCTTTTGGTACGGTTGTTGGACCGTACTAAATAATTGCATATCAAAAAAATAAAATGTTTTTTGGTACGGTTATTTAGAAAACCGTACCAAATCTCTGTGGCCAAAATAATTATATAATTTTTTAATAAAGAATATATAGGACTCGTTAATACTTTTAATGTCAGTGATCGCAATTCACACAATAAATACAACGAACAAACCATATATTGCACTATAGTCGAGCGTTTAGTTAGGCATTCAAGCATGCATCCTAAGATTTAGACTGTTTACCAACTCCTCACATGATAACAACCAATTAAAGAAGAGACGACAATCAATAATCAACAACTAGGTTTCATTCAATACTAAGCAAACATTAATAGATCTAGCCTAACGTGTTAAAGAGAAGAGAAGATAAACAATTAATCACACAATACATAGACATATTGTAATGATTAGAGGATAAATAACTTATATTCAATTAAAACATAGAGTTTTGGGGGCTAAAACCCTTACAAAAGCTGCAAATTCGTGCACCAAAAGGTCTCTACAAAGTCTTACCAATACGTGTCACACATAATGAAAATCCTACGAAAAATATATATACTATTACAACTGTGACGACGTCACTTTACAAGTGTGACACTGTCAGATTGCCGTCGTTAGGGTTTCATGAACTGCACCGACTTAGTTGTGACGGTGTCACCTTAAGGGTTGTGACGCCGTCGCTCTTCACTTTTCTGGTCATGTCGCCGTCAGTTCTAGACCCTCACCATCTTCTGAAGCGTCACTTGTAAAATTTATAACTGGATCATCTTCGTGTTTCTTCAAGTGACGGCATCACATTGTTTTTGTGACGCCGTCCCAACCACCGAGTCAACCCAGTTTTCTATATATAAAAAAACTATTTTCTTTCAACAATACGAAAAATAAGTATATATATAAATCATGACTAATCCATATATTGAGCCTAGAAAACATTTAACAAAAATATAACGTGTAAAAATAAATCTACGTCGCAAATATATATAATTAACTTGATTTATTTTAAAATAAATACATGAAAAAACCAAACCCGGTCGGGTTTTGAGAACCGGGTTGACCCAGGTCACTTAAACCCCGGCGGGTCTAATTAGGTTTCGAGAATTAAAAACCCGGTTTAATATAACCCCTTTTTTTGCCGGAACCGGTTCAACCGGCTAACCCGCCCAGGTCAAACCGGGTTTCAAAACATTGGTTGAAGTTCATCCGAAAATATTCTTTAGTACTATAAATAAACAATCCGTAAAATAAAAAGTTATTTACTACGGTTTTTAAATAAACCGTACCAAATATATTAATTTTGTTACAGTTTTAATATAAACCGTACCAAATAAAGTGTCTTGTTACGCTTTTGTAAATAACCGTACCAAAAAACAAAATCCACGCAACAACTGTACCAAATAATAATTTATTAGTACGATTTTTTTTAAAAACCATATCAAAGGTCATGAAAAGGAGGAGAAA
Organism: Chrysanthemum makinoi; assembly: GCA_910596185.1. Taxonomy (NCBI): domain Eukaryota; kingdom Viridiplantae; phylum Streptophyta; class Magnoliopsida; order Asterales; family Asteraceae; genus Chrysanthemum; species Chrysanthemum makinoi. The sequence continues at coordinate 108,373,234 of OU343219.1, forward strand.
ATGTGGAACATCCCATAATTGAGGCTGCTAATTCAGTTTCTGCTTTGCTAATACCAATCCCTGTTAACTTACTTTTATGAAGATTAATTTCGAGACCAGAAGGCATAAAGAAACAATTCAAAAAATTCACAACTGTTTTGATGTTAGGAATATTCCATTCTCCTACAAAAACCGCATGATCGACATAAAATAAGTGAGATATCAATACAGAGTTATTGATTGAAATACCTTTGAAAAGACCGGCTTCCATCACTCTAGTGAAAGAATGATGTAAACTTTCCATTACCAAAATAAAAAGAAACAGAGAAATAGGGTCTCCTTGTTTTAAACCTTTATGGAATTGAAATTCCGATGTAGGGCTACCGTTAATAAGAACCGATCCCTTGGCAGAATTCAAGCAACCAGAAATCCAATTACGCCATGTATCACCAAAACCGAACGATTTTAAAATATCGTCTAAATAATCCTACCTAACGGAATCAAAAGCTTTCTCAAAATCAACCTTAAAAATCATAGCGTTAACCTTCTTATGTTTACACCAAGAAATGAGCTCCTTAAGGATAAAAGGACCATCCAGAATTTGTCGATTACGAATAAAAGCAGATTGAACTTCATTGATGAGGTCCGGAATGACTAAACTTAAACGGTTAGCTAGAATCTTAGCTATGATTTTGTATATGCTTCCTATGAGGCTAATTGGACGAAAATCCTAGATAACTTTGGCATCATGAATCTTGGGAATTAAAGCAATGAAGCTAGAATTACAACCCGGAGGAAACTTGCCAGTAGAGAAAAATTCAGTCACCGCTGCAACTATGTCATGGTCCATAAATTTCCAGTACTTTCGAAAAAACTCAAAATTAAACCCATCGGGGCTCGGGGATTTATTTATGCCACATTCCCAAATTGCTTTTTTGATCTCGTCATATGAAATAGAGCTTTCTAACTCCTCCGCTTGCTCCACATTGAGACGATTGAAGAATTGGCAATCCATATTGACATGAGGTGAAAGAGGTTTCGAAAACTTATTAGAGAAATGATTGAGGAATTCGGTTTTAACTTTTGTTGGTTCGACAATCCAATCTCCTTCATGTAGAATCCCACGAATGGCAAGTTGAGATCTTTTACTGTTGAGGATCCCGTGGAAGTACTTGGAATTTTCATCGCCTGAACATCTATGTCTAGAATTATTTCGTGGAAGGAAGTCACTAACAAATTTTATTCTCTATTGTCAAAATGGAAGATGAAAACCCTCTCTAGTGGTGGTCGGCTGACTCTTCTCAAATCTGTCATTACAGCTCTTCCGCTTTATTACATGTCGATCTATAGAGTTCCTGTTGCTGTTTTAAAAGAATTGGAATCTATTCGTAGAGATTTTTTCTATGGTGCTGATAAGAATGATAGAAAAATGGTTTGGGCTTGCTGGGAAAAGATCTTGCCGTCAAAGTCTAATGGTAGGCTTGGAGTCTCCAGCTTATACGCCATTAACCGGGCTCTTCTTTTTAAATGGATATGGAGATTTCTCACACAAAGTTCTTCTCTCTGGTCTCGTCTCATTAAAGCAATTCATGGAGTTAAAGGAAATATGGATGATTCTCAGACAAAGATCAATGGCTCTATATGGCAGGAGTTGGTTCGTGATCTATTCTCCCTTAAATCAAAAGGTATTGACTGTGTTTCTTTAATCAAACGAAAATTAGGGAATGGAGATAGAACTCTCTTTTAGGAAGACATATGGCTAGGTGACTTTGCTTTAAAAACGACGCATCCTAGACTTTTTGCATTGGAGGTAAAAAAAGATATTACTGTGGTGGAGAAAATGGGTAATGCTTCTTTATCCCTTTCTTTCCGTCGTTTGCCTAGAAGTGGAGTTGAAGACGAGCAATACAAGAATTTAGTTTCTATTACGTCAGAGGTTCTTCTCCCTCTAATGCTTGATCGCTGGTCTTGGTCGCTTAATGCTTCGGGTGATTTCACGGTTAGGATCGGTCAGAAATCATATGGATGATGTTCTTCTTCCTAATTCTGATGTTCCAACTCGTTGGGTAAAAATGATTCCTATCAAGATAAATATTCTAGCTTGGAAGATTAGTATGGAAAAATTACCTTCTCGGTTTAATCTTTCTTCTCGTGGATTGGAGATTCAGTCGATCTTATGTCCTTTATGTAACGTGGCTGTGGAAACTACATCTCACATTTTTTTCTCGTGCTCTCTATCTCATAATATCATGCACAAAATATGTCGTTGGTGGGATCTTGATATCTCTTCTTTCATCTCTTATGCCGAGTGGCTCAATTGGCTCTTGAATGCTCGTCTTCCTAAAAGTAAGAAGGAGATATTGGAAGGAATTTGGTACGTCTCTTGGTGGTTCATTTGGAAGTTCAGAAATCAGTTTTTATTCAATTCAAGCCGACCTAGAAGAAATTTTATTTTTGATGACATCGTTCATATGTCTTTTCTTTGGATTTCGAATCGCTGTAAATCCAAGATCGATTGGATCTCTTGGATTAAGAACCCTAATCTTATTTCCTTGTAATTGCTAGCTTCTTGCTAGTTTTTGTTTTCTTTTTATAAAATCGCCGTTCTAAAAAAAATAACGTTACGGTTTTCTCTCTAACCGTATCAAAAAGGCGTACCAAAAAATTGTTTGTGTAGTAGTGTCATAAGTTTTTGTTCATGTAAATTTGAAAGTAAGAAACGCGTGAGCAGGTAATCAACAAATGGGTACGAGGTATATGTACTAAAATTACTATATTGAACCATGTCCTCTTGTTAAAGGTTTGATTACATTTTACCACATGTTCCCACAAAAATATTCAACATGGGACATTAGTTCGTCACAAATAAAAGCTTTACCCTATTTATATGGAGTAGTTTTCATTGCGAGACATCATTAAACCCAAACAAAAGAACCGACCGTGAATTTGCGTTGGCGTCCATAAAGGTCATTAATCGAGAGACTCGTCGCGGTATGCTGAATTCAGTTATCAACTTCGTAGGATTTAAAGTTTACAACGAATAAAATAAATAAACAACAACATTTTAAAATACTTTTTTGGGGTAAGGTGAGGGACCGGGGGAACCACTTTCGGTCCTGGTTGTTCATTCTCATTCCCTTTAGCAATAGAATAGAACAATTTAAACTACCTTTCATTTGTTTAATCTTTTGATCAATATACCGTTTCCTATAAGAAACAATTTAATCACTTAATTACTCCACACTTATATATACACAAACTTTCTTCGCTCTAACTTAATTACCTCGCACACATTTTATACACACACAAAAATAATAATAAGCACACACAATTTTACGATACTATATACCGTTGCCGATGTGACTAAATAATCGTCGAGTTCAAAGCAATACAAATTTTCTCATCAAGTCGTGACTTCTTCAACAAGTAATAATTTGATTGCTTGCTGCATTACACTACTACGTTAAAGATACATATATAGTATTTTTTTTTAGTTGTTGAATGCGTGCTCCAAAATATAGATGAAGAACTGCTGATGGTTTATACACTTGAAAAGGTATTGAAGACCTCATCATCTTAAGCTATGTGTAATAAATAGAAGAAGAAGAAGAACGCGTCTAAGACCTTGTTGGCATCCTAAGGACGCGTCAAACACTAAAACACTCTAGCACGACCCACGCGTTGGTGGAGAAGAAAAAGTACAAGTAGCTCGGTCCATCGACCGAGTTGTGGAAGTGGGTTGTGTGTGTTTGTGAGTTGTTTAATTGGTTTTTGTAGAGTATATTTGTGTATATGTGGGATATGTTTGAGTGGCGAAGTTGGTTGTCCTATTAAACTTGGTGGTGTTGAATAGTTGATTTAACGTTGAGTTGGCGGTGGTGATGGTTGTCACCATTACATCCCACATTATATGATTGAGTTCCGTACAAGTATGCAACGATAGATTTTGTTTTAAACTTCTTAATTACTCTTAAACATGTATATGATTTATTAACTGGGCTGTCCTCGAGATTTGGAGGCTGTGACGAAAATTAAAGGCATCAAAGATCAACCCTAAGTAAACTATTTTCACTATGTAGAAAAACACAATCTAAACCAATATATTGATCTCAATCAACAATACAACAGACTGTTCTCAAACAGCAAACCAAAGTAATTAATAATCCACCCCAGCTACTGCGTTATGGATCTGAATGGATGAATGATCAAGATGATCAAAAGACTAGGGTTTACAAGTGAGATGAAAACGAGAGAATAGAGAGAGAAAGCATAGATGAGTTATGAGCTCATCTATTGTCGTTTTTCTTTATATAGCCCAGCTCCACTGACTGTATGATAGATCCATCTTTAGCCCTTCATCTTTCACATCTTTGACAAACACAACAAAAAGATTCCAAAGTTATAAACTGAGAATAGAGAAATGGCAATATCAGTCCCTAGAGTTATTTGTTCTCGATTTTAGTTACATTTTAACATCCCCCGTTAAATCAATTATCGAACACATCATAAAGACCAAGTTTAGAAACCATGTTTCCATGTTTCTTTCTATCTAAACCTTTTGTGAATACATCTGCTATTTATTCAGCAGATTGAACCATGTCAGTTTTTATTACACCAAATAAAATTTTGTCTCTTACAAAATGCAAATCTATCTCCAAATGTTTTGTTCTTGTTGTTCCCGTTTCACTATTAGTAAAAAGACAAATTTACACTAAGAGTGACACATGACTAAAGTAAGGTTTATGAAAAATCACAATTAAACAAGATAAGAATACTAAAGCACACTGAGATTTTTCAACGTTTATATCCTTTATTAATAATGAATCAAAAAGAATATATTAACCAAGTGCTTGCGGAACAGCACTTGGGATTGAATGACAAGTATGGTGTAACTCCTCACTAAGCTTAGGCTAAGTCTAAGCACAACTACTCATGTACCACTGAGCTATCTCAGGGACATAGTTGTATTTGGAGGAGTGAAAGATTATTTGTGTGTGTAATTCACAGTTAATGCACAAGCTTAAAATCTTTCACTCCAACTCTTATGGCTATTTATACAAGTATGGTTTTTAACTCTATCCTAGAGGACAAACTAACAGGTTACATGAGAGACAAAATATCTGATGTATTTTGTCTTTGTTTACAATGGCTATTTAGAGTAAGTGACAAGGCTGCTTTCTTCTTGTTAGTGATGACACTGAGCCTGGTAGTTAGCGATTCAGGGAAAGTTTGACTTTGGTTGATAAGGACTTCGTCTTATCTGTTCAAACTTATCCCGCTCATTCTTCAGTCTCTTTAGCCTTCAGTCTTTATCTTCAGTATTGTCTTCAGTGATAGTAGTTGATGAGGAGTTTTGGGATTCAGTGAGTTATTGTCATTACTCACTGAATCCACCATCTTCTTCTTGACTTTGTCTTTACCCCTTAAGTTCCGCCTTACTGAGTGGAGAGACTTCTTCTTTATCTCTTACTGAGTATCCTGAAGACAGATCATTGAGTGGCTATGCACTCAGTGACTTATTAGTGTTTAAGGATCTAAACACTTAGGGTATTTTCTATTCAAATCATAGAATTAAGGGGTTTGGGTATTTACTGAACCCAACAGTCTCCCCTTATTTGGATATACAAATAGCCTAATTGTTTGATCAGTGTAAGTGAGCAAATGGCTTCTTCTTACACTAAATGTACTAATGAACATAATAAGGAACACTGAATTTTAACAAAACATATATCGTTTATTCATAAGATTACAAAGTTCCTATCACTAGTACAAAAGATGAAATGATAAAAGTTTCAATGATGTCATTCAATATGGATTCCCAATGCTTTTAGCTTTGGCTTCTTGGAGAGGAGGGTCTCTTTGTCAGGGTGGTCTCTTATCTTGGCATTCAGGTCTGTGCAGAACCTAATATTTTCAGGAGATTTTATTTGAAATCCCACTGTTAGATAACTTACCATTGTAGCCACTCCATCCTGATCAATGTCACTCTACCTATGGAACGTTGGGTTCCCATAGACATCAATGAAGAAAAGTCCTCTTTCAGGCTTTTCTATGACCATGCAGTTCAAAACATTTACCCCTTCAGGCGCCTTCCCTGTGGCAATCAAAACCAGGAACCTTAGCTTCAGGCTCTGATTCAACTCTCTTCCTTTTTCCTTAGGACGACTGAGGTTGAGATCCATGAGCCTCAGGGAGAGCTGATTATATTCCAAGCTGAGCTGGTGCATTCCTTAATCTTTCATAACATTTGCTGAGGGATTTCATCACGTCCTTGACCACCACTTTTTTCTTCTTTTCAATGATGGGACCAAGTTCATCAAGCTCAGTGATCCCGAAGTCAGTGAACTTCAAAGGATCATGAATTTCAAAGTCTCTTTTATCATCCCCCCTGTAGACATTCATTTCCAGTGGTTTGGATCTAGGGATGATGTAGACATCAGTAATCTTTTCAGGTGCCCTTCTGCTTGTCATGGTCCAATTGTAGTACTCAATCCTTGCCTTTCTTATTTCAGCATTCTTCTTGTTCTTTTCATCCCTTTTCTTCTTAAAGGCAGCCATCTCAGCATCCTGAGTTGCTTTGAACTTTTGGCCTGCTTGTCCTTTTTCAAGCTTTCTAGGATCAATTCCCAACTTCTCAGCTTCCTCAGAAACTACTTTGACCAGGGCTTCTCTGCTTTTCTTTTCCTCCTCAGCCTGTTTCTTACGTTTGTCTTCCTTTTCGCGGTAGGTGTTAGGAATTGGAAATTCCATAAGGAAGTGTCGGTCACCCCAATTATAGTCTAGCATATGTTAGCTCGTAGACATATCGTTATTTACGTTATTTAGTAGTTAATTAGTTAGTTATTAGCGTAGATTAGTTTAGAGTAACACCGTGGAGGAAGGACGGGTCTTTACCCACTGTATGCCTGATCCACAGTCCGACAGGAGGACGTATTAGTTGTAACTATAAATACCCCTTCCATCCTTGGAAGGGGTGCAGCTTCTTAATCTAACCTTGCATTTTTTGTTTTAATCCTCTCTCTAGAACTCCCTCTATACTCTCTTCATCTCTCTAACATGGCATACTTGCATAATCATCTCCCTAGACCACCCGAATCATCAAACTACACAAAAGTATGATCCTAACAATTGGCATCAGAGATTAGGTTGTGTTATTTTTGATGATTCATATGGTTTTTACTCTCATGGTTATATGTGGTTTGTGTAGTTTTTTTTATATGCGATTTGATATGGCTTTTGGGAGACTTTGAGGTTGTTTGCCATGACTGTTCCATGAAGTTACTACTGTTAGATGTTGGTGATTTGGTTGTGATATTGGTCTTATGCTGCTGTTTGATGTTGGTTTTCACTTGTTTTAACGTGGTCTACTGATTTTAACTGGTTTTGTATTAATATGATCTTATCTGCATATGCTTATTGGGTCTAAACATGTTTGTTAAGCTGTTTTTAAGCTTCCGATTGCCTTAACATGTTTCTGAGTCGGCTTATGATGGTTTTTTTCACTGCGGTTTTGGTCAGAAGCAAGTCTTTCATGGATGCGGTTTGACACCTTTTTAGGTGCGGTTTGTCATTTAAAACATCTCCAGATGCAACGTACCTGCTGCGTTTTGCTAATGGAAGAGGTTTGTCACTTCTGGTTCAGATTCAATGAATCTCTTGATAAGTATGCGGTTTGTCAGTTTGGAATACTGATGCGGTTTGTCTTACCCATGCATTTTGACGTAAGGGACTATGCGGTTTGAGGACTATAGGAAGTGCGGTTTGTTATAAATTGTTTTACAGGTTCGATTTGGTATGTAAGCGGTTTGATTAAAAGTGAATGCGTTTTGAGAACAAAAGAAACTGCGGTTTGATGAAGGGTCAAGAGTGCGATTTGTTGACCCAAACAGATGCGGTTTGATGAGCAAAAGGGTTGTGAGATTTGTTAAAAATACAATCTTAAGAGGTTTGGTACAAGATTTGAAAGCATTTTTGAACAAGACTCAACCTAATACATCATGACTCTTCAATCACCAAGCACAAGAATTACATTCATACAATTAACAAGACTCACTGATATCAACATCAATCATCTATGTCAATAATAACGAAACCTCAAATCTTATATCAACACATCTAACATATTCATCATTCGAATAATATCATCAAGTTTCATCTCTCGAACCAAGAGGAAAAGGATTATCATAATGAAAATATTTCCTGTCTAAGCTCATTCAAGACAATATTCAAACATCTTCATCATATCTCAACTACAAACCTCTACATTAGTTTAAATCTCATCCACATCTAATTTATGACTCGAATCAGATGATATAAGACCTTAGTTGTGGTTCATCAAGTAGTAATCTTTAAAAGATTTTTTTGAACTTAAACACATCATTGATCTATATTGAAGCTTACACTTCGTTTATTATTAGAATAGTTTCAAGAAAATGAACAAAACTCAAAAGTCTCATTCATTATTCAGATTCTGTCATCAATATGAAGGTACTAAGACCAAGCTTCATCCTTTTATTTGAATAATTAAGGCACGAGTCATAACATTTATGTTATACCCGTACCTTTGTTTTGATTCATAAAACGTTAGTACATCGATTAGGACCTACCTTAAAGCTTCTTTTTGATCCTTTTGCCATATCTAAACCAAAACCATCCCTGTGGCATTGATGACGAGCTCTAGCCAACCCTGTGGCGAGCTAAACATGAGAAGGTGATTTGGTGACAAGATTAATAATCTGATGGGGGGCGGATGATTAGATGAGAATGATTTTAGGGTTTGGTTAAAGGTATTAGGGAAGATATGTAATTCATTTGATGCTGCGTTTTGAAGAGAAGCAGGAAAGGGACGAATGTATTTTGTTATTGGAACGTTTTTGACTGAAGAATGTACAAAGTGGGAGGCCTTTTTTTGTGAGAGATTTTAGGGTTGAGAGTGATAAGTGTGTGCTTTTATAATACCCGAAAAATTAGGGTTGAATTATTTGGATCATGGATTTGGAGTGGATAGCTGGGCCAAGTTTATTGGGGCGTGAATACATGGGTGGTTTAAGAAATAATGGGCCTCGAGTAATTAAGCTAGCATGGATAAGATTTTAAGCTGGTTTCTCATGTTTACTAATTGGTTCTATTTCTTTTGTGGGTAGGAAATCACAAATTGATACATCCGATTTGTTAAATCAAATGTGGCCTTCACGATTACTTGGATGTTATGTCTTAATATTTGGTACAATGGCTTTGAATCAAAGACTCAATTGGTACAATGGCTTTAAATATGCGAATTAATATGCGACTTGTGTTTATCAGATTTACATTTGATATTGACGTTGGATTTGGATGTTAGAAATGATAAGTTATGGATCGAGTCTAAGCTAACATGAAAGTGAGTAGATTTGAATCGCATTTGGATCGGGTGTTTGGATTGATTATGGGCTGTAAATGTTATCGGGTTTTGGATTGGATATTAGACTTGGATGATTTGATTGACCTTCATGGACCGAGGCTCAATTATTACAAGTTACCATATGAAGGTTGTACACATGATGGACTGATGGGCTTCTCAAAATTGGATCGTTTATGTGAGTGATGAGTGTCTAAATACTCATCATTTTTGTTCCTTCTACACTGCAAAAACAGTCAAAAACACTTTGAAAAGTCTCAAAAAGACAAAAAATATTTAGACTGTATTTTATGCAATAATTGTCAAAATCTAGTCCCTAGTTATTCAAAACATGTAATTTTTCATAAAAGGCCCTCAGGAATTTTTAAGTTGTCAAAATTAGCCTTATAAAGCTCAGTTTTGCAAAATGGCAACTTTAGTCCCTGAAGTTTCAAAGATTGACAGAATTTACCCCTGGACATTTTAAATTGGAAAATTAATATTTTTGGTCCTTTGGTAATTTAAACTTGTCAAAAGTGGTCCTTATAATAAAATTTTGGAAAACTACAGTTTTGGTCACTCAAGTTTTGCCAAATTACAAGAATGGCCCTTTTTCCTCCTTCCAAATCCAAACCAGACATACAAATAAAAAAAAAAACCCAACACAACACCAACCCATCACTTCCCTCCTCCTGTCCCTGTCCCAGACAACAATATCATTTCTCTGAAACACTCAACCCTCCTCACATACCCACGCGACCCCCACCTTTTTCCTTCCTCTTTTCTTCCTTCTCCTGACATACTCAACCCCATGGATGGCTTGGATTGTTTTTGAAAAGTACCTAACTCTTGGATGGCTTGGATCAACACAAAGAAAAAGCACGACTGAGATTGAAGACACAGAGAGCTCTTAGTATAAATAAGATGTTGTAGCCACATGTATGAGGCACGTAGGAATTTTCAGCTTTAAAATCAGTTTTAGTTTTAAAATCAGGTTGTATGTTTTGTTTCAAAGTTTCATTGAAATGTTTCTCCTTGTTTAATGAAAGTAATTTTTTCCTTTTAGCTGTCATAGTTTTCAAATGCCTAGTTAGTACTTAATCAAAGTCAGTGAGGTTTGTTTTATTGCAAGCTCTAAGTTTTCTCAAAACTGCTTTCAAGAATCTGGTACCAATCGGGGTGTTTGGTTTAAGCTGTGTGTGGTTCTAAAAACTGTTCTTACCCATTTTGACCCTTATGGTCGAAGTAATTTTAAGGTTTTAAAGTAGGTTTTCTGCTTGGAATTTTCTTTTTCTCTTGTTTTTCAAAGTTTAGCCAGGTAAAAATGTGCTTATGTCTTTACTGGAACTCACGTGAACAGCAATGACTTAGGTAGATGTTCAAGTGCTAATTTAAATTGTAGTTGCATCTAAAAGTGTCAAAAATCGCTTTGTTGTGTCTTTATATATCCATCTCCATTTCTTATCGCCTTTTAAGCATTAGTGTTAACTCTAGCCTAATTAAAATCAACCTTGAAATTGCCACTTGTTCTTTTTGTTCCGAATCAGCTTGTTAAAATGGTCAAAGTGTTTAATTGCAAATTTTACTTTTAAACTATTATGCTTCCTTTTTCTCTTCAAACTCTTTGTCTACCTGCTCTAACTCTTTGTGCAAATTTTGTGTTGACTGAAGCTTGTTTTCAAACTTGAAAATAAGCTCCAAAAAGAGCCTCCTCACAATGCTCTCAACCCGCAGCTCAAAGAGCAAAGCAGTCACTATTTGCTCCTAACTTTTTGCTTATCAGTTGTTTAATTTGCTTATTACATGTACTTTAATATCTTTAGTAGCATACTTAGGATTAGTTCATCAAATTTTTTATTGATTGTTCATTCAAAGCTTTACATAGCTTTTTCTCACTTAGTAGTTTTAGGAATTCCCTCGAAAGTTAGCTTAGGTACTCCCAATTTAGCTTATTTAGTTATCCTAGTTGCTTATTGTACTTTTATAAGTGCTTAAAGGGGTGTTTGGATAGTAGATTAAATCAGAGTTTTAAGTTAGTTGATTGATCATATTCAGTTGCTTTACCTCAAGTAGTCTAAACTTAGTTAGGATAGTCTCAACTTGTAGATGCATTCATTTTAGTCAAAATCATCATTAAGTCAGCTCTTAATGCATTTTCTCGCGGTGAGTCATTGATAAAAATTTGTAAATAAGTCAAAGAGTTCAGTTTTGATTGATTTAGGTTCAATATATCATAACACATCACTTTCATTCCATTACATAAGCTCTAAAGTTAAACAAGGTCAAAAATCCATTGCCTCAAGGTCAAATTTGTCAAATGGAGTTCTTTGTACAAACTTTGTAGAATTTTAATTTCTAATCTTTGGGCGTAACTTATTGAAATTTTGGATTCTAGGACTTTGGTTGGTGGTCGATAACTAGGTATTTTTATTTTATTTTTATGATTTTTCTAAGCTAGCTTAATTAGTGCTTAAAGTAGGGCTATAAGGGCCATTTGGCGTATTGAGACTTAAAATCTGGTCGCGAGCTTTTTTTCTGTAGCTTGTGCTTTTTAGGTCCCAATCAGTTGCATTAGCTCAATTTAGGTTAGATTTAGGTAGTAGTATTTGGTAATTTTAGAGCTTTTTAGCTTATTTTTAGCTTATTAGCAAACTGCTTATTTGCCCAATTCAGCTTATTAGTGGGCTTATTTAATTTTTATTTTCTCCAGACTTAGAACAATATTTTAGATTTTCTTGTAAGTCTCATAATTTTTTACTGTTCATTTGTTATTTTTCTTAATTTTAATTAGTTTAAATTAGATTTAAATTAATAATAATTACATAAAAAGTCTAAAAAATATATTTTCAGTTTTAAAATAAGTTTTATAATATTTTAGATTTTTCTGAATCATAATTTCACTTTTCTAGCTTTATTTCATATTTTCTATATTTAGGTATTATTAAATAGTTTAAGATAGTTTTTAATTAATAATAATTAAATAAATAGTCATAAAAATAATTTTATTTTTCCAATAATTTTCTTGCATCATTAGGATTGTAAAAATATATTTTCCATATCCGTAGGTATTTTACTTTATTTTTACGTTTTTATTTCAGACGCTACGTAAATTTATTTAAACGTATTAATGCTTAGGTTTAATCATAAACGTTTTTAAATATAGAATTAAAATGACTTCAAAGTCTTTATTAGATTTTATTTCCTTAGTGTAAAATCAATCATCACCTTTTTCCTGTTCAATATTCACCCGGACACAGATTGCTCTATTACGTTGTTCACACCTCTCGGGACTTAACGACCCTGTGGATACACTAAACTCCTCCGACTTAATTGCATTCGCGCTCTCGCCCCGGCTTTTTATTACGGTTGACCATTCACAAGTGGTTGACTTGTGTAATAAACTTGACGGTTCGGGACCAATCAAATTTTAGCGCCACAAGCCGAAGGTGTAATGTATGACTACTAATTTGAAGATCATCAAGGTTGTTGAATATACACCCATTGTATATTTACCATCGTTGTTCATATTTTCTTATTATTATCATATAAAACAAACGGTTTCCGAAAACATTTTAAAATCGCTTTCAACAACACACAAAAACCAAAAGATTTTCTTTCTTATTTTTACAACATGTTTTTCAAAAATACCAAAAATATTCATCTTTACCCTCTTACCCTTTTTTGATTCTTTATCCCTTTACCCTCTATCCATTTGATTCTAACTTTTTCTATTCTCATGGAATTTCAACTACGATTTAATTCGAACGGTTGAAAAACTTCATACTTTATCACAAATGTCAAGAATTCGTATTGTTCGTGATGATCCATTAATCTCCTAGGGAAATGGAACGAAACCGTGACAAAGGACCGTGTACTTCCCTCCTCGATAATGGAAGTGCTAAATACGTCCAACCTATGGTATCCAAAGATCTAACCCTCAATTGCTCCTAAGCCGCTCTAAATTGACCCTAAACTCACAATTTACTTGTTAAAAGCAATCATGTAATTTAGACCGGTAACTAGCAAGAATGACTTGCCTAATCTTCACGCTTCTCAAGAACCGTAACGGAGACCATAACGGAAGTGGAGGAAATTGCTAGCTCTCAAAGCACACCACTTGTCCCACATCCGGATTTTTCAAAATGTTCTTCGAGACTTGATAGTCATTCTAATCACCATGTTGGTTTTGTTGATTCTTTGAATGAACCATTCCTTCTCATAACTCTCAAATGGAATCGTTTATTCCTTGTGTCGGTTGTGGTGAGCCTCTTTTTGGTTCCACTATGTCAGCTGTGTACAATGTGTACAAAGGTGGTAATGATATTCATAACGGGAGTTGTTTGTTTTGTGGTTCGAGGAATTCATTTGATTATGATCCTAATCCAACTCATTTAATCCACCCCCTCAAATTTAACTACCCACCACAGCCCGACTTATCTTCATATAATCAATATAACCGCAGTGAATTTTGTGGAGGTCCTCACCAAGGATTTATGTCAATCCGGAACACGTTTGTCTATGAACAGCCCGTGATGCTCGAACTTTGGTTATGACCAATATCCATATGATTCACTAATCCAGGCTCAACAATTTCATCATAGAGAATTGTGAGATCCAATTTATAATTGTCAATGTCAACCGTGGAATCAAAATTACTATACTCGTTTGACAATTTCCAACCTCCACAAAGACCATACGGTTCAAACTCCCTGAGCCGTTTCAAAGGAATTTCCCAAAATTTTGAAACCGCAATGAAAACACTTGATGATATGATTCAAAACTTTAAGAATCAAGTGAGTGGTGAGAAAACCATGGGAGAATTGTTAACAAGAACGAGAGGCTCGCAAATCTAGGAAGAATTATTAGTCCTAGAGCATGCACTTGGCATGCTCCTATTCTTAAGGCAAATGCGTGTATGATGATGACGAGGAGAGTATTCCTTTTAAGAATATTATTTCAACCTCGGTCATTGATATCCCAATAGTTGAGATTCCATCTCAAACAACTGCTATGACACCAAGTTCCCACTCACTTCTGAACACTTGGGACGAAAGCATCTTGACACTGTTCCCTAAAAGGAATCGGACTAATTCATAAAGTCTAGTGATGAGAACCTTGTCCTAATCCGAAGAGTCACAAAATTTATCATATGTGTGATTCTTCTTCCCTTCTTGAGTGTTCAAACGATCAATTTGAGACTTTCTCTCGATGGTAGCTAAGATGGCTTCTATGGAAACATTGAGTGTTGAGGCATCACTTCCACAAATTGGCGTCGATCATCTTCTTGAGGAGTTCACCGATGAACTCACTACATCAATCCACTTTCATCGAAAGTGATGATAGTCTCTTTGATTTCAAAGTCGACCGGGAGAGACTGAAGTTCCTTGATAATGATCGCTCACTCACTTCTTATCCCAACAAATCCAATAGAGAATGTTGATCACTTGTTCCTAAAACATTCAAAGCTACTTTCACCAACTCTATTTGAATTCACACTGAATTCACTTTAATTTCTGAGAATCCACTCTTTGACACTCAGATTGAGGATAGTGATGAGTCCACAATGGAACAAGAGTTCACAAATTCACATCATGTGAATGATTCTTTTCATGAGGAGTTCGCCGTGAACTACTATAATATCATGACTACCAGTATGACGCTTGGATGGCAAAAATCATGATCGGGGAAAAGTTCTCAATCATGAGAGTTTGTATTTATGACAAATTTTCCAACCTCCCTCCGAGATGCTTTCCAAACCAAAGAGCTCAACCGATAAAATCCAAACGAGTGCAATCAAGATTTGATCCCGAGGAAGAAGATCTTATCATGATCGTCATCATGATTTTCCTTCTTTTCTTCATCTACCTGGTGACTTCCCTTCTTCACTGCTCGGGAGTGAGGACACTATCTTTGACCCCGCATTTTCATTTATTATTATTTGTAAGCCGATCTCTATATCTCATCGGTGTGGAACTTTCGCTTGCTTCAATGTTTATCCAAACATCTTGAATGAAAGTCCGATGGAGATTGTCTCTTCCACTTACTCCCCATGAACCAATTAATCGGGGTCGAAAGCTAGCTTAATTGTAATCAAAAACAAGAGACACTATATGGGTTTTCACCATATTTCTCGATTTCTTTCTACTTTCTACCACCCTAGTGTGGGGAGTTGCCCCTCACTGTTGTATATAAGTTTCCAAAAAAAAAAAAAAAAAAAAATTAAAATAATGGCCGTAGTATTTCCCTTTTACGTTCTATGTTTCGCATAATCACGTACTTTGAATATTGAGGGCAATATTCATTTCTAGTGTGGGGGAATTCTCACGAATTTTATCATGTAATTATACCACCCATTCTCCCATTTTGGCAAAAATTTTTTTGGAGTAAGTGTTTGCACTTACTCAAATTTATGGTTATCAACCGCCATGTCTAATAAACAAAAGGTTTGGCTAATCCAGGAGCAAACGGCTCTTGGTAAAGATATCTCAATCCGCTTGACGGCTCGCAATTTGCCCAAAAATTGTATGGTGTTCAAATTTCACCATATCTTTAATTTGTGAAGAGTTGGCTAGCCCGCAAGTTTATGGCTTGTGGTAAAGGCAGTTGGAAAACCATAATTGTAATCGACTCACCAAAGATAGTATATATTATCTAAGAGTTATTAGTCCGTATAAATGGCTTCCGTAAAGACAAATCAAATCTGGAAAGTCGGTGATTTGCTCAAAATCATTTGGTTATCATTGTACCAAGGTTCTTACTTGAATCAAAACATTTGGCTACTCCAGAAGTAATGGCTTTTGGTAAAGAGATAAAATCCATTAAGTTTTTCTCAAAAGATTGCTAGGGACTAGCAATAGTTTAGTGTGGGGGATTGATGAGTGTCTAAATACTCATCATTTTGTTCCTTCTACACAAGAAAAAACAAATAAAAACACTTTGAAAAGTCTCCAAAAGACTGTAAAAAAATATTTAGATTGTGTTTTATGCAATAATTGTCAAAATCTAGTCCCTAGTTATTCAAAACATGTAATTTTTCATAAAAGGCCCTCGTGGAATTTTGTTGTCAAAATTAGCCTTATAAAGCCCAGCTTTTTGCAAAATGGCAACTTTAGTCCCCAAGTTTCAAAGATTGACGAATTTACCCCTCGACATTTTAAATTGGAAAATTAATATTTTTGGTCCTTTGGTAATTTAAACTTGTCAAAAGTGGTCCTTATAATAAAATTTTGTAAAACTACAGTATTGATCAATCAAGTTTTGCCAAATTACAAGAATGGCCCTTTTCCTCCCTTCCAAATCCAAACCGCATACAAATAAAAACCCAACACAACACCAACCCATCACTTCCTCCTCCCCCGCCCCCTGTCCTGCACAACAATATCATTTCTCCTAAAACACTCAACCCTCCTCACATACCCACGACCTCAGCCTGTCTTTTTTCCTTCCTCTTTTCTTCCTTCTCCCTACATACTCAACCCCATGGATGGCTCGGATTGTTTTTGAAAAGTACCTAACTCTTGGATGGCTTGGATCAACACAAAGAAAAAGCACGATCGAGATTGAAGACACAGAGCTCTTTTATATAAATAAGATGTTGTAGCCACATGTATGAAAGTAACGTAGGAATTTTCAAATTTTAAAATCGCTTTTAGTTTTAAAAATCAGTTGTATGTTTTGTTTCAAAGTTTCATTGTAATGTTTCTCCTTGTTTAATGAAAGTAATTTTTCCTTTTTAGTCATTATAGTTTTCAAATGCCTAGTTAGTACTTAATCAAAGTCGAGGTTGTTTTATTGCAAGCTCTAAGTTTTTCAAAACTGCTTCAAGAACTGTACCAATCGTGGGTGTTTGGTTTAAGTCAGGTGGTTCTAAAACTGTTTCCTACCGATTTTGACCCTTATGGTCGAAGTAATTTTAAGGTTTTAAAGTAGGTTTAAGTGCTTGGAATTTTCTTTTTCTCTTGTTTTCAAAGTTTAGCCAAGTAAAATGTGCTTATGTCTTTACCGGAATCAAGACAGAACAAAGAATTAGGTAGTCGCTCAAGTGCTAATTTAAAATGCAAAATTTAGTTGCAATCTAAAAGTGTCAAAACTGTCTTTGTTGTGTCTTATATATCCATCTCCATTTCTTATCGCCTTTTAAGCATTAGTTAACTCTAGCCTAATTAAAATCAACCTTGAAATGGCCACTTGTTCTTTTGTTCAATCAGCTAAAATGGTCAAAGCAAGTTTTAATGCACTTACTTTTTAAACTATTATAAGCCTTTTTCTCGCCTTCAAATCTTTGCTCCATCGCTCAACTCTCTTGTGCACAGTGTTGACCTCGAAGCTTGTTTTTTCAAATTGAAAATAAGCCCAAAAGAGCCTCATTGCTTGCTCCCCAAGAACTCGGGTAGCCTGAGTGCCAGGTCACTATTTGCTCCTAACTTTGCTTATCATTGTTTAATTTGCTTATTACATGTACTTTAATATCATTTAAGTAGCATACTTAGGATTAGTTCATCTCAGCTTATTGATTGTTCATTCAAAGATTTACATAGCTTTTCTCACTTAGTAGTTTTAGGAATTCCCCGAGTTAGCTTAGGTAATTCCATTTAGCTTATTTATTATCCTAGTTGCTTATTGTAATTTTTATGTTGCTTAAAGGGTGTTTGGATAGTAGATTAAATCGAGTTTTAAGTTAGTTGATTGATCATATTCAGCTTGCTTTTAGTCTCAAGTAGTCTAAACTTAGTTAGGATAGTCTTCAACTTGTAGATGCATTCATTTTTAGTCAAAATCATCATTAAGCCGCTCTAATGCATTTTCCAGGAGTCATTGGATAAAAATTTGTAAATAAATGCAAAGAGTTCAATTTGGATTGATTTAGGTTCAATATATCATAACACATCACTTTCATTCCATTACATAAGCTCTAAAGTTAAACAAGGTCAAAAATCCATTTCTGTCTCAAGGTCAAATTTGTCAAATGGAGTTCTTTGTACAAACTTGTAGAATTTTAATTTCTAATCTTTAAGTGAACTTATTGAAATTTTGGATTCTAGGACTTTGGTTGGTGGTCGATAACTAGGTATTTTTATTTTATTTTTATGATTTTTCTAAGCTAGCTTAATTAGTGCTTAAAGTAGGGCTATAAGGGCCATTTGGCGTATTGAGACTTAAAATCCGTCGTAGCTTTTCTATAGCTTGTGCTTTTTAGGTCCCAATCAGTTGCATTAGCTCAATTTAGGTTAGATTTAGGCTGTAGTAGCCTTTTGGTAATTTTAGAGCTTTTAGCTTATTTTTAGCTTATTAGCAAACCGCCATTTGCCCAATTCAAAGCTTATTAGTGGGCTTATTTAACTTTTTATATTTTCCTAGACTTAGAACAATATTTAGATTTTCTTGTAAAGTCTCATAATTTTTACTGTTCATTTGTTATTTTTCTTAATTTTAATTAGTTTAAATTAGATTTAAATTAATAATAATTACATAAAAAGTCTAAAAAATATATTTTCAGTTTTAAAATAAGTTTTATAATATTTTAGATTTTCTAAGTCATAATTTCACTTTTCTAGCTTTATTTCATATTTTCTTATATTTTAGGTTATTATTAAATAGTTAAAAATAGTTTTTAATTAATAATAATTAAATAAATAGTCATAAAAATAATTTTATTTTTCCAATAATTTTCTTGCATCATTATTAGGATTGTAAAATATATTTTCCATATCCAGAGGTATTTTACTTCTTTATTTTTACGCTTTACCAAGACGCTACGTGAAATTTATTTAAACGTATATTACTGCTTTTAGGTTTTAATCGTTAAACCTTTTTAAATATAGAATTAAAATGACTTCAAAGTCTTTATTAGATTTAATTTCCTTAGTGTAAAATCAATCAATACCTTTTTCCCTGCTCAATATCTACACCATCACGATTCGTTTCTATTACAAAGTTGTTCACACCTCATAACTTAACGAATTCGAGGATATACTAAAATCCTCTGACTTAATTGCATTGGCGTTTCTCAAGCCGCCCGCTTATTATTTACACTATCTACAAATGGTTGATTTATAGACTGATGCTACCTGCAATGTTTCAAGTTAAATTCATACGTTTTTCCTCTTACACTTGTGAATGGCGGACCGTGAACCAAACTTAAAACAGCTTCAGAAACCAAATCAATGAAGATCTCGAGGAGTATAGGGTCTCCCCGGTCGTTATGTCCCCGAAGCTATGCAATGAATTATCAAACGATAGTGATCGAGGAGTTTGAACTGAAAAGGATTTGGTTAGATTATAACTACTGAAAAGCCAACAAATAAAAACGGCTTAAATGCAAATTAAAGGAAGTTAAAAAGATAAAATCTATTAAATAAACGCTATCACTATTTTTACAATGATGTTTTTGTTTTTATGTTTTTATAAAATCAATTAAAAATCTACGACGCATAAATTAAAAAAGTGAAACTAAAGCAATATTACCCCTAAAATTATGAAAATGATATTTTTACAATCCTAATGATAAAAGAAACTTTATAGAAAAAGAAAATTATTTTTACAACTAATTATCTAATTATTATTAATTAAAAACTATTTTAACTATTTAATAATTACCTAAAATACAAAAAATGAGGAAATAAGCTAGAAAAATCAAATTATGAAATGGAAAAGTCTAAAATATCAAACTAGAATTTTCAAAACTATTTTGGTATTTTTCTGATTATTTTTCTATTTTTTATGAATTTTAAACTATTTAAAACTAATTAAATTACTAAAAATTACCAAATAAACTATGAAAAATCTGGAAAATTACTTTTTTCACTTTTTATATTTATCTAAACTTAAGAAAATTGAAAAATTATTTTTTTGAACCTTTTCTTAATTTTTTGTATCAAAAGCTAATTAAAAATGATTAAAAACTAATTTAAATTAGGAAAAATAGCAAAACAACTTGGAAAAATCTGAAAATTTCAGGAAAACTCTAAAATAATACTAGGAATATAAGAAAATTGGAAAAACAGGCACTTATGAGGAGAAATTTGAAATCGCAAATCAAGTGCTTAAATAAGCACTAAAATAAGCCAAATGAGACAAATAAGCTACCCACTGACATGCATGTTCTATACTACTAAAAAAGTGACCAATTGCAACTAAAATCAACAAACTTCAATCATCAATAACAAACTACAAGGATTTGATCTCTATGAAATTTAAGTTCAAAATGATTCCGAAGCAAGCAACTTTAAGCACAAGCAGAAGCTTATAAATAAGCTCAAACCAAAATCTACAAATTGGAACTTGTAAAGGACCTGGGTGAGAGTATGTGTACCAAAAATAAGATCATGGTGAGCTCTTATGAGCTCTGACACTGCTCAATATTCTGAAAGCTCAGCACTAACCGAGTACGTGGTAGCAGGCATATTGGACCCAAAAGAAAAGTCATTTGAGGCCTTTAAATAAATTACAAAATTCCAAAAATGCTTATGGGCAAAGACCATTGAACTTTTAGAGTGCCAAATTTCACTAAAATGGCTCAAAGATGTAGCCAATGAAAATTCTTTGCTTTGGCTCAAAATGATTTTAGCTACTTTGACTTTTGAAGATATTTAAGATTTTGACCAAAATGGATTTTGGAACCAATTTTAAGACTGAGATTGATGTTATATGATAAATTGAAACTAATGCAATCAATGTTATAGACTTCCACACACAAATCAATGGATTTGCAATCCTAAATCTACACAGGATAAGAGATGGATTTAAGGTTCAAGTTTGACTTTTTAGTTATGCGTGCACAAAGTATTGACTAACTGAAAGCATACTTTGGACTACACAAACATGAAACAAGATAAACTAACCACTGCCCAAGCCTTTAGGTCAGTTTTAGGCTATAAACCAAACACCTCTTTATGTGACTGATTTGAGCTCAAAACAGAATTGAACAGTGAAACAACTTGATATTATGATCAAACTGACTTAAGACAACCTAGATACTACTATATTACCAACATTTTAAATTTAAACTACAATTACACATTTAGAGCAAAAACTTGTGAAAACTACAAGAGTCCAAAGCCACAATGGCTTGCCAAATGTGAACCAAGGACCTCTAACCTATATAATCCAACCCATAACTTCCACATCAACCCATTCCATTGTCCTAATCAACCCAAATCCATGCTGCATCACTTTTGATCCATTTTGACTTTTTATTGACCAATATCAAATAATGTTTGAAACTTGATTCCAAGCTTACAAAAAGCTATTTTAAGCTTATATAAGCTTGTTTGATGATGAAACTAAGCTTTTAAAAGCTAAGCCATGAGTTTGAAAACACAAATTTCAACAAAGGGACAAAGAGTAAATATTGAACATTAGCTAAAATTGGTACTTGAAATAAGTTGTAAACACTTAAATATCTTTAATGAATACAAATAAGCTTGCAAGTACAAATGAAAACTAGTTTAAGATAAGTTACTAAAAACCATATCTATGATAAAAAAATATAAAGACTCTCTCCTTTCCCTCATGCTTCCTTTTGGTCTTTATAAGCTTACATCTCCTTCTCTCTCCTCAATGAATAGTTCCCACAAAAAGTGGCCATTGGATTGCTTGGGAAACATCTTGGCCGCTTAAATGGATTTGGCGCCATTTTTGGTTTTAACAACAGGCTTGAGTGTTAGGTACAAGAGTGCATTAAATGCCTCCTTGGCTCTTTGTGTTTGGAGGGGGGAATAGGGTGATGATGGTTGAGGTGAGCGTGTGATATGCAGTGGATTGTGATGATGGACATGGTAGTTTGGTGTAACCCGTGAGGAGAGAGAGGGAAAGTGGATGGTCAAACTTCATTTGACTGGTATTAAAACAAAGAGGGTCCTAATGGCGTGGTTCAAATGAAAGGCAGGGGTCAAAAGTAGTTGGGACAAGGCCAAAGGTGTGAAGGGGTTATTAATCACAAGGACTTAATATGCAATTTCTGAAACTTCAGGGACCTGATCTGCCAATTCTGCAAAGATGATGCAAGGGCTGAAATTGACAAGTATCAAAAGTTTAAGGACCAAAGTTGCCATTTTCACATTTTCCAGGGACCAATTCTGCCAATTTTCAAACTTGAAGGACCATTTATGTAATTTTCTCAAACTTTTTATATTTTTCACCAAAGGACTAAATTTGACAAGTTATGATTTTAAAAAGGACCTTTGATGATTTTTCTTTTGAAATTTTGACTCAGGGACTATTTTTGACAACTTTTGAAACTTGGGGGACTAAAACTGCAATTTTTTCAAATTTGATATGTTTTTCATCTGATTTCAATATTTTTGCATTTAAAACACATAAAACACTGATTTGTGATATTTTGATCATTTTGATGTGTTTCGAAAGTGTTTTCAGATGTTTTTGCAGTTTATTTTGTACAAAAATGATGAGTATTTACACACTCATCAATCCCCATTACAGATATTGCTAGTCCCGAGCAATGATTTGAGAAAACATAATGGATTTTAATCTCTTTACCAAAAGCCATTACTTCTAGAGTAGCCAAATGTTTCAGTTCAAGTAAGAACCATGGTACACCGATAACCATCTGATTTATTGGCAAATCATAAACCATATAACGGATTTGATGTGTCTTTACCGTAAGCCGCTTGCTCGACTAGCCAACTCTTTAGATAAATTATCAGAATTATCTTTGGTGAGCTGAATACCAATTATGGTTTTTCCATTGCCTTTACCACAAGCCATAACCTTGGGGCTAGCCAACTCTTCACTTTTTAGGATATGGTGAGTTGAGAACCATACAATTTTGGGCAAATTGCAAGCCATATAAACGGATTTGAGAAATCTTTACCAAGAGCCGCTTGCTCTCTGGATTAGCCAACTTTTGTCTATTAGACAAGGCGGATCGATAACAATTGAGTAAGTGTAAAACACTTACTCCAAAAAAAAATTTGGCCAAAAACGGGAATTGGGCGTATAATTACATGATTAAATTCGTGAGAATTCCCCCCCACACTTAGAAATGAATATTGCCCTCAATATTCAAAGTACCGGCGGTTATGCCAAACAAAGAACGTGAAAGGGAAATACTACGCCATTATTTAGAAAGAAGATTTTTTGGAAATTTATATACACAACATGTGGGCAACCCCCACACTAGTGGTAGAAAGTAGAAAGAAGTTCGAAATATGGGTGAAAACCCATACAAGGTGCTATGTTTTTGATTCCCGAATCGCTAGCTTGACTCGACCCCGTATTCATTTGTTCATGGGGAAAGTAACGTGGAAAACCAATCTCAATCGGACTTTCGCTCACGTGTTAATAAACATATGAACATCGAAAGTTCCACACCGACCGAGATATAACCATGTATTGTTAATAGTAGAAACTATAAAGGATGATACCGGGTCAAAGATGGTGTCCTCATTCCCGAAAGAGAAAAGGGAAAGAGCAACCACACCATCTGTGAAGAATGGAATAAAGACGATATGAGAATGCAAGTCCATTCCTCAACAGAGAGAAGCAAATCACCAGTTTTGACATCTTTAAGCTTAAACTTGAAGCTTAGATGGTGATTGTCAAGAAAGGTCCGGAGGGAGGGTGGGAAGCGGTTCTTCAATCAACAAACTTTCCAGAAAAAGGATGTCTCCCTCCGGATCAAGGTAAGTGTTATCAATTCCCGCTGGAATTGACTCATCACTAAGAAATGCATCGACTTCATTCCACAAGTTGTCATCTTCCTCATCAGGAGTGAGAGAAGGGATGGAAGAGTCGGGAATAAGACTAGAAGATGATGGATTCTTTTGAGCAAATCATCCATGGGAAGAATGTCTCCCATTGATCACAAACATCATCATCCAACTCGATGAAACTCAAGAGAGTTTGGTTTCATCCACGACTTAACAACTCGATGCGACAAACCGATGCCGAGGTGGGACAAGTGATGTGCTCTTAGAGCTAGCAGTTTCCACCACTTCCGATGAAGTCTCCGATTCTAGATCATCATCATCATCATCAAGAATACTCTTGACTTCCCTGGTACAGCTTTCAAACCATTTGTTTGAACTAGGGGTAATTTTCAAAGCTTTGAGCTCAAAGACGCTTGGTGAACACTCTAACCGTGAAATTTGAGAGTGCTGTATTGATTCTTTCAGATTTTTGATCAATTGTGGCAACACTCGTTTGTATAGAGGTTTGAGTTCGTTGATATTCAATGTGAGCTCTTCGTTGTCAACCCATATGGTCAACTCTTCAAAAACACATCAATCGAGCACGACTCGCTCTTAAGAAAGCTCTCCCTAAGATAAGGGGAACTCTAGGATCTCAGACGAGTCTACTACAACAAAATCAGTATGAAAGTGAAACTTTCCCACTTTCATCACGACATCCTCGGCTATCCCAAGTGGACGAGTTACGGTACGGTCCGCTAGCTCGAGTGTCATACGAGTGGATGAAAGTTCGGAAGAGACAGCTTTCCATACCGAGTGGCATGAGGTTACTGCTAGCGCCAAGATCGGCCAAGGCGGAGCATTGAAACATCCCCAAGAAATCACACGATTAAAACCGGCCAGTGGTCTTCAAGCTTTTCGAAGCTTATTAAGAATGGCCGAAAGCATTGCTCATTTAGAGGGGTTTTCGCCATCTCAGATAGCTTATCTTTGTTGGTGAGTAAGCCTTTAAGCGTGGATGCAAATTTAGGCATTAGAACGAGCATCAACGGCTTATATCAAAGTGAAGCTCATTGAAGATTTGGAAGAATTTTTCCATTTGCTCTTTGTTTTGTCTTTGAGCTTCTCATCATTCATTCTTGATGGGTAAGGAAGCTGACTAGACTTTTGAGCCGGGATGGAAGTGTTTTCTGGCTCAAGATTTTTCTTCGAACTCGGGTTCCGGACTTGAAGCTTGACTACCAAGGTGGGACGGTGCGGTACTTCGTGGGCTTGAATAATGCACCTTGTCCGTTGTCTCCTTGGTAACTTGACCAATGCCACGGAGGAGGGGCATTGAGTCGAAGGTCCATTGTGCGCTTACCACTACGAGTGGTGACGGCTTTCAACTCTCGCATTAGGATTGGGAATAGTATTGCTTGGGAGTCCTCCAAAAGATGGCGAAGCTTTGTTCATATTCATGTTCATGAAACTGCTCATCATATTCTTTAACTCATTTGTCCGCCGAGATAATGTGGTATCAATTTCCCTTTTTAGCTCACCTCTCATGTTATTGATCTGAGTTTGCATTGAACGAATGTTTGACTCAGTCATTTTCATGAAGTCATTTGGTATGGGAGCTTGAGGAGGTTGTTGATAACTTTGATGATTAGGAGCTTGATATGGTTGGTTGAAATTGTTCCGGTTTTGATTGAAATTTTGAGAGTTATTGAAGTTGTGTCCTTGATTCGGAAACTTTATTTTAATGCTGTTTTGATTGCCATGGTTTTGATTGCCATGGTTTTGCACGGAGGAAAACCGGTGGTGTCATACCGATAGGTGCACGGTAGTGAGGATCAGCTTGTGGTCGGTATTGATTGTGGTTTACCAAGCTACGGAGCTTGGTAAAAAGAAGCATCGGTTGCTTGACAATCATAATACGCCAGGACCACTACAAATTTCACACACCTTGTTTATGGCTTTGATTGGTTCCGCTTTTGAATTTCGCTTTTGATTTCCTTACCTCTTTATCATACAATGGATCATGTCCGTAGAGCGGCTAACGGAGCTGCTAACTCGAAGAGTTATCGGATGAAGAAGCAGGAGTGTTCGGAACATTGACTTTGTTTCGAGAAAAAGGAACTTTTGATTTACTCTCACAAATTTCAAGCACATCTTTAGGTTTACGATTCAAGATATTGCCACCCGCGGATGCATTCAAAGAATCTTGATCGTTACAGTTCAACCCATTATAAAAGATATTGACTTGTTGAAGCTCCGTGAATTCATGATGGGGCATTTCCTGAGGAGATCTTTGAATCTCTCCCATGCCTCTCCAAAATTTTCATCGAAATTTTGACGAAATCCGAAATTTCATTTTTAAGATTAGTCGTCTTTGATGGAGGAAAGAAGTAATTGACAAACTTTTGAACAAGATCCTCCCAAGTTTCGATGGATCGAGGGGTTCTTTTTCCACCAAACCGGCCGCCCCTCAAGTGAGAATGGGAAAAGCATCAACTTGATGACTTTTTGTGGTACATCCTTGAAATTGATAGTTGAAGTCAACTTGTTAAACCAACGGATGTGTGCATACGGTCTTCTCGACGTAACCCTGAATTGATTCGTAGACACAAGTGTGATCAAATGTGTCTTCAATTCGAAGTGATCAGAGTTGATAACCGGTAAAACGATGGCATCTCCATAACCCTGGTGGGTGCTTGAGCATTTCCGCCATAGTACGTGCTCGTCTCGCCATGTTGTTGCTTGAAATAGTACTAATCTCGGTTCGACTATTTGGGCAGCACTCTACGAGAACGCCTTCTAGAATTTCTCGCTAGATCACGCAAAGGACTCAATGATCTAGAAGAACGAGCAAGATGCACTAGAGATAACTCTAAGGGATCTCAGAAAGTTGAGAGAAATGGAATTATGAAAATCTTTCAGATGAGAATGAGAATTATGAAGACGTTTTATAAAAATGGGGTGAGGAGAATTTATGGGTTTTCCGGTTCAAACGTCGATATCACAACAAAATCAATTAACACAAAATCGAGGCAAAACAAAAGTGAACTTAACCAATAATCCAAGATGAATGGCTTCTTTGAAAAAGGTACACCAATCACAAGGACACAAAGGCAAGTTTTAAATCTTTAGTTCGGAAACTTATTATGGTCGCACCCCCGCTAGGTAGTGCAATCGCCTTTGGTTTATGTGGTAATCTTTTAAGTTGTTATTATTAAAGAAACAACGGATCTTTTTTGTATTTTTATTATTTGATACATATATAGAAACAAAAGAAAAAATATTTTTGTGTTTTATACGTTTTTGGATGTTTTTGGGTTTTTGGATTTTTTAAGAAAAAGTATGGATATATATATAGATAGATATGGATGATATAAACAAATGAGTGAGGATTCAAACAACTAATCTGCTAGACGAGACAATAGCACAAATCCCCCGGCAAGGGCGCCAGAATTTGATGCGCTCCCACGCTTCAAGCTAAATCACACAAGCCCGCCACTTGTGAATGGCGACCGTAACCGCCTTAAAACCGCCTTGGAATCCAAATCAATGAAGATCTGGAGATATAGGTCTCCCCGGTCGTTATGTCCCAAATGAAGCTATGCAATGAATTATCAAACGATAGTGATCGAGGAGTTTGAACGAAAAGGATTTGGTTATGATTATTATAACTACAACAAGCCAACAAATAAAAACGGCTTAAATGCAAATTAAAGGAAGTTAAAAAGATAAAATCTATTAAATAAACGCTATCACTATTTTTACAATGATGTTTTTGTTTTTATGTTTTTATAAACCTGAAATTAAAATCTACGCGACGCATAAATTAAAAATGAAACTAAAGCAATATTAACCCTAAAAATATGAAAATGATATTTTTACAATCCTAATGATAAAAGAAACTTTTAAGAAAAAGAAAATTATTTTTATAACTAATTATCTAATTATTATTAATTAAAACTATTTTTAACTATTTAATAATTACCTAAAATACAAGAAATGAGGAAACAAAGCTAGAAAAATCAAATTATGAAATGGAAAAGTCTAAAATATCAAACTAGAATTTTCAAAACTATTTTTGTATTTTTCATTATTTTTCTATTTTTTTATGAATTTTAAACTATTTAAAACTAATTAAATTACTAAAAATTACCAAATAAACTATGAAAAATCTGGAAAATTACTTTTTTCACTTTTTATATTTATCTAAACTTAAGAAAATTGAAAAATTATTTTTTTGAACCTTTTCTTAATTTTTTGTATTAAAAGCTAATTAAAAATTATTAAAAACTAATTTAAATTAGGAAAAATAGCAAAACAACTTGGAAAAATCTGAAAATTTCAGGAAAACTCTAAAATAATACTAGGAATATAAGAAAATTGGAAAAAACAGCACTTATGTGGAGAAATTTGAAATCAGTAAATCAAGTGCTTATTAATAAGCACTAAAATAAGCCAAATAAGACAAATAAAACCACCCAATCGACAGATGTTCTATACTACTAAAAGTGACCAATTGCAACTAAAATCAACAAACTACAATCACTGAATAACAAACTATAAGGATTTGATCTCTATGAAATTTAAGTCTAAAACAGATTCTGAGTGGCAACTTTAAGCACAAGCAGAAGCTTATAAATAAGATCAAACTAAAATCTACAAATTGAACTTGTAAGACCCGTGAGAGTATGTGTACCAAAAATAAGACTATGGTGAGCTCTTATGAGCTCACTTAACAAGCTCAATATCCTGAAAGTCAAGACCAACTGAGTACAAATGGGTGCAGGCATATTGGACCCAAAAGAAAAGCTTATTTGAGGCTTAAATAAATTACAAAATTCCAAAAAAATGCTTATAAGTACAAAGACCAGTTGAACTTTTAGAGTGCCAAATTTCACTGAAAATGGCTCAAAGATGTAGCCATGAAAATTCTTTGCTTTTGGCTCAAAAACCGATTTTTAACTACTTTGACTTTTGATGATATTTAAGATTTTGACCAAAATGGATTTTGGATCCAATTTTTGTGACTGAGATTAATGTTATATGATAAACTAAAACCAATGCAATCAATTTTATAGACTTCCAAACACAAATCAATGGTTTTGCAATCCTAAATCCACAAATAAAGGGATGTAAGATGGATTTAAGGTTCAAGTTTGACTTTAGCATGCAGCACAAAGTATTGACTCAACTGAGCATACTTTGGACTACACAAACATGAAACAAGATAAACTAACCACTGCCCAAGCCTTTAGGTCAGTTTTAGGCTATAAACCAAACACCCCTTTATGTGACTGATTTGAGCTCAAAATGTAATTGAACAAATGAAACAACTGATATTATGATCAAACTGACTTAAGACAACCTAGATACTACTATTACCACAGATTTTAACAAATTTAAACTACAATTACATTTAGAGTAAAAACTTGAAAACTACTTACAAGAGTCCAGCCACAAGTTGGCTTGCTAAATGTGAACCAAGGACCTCTAACCTATATAATCCAACCCATAGCTTCCACATCAACCCATTCCATTGTCTGAATCAACCCAAATCCATGCTGCATCACTTTTGATCCATTTTGACTTTTTGTTGACCAATATCAAATAATGTTTGAAACTTGATTCCAAGCTTACAAAAAGCTATTTTAAGCTTATATAAGCTTGTTTGATGATGAAACTAAGCTTTTAAAAGCTTAAGCACATGAGTTTGAAAACACAAATCTCAAACATGGACATAAAGAGTAAATATTGAACATTAGCTAAAATTGGTACTTGAAATAAGTTGTAAAACACTTAAATATCTTTTATTAATACAAATAAGTCAAAAGTACAAATGAAAACTAGTTTAAGATAAGTTAGCTAAAACGACATCTATGATAAAAAATATAAAGACTCTCCTTTCCCTCATGCTTCCTCTTGGTCTTTATAAGCTTACATCTCCTTCTCTCACCTCAATGAATAGTTCCCAAAGACAAAAAGTGGCCATTGATTGTTTGGGAACATCTTGGCCGCTTAAATGGATTTGGCACTTTTTTTTAACAGCTAGGCTTGAGGTTAGGTACAAGAGGTGCATTAAATGCCTCCTTGGCTCTTTGTGTTTGGAGGGGGAATAATAGGGTGATGATGGTTGAGTGTGAGCAGTGGATATGCAGGATTGTGATGATGGACATGGTAGTTTGGTGTAACCCGTGAAAGGAGGGAAAGTGGATGGGTCAAACTTCATTTGACCGGTATTAAAAACAAAGAGGGTCCTAATGGCGTGGTTCAAAATGAAAGGCAGGGTCAAAGTAGTTGTGACAAGGGCCAAAAGGTGTGAAGGGGTTATTAATCACAAGGACTTATATGCATTTCAAACTTCGGGACTGACTGCCAATTCTGCAAAGATGATGCAAGGGCTGAATTGACAAGTATCAAAAGTTTAGGACCAAAGTTTATTTACATTTTCAGGGACCAATTCGCCAATTTTCAAACTTGAAGGACCATTTATGTAATTTTCTCAAACATTTTATATTTTTCACCAAAGGACTAAATTTGACAAGTTATGATTTTAAAAAGGACCTTTGATGATTTTTCTTTGAAATTTTGACTCAGTGGACTATTTTGACAACTTTTGAAACTGGGGACTAAAACCGCAATTTTGCAAATTTGATATGTTTTTCATCCTATTTCAATATTTTTGCATTTAAACACATAAAACAATCGATTTGTGATATTTTGATCATTTTGATGTGTTTCGAAAGTGTTTTCGATGATTTTGCAGTTTATATTGTACAAAAATGATGAGTATTTAGGCACTCATCAGTAATAAACTTGACGATTCGGGACCAATCAGTGAGATGTGATAATATGTGATTTGGATAATCTGAGATGTGCTGAAGAGATTTAATTATGAGATTCGTTGTGTTATGAGATTTGATACTCTGGTTTATGCATTTTCACGGTGTATATTATGTGTCGGCTTGAATTAGTTATTAAACAAAGCTGACTACGGGGTTGTTTATACGGTATTTCGTATGTGGATTTGAAGTAAGGTTCTCCGGGCACGTTTATTTATTTCGTCTTCTTTCTTTCTACCGTTCCGCGAAGATGACTTGTTTGGGCATTTATAGAGTGTGATAATGGCTTGGCTATTTAGTTGCTTTTGTGATTCTTTCTCACTTAACCCACAATGTAGCTATCACTTCGTGTCTCACTAAATGAGGATACGCCAAGAGGTTTGTACATTGGGTACACCGCTTCATTCACAAGGATTAGTACAAGCTTAAGGCACCAAATTTACTTCATGTTCAACTGAATATTGGGTTTACTTCACTAAGTGGTCACAGAATAGCCGTATAATATGTAAAGATGTGCTACCAAAGTATTTTAAGGATGAGATGAGATCAATTTCATAACATATTCGACGCTAAATGTAATTTTAATGATACTTCAAGGGCCTAAGCAAAAGTATTTCAAGAATCTTTAACGTCGGCCATGATCTTTCAAGATGTTTGCTTATGACAAGAACTTTTGGCAAATGGTCAGACACGCTATGATGCTTCCGAAAAGTTCAAACCATCATGGGGAGAAACGTACTCGATGTTTTAACGATCAAACTCTAAAGTAGTGTATACAACTCGACTTAGTATGGTTTGTGAAGTTGTCTACAGATGAGTAAATAATTGTTGATGACATTGTTGATGATGGAGATGATTTGTTGTTGAACTCACGTATGCCCTAAAATGTGAAACAAACCAAAGTTGTCATTACACATCTGCCGTACATTCAGACGGTTTAGTCTTGATTGTGTAAAATCCCGCGAAAGAAACTATTTCTCGGTTTAAATCATAGATTTGTAAATGTTAGGTCACTAAGTTTACAACACAAGCACAATAGAAAGAGATAGAGAAGAAGAGAGGGCGGATGAACAATAATCCAAACACACACACACGTATAAGTATAAACGGTTAGGCGTAGAGATGAGTGAAAGAGTAAATTGAACAACCAACCCTCAAGTGAGGGTTATTACAAGGTATTTATAGGAGGGAAGCTAGGGCAACACTCCTAGTTCCCATCCTTTTCCTTATTGGACTAGGCCTAGGCTTATGGGCCTTCTACATAATCCAAAGACTAATTACTAACATAAAGGCCATAATAAGCTAACTATTACATATGAATCACTAACACTTGATTTAGGTTTAGGAGTGATTCCAACAATCTCCCCCTAAGTGTTGGTGATGAATGAATATGAATGGTTAAGGTACTGATGTAATAGTAGCTTTGACGTCTCGACATTCTTCTTCTTGTGAGAAGAATTGCCTTGATTTGAACAATCTCCCAAGGTAGAGAAATTGTTTTCTTTTAAACAGCTCGCTTTGACATCATCTTAATCTTTGTTCTTTGATCATTGTTCTTTGTGATGGTAGTGATAGTATGTTGTTGTTGTTCCGCATCAAGTCTGCCTCGTGTCTCCGCTTCGCCGCTCCAGGTTCCACGCCATTCTTCAACATGCTCACACGCTATTTGACGTTGGATTTCAGATCGATGAAGTTCTTAAGTCTTTAAACTTTTTAGATTCTTTGATTTGATGTAGAATCATTCTGACTTTTGTGTTGCTTTTTGAGAGAACTTCCATTAGTGATGATGTTGGCATGAGCATGTGAAGAATCTCGACGACAATCCGCTCCATAGCTTCCATAAGAAGAAAATATAAGAAAGGTTAGTAATAAGCGGATTCCGGCACTTACAAGTTTGAACTTCGAGAGTGTTAACAGCATAGTGTGAAAACACAACTCTAACTCACAAAGCGTCCTCGAACCGGAGTCCCACAAGTGAGATAACACGATGTATCGGGTACCTACGGTTCAGTGAGTCACGAGGTATACCCAAGCATCACCTCACGACCGTGAGACCGCTTTGAGACCACTAAGCGTAATCCACGGGAGTTACCGCGACCTGGCCACCGCCGTATCGTTTGATGTTGACCCTGACAAGAGTTTCCATTCAATCACTGAGGATCACAATTGTGAACCTCTCATAAATGTTCTCGACAGATTGCTAAGATCCGTGAAGGACTCGATAACGCACCATCGATGTTCTTATTGTTGAACATCAAGTGATGAAATGTCAAGTGTACCTAAGAGATCTTTTGATGAATCTCGTGGCTCTAGACTCAATAGTGCTTTGGTTTTCCTGAGCGGAGACTAGGGAGAGGGTCTCCTTCTTCAATATCACAACTGTAAGAGAAAGCCGATAGATTATGTAGGGTTCCCCGTGAGAATGAAACAAGCTTCTGTTGAGAGAAACTTGAGTGGCTAAGAAGGTTTAGTGCATGCGCCACCGGGTCCATGACGACTTTTAATCTTCAATACCGTCATCTAGTGACAACCCAAGAGCATATGAATTAAACTCAGGTCCTCTAAGTTGAATAACTGAGGGCTATTTCTTTTCACCCTTTTCTTTACATTTCTTTTAATTCTTCAACTCCTTCTTTCTCCGATTCTCATTTTCTCCTTTTTATAATCATACCTAAGGACTTCTAATTCTAACTATTGGTAGTGTCCTTGGGTAGATCCTCCCGGCTCAAGGATCATAGACGGTTATTCTAACCTTAATCACCTTATAACTCCATATAAAACCATTTTTCATGAAAAATCTCAAAGTGTTTGTGAATGAAAACATGTTTGAACACTTCAAGAGTTTTAGATTTTCGAAATACTCCCTCGACATGTGCTTAATAGTTTTGATGAAATCGCATAAAGGAGGGAAGAGCAAGACTTTTGAATTGATCAACTCAAGATAGACACCTCGCGAGACACGATTACGTTGTATAGTTAGAGATACATTGTCAGTTTTTAGGTGACAACTAGCTCTAATAACTACCTTGAAGATGTGGACAACCCCGAGAGGTTGTCAAACCCATCAAAGTTCATGTCTATCTGAGTTTCTAAAGGTACGATCTACTTGGATAAGTCTTGGAAGACAAATCTTTTCGATGTATGACTGCTCGATTTCACAATTCATGGGTTGAAGTCTTTTCACACGAATTAATAGATCACAACATATTTCTTATCACATAAATTTTTCTCCCCCTCAAGAATGGCATATAAATGTTATTTTTGAAGAAATATTGAGAATAAATATGACCATTTTGAGTTTTATGGGAAGATGACCAATGTGAACAATGTGAGCAAAGTTTTAATTCAAATACCTCAACAAGTAATACTAACTTTTGAGGTTTTGAAAACGTAGGGGAAGTATACTTGTTTGAGCAAAACCTTAAATGAAAGGTTTGATAGGTTTTACTCAAAAGTAAGAAGCTTTTGCTCCTTTATAAGGATTGTGGCACCAAGCGCACTACGTGGTCCTTTCTTGACAAGTACGGTTGTACACCGTTATGTGCACAAGCCATGGTCATATAAATCACACATCCAAATTATATGAAATAGAAGTAGTTCAAGGGGTACCAGAATTCCATCAATCTTGCCGTGAATGCTAATGGCGCTGATAGCGGGCGAGAGCATCCTAGACGACCACCTACAAAGCTCTCCGAGTTCGAATCGTCCCGTCGATACAACTTTTCATCAATCCTGGTGATGATTCTATTCACATCCCGTCTGTCCTTAGAATTCCATCGCTTTTGTGACCCAATTCCTTCATGTATATCCTTCAACCTATAAGCCAATCCGCCCCTAACCTTCTTCAATGTGTGATCCCCAAACTTGTGAAGATCTCTACACGCCATCAAGCTTGCTTGTAGTTCACTAAGGTAAACCATCTCAATGGTTGGCTGATGAGAGTGTATTGTGAAGCCGGTTGATGTCGGAAGATATAATGAGATGGATGGTTGACACGGTCCGATATGATTCAACCGCAAGTGGAGATCTTCTACACGCTTTGATTACTATTCTTCCATGAAGATAAGCAAGGATTTGATGAATTTGCACTTCGCCGAGAATTGTCTCATGCACCTTTGGCAAGGCATGTCTTCAATGTCGTTGATAGACAAATTCTCAAAGTCTCTGCCGAGAGAATGTATAATCCCTATCGTCTTGCCTTTTGACCACGATATTCTTGAGGAAAGTGTAGTCCCATTTAGACGAAAGATCAACATTTTTAATAGCCACGATTGCTTTAGTAATCAACACTTCATGTTGAGACTTCAACCTCGGCAGCTTTTGTAGATTCGTCTGCTCCGCCAATGGTGAATCCCATACAGTGCATCACGGTCATACTCTTCCACATTGTGGGAGAACATGTGGTTAGCTCTTTCCTCGATGGCTATATCAGCTTAGAGTATATGGTCACGGAACTGGTGTCAGTGATGTAGCATATTTCCTTGAACCATCGCCACCGCGGAAGAAGAAATTCCAAGTCTTTGTTGAAGAAATATCGGAATGGAATCCTAGGCTGATCGGGTTGGCCAATTGTTGGTAGAGGTTTAGACCAGTCGGTGTAATATGGAGGGTTGTCCCGCTTGGTGAAGTCGATGTTTGCTTCTGGGTTGAGCCAATCCATGTTGTTAGACATAGCTCGCGCTATATTATCAAGGTGATACTCAACTTCAATAGCACTTTCCGGTTGTTTTGAGCAGTTGAAATGCTTCATTCTTGATTCGCTTCAACTCGGATTTCGCCATCTTTTTCACACGGAAATTTTCTTTCAACAACTTAGCATGCTCCAATGTACGACCTTCTACCGCATCTTGACCTTCAGTTGGGTAGGGTGTAGAATCAACAAGCTTCGAGAACCAGCCACCTGTTATCCTCGTCCAGCCTTGATAAGACGCACCATAGCGCCTTCTTCTTCTTTCTTTGGCCTAAAGGAGGATTCCGGTTCTTTCTGTGGCCGTGGAGAGATGGTTTGTTTTGGGCTCAGACTTCTCATCGCCACCACCCGTATACTCAAAGTGATCACCGTTTTATGAGTCTGGGGTGGTAACCTGAGTCCCAGGTTTTTTTAGTAGAAGAGCGAGGAGGAGATCGCTTGGTGGTGAGGTCCTTCGGGTGGAGTGGCATTGAGGAAGATTCACCGATTTCTTTGGACGCTAGGGTGTAATCCTTGTCCTTATCATCGCCATCTCTTGGTCGCTTTGGTTGACTTGCTGATTCTTTGCTTGAAGTCCGAGTTGATAATCTAATAGAGTCTCAAAAACTTAGCTTCATCCGTGAAGGTTCCAAATTTTGACATTTACAACACTAATTTAGTAATCAATCTGACCAGAGTAATCGATTCTTTGGCCATTGTATGTTTGACCAAAGGTAACGATGTTTGGAGTAAGTAGTTTGGAATATAACCTTGTCACTTTAGGAATGGTGTCGAAGGAATTTGTGAGTGTCTTCTCTGCCATCTCCAATTCCTTTGGAAATCAATCGATAAACTTCGGATCTTTCGCCTTGCATCTTTCATTCTTGTCATGAAGATATCTGACCGATCACGAAAATTCAAATTTCTCAGAGAGTATGTCTTCTTTCCGACCCGCTGGATGCCTTTAACGATTCGAAGTCTTTGCATGAGAGATCCAAGATGCTTGACTCTTCACCGATCCGATGTGGATCGGTTGTTCTTTTGATGGTGGTGGTGAAGAGAGAAGATGAATCGATGATGATGAGATAGGAGACCGTCCTTTGTGGCTCGTTTCTCCTTGAGCGCAAGGGACTATCTAGAATAAACTTATCATACTCAACATCTTCTTCATTTTACTTAGCTTTTCATCGCCTTTATCTTTCTTGACTTTTCGTTCTTCTTCAATGTTATAATCAATAGAATCTTCCACGCGCTTTTTGTTGTTGCTCCAAAGTGGTGGCACCGCCTCTTGGTCCGATTAATCAAGATCGTGATTTGGTGTAGGTTGAACTCCACCACTCGATCCTACGGGGCCACCCATTTGATCCTTAGCAAATTCTTTTGCAACGTGTTGAAGTCTAATGAATTTGAACTTCTTTTCTCGTATCCTGTCCATTTGCTCTTCTTCCTCTTCTTCACGCCACTCATCGAGTCTTCCTTTGCCGTGTTCAAATATAGGATCGAGGCTTGACTACTTGAGGAGTAACATCTTAGCTAGTTTCTCGAGTAGAAGACCTCTTCGTCTGCTTGTGTATCTTCGTGAGTTTCGTCCACTAGTTGTCTTTGCGTTCAAAGCTTAGGTACGGGAATAGGAACAACTTCCTTGGCGGAATGCCCTCTTACGTGGAGGATTCCTCTTGGGGAACTTCTCGACTCGCTTGCAAAGACTTCCTCCACTTCCTCTTCTCGGTTTTCCTTGTAGGCTACCAAAAGATTTTCATCAAGAAATCCAACTTTGTTCTCTTCCACAAAGAACCAAATATCTTCTATAAGAGTAGAGCTTTTGAGTTCATCCGAAGAAGGTGATCCGGAACACAAAGACCTTGTTTCTGGTAGTTGACTCCTTAAATCTGACAGTTAGAGTGGGTTCACCAACATGTCGTGATTTTCGTCATTGATTCTTTTGGGGATATCGTGGTTATACCCAAGTGCTCTTTGATCAACATTTGTATATCCGATATAAGGAATCTTTGCCAAGCTTTTGAGGAATGTCATCATGTCATCCCATATCGTGAGCTTCAACTTCATGTGCTTCATGTTGATTAGAGCCCAAAATATTTGCAGTTCCATGAGCTTGGGATGCTCATAGCCGCCACCGACCGTAAAATGATTTTGTGATGATGATATAAAGGGTTCTCCAAGGCCGAGGAATATTCTTAAGATCCACGTGTGAATGCTTATTGATTACCCCTGCTTCGTCGTACCCAATATCAATCAAGAATTGCGTAATGCTCTTCATTGGTGCGCAGAGTATTCGCTTGGTATGATGTCGTGAATGAGGAGAACGCCCTAAATCTGCAAGAGTGATGGTGATTTGCTTGTGATTGAGCGCCACCGCACAAAGATTTTGACCTTGATCATTTGCATTGTATTCCGAATCTGCCAATGTAGATTTCCTGTGATCGTGGCGAATTGGTGAGCATGTTCTCGATAAGGATGGTTCTTTAGAATATCCACCGCAATGAGACAAGAAGATTCCGAAAGGGTGAGAGTTTCAAAGTCAACACGAAGATTATTCTTTCCAATCTTCATCGGATAACCATGGGGAAAAATATCAAGAATGGTGAGAAATTTGGTGCATCCACATTCATTTGAGCTTCCATGTCGTGATCTCAAATATATTTAGCCAAAAGAACCAACATATCGAAAGACATAATGTTAGTCAACAGAAGGTTTTATTGTCTACTTATTGAATGAGATATGTCAATGATTGTTACGAGTCCACAATTACTTGTTTGTTCAAAGTCCAATGTCGCCGTGATAAATTTTGAGAGTTAGTTAACTTTAGGTTTTAAAGTTTATATTATCTCATATTTTTCACAACATATTAAACGTTTAAGCTTATTAGTGACATTATTGGTTTCGCGGACGTTATGACTTATTTATTTACAAGTTTGCACGCGTAACAATTCATAATGAAGGTTTGATCAAGGCTTAGGCGTAGAGATGGTAGCTTATGCGTAAATAGGAGTTATATCGCAGTACAAGCTTATGCGTGGATCCCGACTTACGCCGAAGAAATATTACGCTAGGAACAGGACCTTATGCGCGAGCTTATGCGAGCGTGATATAAACCTACGTAAGGCTTACTCGTAGAGTAGACCTTGCGCGTGAGGGTCATGTTAACGATATCCTTCACAGGATACGCCAGAGTCCCTTATGTAGAACCTTACGCTTAAACGCTACGCTGCGAAGATTTCTCTTACGCATAACATGCTACGCGTAAGGTGATCCTTATGCGTAGATGTCTAACAACCTTGATTCTGATTTTACGTAGCAAACCCAATAAAATCATCATAGCATCAATTTAACACATACATTCATTCTATAATGTATCATGGCATGAATACTTATCAAACAGCTTTACGTAGAAAACCTTATGCGTTGAACTTAAACCCTAGTTTCAAGAATTACGCGTAACAAATCTAGCCATGGAAATTGCACCAAAGTTTTTCTGGTAAGTCAAAGATGCCTATTGAGTTGTCTTAGCCAAGTTTTAACATCAAATGTGTCTAGAATCAAAATACCCAAACCAATGAACATAAACCCTAAATTCCAATTTATGAATCATTAGTGTTTCGGGTGATATCTCGGGCCTAGATATGATCAATTTAACTTGACAACAACCTCCTACAATAATCTTTTTCACCAAAGACGTTCACATTTGATAACACCCAAAACGACTCATGAACCCTAATTTGAAAACAATCAATTCGTGTTTCTAGGTGGATTTTGAGGATAAACATAGTATCATTGATGTTATTGAAACGTTTTGACACACTTATTTTAACCACAAACACACACACCAATGATTGTGTTCATACTATGCGTAGAACACATCATCACTCATATCTCACGTTTTAGCCATTGGATTTGTAAGAAATTCAAAACCATTGTTTGTAAACACGTTAAGATTATGACACAACTTACAAATTGATGATCCAAAACACGGATTTGTTGAACGATTAGCAAGGATATGGTTGGTGAAATATTAAATGTGATGAGTAAATGAATTAGGTAGGTAGTTTTATTAAAATAACTTTAAGATTTTGACAGTTTTAGTCCCTCCACCTTTCCATTTTCATCCAAAGCCTTTTAACTTCCATTTTGGTTACCAAACAAAAGATTTTAAGAAAGAAACTTGACATTACCCTCTAACTTAATAAATAATGAAAGGTTATAAATTTTAGTCCGAGGAGTGTCAGGGAACCAGAAATGTGACCACCAATTTAAAGAAACAACCGGGATTAGGTAACATGCAAGTACAAAGGTTATTTTGAAAACAAGAAGTATATTTCTCCCCTCAACACTTGATCATAAAAATACTGAATTTTGAAAGATTAGAGTGTTGACGGAAGAAATGTACTTGCCATGTATAAAGAAATATAGATAGAAGAATATTTTTGTTGTTTTAATCTGATTTATATTTTTATATTTTGTTTTTGAAAAATATTTACAAAAGAGATTTTGGTGTTTGACTGTTTTAAGAATGTTTTAAGAGTTCATCCAGTTCCTCTTGAGTTAAACACCGCATACCAATCCGGTGGACCAACTCATTAAACCTAGCGGGAGCTAAGGCTTTGGTGAGAAGATCTGCCAATTGGTATTCTGTACCCATAAAGTATAATTCAACGGTACCGCTCCACGCGGGTCCTTGATGAAATGATATCAAGATTGATGTGCTTTGATTTCAATGTTGAATGAGTTGCACGAGATCGCAATAGCACCATTGTCGCAAAGACATCGATTCTGTCAATACGTAACCATAGTCTTGAGTTGTGTTCTTATCTAAATGACTTGAGCACAACATGCGACATTGGCTACATATTCTCGGCTTCGGTGAGAATGCGATGTACAATCCCCGCTTCTTCGATTTCCATGACACCCGTTTATCACCAAGAAATTGTAGAGCTCCCAAGTACTTTTTACGTGAATCTAAGCATCCTGCGGGTTTCGCTGAAAAAGCTATTAGTTCAAAACCGTAATCCTTCGGATACCATTCCCCAAATTAATGGTTCCCTTGATGTATCGGAGGATTCTTTTTAGCCTCGCAGAGTGGGTTTCAGTTGGTCTCGACCGATAACGGAGCAGAGATAAACGGCAAAGACAATGTCAGGTCCGCTATCTGTTAGACACATGAGAGACCCAATAATACTTCGGTATTTTGTAGGGTCCACCACTTCCCATGTAACGAAGATCTAGCTTCTTGGTATGAGCCATTGGTGTGGCGTAGGTGTCACATGTTTGCATTCCAAATTTGTGTAACAATTCAAGGGCATATTTGGACTGACTCAAGAAAATACCACGGGGTGATTGATGAACTTGTAATCCTAGAAAGAACGTAAGTTCACCCATCATTGACGTTTCAAAATGTTTCTTCATTAGTTTAGCAAAAGCGATTGAGTACTTTTTATGTGTTTACCCAAAGATGATGTCATCCACGTAAATTTGAACAATTAAAATATGTTCCCCGTGATATTGTATGAAAAGAGTTGGGTCGACCGAACCTTTGGTAAATTTATTGGCAAGGAGGAAAGATGATAGCTTATCATACCACGCCCGAGGAGCTTGTTTGAGACCATACATAGCTTTGTTCAGTTTGTAGACATGGTTCGGAAGCGCGGGATCAACGAATCCTTCTGGCTGGCTGACATAAACTGTTTCTTCCAGTTGACCATTCAGAAAAGCAGTTTTGACGTCCATCCAAAGACGTGATGTTCATATGAGCCGCGAACGCCAGAAATATCCGGTACTCAAGACGCAGCAACCGAGCAAATGATTCTTCAAAGTCAATACCCTCCTCCTGCCGATAACCCTTAGCCACCGACGACTTGTTTCGATTACGTTCCCTTCAAAGATCCAATTTGTTCTTCCAAATCCATTTGAGACCAATGACGTAGACCCTTGTTGGTCTTTCAACCAGTTCCCATACTTCAAGACGCTTGAATGGTTGAGTTCTTCTCTGCATGGATTCAATCCGTTGTCTTTTGTCATTGGCGTCTTTAATGTTTTTAGGTTCGATTGGCAGATGTGAGTGCATAAATGCAATGTTCACCATCCGTGCGAAGACGTTGTCTCGAATCCATCTGGTTGACGGGTTGCCGATAATATTTTCCCAGGGATGGTCTTTTGTCCAACGATGTGTAGAGGTTGATGTTGGTATACATTGTGCAGATTTTGAGGATTCAAATGGCTTGTTGAATATTCCGCGACATCCGGTGCGCAGTCTCATTAGCAAATGGGTTAAAGAATGCATTTGGATCAAAATCTGCAGTGGGGTACTTTATTAAGAACATCATCATCCGTTCTTCGTTGTTGGAAGCAGTTTGTTCAACTGTTGTTGTTGAGTCAACCTGGTGGTGCATCTCAATAGTAGTTGTTGTAACAGGTGTATCGGTATAAGAGTATTATCGTTGAGCAATGAAACAGCCGGATACACCGAGCACGTTCATCAATATCGCCACCGGCCGGAGCAAAGAGTCTTTCCATTTGTTGACGAGTGCGGGGGCTTTGTTCATTTGATGATGGGGTTGGGGGAAGTTTGCGGTTGTGACCGGTTCCAAGTCGTTATACTCGTAGCATAGCAGCTGTTGTACCTGCATAGAAAATAGAAGGGGGGCAAGGAAGAGAAAACATGGATCCCCGTGTAATGGGTTCCAGATGTTAGAAGCATAAAGATGTAGTGTCAATTATCTTCTTGACACCTAACATGCTAATTTGATGATTTTCCCCTCAGGGATGGATGTTGTTTGTATCCCACTTGTTTTGGTGCAACTACTTAGTATCTTGCCTGTAGGAATCCACCTAATAC
This sequence comes from Chrysanthemum makinoi, assembly GCA_910596185.1. Taxonomy (NCBI): domain Eukaryota; kingdom Viridiplantae; phylum Streptophyta; class Magnoliopsida; order Asterales; family Asteraceae; genus Chrysanthemum; species Chrysanthemum makinoi. The sequence goes on from OU343219.1 coordinate 108,415,595, forward strand.
TAACAGTTTTGAAAATCCTACCCGTTGGTATCCATCTAAGGTTAGATCTAGGGGATGTTAAAACTTCTTTTGGAAGAGTCTGCCCCATATGGATCCACCTATTAGGTTTTGACAGTTTACATTTAGATCAACGGGTTTATTTCTAACCTGTTGTTGAGTTAACTTAGGTTTTGGTTTGCTACTAAAGGTAGTGTTCAGTAATACACTCGAAGGTGATACACTAGGTCGTGAACCTAAGATTCCATCCTTTTGAAGAAATGCCCTTTTCCTAGCCTTTTCTAGATCATAGTTCTTGTATGCGTCATTTGAATCATATGAATTTTTAATTTTAATGCTCGGTTTAGACACAGTTTTCGAACTAATCCTAGATTTGCCAAGAGCAGCCACATGTTGAGGTTTAACAAAAGCAGTATAATGAAACAGTTTAACAGAAACATGTTTAACAGTGAAACATAAGCATTATTCTTAGGCCAGAATGGGAGGACTGGTTTTATCAAGTGATTATTCTCAACAACTTGGGAGGCAAACCGTGGTTTTGAAGATTTTGAACATTCGATTTAAATGCGTTGGTTGTCTAACTACAGATTGTTTTCTTAAAGGTTGTAGAGACGATTTCCCCAAGATTGTTTGTTTAGAAAAATTAGTATCCACACTCTTGTCATCTTTCGCTTTGTTTTGTAAAGCAACATGTGCAAGCCCCTTGCTTGAATTTGAGCCTTTAAATGCTCATTTTCTTTTACTAATGTATCCACACGACTTTGTTCATTTGAATATTGACCATTGTGTTCTGAAGAAAAAGATTTGTTTTGTAGTTTAAGTTCAAGAGAGATGCAATGTGCCTCTAGTTTTGAAAAATCTTTATGAAACCGAGCAATGGTCTTTTTGAGAAGAATGTTTTCAGATTCAAGAGTTTGGTTTTTTGCTTGAATCAAGTAAGGGCTCGCATACGAGATAGTTGTTCGACATTGTGCAACACATCTGGTCAACCTCTCCTTCATTACTAAATTCAGGTTGTCATTAAGTTGTGTAGCATTCGACAGTCAGTAATATGATCAAGTAGATTGTACCTCAACCATCTGTTCGGTCGTATGCATCATAGGTGGGTAAGATATCTTCCTCAACCATTTGTTCTTCGTCACAGTTGGGCTCTGTGTCGTAGTTAAGTATGATATCTTCTCCAGATCTGCTGCTGTCATCCTACTTTTCCAATGCTACAACCTCATTGTCCGCATTCGACAGCCAGTAAAGTAATCACAACATTCTCAACGTCCATTTGAGCATTCCTTTCATGTACATCAACTCTTTCACCTTGCACGGCGCGGATATCGGAATTTGATGATGTCTGACGCTTCAATGCTAGAGCCAGAGCCATGTATCCTTCTTTCAATGCCACAAATGCAGCATCATCTTCTTTACTCCATTTCAAAGAATCAAGAGAAGAAAAGGTGTGAAGTCGATATAGCACACAGAGGGTCGATATAGTGAATTTCAATTTCCCTCCAAAAATAATTTTGAAAAATTTTGACTCTCAAAATTTGAAATTCACTATAAATTCAATTCTAAGGTTGTAAGAAAATTTTGAGTTATGACAATTTTGACGCCAAATTTTACCCGAAAAATTTGAATTTGGGCCAAAAAATTTGAATTTTTGACCAACATTTTCACAGTTAAACCAAAATTTGAATCTCGCGTAAAAATTGAACGTTTAGTCTCCCCGAAAAATTAAATTTTACACAATTTTTTTTTGATAACTTGTGTTGATGGATCTTTGTAGTCGAATGAACCTTTGTTGATGAAGTATCCTTAGGCGTAGAAATCACAATAAAGCCAAGTAGCACTTATGCGTAAAAACACCAAAGTTACGCGTAACAGCAAAAGTTACGCGAGGTTTTAGCTTTACGCGTAAGTAAGGAGAAAACACTAAAGTTATGCGTAAATAGTAAGTTAGGCATAGAAAACTTAGGCGTAGGATTACCTTATGCGTAAGACAAAGCTTAGGCTAAGATAAATGTTATGCGAGACACGCCGCGTAAGCAAGCTTATGCGTAAGTTTAGGGTTTTTAGCCCAAGTGATATTTTACACTATCACAATGCAAAAGATATCCCAAGTCGGCGTATTTTCAGGCTTATCCAAGCAAGAAAACACGGAGTAAACCACGAAACTGAAGATCAAACCAAGGAGTGAGTTACGCGTAGTTTTAGGGTTTTGCTACGCGTAGAACTACTCGTAAAAATGATTGTTGCCCAAAGATGTTTCTAAACCAGATTTTTGTGATGAAATAGCTTCAATATCACAAAGATAACACAAAAGTGTGAAACTTGATGATCCAAAGTGTCTAAAACAGTTACGCGTAGAAAAGCTGTCACGTAAAAAACCAAGTTCAAAAACGATGATCCACACGTAAAGGTTGAAACTTTTTGCCAAAAACAGTTATTTTAACACCTTAAAACGTTAAAAGTACAAGAATCTTGGATTAAAAAGTGTAAAAAATGTGTTTTTAAGCGAACCAAAGTATCACCCGTATGCTTTACGCGTAGGACCAAAACCCACTTCAAAAGCAATACGTTCACCCAAATATTTGGCGATTGATACCACTGTTAGGTCACTAAGTTTACAACACAAGCACAATAGAAAGAGATAGAGAAGAAGAGAGGGCGGATGAACAATAATCCAAACACACACACACGTATAAGTATAAACGGTTAGGCGTAGAGATGAGTGAAAGAGTAAATTGAACAACCAACCCTCAAGTGAGGGTTATTACAAGGTATTTATAGGAGGGAAGCTAGGGCAACACTCCTAGTTCCCATCCTTTTCCTTATTGGACTAGGCCTAGGCTTATGGGCCTTCTACATAAGCCTAAGACTAATTACTAACATAAAGGCCATAATAAGCTAACTATTACATATGAATCACTAACACTTGATTTAGGTTTAGGAGTGATTCCAACAATAAAATCCCGTGAAAATGGAAACATCCTGGTAATAGTAATGTGCATTTCCGGATCTATCTTACGGTTTATTCTTGGGTTTGTAAAATCCCGCGAAAGAAACTATTTCTTGGTTTAAACCATAGAATTGTAAAATCCTGTAATGATGGAACCATCCTGGAGAAAGTAAAGTGTGTTTCGGGATCTTATATGATGCTGGTGCTACGGTTTCTACTTCGAAGAAGGGATAAAGGGTGTACTTCATGAATTGGATGATTGTTTGGATATTCTTCATGGCAGTTTGGTTATTTCAAAGTTTACGGGGTTATGCTCATTTAACCATGGTAGGGATGAAACCATTATCATAGTTCACTTAAAACGTAAAAGGAGGCTAGATTTAAGCTTCTAACCACAAGATGTGACAACGGCATTAATTCAGTATTATTTATTTAAGGTTGAAGTGAAATATCACGGGCGAGTGTACTTAGTATCTGAAGGTATCGGGCATGGTTGGATGATGATTCTTCGAGATCCTTGTTCGAGCTTTTAATATTTTCAAAAATGAAGACTTGGAAATCTAGTTATTTTTGGGTGATTTTCCTTTTCTTTTTACCACTTGGGAGAATTGGTCTCTTACCACCACAAAATAACTATCACTTTAAGGAGTTACATTGTAGTGCTCAGTGTCACATTAAATTGTGGATTTTCAAGAGGTGATGTACGTCTTATACTTGATGGTTGGTTGGATGAAGAGTATAGAGTACTTAGGGATTCAAAGGGGGATGAACTCTCGGCACCGCTCTTTGTTACATGTGTGCAAGTTTAAGTCACGAGTTCGGGTTAATTTTACTTGTGGTCAAATTCATCATATTAGATTTTCTCCATCAGCTGTCACTACAAAGAGCCTACTGAATGATAATGGGGTTGATTACACGTTTGCCAAGAGTAGATGAAAAGAGAGAGATGATGACGTTTGAACACGACAGTTCAAGCCTCGTACTCTAAGGAAAAGAAAATTGTACGTTTCAGTGCACTTTATCTTCGAAAGAAGAGAAATCTTCTTATTTATGACCATTCTCATCAACATACTTCATGCTTTTTCTATGCGCTTTCAGTTATCAAGTGAACCGAACTACCGTTGATTGTTTTCTTATTCCACTTGCTCAATTATAATGACGATGGCGACATCATATGCAACCTTTGAGGGGGAGAAGTGTGAATAGACTACATTATTGAAGAAATTCACTTGTTCAATCAAGAATGGCAACTCCGTATGCAATTCTTGAGGGGGAGAAGAAGTGTGAAATTGCTGCATGTTGAGTTATATCTGAGAATAAATGGTCACACGGCTCCAAACTCATGTAAGAACCGAGCTTCTTCTTATCGGGTCATCTTCACATGGAGTTTCTTCTAAGAGCCGTTGGTTGACATCTTCTCACGGACTGATGAGTTTATCGACAAAGTGCTTCCGGTTAATGCTTCACGTACACATCAACATGATGATTTCGAACAATCTCTCTGTTCTTGTTTGATGTGATTGGTAGTTTGGTGTTACCATTTCGTGTGTTCATTGCGGGCTGATTGCTGATTTCCTTGATGAACATCTTTCTGTTCTTGTTTGATTGGGAGGGATTTTAGTTAAGGGGATTTGCAAGATGTAAGTTAATTGGAATGCTTTTGGTGAGATGAAGATGTTAACTTTCTATTCCCCAAACGGACAATCTAGAAGAAGGTCGAGTCTACATTCTGTTCTACATTTTCTGCCGCATGTTAGAAGACTAAAGACGAGTTGCATTTAACGATCTAAAGACTTCTTCTTTATCCAAGAATTCATCATAAAGATTGTCAGTTTAGGGGAGAGCACTAATTGGGGGAGAGTGAAAAGTTAGATTCAATCCCCAAATTAGAATTGCTCACATTCTTCAGCAAGTTGATTCTCACACATACATCTGAGCTAATGATGTTCTTCTCAAAAGATTTCTAGTATTCGGGCTTACAATGTGTTGCTGATTCTGAAGTATCAAAACCAGCAAAGGGGAAGGAGACATACTTCTAAATGCACAACAAGTACACATGACGAACTTAATACTTCTAAGTGATTGAAGATATCCCGGGAAGAAAAATGTCATGACCGCATAGAAACTCAGTGTATCTTGTGGCGTTTAGTATTCTTATTCCAACTATGTGGGGGAAGAGATGAAAGAGACAGTTTTTAAGGAGAAAAGAGGTACACAAGTGTGTGATGATTTCGATGTTATTGCAATCATCAGGGGAGAGAGATTGTGTACTTTGGGGACGCACAGCTTTTTTACTTGAGAGCTTAATCAGTGATTGACTAATAATCACTTATTCTGGAGTTGATATCCGCAGAGATAATTAGTGATTCAGCCAGCTTCTTTAATGTTATCGGTTATTCTCTCTTTGGGCATTTGGGTTCTTGAGCTTCATATACTATCATCATGGGAGAGAAAATTATACATCGGGGTTATTCTTTGCATATCGGACTTAATCTGCTACTTCGGTGTTATCGGCTAGTCTTTCTTCGGGTATATGTGTAATTCGGATTCTAGAGCTCTATTCAAAGAGACTTGCTGCATCACTTCAAGTACTTGTGGGAAATGGTCTCTTGACACTTTTGGTTTGGATCACTTCGGACTTCATTGGAAAAGAAATATGAGAAGACTGTTTCAAGTGTGAGATTATAAGTTGCTGTTCTTCTATCTTGATGATTTAACCCCGAACGGAGAATCGATGATCATTCTTAAAAAGAGCAGCAAGATCGACGATAATGGTGTGCTCCTTTGTGTTCCTGGCTAAGGAAAGCTTGAAATAGAGCTTCGAATATGCTCAAAAAATGGATTTTCGGTTTGGGGGGAAGCTGCCAAAGTCTCGTATTCTTAAAGGCTCAATTCCTTCTTTTCAAGAGACTTGGAAGCTTTGGTGGTGAAAATTTAAGAGATGATGACTTCTATCTTCTGCAACGGGGCTGTTTGATATCCTTATCTCGATACTCGTATCATCATCTTCTTAGACTATATAATCTACTCTATCTGTAAATAATTATTAAAAACCAAAATGCAAAAATATTAAACCAACAAAAAGAAAATAGAAAAATATAAAATGAACAAAAACCCATAAAAATTTGAAAAATCAGAAAATACCAAAAATATTTTTTTCTCAAGACATGTCTTCTGGTATCGATAACATCTACGGTCTTAGAAATGTCATTCAACAATGACACGGGACCATAGATGAAGTTCGAGCAGGAGGTGTAAATATTTCTTTTCAAAACATGTCACAAACTATGGGTTGCAGTTACTTCAGACTGTAACCCGTGCTTAAACCATGGTTTACTATTATTTCAGATAGCAACCCGCTCGTCAAAGAAGGAATGTGCTACACTTAAACGATTTTCACAAAATTTGTGCACTTATCCTAAATCAAAAATGAGGAAAGTATGTCGAAGGACTGCTATTCCTACAAAAATGTTTTTCCGTATAAAATTCTTTAGAAAAATATTTGTTGTATTCAAAAATGGTGGAAATTGAGTTGCTTGAAAATCAATCAGAATCAGAATATTCATAAATTTGCAAAACCCAATCAATGACTTCAGCATGGCTAAAACTTTTTATGAAATGAGTAATTGATTGGGGGGAGAATGTTTTTCAAATTTATATCATCTAACTGGCTTATCTAATCATCCTATGTGCTTGAAAGAAAGATTTGTTTTCCTACGTTGAAGGACTAGGATTCTAGGATGTGATCGTTAGGATTAGATGATTATAGTTTGATGAACATATTATTCCCATGCCTTATATGAACTGATTGATATGTTGGATTGACTTTTATTAGTCGATTGCTGTTTGGGTGTTGTCGACCACCATATATCTGTTTGTGTCCACTAACATATGCAAATATCATGGTTTAAAAGAATGTTCCCGATCAAGATCCCACAAAAGAAGATGATTGGATGCTGAAAGGAAAGAGCAACTATTTCTTGGGTCGACAAAAGAAGAAACGAAGCTTAATTAGATCTCCATGGAGAGTTGGCACGATAGATGCAACTTAAGAGGTCTCACTGCATCTGCAGATGGTTTTCTTCCAGCCTTTCAGCAACAACAGAAGCAACTTATTATTCTCCCCACCTAACGTATCTTTGTGCAAGACAAGTAGTGGATGATACCATTTTCAAAACAATTTTAAAATTATTGTTTTTGAAAATGGAAAAATATTTGTTTGAAAATAATTGGACTAAATTTTGTAAATCAATCGGACTTCATTTTATCAAAACTTAAGTCTCTCAATCAACGTCTACAGTCATCGATTGAGGGGGAGAGTGATTTCAAATATAATATTTTCAAACAATATTTCTTTATAAAAGTCCGTTTGTACGAAATAAAGTGGTGATCTAAAGATTGAATGTTATGTGATGGTATGATTTTCTTTAAAACTCAAAGATCTTACAAAATGAAATTTTTTCTGTTCTTGTTTGATTGTGAAATTGTTTTATTTTACTTAAAGATCTCTTAAAAACTATTATACCTGACAGTAACAATCTTTAATGTCTTAAATCGATCCTTATTGTCTATTTCAAAAATTAAATCATGCCACGTCTTTCCCCAAAATCTTTTAAATGATTTAAATCAATTGGGATCACAAATCTCAAAAGGTGTGAAATTTTTGATCGGGGGAGAGATCGTGATTTAAATCTCAAATCTGTTTAAAGGGTAATTGTTTCTAAAGCACTCCTTCCTTCATGTGCCAAATGATTTCAATTACATGATGCACATGATTGAGGAGGAGCATTTAACCAAAAAACCAGAAGAGAATTTAAACTAGGCATATTTTCTCCCATGTTTTCTAAACCAATTTAAATCAATTGGGATCCAAAATCTCAAAGGGTTTGATATTTTTGATCGGGGGAGAAAAATGTGATTTAAATATGAAATCTGATAAATGATGATCATTTTGATTCAAATTTTGCATGCCACTCTCCCATATGTGCTAAACGTTTTCGAATCTCGAAGCACATATTAAGGGGGAGCATTTCAAAAGAAAATAAACTATCAAGGTACAAAAGCTTTTATATTTTAACATAAGTACCTAAATTGATTTTCTAATGGTTTTCTATTGGCAATCATGGAAGTACTTCAAAAACCTCTTTCCTCTATGTGTTAAATGATTTCAAATAACCAACGCACATTTTGAGGTGGGGAATTTACCAAGAAAATCAAATGGCTTTTTCCACTGAAATTGAGATCAAAGAAAATTTTCTAAGACCTCTTTCCTCCATGTGCTAAACAATTTCAAATTCATAAGAGCACATGTTGGGGGGAGCATTTCTAAATGATCAAAACAATTAAGGTAAGTACCTTGATTGATTTTCCAAATGATTTTTCAATTGGTTTCAAGAAGGAAAGAACAATACCAAAAGACCGACCAATTTACTTTATGCATGGTGTTATAAGGATGGTTAGGTTAGGTATTCGTTCCCACGATCCCGCCAGAGCCGGAGGGATCTACCTAGGGACAATCCACTAGATAGTGTAGAGTCCTTAGGTATGATGAAAAAAGGAGAAACATGAGAATATGGGAAGAGTGCCGACTGAGACAGAGCTAGTACTGGAACAAACCCAACAAGGTTCTAGTAATGAAGTCTCGGTAAGCACCGAAGGGGTTGAAGAATGAAAAGAAATGAATGTGAAAAGGGTGAAAAGAAATAGCCCTCCAATAATTCAACCTTAGGCGTAAATCGGTTCAATTATATGCTACCGGTGGTTACTAAGGTAACACCGGTATTGAAGACAAGACGTCATGGACCCAGTGACGCTCTACACTAAACTTCCCAAGCTACTCAAGTTCCTCTTAAAAGGACTTGTTTCATTCTCACGGGGAACCTACATAATCTATCGACTTTCTCTTAGAGACTGTTGATATTGAAGAAGGAGACCCTCTCCATAGTCTCCGGCATAGGAAACTAAATGTGCACTATTGAGTCTAGAGCCAAGAGATCATTCACAAAATCTCATTAGGACACAAAAATTAATGAAGACTTGTTGTTTCACACAATGTGGAAAGTAAGTATATATTGAGAGTCCTACGCATTATCCTTGTGGTATTGCCAGAACATCCGCGCGATATGTTAAATATTCACAATGAAGATGGAAATCCTTCTAGAGCCAACATCAAACAAGCTCTTGGTGGGTGACATGTGAGATCTTTTCCAAAGATCAAGCTTGTGACAACTGGATAGAAACAATGGGGCGATTTATTCTTGAATCAACCTTGGTCCAGGAAATGAATTGACGAATACTTTTGGAAAAACCGTTCGATGTGCAAATATTCTTTTCTCTAGCACATCGAATGTGTATTCATATTTCAAACACAGAAAGTATCTCTGATTTAAAAAATACTTTTGGAAAAACCGTTCGATGTGAAAATCTCTTCTTTTCTCTAGCACATCGAATGTGTATTCTTTTTCAAATACAAAAAGTATTTTTGATTGAAAATTGATCTTTCTCATAAAACCTTCGTCGTATTTCAAAAATCTTTCTTCAAGCAATACGTGACTGTTTTTCAAATCAATTTTTCATCAATCAGTGAATCTCAATTCGCTGGTTCACTCACCCGTGTTGTCTACTTTGGGACGCCCGGTTTGAGAACGGCTAGATCAAGCCTGCGAAACCCTATCAAGGAGATTCTTAGGAATCCTACCGATCACAAAGTATTTATACTAATCAACTGGGAACCGTGGTTCTTGCAACTATATTCAACGAAAGTGAACAAAGACACTTTCGTGTGTTTTAGTGCTAACTGTTGTTTGAGGAACATTGGACGGTTGCAGCTGATCGATATTGAGGAGTCAATTCACAACCGCATGCTCACAGCATTCACACTTAATTGAAGAAAATCATGACAATCAATGATATACAAAGATGCTTCCGCTACTCTGATGAAAAAATGTCATGATCCAGAAAGTGTGAGCATGTCGGTCCATAAGTCACAACATTACATGAAGGCAACACAACAAAGGGTGATCCAGAGATTTACTGCGGCTAATGATCTCAAAGAAAGCTCGAAGATCATCAAGATGTGGATCAGTTCAAAGACCTCCACCAAAAGAAAAAAATATGCGGACTTTGAAGAGTCACTGCTAAAGCACAAAGATTGCGGAAATTGAAGAATTAAAGTCTACGAGCTAAAAACTGAAGACAAAATAGAATGCTAGGATTTAAAATGTAAATCATGGGGTGACCTCCTTTAGAGGGAGATTGTTAGGAATTGGAAATTCCATAAGAAAGTGTCGGTCACCCCAATTATAGTCTAACATATGTTAGCTCGTAGACATATCGTTATTTACGTTATTTAGTAGTTAATTAGTTAGTTATTAGCGTAGATTAGTTTAGAGTAACACCTTGGAGGAAGGACGGGTCTTTACCCACTGTATGCCTGATCCACAGTCCGACAGGAGGACGTATTAGTTGTAACTATAAATACCCCTTCCATCCTTGGAAGGGGTGCAGCTTCTTAATCTAACCTTGCATTTTTTTAACCCTCTCTCTAGAACTCCCTCTCTACTCTCTTCATCTCTCTAACATGGCATACTTGTATAATCATCTCCCTAGACCACCCGAATCATCAAACTACACAAAAGTATGATCCTAACAGTAGGCACTTAGCTGTTCAGGAGTAAGCAGGTACCTCGTGTCACCAAATACATAGGGAATCTTGTCAGGTTCGGTTGTGGTCATGATGGCTTTGCCTTTATCCTGAACTGATGAAGAAGATGTTGATACCAGTGGGGGTGTAGTTGTGACTACTGGTGTTGTTGTTGCTGTTGTTACTGAGATTGGTGTTGCTGATGGTAGGATAGATGAGATGGGTGTTGCATATACAAGTTGAGTTGGCTCCCCCTCTGTATGAGAGGAAGTCCTTTCAGTAACTCTCTCCCCCTCAACTGTTGCCGTAGCGTCAGTGAGAGCAAGAGTTGGTTGTGACACTCAGGGAAAAGGAGCAGCTTGACCTTTGAAGGCTTGATAGATCTCCGAGACCATGGACTTGATGTCTGATGTATCTTCTTTGAAGACATGTGACGTTTTATTCAAGATTGGCCTGAGATAATTCTAGTGCTGTCAACAATCTGTCCCAAATGGCCAGTTTTATTTTGATCTTTAACTTATTCATTTTAAGTCCTTATTAGCTGAAAATTGGTACAAATGATCTATGGTTGTTGGTCTTGAGATCTCCACTTTTAGTTTTCTCTGCAGCTTATTAAATAAGCAGTTGCTAGTGCTTAATCAGTGGGGGTCAGAGCTTAATTTGCTTTAGTTTCAGTTTGCTTAAATCTTGGTAGATCACTTATTAGGTGTTAGGAGCAGGTGTAATTAGTTGCCTTAGAGTAGTTTTACTATTATTTAGCTTATATAATCAGTTGGTGCCTGATAGTGCTTAATAGCTTATTTTCAAGTGCTTAATTCCTAACAGTTTGTACTACAGCCCTTGTTTCTTCCACATAAGCTCATGTTTTTATATTTTTTATAGCTTTAGGATATCATTTTAGAATTTCCCTGCAATTTTCATGATTTTTGACTACTGTTCATTATTTTTCTAGATTTAAATCAGTTTTTAATCATTTTTAATTAGCTTTAATTGCAATTAATTGAGAAAAAGTTCCAAAAAATAATTTTTCAATTTTCTCAGTTTAAGATAAATATAAAAAGCATAAAAAATATTTTTCCTTATTTTTCCCCTTTTATTTGGTATTTTTAACAATTTAAATTAGATTTAATTAGTTTTAAATTAGTAGAAAATAGGAAATTAATCAGAAAATTACAAAAATAGTTTTGAAATGTCTCTTATGATATTTTAGATTTTTAGAAATTAGTTTCATAATCTTCCCCTTTGTTTTTATAATTTCTAGTTATTTAGTCTTATTTTTAAAGTTAATAATTAGTTTTTAATTAGAATAAAATCCAGAAAAATCCAAAAAATTAGTTTTAATTCTAAATTAGTTTTTTCATATCATTTTTAGTATAAAAGTAACTTTAGATTACTTTTAGGATTTAAAATAGATGTAGTTGCATTTTATTCGCGTTTCGTTTAAATCCCGTTTTGCGTTTTAGTGTAGAATTGAGTAGTTTGCCATAGTTCTTAGGATTTCCCTTAGATTTTAGTTCCTTATGCTTTCCTTATCCCGTAGTTTAGAATATATCATTTTATCCCCTTCTCTTATTCAAATCTCAAAATTCGGGACGTGAGTTGGAAATTCCATTCAACCCTCGTTCGGAACGATCTCGGTGCTCAAACCTAACACGTTTGAGTTACCCGTATACTACTTCTTCTCTTATTATTGATCAGTGTCCGAGCCGTTTTAAGTTTCTTACGGTTAGTCATTCACAAGTGGCTAGCTTGTGTGAGCATAAGCTTGACGTTTCGGTACAAATCAATTTTTGGCGCCGCTGCCGGGGATTGTTTGTGTTCACTGAATCAATTTTTGGCGCCGCTAGTGGATTTACGTTCTGCTTTCATCAATTTTGGCCGCCTTCGAGGAGGGCTTGTAGCGAATTTTCGTATTCCGTCTCGAATCGCGTGCATTTGAAGATCCTTCCCCGAGTGAAGTTACCGTCATTTTTGTAAATATATCTTTTTCAAAAACCCAAAAAGATTTTCCTTTTCAAAATATGTTTTCTAAAAACCCAAAAATATTCTTCTTTACCCTCTGATTTGATAATTCTTTCCTCTTATCCCTCGTTTATGATTAATTCTCATGGAGTCTCAAAATTTCTTTCAACCCTATTGCTTTAATTGTAGAGATCTATTAAGAGATGATTCACTTTGTGAACGTTGTTTTTGCAAAGGGTGTGGATTTTATCGCGAATCTTGTATGTGTCGACCTTTTGAAAAACCCACCGGGGTTATCGATGACGATTCCATCGATTTTGAAAAAAGATTTGAGCGACGTCAAAACCGCATTGAAAGCATGCTTCAAACCTTATTAAGCCGCATTCAAGCTCGGCAATGTGTTAATGAGGAACCCGTTCAAGTTATGGAAGACGATCACACTATTCCAGAGCTACCCAAGAACCCAACGGGGTCACGAGACGATTTCTTTGAACGTCGTGCTTTTCTCGAACAACATTGAAAAACTTGAAGCATTATCGAAAATTTTGAAATGTAAGCTTGATGAACCCTCGATTCCTACTCCCTCCGTGAGGGATATGGAACATATTTCTGAACCCGAGGTGATTTCCGTTTGTACTCTCGACTCTAATCCGAAGAATTCTAGAATCGATCCTTCTCTTTCACGATTCACTATTACGAGTTCGTCGAAGTTACAACAAAACAAAACGAACTTATGAGCTTAAAACGATTTCTAAACAGAAAGAACCGGAGATCACAACGGAAGTGGTGGAACTTGCTAGCTCTCAGAGCACACCACTTGTCCCACCTCCGGATTCTTATCCCTCTCTTATTTCTGAGCCTTTCATTTCCGATCCTTCCCCTTCACTCACGCCGGTTGAGAGAAGTGACGTTCTTATGGAAGAGGTCGATGATTCTATTGTTACAGACATTGTTGAACCCGTTGACTCTCTCATAATGGGGGATGAGCATCTTAGTACTATTCCGGAAACGGAAGTGTCTAGTGTTGAGATCCTTATCCCAAGCCCAAGAGAGTCTGGGGTTGTTGATATTTGTGATGAGCCTTCTCTTGATATTTCAAATGATCATGTTGAGATGTTCTCCGATTCCGATGATGATTCTTATGGAGACATTGACTTTGTCGACGATTTACCTTCTGAGCCCATCGATATAGAAGAGAATGATTTCATGCCAGAAGAAGAAGAGATTGAGCTTAATGATATTCAGATCGAGGATGAAGCATTACGAGAAACATTGTCGAATGTTTATCTTCTCATTTCTAAAATTGAAGCTTTAAACGATAATTCAAGTTCGCCTCCTATCTCCGTTAAAGATAGTGATTTCTCTCCCGAGCTTGAGACCTTCCGATTTGATGAAGAGATTAGTGGCAATCCCACTATTGATGATGTTTATCCTCCGATTCTTGAGCGATTCTACTTCGAGGTTGATATGAGTAAAGTTTTGAACGATATTTCCAATAATTCGACAAATGATCCGATCATTGAGGATGCGATTGATGACCCAATACCACTGGGTATTGAGGGTGCTGTGCATGATCCCGATGGGGATATGGTTGATCTTGATGGTTCTCTTGACTCCCCTTCTTTTGATGAGTCCACCATCACTTATCCCGTTGAGCTAACATGTGAAGACAAAATATTTAAACCCGGGATATGCATTGATGAGCCTTTTGTTAAAATCATTTCTGGAGATAAGGATCCTCCGATGGATGCCTTCAGTATTGAGCTTTCACCTCTTATCCTCTACCATGTACTCCCGACTTCTTTGGAGTATTCTCTTATCGATCCTTCATCCCTTCGTCCGCCCGCAAAACCGCCGGATGATGGATCGATCTTTCATATGCCTTATGTGAGTTTGGGAGGAGTCATTCTTTATGTGCTTGATGCAGCAAAACAGTAACTGGTACCCTAGTTTAAGCTACTGCAACTACTTATCCAATAAGCCAAAATGAAAACTAACACAATGGTTCTAAAGACCACCTAGCTAACTGCAAATGTGCCAAATATTAGACCCTAACTAGCTGTAATAAACCCTGTGCAATGACTGCAAGATCTGCATAAACTGAACCTTGACATGTTTGACTTATGAAAAACAGATTTGGAGTTTGACTAAAATAAGATTTAGAAGCAAATCTTTGGATTGATTTAGATGAAATGTGAAGTAATAAGACTATAGCAAGCTAGTTAAACTGATTCTAAACCTATGTGAATTGATTTCATTAACTGTCTTCAACAATTAAGAGCTTAAGGACAGTAAGCAAGTGATTTTGACTTATGAAGAAAACAGGCATAAAATAAGGACAGATAGGACTGCAAATATCTATGACAAGCCTATTTCAACTGATCTAACCCAATATTGTACCCTCTAAATCAGTTTAAACAAGCAATCCAAACACCCCTAAATGGACAGATAAGCAAGTGATTCAAGCTAAAGCATAAACTCAAACCTATCCTATCATCAAAACAGATTCCAAACACTTAAATGAAACTAATTAGACAGCAAAACTCAGTACAAAAAGCAGATATAACAAGAATGCTTACTGCTACTTTCTAGGCAAATGATTAGACTGAAATCACACTTACAAGAAGTCCAGTCAGCTTTCTAGCATTAACACAGTACCAATCCAATATCAAAACTCTGAATTAAACCTAAATAAACATCAATTCAAACCATTTCCATTGATGAACCAAGATTAGCAAACAGTTGACTTTTCTTGACTTTTGCTTAAAACTGAAATTGAGAACAGATTTGAAAAAAACTTAAGATTCACAAAAGCTTAGATAAGCTTTTATGAGTCTTTACAACTGATAACATAAGCTTTAAAAAACAGATTAACAATTAAAAGAGCATTGGCAGAGATTCATGTAACAAATTGAAAATTAAACTTGCATTAATCAAAAGAGTGCTCACAACTTGAAAATTAAATTACAACTACTATGAGATTAAAAAGTAATGACAGGAATAAAATGGTCAAAATCTCTCTAAAACCTAAGAGATTGGACAAGATACACAGTGAGCCAAGAGGTCGTTTTATAGCTACAATGAGGTCTTGGGATCCTTTCAGAAGCGCCTAGAAGGCTATCCACAACCACTAATTCATTGTCTTGTCACTAGAACCAATCATAAAGCTCCATTTGCATACTATGATGTGTCACGGCCAATAGGAGTGCTCCTTTTGTCCACTGTGTCAATCCATTGCATCATACCCTCTGACAAGGTGGCAGGAGGTTCTAGAAGCATTGATAGATTCTAAGTACTATGTTGGGTGGAGGGTAATTGGTGGTAACAGGGTGTGGGTGAAAGGGGAAGAAAGGTTACTATGGTAAGGGCGCGCTTGGTTATTTTATATTTGTTCAAATGGTTTTGACCGGGTAAGTAACTCGGGTCAAAGGTGAATTCGGGTAAATGGTGTGTATTCGGGTTGGTTTAATAAGGTGGCTGGGTTTCTTTGTTATTGGACCGGGGTGATATATTGGGCCTTGGGTTTTGGTTGATAATGGATTGGATAATGGATATGGATAAAAGATTGGACTAATGGTGAACCAAAGTGTAACCAAAGGGACCAAAGTTGTGTATCCGGATATTTGAGGGACCAAACATGCAACTTCTGAAAGTATCTTCAAGGACCATTTTGTCAATCTTCAAATAAACCAAGGTTGAATTTGCAACATTTGAATATTCAGGGGCCATTTCTGCCAATTCTCAAACTTGAGGGGCCATTTTTGCCAATTCATCAAACTTGATTAAAACTTCCAAAAATCATCCTCGGAGAATAAAATCATCATAAATGCACAATTCTCTCTTCCGCTCAGCTTAAGCTCTCTTAATCTCTCGTGCTCGGATTTATGTCTGATTTGGCTCCTTTTTGCGTGTTTTTACATATCCGTACCTGCACAAGCACAAACTCAAGAAAACCACAAATATTTGCAATAAACTGCTCTTTCTTGGTTATTTTGGGTCTATTTTGATAACAAAAAGGTATGTGTTTTAGCATATACTAGTCCCCCAGTGACCCCTCAGACACTAATGGGTTTTTCCCAGTGTCTTCTCCGGAGTCAGGATTGGTATTGAGTTCCGTATCGGCGGGTTGTTTCTTTCCCTCCAAGTCTTTGTCCCTCAATGCTCCTTCAAGCACTAGTGGGTGTTTCCCAGTGCCATCCTTAGAAGCAGTGGAAGTAATATCCATATCAGTGGGTTGTTCGTTTCCCTCTGAGTCTTTGGGATCGGTTTTTGTGCCATCAGACAAAAGCTTTGATTTGCGAATGTCCTCATCAGGCTGAGTGGAAGGCGCTCCCCTACCAACGGGTTGTGTGTTTCCCTATGGATCTTGGGTAGTAGTCTGTAGGACCAAGGGCACTGATTGTGATGTATCAATGTCCTTCGTTGTCACTAGGGTGGTTGTTGCTTGGTTGCCCTTAGGTGTCTTATCAGTCTGGGGATTTCTTTGCCTTTTAGGCTGTGCTCTAGAAGCCTCAGGGCCCTGAGACTTTGGTCTGGTTTTAGTCCTAGTCTGAGACTTCCCCTTTCTCTTTTTGGGAGCAGGGTTTCGAGACACTGAGTCCCTCTAGTTGTTTACAACAACCATATGGGCCGTCGATTCTATTTCAGTGACAAGGGATGGGTCCTTTTGAAAATTTGAAAGGCTCAGGGTGGCAGGTAAAGTGCCATATTTATATTCCCAAGGATAATTTCAACCCGGTAACACTTGTAAAGCACAAGAGACAAACCAGGGGTACGAAACGTATTTCTCCCTAGTTTTGCTTTGTAGCTTGGTTACGAGATCACTGTAAATGATCTCCCCTATGTCGACATTAGCACTAGTCATCAAGCTATAGGCCATCATCAACTGAATGGAATTTATCTGTTCAGTGGATGAATGGTTCCCACCGAGAACCTGAATCACAAAAGTGAACATGATCTTCCAAGCCACGGGAAAGGAGTTCTTGGTGACTGGGTTTTTGTCCAAAAATTTTGGATCCAAAGCAATTTTACCTAACTCAGCCTTAACAGTGGTTGGGTCAGGGTGAGCAACATAATTTCCTGGATTATAGTCAAGACCTGTAGAGGTGCAAAACGTTTTATAGTCCAGGGTGACTGATTGTTACCCATTTAAAAATGAGAATTTGATGAGAAACTCTTTGAGGGGTCTAAGGTCAGTCTCATCAGTTGAGGGTGTCGGGTCATAGGCCACTGCAGTAGCCCAAATGTCCCTAAGGAGGTTTTGGTACAATATAGAGGAGGACTGAACAAAGGCATGTTTTAGTGGGCAGTTGAGCAAAAATTTCATGATTCCCTTATAGGCTAGGACATCATGTGGGTATTCAAAATTGCCTATTACATTGTTTGTTTTAAACTCAGCATTTTCAAGATCTCCTACCCACTGAGGAGCAAACTGAAGACTTTGTGTTCTTGCCATTTCCATTAAAATATTTTAGGGTTTTTGATAACTTTTGACAAGAACAATCAAAGAAGTTAAATTCTTTTAAAAGTTTGTGATGAAATTTTTTTGTAAATTGTTTGCAAGGATGAATCTTTTGCTTAAAACTGGTTTTAGAGCGAAGAACACACAAATGTTTATGGGTTTTGAAAATATTTTGACAGAGTTTAGATGCAGAAATCAATTTGTGTGTGTTTTTTGTGTTTTTGAGAAGGGTATTTATAGAGTCGTGAGAGGTTAATTTTTGCACATATGAGGAATTGTAAATTTATATATTGAAAACGTTTTATTCACCTCATTTAATGTGACCACTCCACTACCCGCAGTTTTTTCACGGTTTTCAAAGAAACAGTTGAAGTGCACAGTAAAAGTGCATATGCAGGGATTAAAATATCCTAAGGATATTTGCTGTGAGAGAAGGCATTTAATGCCAAGTGGGATGAGGTAAGGTAGAAGTGGACCCATGACATGGATGACAGAAGGATATAGAGACATATATTCCTATATGAAATTGATATGTTTACCAACCTAGGACATTAAGTAACTGAAATACTTAGTGCATTTAGTTATTCATTAAATGCTCTATATCCAATGTCAGGGACCCTGAAAGAGTCTTACTCATTCAGTGAGAAGATTTTTGGGCTTTGTTCAGGGATCAGGGACCATTTTAGAGAGAATTCGCTGAGATCAGGATTGATTATTAGGTTGCTGACTTTCAATGTCAAGCATTCCCAATTCAGCTTTCAGTCTCCTGAAGGTAGGTTCATCCAAGGGTTTGGTGAAGATATCAGCAAGTTGATATTCAGTAGGGATGAAGTGGAGTTCTATGTCTCCTTTCATGACGTGTTCCTTGATAAAATGATATCTGATATCAATGTGTTTGGTTCTTTGGTGAAGGACAGGGTTATTGGAGATTGCAATAGCACTGGTGTTATCTGTTAGATATTGGTTTTCATAAACACATAAACACACAATAATATGAGGCGTATATAATGTGTTCTAGAGAGAGAAAGTGGAAGAGTGTTGGGAACTTTAGTGAGACAAAGAAAAATGATATTGAAAGCTCCAACCCTTTGCCTTGCTAGGAAAAGGGTATTTATAGTTACAAGCTTAGACGCCCTCCTTCAGGCTGTGGATCAGGCATACAGTGGGTAAAGACCCGTCCGTCCTCCACTGTGTTACTTAACAAACTACTTACTAACCCTAAATTACTACGACTACGAGCTTTCTAATGATTACATACATTTGAGATGATCGACTCTTTAACTACTGGATTTTCTAAATCCTAACAATCTCCCCCTAAGGGAGGTCACCTCAATTTGCATTGAATACAAACAGATATTACTTTTTGATTTGTTCTTGGATCCTGATTAAGTTATTTGCTCTGTAGCCCATAGTCTTTGATTCTTCATGTTCCGCATGTTTTGTTAATTCAATTGGAGGTCTTTAACTGATCCACGTATTGGTGAGTTTTGAGCCAGTTTTGAGATAATCAACTACAGCAAATCTCTGACTCACCCTTTTGTTGTATCGCCATAATGTGAAGTTGTGACTTTCAGACCGACATGCTCACATTTTGGATCATGATATCTTCTCATCAGAGTAGCGGAAGCTTTTGTTGATTCATAATATTTCCAACAGCATAGCAGAAACATGTATTGAAAATATCTGAGCCAGTTGATGAAGATATGCACATATCATGATTTCTTTGAGATGAATGTGATGTGTGAGCATGCGGTTATGGATTGACGCCTCAATTCTGATCAGCTGCATCCGTCGGGTGTTCCTGCAGACAACAGTTAGCAATAAAAGCACACGAAAGTATCTTTGATCACTTTTGTTGAATTAAGGTACACGGCCCACGGTTCCCCGTTGATCAGTACAAGTACTGCCTGTGATCAGGTAGATTTCCAAATAATCTCCTTGACAGGGTTTTGCAGCTTCTCTAGCCGTTCTCAAACCGGAACGTCTCAAAGAAGACAACACGGAGTGAGTGAACCAACGAATTGAGATTTACTGATTGATGAAAAATGATTTGAAAAACAATCGTGTATTGCTTAATATAAAGTGTTTTGCAATACAACGAAGGTTTAATTAGAAACTCAATTATCAATCATAAATACCCTTTTAATTTTGAAACATTAAAACACAGTCGATGTGCTACAGAAAAGAATTTTTAAGCACAACGACCGGTTTTTCAAAGGTATCCATCAATCCATTCTTGAACCAGGATTGATTCAAAAATATGAATCGCCCCATTGTTTCTGTCCAGTTGTCACATGTTTGATCTACTGCGTAGATCTCACATGCCACCCACCAAGAGCTTGATTGATGTTGGCTCAAGATAGTTTTCCATCTTCATTGTGAATGTGTTAACACATCACTCAGATGTGTTGGCAATACCACAAGGATAATGCGTAGGACTCTTAAAATATATTCTCACTTTCCACATTGTGTGAAACAGTGAGTCTTCATTGATTGTGTCCTAATGAGATTTATTGATGATCTTTTGGCTCTAGACTCAATAGTGCACATTTGGTTCCTATGCCGGAGATTAGGGAGAGGGTCTCCTTTTTCAATATCAACAATCTCTAAGAGAGAGTCGATAGAATATTTAGGTTCCCCGTGAGAATGAAACAAGCCCTTTTAAGAGGAACTTGAGTATATTGGGAAGTTGTAGTGCAGTGCGTCACTGGGTCCATGACGTCTTGTCTTCACTACCGGTGTTACCTTAGTAACAACGAGTAGCATATGAATTGAACCCGATTTCTGCCCTAAGGATGAAATAATGGAGGGCTATTTCTTTTCACCCTTTTCTCATTCAATTCTTTTTCATTCTTCAACCCCTTCAGTGCTTACCAAGATTTCATTACTAGAACCTTGTTGGGTTTATTCTAGTTCTAGCTCTATCTCAGTCAGTACTCTTCCCATTTCTCACTTTTCTCCTTTTTTCATCATACCTAAGGACTTCTACACTATCTAGTGGATTGTCCCTGGGTAGATCCCTCAGGCTCTGGCGGGATCGTGGGAACGAATACCTAACCTAACCATCCTTATATCTCCATGCATAAAATAAATTGGTCGGTCTTTTGGTATTGTTCATTACGCTTTGAAACCAATTGAAAACCATTTGAAAATCAATCAAGGTACTTGTGATATAAAATCAAAGTATTTTGTACCTTAATTGTTTTTTATATTTTAGTAATGCTCCCCCTCAACATGTGCTTCACGTATTAGAAGTTGTTTTAGCACATGGAGGCAAGAGGATATTGAAATCTTAGATTAAGAATGAAAGATCCAATCTTTTGATTAACATTTTCCAAAATGATCATCATCACTTCCCGATCAAATCTAGTATTTTAAGTACTTTAAATGAAATATTTTGGGAAGGATGAGGTTTTCTTTTGATTGCTCCCCCTCAATATGTGCATCGATATTCAAAAGTGTTTTGCACATATTAGAGGGAACTTGCACTTAGAGAAGAATCAATCACGTTTCAATTCTTTTTGGTTTAAGATAAATGCTCCCCCCTAACATGTGCATGAAAAATTTGATATCATTTGGCACATGTAGGGAGGAGAGCTTGTTATTATATTTCTAAACCACTTATCGAATTATCAGTTTATATCCAATTTAAATCACAAATTCTCCCCCTATGACAATTTTCAAATTCTTTGAGATTTGTGATCTCTATTGATTTAAATTATTTTTGAAAACTTTTGAGGAGAATTGTGACTTGCTTTTGAAAAACATTTTAACTGATAAGGATCAGATTCTGAAACTTTAAACTCCATTATTCAAACATGCATAAATATCTTTTGAAAACATAACCTTAGCCAAGGTCTGGGTCAAATTGTACAAAACAAATTTCTTTTTGATTATCCAAAATAGACCTTGCTCGTTTACGTGCCAATTGTTTGAAAAATAACCTTTTTGATTTGATTGAAATCATTCTCCCCCTCAATCAATGACATAAGTTTTTGATTGAGTGTTAGAGATTTTGACAAATGATAAGTCCAGATGATTTTAAAAAATAGAGTCCGAGTTATTTTCAAAGCAATTTTTTTCATTAGATGGCAAATATTTTTCAGAAGAATATTTAGAAGGAAAAATATTTGTGAAGAAAACATTTGTCTTTTTGGTGACAAACATTTGTTTTTAGAATTACAGCATGAGGTTTTAAAAATAAGATTAAGCATAGCTCTGTTCTTTCTTTTAAAACTGGTTACTGCCTGAAATGACAATAAACCATCATTTTTCTCCATCTCAATTTTTTTTAAATCAAATTAAAAAGTTTATTACATCTGTTCGAACTTCATCTAAAGACCCCATGTCATTATTGAATGACAATTCAAAGTCCGTAGATGTTATCGAAACCAGATGACATGATATTAAAAACAATATTTTTGGACTTTTTCAAAATTTTCTGATTTTTATGGGTTTTGAAATTGTATATTTTTCTATTTTCTTTTTGTTGGGTTCAGTAAATACCCAAACCCCTTAATCCAGGATTTGAATAGAAAATAACCTAAGTGCTTAGACCGATTAAACACTAACAGGTCACTGAGTGCAAAGTCTCTCAGTGAGCCATCTTCAGGACGCTCAGTAAGAGACATAGAAGAAGTCTCTCCACTCAGTAAGGCGGAACTTAAAGGGTGAAGACTGAGTCAAGAAGAAGATGGTGGATTCAGTAAGTGATGACAATAACTTACTGAATCCCTCAAACTTCTCTCCAACTACAAACACTGAAGACAAACTGAAACTGAAGATTGAAGACTATGAAGACTGAAGAATGGGCGGGACAAAACGGTTATGCTTGAAGCGATAAAGACAGAGTACTTATCTTCAAGAAGTCAACCTTCCCTAACAGTTTCAACATCAGTACTGACATGAAGAAAGTGACTTGGTCCCTTTACCTAATATAGTCTTTGTAAACAGAGACAAAATACATCAGTATTTTGTCTTCTGCAAATTGTCAGTTTGTTACTTAGGAAAGAGTTAAAACTCATACTTGTATAAATAGCATAAGAGATGGAGTGAAAGGTTAAGCTTGTGAATTGTAAAAACACACATACACGCAAGCCATCTTTCACTCCTCCAAATACAACTTAATCCCTGAGATAGCTCATGGTACTTGTAGTTATGCTCAGACTTAGCCTGAGCTTAGATAGGAGTGACAAACACTTTGTCATTTCAATCCCTAGTACTGTTCCGGAAGTACTAGGGTAACGTATTCTTTTGATTCATTTCTAGTAAGAATATGACGTTGAAAATTACTCTCGTGTTTTATTTATATCTTTTCAGTCATTGATTCACTATTAGCCTTGTTTACTTAACTAAAACTGTTTTTATACTATAGTGAATAGGGAACAACAAGTGGTATCAGAGCAAGGCTGGTTATCAAACTGTTTTTAAGCCACTCTAAACGTTTTTAAATTAGGATCCTAAAATGGCTGAAATTGATGTACCTCAACTAGTCGATAAAAAGGGTGGAGCTTATTCAGCTGTTGCCCTAGACTTGAAGTTGGTAAATTCAACAAATGGAAAAAGCGTATGCTTTGCTATTTGATTGGGATGGAACCTTATTATATCAAGTGTATAAATGAAGGTCCATTTATCCTAAAAACCACTGAAGGTTTGCCTAAACATGAAGCTTAGTGGACTCGGGATGAGAGGAGAGTGGTCAACCAGGACCAAAGATTCAAGAGTATCATAATATCTTGTCTTCCTGACGATATTATGGAGTCTGTTATAAGCTGTAGTACGCCTAAACAATCCGGGATGACCTAGTCCATAGTCATGAAGGCCCATCTGATACCAAGGAAAATAGGATAATGGACCTGAAACTTGAGTATAACACCTTTAGGGCTAAGGACTCAGAAACTCTATCTCAAACTTACACCCGGTACAAAACTCTTTTAAATGAACTATCAAATGATGGTGTTAAGTTGTCCAAACATGAAATCAATGTTGGTTTTGTCAATAGTCTCGCTGAGAAGTGGTTGAATTTCTCTTAGGGACTTAGGAATGCTAACCATATCCAGAATCTTGAGCTTCCTGAAATTTATGGGAAATATGTCTATGAGGAAAACCTCATCAATAGACGATACCCTGACTTAAAGAAGTCTCAGGAAGTCAAGAAGTCCCTGACCAACACCTCATCACCAATATCAACTGCTTTCTTTTCTAACAATGTGGTTCAAGATTTCCAAGAAAAATCAAATGATGAGCCTGTTGAGAGATCAAGTGAGGAGTACCTAAATGACCTGAATGCTGAATTTCAGGAAAGGGCACTCCTTGCTAACTCTAGAAGGTTTATAAAAGAAACAAAGGTTTCTCAACTGCTAAAGCAACTGAAGACACTGAATGCTTTAAGTGTCATAAAAGAGGCCATTTTGCAAAAGACTGTTTTTCAAAAACAATTTCTGAACCCTTTTACAAACCATCAGAGTCTAATCAGTCTTCAGGCTTTAGCCAATTTCAACCAAAAATCTATCAGTCTCATCAAAAATTTCAAAACAAATCTGATCAAAACAAAACTGTGGATTTTGAAGCTAAATACAAGAAAGCCAAAGCTAAGCTAGCATTGCTTGAAGCCTCACCCTCAGAAACAACACAAACTATAAAATCTGTGCAGGGTAAAAACAAAGACCTTGTTGTAGAAATCTTCAACTGGGATGAAGAGCCAGTGTCATCAGATGATGAAATGGTGCATGTCAGTGCACTGATGGCCCTCTCAAAAGAGGACAAGCTAGCTGTTGGAAAAAATCATGCCAGGAATGGAGAATGGGTCAACATCACAATGAAAAAAAATTTTACTTTCTATGGATGATGACTCTGATTGGCAGTCCTATATGAACTATATCAATGTTGACCTTAAGTTTGTTGAAGAGCAGAGATTAAATCTTTTTTCAAAATATAACAAGCTAAGTTTTGAACTAAATAAGTGTAGGGATGAACTGCTTCTTTTAAAACAAAATAAGCTTGAGGCTATCACTTTGAAAATTCAAAACACTAAATTAGTTCAAAGAAATCAGGCTCTTCAAGATGAACTTAAGAAAGAAAAAGATATCATTGCTAGTTGGACTGCTAAGAATCCAAGAGTCTTTGATGCTGGGAGCCCAAAGAAAAAGAGAGTCATAGGCGAAGATCATCTCCCTGACTCTCATAACAAAGACCAGTCTCCCAAAACATTTGTGTCAGGTGGCATGATTACTAATGTGTTGACTATCCCCAAGCCCAGTGATTGGATTGAACGGGTTAATCCTGAGAGTAAGCTTCCTAATTTCGATTCTGGAAGAATTCTAGAGCTTGAGAGTCAAGCTCTTAAGAGCATGCTTGGACTCCCGATGTGCCCAGTATCTAACACGTTGAGTCTGAAGCAGAGTCTAATGCAACGCTTCCACCCCTGAAACCTCTTCAGGGTGCTGCACCAAGCTCTTACCTTACTCCAATGCAATTCAATCCTCATTCACCAAAAGAAATGTCTGGACTTGGTAGAACCATCCTTAAAAGACCATGAAAACCAACTCAACAAGAGTCTACTCCCACTGAGACTTCCACATCCTCGATCCCCACTGAAACTGACCAAATTCAGCAACTGACTGAACTTGTGAGGAAGCTAACTGATAAAATGGAATACATCGAAAAAGTCTCTGATTCAATCAAGGAAACAAAGTCAGCTTCCTCTAGTTTCTCAAAGTCAAAAGCCACCACCAAAACCAAGCAGAAGTGTGATCTATGCCACTATACCAGTCATACCACTGACAATTGTTATAGAATCCTTTTTGTATGATCTCGCAAAAGGATGATCACAAAATTTCTGATCACTTACAATATGTAAGTTCTCTCAGTAAAGCAAACTATACCAAAGATGGTCATCAGTATGCTTCAACCTCCAAATCTGCTCAAAAGCAAAGAGCAAAACCCTTTCCTCCTTGCCCGCACTGTGGCTTTAATGATCATCATCCTGATGATTGTCTCATGAATACATGCTGTGAGATTTGCGGAAATCCAGCTCAAGAGACATCTCAGCATGACAGTGTCATCCAAGCAAGGAGAAATTCCACGCAACCAAAATCACTGAGTCATCCTCAGTTTCCAAATGCAAAACCTGTGGTAGCACAATGCACTCAACCACTGACCATGAGTCGATTGCCAAATTCAAAGAGACCTTGAGACCCAAGCCCACCAGTAAGTGGGTCACTAAGAGAAACTAATTCAGTTTACTACTTGTGCAGAGACACGCCAGGGAGCTTATTTGGCATCTAGACAGTGGATGCTCAAGAAGCATGACTAGTGTGAAGGAGTATCTGCACAAGTATGTAAAGGAACCAGGACCCAAAGTAGTATTTGGTGATAACTCATCATGTCCCACTAAAGGTTATGGTTCAGTAAACTGCAATGGAATAGTATTCTCTATAATAGCTTATGTCAATGGTCTCAAATACAATCTCATCAGTGTCAGTCAACTATGTGATGCTAAGTACATTGTGCAATTCAATGACAAACAAGGTACCATTTTCAATGCCAACAAAGAAGTTGTTTTGATAGCTCCTAGAAGAGATGATGTTTATGTCTTAGACATGTCTACTCTTTCTCAAGATGGAACTTGTCTCTTTGCCAAAGCCACTAAAACTATCAACTGGTTGTGGCACAAGAGACTCTCTCACTTAAACTTCAAAAACATCAACAACCTGGCAAAACAAAACAAGGTCCTTGGCTTACCATCACCTGGTTTTTTCAAAAGATAAACCATACTCACTGTGAAAAGGCAAACATCAAAGAGCATCTTTCAAAACAAAACAAAACTTCTCCATCAAAAGTTGCCTTCACCTCTTGCATATGGATCTCTTTGGACCAGTCAGTCCTAGATCAATCCAAAGATGAGAAGTATACACATATCATTGTTGATGAGTTCTCAAGATACACTTGGGTATACTTTCTTTCCAAAAGAGTCGGCAACTGACACAATAATGTCATTCATCGTGAACATTGAAAACCGAATGACAATACTCGTTAAACAAATCGAACTCGACAATGGTACCGAGTTTAGAAATGATGAGCTTGAGAGTTTCTGTGATGAAAAGGGAATCTCCCAAAACTTTTCATCTCCCTACACCCGTGAACAAAATGGGGTGGCTGAAAGAAAAAACATATTTTTCATTGGGGCTGGAAGAACCATGTTAAATGGCTCAGCTCTCTCAAAGCATTTATGGACTGAAGTAGTCAAAACAGCCTGTTACACACAAAACGGGTCAATCATTGTCAAAAGACATAACAAAACCCCATATGAGATATTCAACGGTAGACTTCCTGATATCAGCTACTTTCATGTGTTTGGATGTCCTGTGTTTATTCATAACCACAAGGATCATCTAGGAAAATTTGATGCTAAAGCTGACGATGGATATTTTC
Source organism: Chrysanthemum makinoi (assembly GCA_910596185.1). Taxonomy (NCBI): domain Eukaryota; kingdom Viridiplantae; phylum Streptophyta; class Magnoliopsida; order Asterales; family Asteraceae; genus Chrysanthemum; species Chrysanthemum makinoi. The sequence goes on from OU343219.1 coordinate 108,443,039, forward strand.
TAGGTTACTCACTGATCTCCAAAGCCTTCAGGATATTCAACACAAGGAGACAACAAGTTGAGGAAACCTTTCATGTCACCTTTGATGAAAGTTCAGAAAGCATCAGGTTCACCAACACCTCAGTGGAGGAAATAGAAATTGATAACTCATCAAGATATCCTCTTGATGAGTATAACATGAAATCAATTCCTAATACCAAGCCGATGTCGACATCTCATATTATGTCTTGCCTCACAACTTGTCACAACCAACTATCGCTGAACTCATTGATAATCAATCAGTCCCTCGGGATAGGTAACATCAACCAAATGTTCGTGATCCCGTGACTCATGAACACCAACCTGAACAAGACATCTCAACAGATGTTCTTAATGATTCTGTGGCTCATGCTCCTGAACTCACTCCCCGAAGTCTCCAGTGACCTCTTCAAGCTCAGATCCTAGACCACAAAGTAAGTGGACAAAATCTCATGACATTGAGCTTGTAAACATCATTGGTGAACCCACTGAGGGCATGCTCACTAGAAGCATGGCGCTAAGTTAACTGCAGCTTCACCAATGAATGTTTATATGCGATTACCTATCGAAATAGAACCCAAAAGTGTCACCGAGGCTCTAAAACATCCAAGCCGGGTTCAAAGCTATGCAAGAAGAACTTCAACAGTTTGATAAAAACAAGGTTATGACCTTGGTCAAATGTCCTTAGGATGTCATTGTCATAGGAATGAAGTGGGTTTTCAGGAATAAAACTGATGAAAACGCACTCATTAAAAACAAAGCCAGACTTGTAGCCAAAGGTTACAGTCAACAAAAAGGCATTGACTATGATGAGACATTTGCCCTTGTTGCAAGAATGGAAGCCATCATGATCTTCCTTGCATATGCAACATACATGAACTTCAGGGTCTACCAAATGGATGTTAAAAGTGCATTCTTAAATGGTGATCTCAAGGAAGATGTATATGTTCAAGAACCTCCGTGCTTTGAGAGTAGTGAATTCCCTGACTATGTTTGCAAGCTTGACAAAGCCCTTCATGGACTTAAACAAGCTCCCGTGAGCATGGTATGAAACTCTCTCAGCCTTCCCTGATTCAAAACAAGTTTGTCAGAGGAAAGATAGACAACACCTGTTTTCTATAGGACTAAACAAGATGTGATACTAGTTCAACTGTATGTTGATGACATCATCTTTGGCTCAACAAATTACAAACTTTGCAAACAGTTTGAAAAACTGATGACAAAGAAGTTTGAAATGAGCATGATGGGTGAACTCACATACTTCCTTGGACTACAAATCGAAAACCGATAAAGGAATCTCCATCACTCAAGAGAAGTACACCAAAAATCTCTTGAAGAAATATGAGATATCTGATTGTGCCTCAGTGAAGACACCAATGGTCCCTCCTAACAACCTTGGACCTAATCTCACTGGCAAATCAGTCAATCAAACCTATTTCAAAGGGATTGTTGGCTTCACGATGTATCTAATCGCTACTAGACCGCACATACAATTCTCAGTCTGTCTAATAGCAAGATATCAATCCAATCCCAAAGAATCCCACCTCACTACAGCCAAAAGAATACTCAGTACTGAAGGGAACCCCAAGCCTTGGACTATACTATCCAAAGTGCTCAGGGTTTGATCTCAAAGGTTACTCGATTCAATATGCCGGCGCAACATGGACGGAAAAAGTACCTCAGGGTCCTGTCAATTTCTTGGAGGAAAACTGGTTTGTTGGAGTGCTAAAAAGCAACAACCAATGTTTTATGGATGAAAAGTCAACTCAGTGACTATGACATCCATTACAAAATGGTACCCATCTTCTGTGACAACACCAGTGCAATTGCAATCTCCAACAACCCCGTCCTTCATCAAAGAACCAAGCACATTGATATCAGATATCACTTCATCAGGGACCACATAATGAAAGGGGACATAGAAATTCATTGCATCCCTACTGAATATCAATTTGCTGATATCTTCACCAAACCCTTGGATGAACCTACCTTCGAGACCGAAGCTGAATTGGGGATGCTTGACATTGAAAGTCGTATCAAAACCAATCTCAGTGACTCTTTCTCTAATGGTTCCGCCTCCCTGAAACCTCAAAATAACCCTCTCACTGAATGAGTAAGACTCATTCAGGGACCCTAACAGTTGATATTGAGCATTGAATGAGTAACTAAATGCTCCAAGTATCAGTTACTTAAATGTCCTAGGTTGGTAACTATGCCAATTTAATATAGGAATATATGTTTCCTTGTCTTACTGTCATCCATACCAAGGGTCCCTCAAATAACTTACCTCATCCCACTTGGCTTTAAATGCCCTCTCACATAAAATATCTTGTGGATATTTTATTACTGCAAAAAAGTGCACTTTTACTATACACTCAAGCTTTTCTTGAAAACGGGATTTTACTGCGGGTAATGGAGGGTTGCATTAAATGTGGAAATTCAAAACGTTTTCAAAAACCGACTTTACAAATCCACATATATGCACAAACTACCCCTCTAAACACTCTATAATTACCCTCACAAAATCCTTATAACACACACAAAAGATTTCTGCTAACAAAACTCTGTCAAAATCTCATTTGAAACCCAAAAATCTTTGTGTTCTTCAAATACTTTTCTGAAAAATCTTCTTTGTAAACCTTTACAAAAGTTTTCATCACAACTTAAGAGATTCAAAAACCTTTGATTGTTCTTGTCAAATTATTCTTCTCAAAACCCTAAAATTTTTTATGGAAATGGCAAGAACACTTTGCTTCACAGTGGGTAGGTGATCTTAACAATGTTGAATTTAAAACAAATAATGTCATAGGCAACTTTGAATATCCTCAAACTGTCCCAGCCTATAAGGATATTATGAAATTTTTGTATAACTGCCCACTGAAAACTGCCTTTGTTCAATGTCCCTCTATTCTGTACCAAAACCTCCTCAGGGAGTTCTGGGCTACAGCTAAGGCCTTTGACCTGACACCCTCTCGATGAGAATAACCTTAGACCACTCAGTGGAATATCTCATCAGTTCAGTCCTTAAGGGGGTCAACAATTCACCCTGGATTATAAAACTTTTTGCACCTCAACAGGGTTAGATTACATCAAGGGAGTTTATGTCGCCCATCCTGAACCCTCCACAGTGAAGGATGGGTTAAAACAAATTGTTTTGGATCCAACATTTTTGGACAAGACCCCAGTCACCAAAAGCTCATTCCTCGTGGCTTGGAGGATCCTATTCACTTTTGTGATTCAGGTCCTCGGCGGGAACCACTCATCCACTGAACAAGTTAACTCTATTCAGTTGATGATGGCATACTGCTTAATGAATGGGGTCACTGTCGACATAGGGGAGATCTTTTACAGTGATCTCGTAACCAGGCTACAAAGCAAAACTAGGACAAAATATGTTTCGTATCCTAGGTTTGTCTCTTGTGCTTTGCAAGTGTTACTGGGTTCAAATTATCCCCAAGAAGAAAAATTTGGTGCTTTACCTGGCATCCTGAGTCAATCAAATTTTTTAAAGGACCCATCCCTTGTCATTAATATTGAATTGACGGCCCATATGGTTGCTGTAAACAACCATAGGGAATCAGTGTCTCCTAACCCTACTCCCATAAAGAGAAAGGGGAAGTCTCAGACTGGGACTAAGACCAAACCCAAGTCTCAGGGCCCCAGGCTTGGAACACACCCAAGAGGCAAAAGAAACCCAAGACGATCTCGCCACCCACGGTGACCAAGCAACATCCCCCCTGGTGACAACGAAGGACACTGATAAATCACAATCAGTGCCCTTGGTCCCAACTACTACTCCCCAAGATCCAGAGGGAAACAAACAACCCGCTGGTAGAGGAGCGCCTTCCACTACACCAGTGATGACATTAGCAAATGAAAGCCTCTGTCTGACGGCACACTGAATGATCCTAAAGACTCAGAGGGAACCAAACAACCCGCTGATAGGGATATCACCTTCATTGACTCTGCTAAAGGCATTGGGAAAAACCCATCAGTGTCTCAGGGGTATCAGGGAGACAAAGACTCTGAGGGAAAGGAACAACCCGCCGATATGGAACCCAAAACCAATCCCGACTCTAGAGAAGGCACTGGAAAACTCCCACCAGTGTCTGAGGGGTCAACGGGGGACAAAGACTCAGAGGGAAATATACCACTCGCTGATATGGAACCCACCCATCACCAAACCCTTGTTGACTGTTGCTGATGTTACTGGGATACTTTTCTCGATGATAAACCTGCGAAAGTGAAGATGTTATTTTATCGCCAGGGAAGAAGTGGATGCCGAGGTTCAATCTCAACAAGAACCTCACCGATCCACATGAGCATACTGTAACCACCATTCCACCGACAATAATGACTCGACTCCTCTTCCTCCACGATGAGTTCAAAAGATTTGACAATGTTCTTCCACTAACCGAGAGGCGCTTGTTCGTGGATCACCAAAGCTTCAAGGAAGCTCTACTCCGGGTTAAAACATTGTGGGAACAACACACCGAGGCTGGTGCCGCTTATGCAGATCCGAAAGCCGAGGTACAAGCATTTGATGAAAACGTTCATGAGCACAGTGGATCCGATGTATGACAATCTTCACAGACGGATGACAACTTGGCTAAATTTCGTGCACCTTCAGGGTGTAGGTACAAAGATAGATGAAATTAGGGAATTTGTCAAAGAAGACCCAGCACTCAACTCTAAAGTGCTGAAGGCTACTGAGGCTTACTTGAAACAATCCTCCACCTCACTGAATCTGATCGAAATGCTCCAATCTGCAAATGTTCGTGGTCTTCAATCTTCACCAGTCTCTTCAAGCTACATTGGGCTCGTGAATACTCGTGGCTACGTTGGCTCATGCATCTTCTTCCTTGGCCTGGAATCTCGGGCCCAGAATGACTGCTTTGGAAGTATCTCAGGCAAATATGGAGGCAAAGGTCACTTGTATTCAAATCGATACTTCAGATATCAAGGCAATGGTCACTGAGATCTATCAAGCCTTTAAGGGTCAAGCGCTCAAGCTCCCCAAGTCCGAGGCAACTCTTGCTCTCACACATGTTGCGGCAATAGTTGAGGGGGAGAAGACTACTGAAGAGACTTCCTCTCACACTGAGGGGGAGCCAAAACCACCAGTCTTAGCAATACCTATCTCATCAATCCCACCACCAACATCAACAAAAACAACACTGACAGTGATCACACCAATAATAACAACAACACCGCCCCTGGTAGCATCTTCTTCTTCAGGACAAGACAAAAGAAAAGGCATAATGACAACACCACCTGAGACTGAGAAGATTCCCTTTAAGATTGGCAACACTGAGTACCTACTCACACCACAACAGCTAAGTGCATACCTTGCTAAGGAGGAAAGGAAAAAGAAACTTGCTGAAGAGGAAAGAAAGAGCAGAGAAGCACCGGTACAAGTAGTTGCCGAGGAAGCCGAAAACATTGGATTAGATGCTAAGAAACTTGAAAAGGGTCAGCAGATAGAAGTTCAAGGATGCTCAGCAAAAAATGGTGAAATGAAAAAGCAGTTAGAAGAAAAGAACAAAAGAACTGCAGCCATCAGGAAAGCAAGAATTGACCATTATAATTAGACAATGTCAAGCAGGATCACTCGAGAAGATCATCGATGTCAAAATCATTCCCGTGTCCGAACCACGGCAATGAACGTCTACAGGGGGATGATAAAAGACATTTCGAGGTTCATGATCCCCTAAAATTCACCGACTTTGGGATCACTGAACTCGGTCCAATAATTGAAAAGAAGCAAAATGAGGTGGTTAAGGAGCTGATGAAGATGCTCAGTAAAAGGTATGAAGGACTGAGAGATACACCAGCACAAATGGGAATTCAGCTTGCCTTAACTGCACGTCAAGGATCTCAACCACAATCATCCATCGGCAAAAGGAAAGAGTTGAGTTCCACCTAAGATTAAAGTGCCGGACGGAGTGTAACAGGAACTTCCGAAGGTGTAAAGTTCATGAACTGTCTGGTGATTGAAGAGCCTGAAAGAGGGCTATTCCACATTGATGTCTATGGAAACCCAGCATTTCAAAGATGGAGTGACATTGACCAAGCAGGTGTGGCTGCAATGCTAAGCTACATACCAGTGGCCTCTCAAATTCAGACTCCTGCAAATGTCAGGTTCTGTGCTGACTTAAATGCCAAGATAAGAGACCATCCTGACAGGGAAACACTCATCACCAAGAAAGTCAAGCTTGAAGCACTGGGAATCCATCTGGATTGACATCATTCTGAATTATCTCTTGTACTAGTGATAGGAACCTTGTAATTTGATCAATAAACGATGTATGTTTTGTTAAAATATTCAATGTTCCTTATTGTATTCATTAGTACATTCAGTGTAAGAAGAAGCCATTTGCTCACTTACACCGATCAAACACTTAGGCTATTTGTATATCCAAATAGGGGAGACTGGGGTTCAAGAATACCCAAACCCCTTAATACTGAGTTTGAATAGAAAATAACCTAAGTGCTTAGACCGATTAAACACTAACAGTCATGAGTCAAAGTCTCTCATGAGCCATCTTCGGACGCCAAGAAGAGACATAAAAGAAGTCTCTCCACTCAGTAAGGCGAAACTTAAAGGGTGAAGACTGAGTCAAGAAGAAGATGGTGGGTTCAGTAAGTGATGACAATAACTTACTGAATCCCTCAAACTTCTCTCCAACTACAAACACTGAAGACAAACTAAAACTGAAGACTGAAGACTATGAAGACTGAAGAATGGGCGGGACAAAACGGTTATGCTTGAAGCGATAAAGACGGAGTACTTATCTTCAAGAAGTCAACCTTCCCTAACAGGCTCAACATCAATACTGACATGAAGAAAGTGACTTGGTCCCTTTACCTAATATAGTCTTTGTAAATAGAGAAAAAATACATCAGTATTTTGTCTTCTGCAAATTGTCAGTTTGTTACTTAGGAAAGAGTTAAAACTCATACTTGTATAAATAGCATAAGAGATGGAGTGAAAGGTTAAGCTTGTGAATTTTAAAAACACACATACACGCAAGCCATCTTTCACTCTTCCAAATACAACTTAATCCCTGAGATAGCTCAGTGGGTACTTGTAGTTGTGCTCAGACTTAGCCTGAGCTTAGAGAGGAGTTACAAACACTTTGTCATTTCAATCCTTAGTACTGTTCCGCAAGTACTAGGGTAACGTATTCTTCTGATTCATTTCTAATAAGAATATGACGTTGAAAATTACTCTCGTGTTTTATTTATATCTTTTCAGTCATTGATACACTATTAGTCTTGTTTACTTAACTAAAACTGTTTTTATATTATAGTGAATAGGGAACAACACTTTTTGTTGGTTTTATAGTTTTGTATTTTGCTTTTTTGATAAAATATATACAAAGAAAATAATTTAGTTTAAGAGGATGATGAAATGAGTACCGAGATAAGGATATCGTTCAACACGTTGTAGAAGAAAGAAATCAACATCTCTTAAACATTCACCACCAAAGCATTTGAGGTTTCTAAGAAAATCGTCTGAACATGAGCCTTCTAAATGTGAATCTTTGGTAGCTTCCCCTCAAACCGACAAACTAAGAATAAAGACCATTTCCCCAAGAAGTAGAAATGAAGAAAAACGGTCTCATTGAATGAAGTTCAGCACCCCGAAGAACACGAGAACACCGAAGTAACAAGTTGAAACATTGATCGTCTCAGTGGTTATCAAATCCGGAATAACTGATTAAGTCCGATCACATGAACCTTTTGTGCGTCCCCGATGTACACATTACTCTTTGATAAGGTTTTAAAATGTACCTTTTTGAGAGGTCGTTTAAGCCCTTATTTGATCACTTTTGTATCTGTTATTACTTAATATCGTTCCTTTTCAGTTTTTAGGTATCTTGAAGGCAAAATGCTGGAATGACACTTATTCGGACGAAAAGGCGCGAATATACGAAGAAAATGGCCAAAGTCAAGAATCGAGACACTCAGGCTGCTGGAACTGTAGGGGACGGCGTCAGGCACAATTAGCGACGCCGTCGGACAACTTTTTTGATGGCTCAGTAGCCAAATTGTCCATTTACAAGTGACGGCTTCGGGTTTTAAAAGAGTAGGGCGTCGCAACTCAGACGGCCTAGATTTGATCCAGACGACGTTAGAGACTGAAGGGGACGACGTCACAGGCATAAGGTGACGCCTTCGCAAGACTAACGTGGCCAAGACGAAACCATAATAACGACGACCCGACGGCGTCACAAATCAAAGGGTGACGCCGTCGCATGTGTAATCTTATATATAGAATCCGAATTTTTAGTTTTGAGTGTGTAGTCTTTTGGAGTAAAAACCTAAACCAAACCAAGGCTGTCTTGTACAGTATTTTAGGGTTCCATACCCTATCTTACATCAAGATAAGTGTTTTACTTCATTAATTCAAGTATGTCTTCAATTAATTGTGTGTAAGCTTGCATGTTTCCCATGTCCGACTAATTTACTTGTGTGTTTGCTTAGGGAATATGAAACTTAATTATTGAATATTGATTGGTTGTCTCTTATCTTAATTGTTAATGATCTAGTATTGCGATAGGTCATCCGTTGTGTAGTTAATGCTTGATTAATCTTTGTGAACCTTAGCTTATAGTACCTAGAGTCATTGTAGGCTAAACCATCCGAAGAGTACCTTAGTGTTAAGTTTATAAATCCTAGAGATTTTGTAGGCAATAACCTTTGGTAGTTTCAAAGAGTTAGGGATAAACGCATACCCAACGACCTTAGACACACAACGCGATTAAGAATAAGGACGTGACAATTCAACCATCAATAGGAGATAATTAAGGAGTAATAAAACCTAATTAAACACATCTTTAAATCATCATACGAGCACAATATAATTAGACATAGACTACCCACTAGATTAGATAATTAGATAAGTAGAGTAATCGGTAGAAATACCGACCCCCCAAATCCAAACCCCGAGATTCGTACCTTTCCATTTACTAAAAAACATAAAAAGATAAAAAATAATCTTTCTCAACGCCAACCTTAGCGTAGTAACTTCTCACTAGCATTCCTATTCCCCTAGAGAATGATATCAATTCTCGTGGCTTACCCTAATACTACACTACAACGATTAGGTTCACTGCCTAGGGTGTTGAAAAACTTGCTCGACGAAAAGGAAGTTCCTTTGACCCCGAATGACGCGTGTAGCGTTATCAAGTTTTTGGCGCCGCTGCCGGGGAATAGAATAGCTAGTTAGGAGTCCACCTTGTTTAGGTTTCCTTGCTTGATTCCTATCAAGTAAGCTTTTTTTTCCAATTTTTAGCTTCCTCGTAGTCTATCCCCCTTCTTCGTGACCTTTGTTCGTAACCCCATCACTTTTCACCTAGGCTATAGGAACACCATTGAGCTTCCCGACCAAGCCCAAACTACGGCCCTGCGATCCGACACCATCCGGTGCTGCAAAACGGATGTGCATTCCATGGACTTCGTTCCGAAGATCCTAATCAGTATCTTAAGGACTTCCTTAAAATTGTCGATTCCATCGACCTCGATGCTACTACTCGGGAGACCATGCGTTTGCGTGTCTTCCAATTATCTCTACGGGACCAAGCTAGTAATTGGCTTGAGCGACTTTCCGCCGGCTCCATCTCAAGTTGGGATTATCTCACCTCTCGCTTCCTTGCTCATTTTTTCCCACCGGGGAGAACTACTAAACTAAGACGAGACATCTTGACGTTTCAACAACTTCAAGGAGAATCTCTCTACAAAGCATGGAATCGATTCAAGGACTTACTCCATAAAGTCCCTCATCATGGTGTTGATCTTTGGCTTCAAATCCAAATCTTCTATGACCATACCGATTTCTTCACAAGGCGATCTATTGATCAAGCCGCCGGTGGAAGGCTTAGCGACTTTAACGCAGAGGAATCTTGGGATATTATAGAAGAGCTTGCTGATCGAAGCTACGAAGATTGGAATGAATCCCCTGAAACCCCCGTTAAAGTGGTTAATGCCATATCAACTCCTCTTGAATCTTCCAACGTCACCGAAGAGCAAATGAGTGCTCTTGAGAGAAGGATTGATTATCTGATAGAAAGGCATAAGAGAGCCCCCGCACAAATCCCTCAGGAAATAGTCAATTCCACCAATTCCACCAACCACCCAACACCTTTCTCCGAATCCCAAAGTCGTGAGCAAAATCTTAATTCCAAACGGCGCTTCCGTTCTACTTCCCCAATACCACTCTCACCAAGCTTTAAGGAACAAATGAGGGAGTACATGGCAGCTCATACGGAGAGATTAGCAAAATTTGAAGAGGAGGTTTATAGGCAAAGAGAGGAAATGCAGGCAAAGATGACGGAAATGATGAACCTGGTAAAAGAATATACCAAGACAAAAGTTCCTGAAAAGGTACTAGTAAGAAGCAATGATTATCCTCCCACTTCGTTTGTTAACGCCATTTCCATTATGCCTGAAGATGGAAAGGTTGAGGAGAAGAAAACCGAGAAAAGCAAGAGTGAGGAGGCTGAACCTAGTATTAAGCCCGAAACCATTGAGTACTACCTTAAGCACGAAATTAACAAAAAAACCATTGTTAACCAAGTGAACAACTTTAGTGTTGGATCGATATACTTTAATCAAACTATCTTAACTAGCTTGTTAAGGTTTAATAACCTCGGATAAATCCTAAGTTATTAACAAAGAAACACTGAGCAATCTTTATCAAGTACGCGGAATTTACTTAACAAAGCTAAGAAGAATAACCTTTTATTATAAACTCTAAATCGGCTTATTATGCAGATACTCTAATACAACTCTAAGATAATCGAACTTCTCTCTAAAACACTAATTAACTTGTGAATTAGTAAACTCTAAAACTCATAGACTCGTATATCTAATGCCAATCTAGGAGTCCTTTTATAGGCTCAAGGATATCCTAGTCGGTTTACAATTGATAGCCTTGTACGACAAGTAATCTAAACATAGAATACAATACTTTCCATAAACGAATAACAGTTCTTTTGTTCTTGCAGTACTTTGAGTTTTAGGTGCAGTACTTTGACTCTTTGACTTTTCCCAAGACTTTGCACTTACAAGACTTTCATATCTTCAGACTTTCATGTCTTCAAGACTTTCATATCCCAACAATCCTACCCTAACTTGAATTCTACTTGCTTGACTTCAAGTTCCTTTGTGAATGTATCTTTAACAGCTTCATCTTTAAGATCGGATTGTTTCTTAGTCTTTTCAATATATCTCTGTAGTGTCTGTGCTTGTCAAAGTATCTCTTAGAATTGTTCTTTCTCACAAAGATCCAGAAGCTCCATCTTTTCAAAGAACACAACAACATATGTCAATTTGTACATTAATTCAGTTTAAGTTGCATACTATTCTCATCACTTCCGGGTGTGTTAACTCCTGTGAGAAGTGAATCATTGAAAATTTAATGGATTTAGATCTCTTTACCAAAGCCATTATCTTTGGAGTAGCCAAATGTTTTGGTGTTTAAGACCATGGTACATTGATAACCATATGATTTTTAGCAAATCATCAGCTATCAACAGATTTGATTTGTCTTTACCAAAAGCGTACCCTTCGGACTAGTTAGTTCTTCTATCTAATGGTGAACTAATTACCAATAATGGTTTTTCCAATGCCTTTACCACAAGCCATTTTCTTGTGGGCTAGCCAACTCTTCACATTAACTCATATGGTGAGTTGATTACCATACAACTTATTAGCAAGTTGTCAACTAAAACGGATTTGATATATCTTTACCAGAGCCGTTTGCTCATGGATTAGCCAATCCTTTTGTAACCATGGTGGATTGATTACCTATTTGATGTTGCCATCTCAAAATCCATTTATTTAACCTTTGTTTCAAAAATTTTGTTACTTAGCAAAAGGTTTCTTTGAAAAATTACTTAACGGTTTTAAAAGTCGCAAGCGTACTTTGATGAAAGTACTGTTTGATCGCCAGCACTTTGAATAAAGTACTGATTTATCAAAAATTATTCAATAAAATTCATACCGGTTTACTCATCATCTTCAGCAATGGTAGTCCAGTTGATAAATAGATTGATAACCATGCAAGCAGTTTCATTATCCTCTTCTACTTCCAATCCATGCTCTAACATTCTTATCATGAGCTCAACTGTGAGAGGATATCTTCTGTTACAAACATGTGTATCATTTTACCATTCTCTAGCTCCAAAACATGAACTCCAGATTCTTCAAAGAATCTCCAAAGAAACAATTTCCCAGCTTTTCTTGATTTTTCCATATATCATCGTGCTTTCCTCTTCTCGATTCCCACATAGTTATAAGATCTCCAAGCAAAACCGCACCAATTTCTTCTGATGGAATATCTCCAAAATAAGCTTTTACCACATTATATAGATAGAATAAATCCACTCTATCTATAATATGTAACAAATCCCATAACCTATTGAAAACTTTGAAGCTTTCATCTTCCTTATGAAAAATCATATAATCTCCTTCTTTGTATTTCACAATATCAAAAGCACTAATCTGAGATCTGTTCATCTTCATGTCTGTATCTTCTTTTGAATAATCAAAATCTACCACTCGAGATAATTTCTTAATGCATCTTTAGACTCAGATCTCAATTCAACTCTTTCTTTCTTTGAAAACTGTCTATCTGTAACTTCAGTTTTTCTTTTTCTTTTTAAGCTCTTTTTCCTTTCAGCTTCAGTCCAATCTGCAACACTCTTCTTATAAGCTTCTGTCTCAAAGATCATAGAGTCTTTTCATGTCAACATAATTCAACTTCTGCAATCCTTTATACCCTCGACCTTTCAAATATGCCATCATAGCATTCTTGTCCTTAGCTAAATTAGGTCTTCTAGGCATATATTTAACAAGAGTAGGTGATTGTAATGGTTCATCGGCCAAAGATCTAATTGCTCTTGCAACTTTTTAGCCGCTTCTCTACTTTGAGCTTCTTCAGCTTCTTGAGCTGCTCTATCTTTAGCATTTAACTCTTCTTGAAGTTTTCTAGCAGCAGCTTCATTCCTAGCAACTTCAATTTCTCTAATCTCTGCCAAAGTAAGTTTCTTCTTCTTTACTTCTACTAAAACACCTTTCCCTTTATCCTTAGGATCAATTGCAGGTTGAGAAGTTCTTTGTTGTTCATCTTCTTGCACTTCTCTAATAGTAACACCACCTCTAGGTTGTGATAATTCTTAAAAAATTGTAGCAATGAACTCATCATCACTTGCAGAATGAATTGGTTTGAGAATATCTTCCTCCTCTTCTTGTATAACAGTTGTAGAAGGACCAGCTTCCTCTTCAAAATTCAAAACTCTTGGAGTTATCACTTCTTGTCTAAAAGTACTTTGTCGCTTGAAAAGCAGTACCTTGTTGTTCAAGACCTTGTTGTTCAAGACCTTGAACTTGTTCAAGACTTTGTTGTTCAAGTACCTTGAACGATCTTTTCTTGTTCATCAGTACTTTCAGGTTGTTTCTCCTTCTCAACATCTTCTTTCAAATTATCTTTTTCTAAATTCCTCCCCAAGTTGACGAAGATTGTTGATGAACCTTGTATGGCGTTTGTTTTTCTAGACCGCTTTTGCGCCTTTTTCTTGGATTTAACCCAGATTCGAAATTGTTGAACCAATGGCCACACAAAAGTCTTTAGCCGTCGAAACTTCAATTTTAATTTCTTTATCTGTTTGGCTTGAACCTCTGTAGTCTTTTTCAACTTGACCAACTCCCTTGTCAAAACATAATTATCTAATGTGATTTCATCAGAAGGTATGGTATGTGAATCCTCTCCTTGAATAGGTGGATGATCCTCTGGTTGAGAAACAGGAATAGACCCTTGTGGAGATGGAGAAGGTGAAACTGCAACATGTTCTTGAAATTCAAGTACTAGGAGAAGCGAGTACCTTGTAGAGATGCAGACCTTCTTTTGATGTAGCCTGTGGAGAAGCAAGACTGAAGATGCATACTGCAGATGCAAGACCTTCAGATACATACCTTCAAGATCATCAGCTTCAAGATCGCTCTAACACCTGAACAACATCCATCCTGGAAGTTGTTAAAGGAGTATCTGGACCCCTGAATAAAACACTTCTTTTTGCCATAAAAGTAAAAATCTTGGATTGTTGAACAATAACAGGCAATAAAGCTGTAGGTTTTGGCACATCAAAAAGTTGCTTGTTTAAGAAAACCTGTATAAACCTTGGGTACATTAGCCAAGTAGATCTATGTGAAATATGTGAGAGCATTCCATCCAGTATTAGCCTTGAGAAGTTAAAAACTCTATCTGTAGCTAACCCAACCATAGCAGATGCTATATTTGACCCAAACTGCTCCCAAGAGGTACTCTTAGCACTTATGCAATGGAGCAACACATGAACCAAAAACTTCCAATGCGGACAAAATAATTGTTTTCTAAACGTTTGTTCATTCAAAGATCCTTCATAGCCAATATGTCGAAAAGTATCCCATATCAACTGCTTATCAAACCTTAAAGCCCCATCTGCATCATTGAACAATAAATCTTCTCGGACGGAGTCTTCAGTAATCTTAATAGTTCTTCCAGCAACTATTGATCTAATATAATATTCGTCATTCTCCATGTTATCTCTAGCATTAGCCCAAAATTCTTGAATCCATGGCTCAATAATATCCGCCCCACTAAAGAGCATAACCGATAGGCGAACCAGTAAGATAATCAATTATATCATGAAAGAGTATATTCGCGTCAGTCTTATCCAAATTAGCGACCATATTATGCTTAGAAACAATAGGACGATTCGCCATTGTTGATTATGTAAGCACAAAAGAATTGGACTCGAAGAATATGAATATGATGAGAGAAAGATGGAAAAGATTCTAATGTATCAATATGAGAGGAAAATCGAAAGGAGGTATTTATAGGTAAGATTTGAAAAATCACAGCCTAAAATAACATTGTTACCGTTAGCATTAAATTACCCCTCAAGATAACCGTTGGAACAGTACTTTAATAAGACAAACAGTACTTCCACGTAAGCAGTACTTTCCCAAGCAGTACTTTCCAAGCAGTACTTTCCAAGCAGTACTTTCACGAAAAACAGTACTTGTCCAATTTCTTCAGTATCAATTAAGTATACATAACTATCCTCTCCTCAAGCAATACACAGGACTATACAAAGACTAAAAAGTCCTCCCCTTAAATTTAGCTTACTAACTAATATACTCCAAAACATCTGACAGAAACTCCTTTTCTCCTGTCATGCTAACAGAACAACCACCATCAACAATAATATGATCTTTAAGTTCCTCTGCCGGGTTGCCCTGTCTAATAAGATGAAAAAGTTAGTTGCTTTGAGGAACCCAAGCCATTACTGACTTGTGTTCCCCTTGTGGAGTGACATACTCACATTCTTTGAGTATATAATCTCCACTGTTTTCTAAAGCATGATCCAGTATTATCTTGTTATTCAAAACATGTGGATTTTCAACAGAGCGTTCTGGTTTTTCAACATAACTCTCTTTTACAAGTTCATTCTCTTTTTCTTGTATCACAAAAACATCTGATTCACTTTTTATTGAAAGTACTGTATGTCCCTCAGCAGTACTTTCCCTCTTAACCCATTCTGTTTTAACACTTGGTTCCTGTGATCTAAATCTCCTATGTGAATTGTAATACCTTCTAGGTTGATTGTGAGATCTCCTAGAATTTATATACCAAGTATTGTGATCAGTACCTTGTTTTGTCTGAGCAGTACTTTGAGAAAGTACTGGGCCAGAGTTAACAGTACTTTGGAAAGTACTTGTGAGATCAAGGTTTTGAAAAAGGTTTTCCCTGTTGTGGGTATCTATGATCCGGTGAGAAATTTCTGTGATTGACCCTATTTGAATTATTCTAAACTAGTTTGTGCTCTATAGATTTCTGGTTGGAAGTCCTGTTCTTTGGAAATTTTCTAAGGTATTCTGAATGATGTTCACAATCTTTAATTAGATGAGTAGGACTAAAACACACAAAACACGATTTCTGACCCATACTGTCAAAGTGACATCTTCTATGTCTATGCCCAAAATTATTGTGCCTTCTTGGTGAGTGATTAAACCTGTTTTGACCAAAATTATCCCAAAAAGGTTTAGCAATACTGTTTTGAAAAGGTTTTGAAGAAGGTACTGCTTGTGGAGCAGTACTTTGATTTAAAGGTACTGCTTGATTTTGAACATCGTTTTCAACAGGTTCTTTGGGTTTTTCAGACTTAGATTGAGCAACTAGCTTTTTCCTAAACTCTAGACTGTCTACTCCAAAACGAGAAACATCAGGCCTAAGGGGTTGATGAATGCCAGTGGGATGTAGAACAGCATGATAATCATTAGCTTTCTTATATTCAGGAGGTGAGTCACTTATTGAACCATCATTATTAGAGTATCTGCATAATAAGCAGATTTAGAGTTTATAATAAAAGGTTATTCTTCTTAGCTTTGTTAAGTAAATTCCGCGTACTTGATAAAGATTGCTCAGTACCACTTGTTCGATCGATATACTTTAATCAAACTATCTTAACTAGCTTGTTAAGGTTTAATAACCTCGGATAAATCCTAAGTTATTAACAAAGAAACACTGAGCAATCTTTATCAAGTACGCGAAATTTACTTAACAAAGCTAAGAAGAATAACCTTTTATTATAAACTCTAAATCTGCTTATTATGCAGATACTCTAATACAACTCTAAGATAATCAAACTTCTCTCTAAAACACTAATTAACTTGTGAATTCATAAACTCTAAAACTCATAGACTCGCACATCTAATGCCAATCTAGGAGTCCTTTTATAGGCTCAAGGATATCCTAGTCGGTTTACAATTGATAGCCTTGTACGACAAGTAATCTAAACATAGAATACAATACTTTCCATAAACGAATAACAGTTCTTTTGTTCTTGCAGTACTTTGACTTTTAGGTGCAGACTTTGTCTTTGTCTTTAGCAGTACTTTGACTCTTTGACTTTTCCCAGTACTTTGCAGCTTACAGTACTTTCATATCTTCAGTACTTTCATGTCTTCAGCACTTTCATATCCCAACATTTAGGTACAATGAGGTTCTTAGAGAAGCCCTTGAAGGAAAAATAACAGAAGAAGAGTATGACACCATGCCTATGGGACCTCTGTATGAGCTGGTTCTAAAAAAAACAGTAACTAAAAAACGAGACACCACAGGGAACTTCGTGATACCATGTAACATAGGTGACATTGATAATATAAATACCTTAGTTGATCAAGGGTCTGATGTAAACATAATGCCATTATCAATCTATAATAAGTTAACTAGGGAGAAGCCAGCTAAGACCGATCTTAGACTCTCCTTAGCAAATCACACCTATGTCTACCCCATAGGAATCGCAGTGGATGTTTTAATAGAGGTGGCTAATATCGTCTATCCAGTGGATTTCGTCATCATAGACATTGAGGAAGATAGAAACATGCCACTCATTCTTGGGACACCTTTTCTGGCCCCTGCCAAAGCAACCATCAAATGCGGGGAGGGCATCATGATACTTAAAAGCTGCAAGGGGTACGCTAGGATACCCATTGTTCCAATGTATCCTGTTAAGATCATGGAGAAGATTACGGATGAGAATACACAATTCCCTAACAATGTGGTTAAAAAGAAAATGAACGATTGGGAAAAAGGGCTTAGAGATTTCATGGTTCAAGGACTACATGCAACATTGTGGAAGCGCGATAAAAAGTTAGGAAATAATCCCACTTCAATACCACAAAAACAAAAGAACCCTAAGGAATTTTTAAAGGGAGAGAAAGTACTCTTATACAAATCACGAATAAGAGCATTATGAGGTAGAAACAAACCAAGATGGTTTGGGCCTTATACGGTGAAGGAAACCAATCTAAAGGATAAAACTGTTACCATAATAGACGACGTTGGCAGGGAATTCACGGTAAGCAAACAACATCTACGTCCTTTTGACGAAGGAAGAGCAAAAAAGGAAGGTGACGGTAATGAAGTCACGTAGGGGCACGACTTCGAGTCTAGCTACAAGACTCATAAATAAAGAAAAGCGCTTCGTGGGAGGCAACCCATGCTTAATTGTTTGCTTGTTTGTGTCGTATATCTTTTATTGATTGTTTATTCTCATGTTTAAATTTGTAAAAATGCTTTATTTTGTCTTTAACCTCGTCTTAATTACATATAAAGGTATTTTACATAAGGGATAAGTGTAGGGAGGATTACACACGTTTTCAAAAGAAACGTAAACATGAGAATTTCAATTACTTAAAAGATATACATGTGTGTTTGTTCGAGTCAAATGCTTGTATCGAGTCATAATGGATGTTTTGTAGGAAATTTTTCCAGATTCTAAAGATGTAAATTTTCCATAATTTTTTCCAGAAAATCGCAGACCAGTTTTTGTCAGGATCACAACCTGACGGCGTCAGGAAGGAGCAGAAACAACTGATTACTTTTTCTCGTTTTCTGAGCTACTTATAAATTTTGGAATTTTCCAAGTCTTAATTTTCCAGAAATTCTGTAAACATCCATTCCACAAGCATTATATCCTAGTTTAGTAGAGTCCTATATATATTATTACCGCCGATTTTACGCGAAGGTTTCGTTTGTTTTCTTTAAGTGTGCAGGTTTAATTTACCAAGAAGAAGATACATAAGATGAGAAGGAGCTTTTCACGCAAACGTTCTTCTTGAAGAAAGATGTAACCACCACTTTACACGGATCCTACCGAGCTAATCAAGGGAGTATTAGTTTCTTTCATCTTTTATTACCTTCCATTATCATAACTTTGATACTTTCGGGGAACATTGGGGACAATGTTCAATTTAAGTGTAGGGAGGGAAAATAAAACGGGAACTTTGAAACTATGCTTATCCTTGATTATTTGCTTTGTCCAATTGCATTTGTGTAATAAACCATGAGAAAATGTCGGTTAGGGTAATTTTGGCACCAAATTTAAAATTTTTCATAACATGTCGGAGTGGGCCATTAGTCTTAACAAAAGCGTCTCATGGATAGGAAGTTGCATGACTAGCTCAAAAACCCTTTACCACTTAAATTCTACCTAAAATGTGAGGATTGCCCTTAGATTAGTAGGAATTAAAGCATTCATATTTGATGCTTAGAGTGTGAACCGGTAGTATAATAGATTCTAGAACTTGTTTTGTCATGCATTCCGAGATCGCTAGTAAGACTACACTTGTGTAGTTAGGAATAACTAAATGATAAGAGGCATTAGGATAACCCTTGTTTGATACTCGTAATATAATTACTTCTTCCACATCGGTTGAGTAATTCCCCAACACCTTTGCGTTGTACTCATCTTTAGTACACGATACCCCTAGTTAACCCCTCAGAGCCTATCCTTGTATGCACTCACTTTTAGTGCATTATTGTTATCACACTTAACCTTTAGTTCAATTATGTTGTTGCTTGCATAAGTTGCTAAGTCGAGTCATATCCTTTGTACACAGTTTTGGGACGATTGGGACTCATGGGAAAAGTTAAATTTTATGAGATGACGGGAAGGGAACGTTAAATTCAAATTCCCTTTATTTGCATAATAATGTACTCCAAGTGTTTTGATCTTTTCAATTTGGGTAAAATTAGTGTTAGAGTAATAAAAACTCAAGTGTAGGGATGTGCCTATAAATCCCTATTATTTTGATGTTATCGTAGAGGATGGTAGAGTAAAAGTGTATGGAAAAAAAAAGAATAGGAAAAAAATAGAAAAAGAGAAAAAGAAAAAAAAAAGAAAAAAAAATAGAGTGTTGTAAAAGAGAAAAAGTCAAAAATCTTTATGTTATAAGCATGCTAAGAATGGCGTTGCTAAGCCAAGACTCGACACTCTAGACTCTAGATAACTGAAACAAACAAACATAAATTAAAGATAAATGTAGGATGGTAGCCCGTATATATATATATATATATATATATATATATATATATACGGGCTACCATCCTACATCTATCTTTAATTTATGTTTGTTTGTTTCAGTTATCTAGAGTCTAGAGTGTCGAGTCTTGGCTTAGCAACGCCATTATTCGCATGCTTGTAACATAAAGATTTTTGACTTGCCACCAATAAATAGCCTATCCCACCAAACCCTTTGTTTCCCTACCGTAAGCCTATCATTACAACCCTTTAAAAGACCTCTTGGATAGTCTTGCCTAGGTTCTGACGCCAAAGCGATGGAGGTTTGATCTAGTCTAAAGCCTATGGTAATCTATGTACTAGGACCGGTTAATGAGTGTTTATCTTCCATTTTCAACTTGTTATATTTCATATACACCCGAGAGATGTGAGTATCCAAACACCCCAT
This sequence comes from Chrysanthemum makinoi, assembly GCA_910596185.1. NCBI lineage: Eukaryota > Viridiplantae > Streptophyta > Magnoliopsida > Asterales > Asteraceae > Chrysanthemum > Chrysanthemum makinoi. Next base: position 108,463,357 of record OU343219.1, read on the forward strand.
GTGAGGTGCTAGTATGTAATTTCCGTGCTTGTTATGACTTTTGCGGGGCTTATATGTGTTATGAATCGTTTTAAACCAATGCTTCATGACCCCTAACTTATAAATTAATTGGCTAAAATCACATTTGCTTGAGGAAAAGCAAATACTAAGTGTAAGGATATTTGATAAGGTTTTAAAATGTACCTTTTTGAGGGGTCGTTTAAGCCCTTATTTGATCACTTTTGTATCCGTTATTACTTAATATCGTTCCTTTTCACTTTTTAGGTATCTTGAAGGCAAAATGCTGGAATGACACTTATTCGGACGAAAAGGCGCGAATATACGAAGAAAATGGCCAAAGTCAAGAATCGAGACACTCAGGCTGCTGGAACTGAAGGGGACGGCGTTAGGCACAACTAGCGACGCCGTCGGACAACTTTTGTGATGGCTCAGTATCCAAATTTCCCATTTACAAGTGACGGCTTCAGGTTTTAAAAGAGTAGGGCGTCGCAACTCAGACGGCCTAGATTCGATCCAGACGACGTCAGAGACTGAAGGGGACGGCGTCACAGGCATAAGGTGATGCCGTCGCAAGACTAACATGACCAAGACGAAACCCTAATAACGGCGACCCGACGGCGTCACAAATAAAAGGGTGACGCCGTAGCATGTGTAATCTTATATATAGAATCCGAATTTTTTAGTTTTGAGTGTGTAGTCTTTTGGAGTAAAAACCTAAACCGAACCAAGGCTATCTTGTACAGTATTTTAGGGTTCCATACCCTATCTTACATCAAGATAAGTGTTTTACTTCATTAATTCAAGTATGTCTTCAATTAATTGTGTGTATGCTTGCATGTTTCCCATGTCCGGCTAATTTACTTGTGTGTTTGCTTAGGGAATATGAAACTTAATTATTGAATATTGATTGGTTGTCTCTTATCTTAATTATTAATGATCTAGTATTGCGATAGGTCATCCGTTGTGTAGTTAATGCTTGATTAATCTTTGTGAACCTTAGCTTATAGTACCTAGAGTCATTGTAGGCTAAACCATCCGAAGAGTACCTTAGTGTTAAGTTTATAAATCCTAGAGATTTTGTAGGCAATAACCTTTGGTAGTTTCAAAGAGTTAGGGATAAACGCATACCCTACGACCTTAGACACACAACGTGATTAAGAATAAGGACGTGACAATTCAACCATCAATAGGAGATAATTAAGGAGTAATAAAACCTAAGTAAACACATCTTTAAATCATCATACGAGCGCACAAGAATTAGAAATAGACTACCCATTAGATTAGATAATTAGATAAGTAGAGTAATCGGTAGAAATACCAACCCCCCAAATCCAAACCCCAAGATTCGTACCTTTCCATTTCCTAAAAAACATAAAAAGATAAAAAATAATCTTCCTCAACCCCAACCTTAGCGTAGTAACTTCTCACTAGCATTCCTATTCCCCTAGAGAACGATATCAATTCCCGTGGCTTACCCTAATGCTACACTACAACGATTAGGTTCACTACCTAGGGTGTTGAAAAACTTGCTCGACGAAAAGGAAGTTCCTTTGACCCCGAACGACGCGTGTAGCGTTATCACTCTTCGAGATTGACCAGTTATCTATTCAGGGGAACAATACATCATTATCTTCATTTTTACCAAGTGCATTCCAGATATCTTACATATAATCAATCAGCCCATAATGTACACATATACCCAACAAGAGTAGAAACAACGAGATCACAGTAACTGGTTGAATAACTGATCTTCTCTATGGATGTCTACTCCAGAATAACTGATTAAGCTCGATCATGTGAACATGTTGTGCGATCCTGATGTACAAATATTTCTCCCCTGATAGTTGCGATCTCATCGGAATCATCATTGCATTGTGTACATGAAGTACTGGTATGTGCTAAAACACATACCATTTCTTTATCAAAATAGACCCAAAATAACCAAGAAAGAGCAGTTTATGTCTAATATTTGTTGGTTTCTTGAGTTTATGCATGTGCAGGTACGGATATAACAAACCAGACAAAAGAAAGCTAAAACCGAAGAAAACCGAGCACGAGAGAGAGAAGAAAGCAAAAGCCGATGCTGGGATGATATTTCAGGGATTTTGATGCTCAAAAGGTCAATTTACGAAGTTCTGATCATGTTCGAGGAGTTTTTACATCATTACCTTCTCTTTCCCAAATTTTCACATTTTACCCTTAATTTACCAAAATTACACTTTTCACTCGTCATTACACCAATATACCAATTTCACCCTTTACCTTTTCACAACTTTACACCATTGGTCCCTATACTTTTAATTCTAAACATGTACAAATAAAACCATTTAAATAAACAAAAACCAAAAAAATACCAAAACACTTACCCATCACACCTTTGGACCAAGCCCATTCCTAAATAAAACAATACCCGTCCACCACTTAACCCACGGTCAACACCCAATTATTCCACCCAGTCAACTCCTTTACCCTACAAGTCAAACAAATACATAAAAAAACCCAGATAAAATCCACAAGCGCCGAAAAACAGGACTTACTGTTACCTTCCCAAATCCTTTTTACCCTTCTCCCACTCAATTCACCCCACTTAAGTGAGCTTCTAGAAAGGTCTGACAACGTGTCAGAGTGTGACATCATGTGGATCGCCAGGGTGGACAAACGAAGTGCTCTAATTGGTGGAAACACCTCATGGTTATGATCAAACGGTTGATAATGATTGGAATGACACAAGGAATGATCAATGGCTCAAGATTGAGGATCCAGAAGCATCCCAAGCTTCCTCTCCAGCTATAAAAGCCCATTCAGTGACAAGAAGCAATTGGTCCAGTTTTCATGTTTTTAGAATTCTGTTACCATTTTACTTTACTGTCTTGTCAATTACTTTTCAAATTAGATGTAATTTTACTTTTTGTATTCTCAATGATTTAATGAATGTTCAGTTTTTATTCTTCAAATCCTTGTTTTACACCATTTCCTTTTAACATCAACAAAGTGCTTATAAATGTTTGTTTCAACTCTCATAAGCTTTACAAAGCTTATGTGAGCTAGTTTGTTGAATTGCATTTCATAATTCAAGTTTTTGTTAAAAAGTCAATAAAAGTCAAAGTTAGTCAAAGTTTAAAGGTCAAAACTATTTCAGTGAATTTCTAGTGTTAGTTTGTTAAAATGGTTAGTATGATGTTAATTTGAGTGTTTCAAATTAGTATAAGTTAGAATTAATCCATCCTTAGGAGTTAATTTGGATTTAGCTTCAATAAAGGAGTGTTTGGAATTGCTTTAATCTTTAGTTTTAAATGATTTTTGTTAATTGAATCTTAGTGTATTGAGTTTAGTTAATGTTTTTAACAGTTTTGTAATTCAAGTTCAAGTTATTAAAGTCAAATCTGTGTTTTAAGCAATCTATCTTCAAATCTGTCTAACAGTCCATTTAGTGTTCTCAGTTTTTACAAGCAGCTTCAGTTAATTTTCAGTTGTCAAAACAATTTGTAAAAATCAAAAATAGAATTTTCATCGGTTGGTTTTATTCTCCTCAAAAGAAAAAAAATTAGAAAAATCTTTTGAGTATGTTGCCCTTGCCGTGAAGTTGGTGGTTTGGTCATTTCTTTGCCCTACACCAGTAAGTACCATTCCATATCAGCATGTTCTAGGCTTAGATTCTGGTTATTCACTTGATCTCATTGTTTTTACTTTGGTATCTTAAGTAGCTTGTAGTGGTAGTTTGATATTTCTAAGTTTAGATCTCACATAAAAGCTCTTTTACTAGCTTATTTTTAGCTTAGTATCTGTTGCTGCACTGCTTTGTATAAGCTGATTTTCAGCTTATTGTGTAGGTTTGTTTGCTAGCTTATTGATTCCCTAGGTAGCTAGTGGTATAGGTTCTGTATGAATTTCCTTTAGAAGCCCATTTAGCTTATCTAGGTTCTGTATGAATTTCCTTTACTGTTCTGCATCAGTCCACTATTGTCCCAATCCCCTTTTGTTTTTGATTTTTAATTGTTTCATATTAAGTCAATTTGTGCTGAAAATTTGGATTTCTATACTTTGGTTGGTTGTCTTTAACAGTATAATTTTAGTTTAATTTTAGGATTTTTCTAAACCAGTTAAATTTGAGCTTAAAGTAGGACTTTGAGGACTGTTTGGCATTTGTATTTTTAAAATCTAGTTGTGAGTTTATAAGCTTTAGCCTGTGCTTACTAGGTTATAATCAGTTGCATTAGATCACTTTAGTCTATTTTTAGCTTAATTTCCCTTAGAATAACTGTTGGTAGCTTTTTAGTACTCTTTAGCTTATTTTCCAAGTGCTTTTCAATACAGTTAGTAGCCCATTTGCTTATTCTACTTTCATTAGTTGTATTTGATATTTTTCATGGCATCTCAGTAGTATTTAAGGTTTTCCTGTAATTTTGCATAATTTTATGTAGCCTTTAACTATTTTTCTGTATTTAAATTCAGTTTCTAGCCTTTTTAATTAGCTTTTAATTCAAATAAATCATAAAATGTTCAGAAAAAAACAAAAATAATTTTATTAGGTTTAGAATATTCAAAAAGTCAAAAAAAGTATTTTTCTAGATTTTTCTTAGGTTAAATAGTATTTTCTAGGAATTTAATTAGATTTAAATAGTTTTAATTCATAGAAAATAGAGAAAAAGTCAAAAAAATGTAATTCCATTTCTGAAAATTCTTTTTTGTTAAATTAGATTTTTGAAAAATAGTTTTGTAATTTTCTTGAAAGTTTTCATAATTTTTAGCATTTTAAATCCATTTTAAAAGTTCAAAATTAGTTTTTAATTCAAATAAAATAAAGAAAAATCAAAAAATTTAGTTTTTAATTTTAGTTAACTTTTAAATCACTTTATTAGCTGTAGAAAATATTAGATTACTTTTAGAGGTTAAATTAGATTAGTTTGCATTTTAATTCACGTTTTAATAATATCGTTATTTACGTTTTTAGTTTTAATTTGCGTACTTAGTTTTAATTTCTTGTTTTCATCATAGATTCAGTAGTTTTAATTGTCTTTTATTATTATTGTTTTCCTCGTAGTTTAGAAATCACTCAAAATCCTTTTTACCCATTCGAATCCCGAATCACGCGACGTGGGTTGTTTACTCCATTCATCCCTTGTTGGGAAAACGACCCGGGAAATACACACCTTTGTATTTCTTCGGAAAATATCTATTTACTAAAAATGAAAAATCAAGCACTAACCGGAAGCACTTTATCATAAATCATATAGAAGATATCAATAAGCAATATCATCTCACGTTCCAAATATTCTTCTCAAATTCCTTCCTACTGAAGGCTGAGTTAACACATATATCAAAAGTATCCAGAGACCACTTCCTCCCAAATGGTTAGAATAATACATACTTCCCCCAAATAGTTGGAATAATATATCCTTCCCCCAAATAGTTGAAATAATACATCCTTCCCCCAAATAGTTGGAATAACACACCAAAGGCTACGAGTTAAACACCGAGTTTCTCTACGGTTATGACATTTTGTTAGGATTTAGAAAATCCAGTTGTTATAGTGTCGGTCACCTCAAGTATATGTAATCGTTAGAAAGCTCGTAGTCGTAGTTATTTAATGTTAGTTAGTATTTAGTTAAGTAACACCGTGGAGGACGGACGGGTCTTTACCCACTGTATGTCTGATCCACAGCCCGTAGGAGGCGTTTTGTGTAAGTTACTATACATACCCTCTACCTCCCAAGGTAGAGGGTTGGAGCTCATAATAAGATTTCTCTTTCTCTCTCTAAGTTCCCTAAACCTCTAAACTTTCTCTCTCTAAAACCTTAAGGTATACGCCCCATAGAATTATGATATGATGTGTTTGTGAAATCCAATATGCTACAAATGGTATCAAGAGCCATGGCTTGATCATCTTTCTTACATGTTCTTGGATTTCTAGTGGTTTTATATGGTTTTTGGGTTTGAAAAAGTTTAGTGGTATTTGCATCGTTTGGACCATTTCTAGTGTTAAAGTTTGGATTTTGATTGTACTTTTGTGTTTAGAATCATCATAAGTGTTTTGGTTGTGATTTAGAAGGCTCGAATCACTGTGGTTGGATAGGTTTTAGATTAAAAAGTGGAGTTTTGTTTGTGTTTAAGGTAGCGACTTATGCCTCGGATACTATTTCTGACGAGCGATTTGTCCATTGTTGGATGCGATTTGTGTCTGCTAAGAATCACTTATTTAAGCGATTTGTCCGGTTAGTGGTTGTACTTGTGCGATTTGTGCGGTGAAGTGATTTGTCATTTTCAGCGACTTGCTTATTTAAGCGAGTTGTAAGTTTAAGCGACTCTAACTTATTTATGCGATTTTTCCATTTAGCGACTTACTGGGTTAAGCGACTTGTATGGCTAAGCGACTTGCTTATTGAAGCGAGTTGATTGTTTAAGCGATTTGTCTTATCAAGCTACTTGTCAGTATAAGCGATTTGTTAATCGTAGCGACTTGTCTGTTTTGAGCGATTTGTTGGCTGAAGTGACTTGTCACTTTGAGCGATTTGTTTCTTGAGATTTAGTGTTTTCTTCGTGATTACATTTTACGGTTTTCTCTTGATTTAGTAAAATCCCGTGAAAGAATCTATTTCCCGGTTTAATCCAAGAGTTTTAAAATCCTGTAGAATCAGTAATTATGTCTACCAACGTACCTACTATCATTTCTTCTGTTGCTGAAGACGTTCAAGCTGCTAGATCCGATACTCGTCCACCTATGCTAGACATAACCAATTATGACTCATGGGCTCAACGAATTAGGTTGTACTGCTTGGGTAAAGAAAATGGGGTCAACATTCTCAAATCAATTGATGAAGGACCGTACCATGTTGAGACTACCAGAGACATACTCGAAACTGCTGCTGATGGCTCAGTGACACTAGGATTGGACAGACCAAAAATATATGATGAACTTACTGACAAGGAGAAAAAGAGATATGATGCTGACATCAGGGCTTCAAACATTATACTTCAGGGTCTACCAAAAGACATCTACAATTTAATCAATCACAACACTGAAGCCAAGGCAGTTTGGGACAATGTTAAGATGCTTCTCTCTGGTTCTGAATTGACCAAAGAAGACAGGGAATCTCAATTTTATGATGATTTTGAGAACTTTAAGATGAACCCTGAAGAAAGTGTCACTGAATACTATGTGAGGTTCCACAAACTTGTGAATGATATGAGGAATATCAAAATGACCATGCCAAATACTCAACTCAATTTAAAGTTTGTGAACAACATGAATCCCGAATGGCACAAATTTGTCACCTCAGTCAAGCTAACCAAAGGATTAAGGCACACCAACTATGAGCAATTGTATGCCTTCCTACTTCAGAATGAGAAGCATGCTATGTTTGATTGAATGATTCTTGAAAAGTTCAAATCTAATCATGGAGAGGCAAGCTCATCAAATGACTCAACAGCATTCTACACAAATGTAGGAATTACCACCAAAGCTTCTCAAGTCATACCAACGGGTAACGGTAACCACAAGCTCATTCCAGATCCATCATATAAGCCTCCATACCCAAACACAATCATGGAACATTTCATCAATCAACTGGATCTTATGGTTAAGCAAAATCTGAACCTCACTCCACACACTAAAAATGATATCAGAACTGCATCCAATCTACACAATCATGCTATTGTCAGAGATGGTAAGATCATGGTGCAACCAGTGCAAGGAAGAAAGTATGAACAAGGAAAGGGTAGAGTAGGTGGAGGGTATGTGGCTAATCAGAATCGTGGAAGGAATGCAAATCAAGGACAAGGAAATCCAATCAAGTGCTACAACTGTGGTGGTGAAGGACATATTGCAAGGAACTGCACATCTCCAAAACGCCCTCAAAATGCAGAGTATTTCAGGGACAAGATGCTGCTGGTGCAAGCTCAGGACAATGGAGCAGTTTTGAATGAAGAAGAGTTGCTGTTTCTAGCTGAGGGAAATGCCAAAATATATGATGCTGATGTAGATGAGCAGCTAATTCAGGAAATAGGTCACAATCATCAAAATGTCTTTCAAGTTGCTGACTGTGATGCATTTGAATCTGATTTCGATGATGAACCCTACGCCTGCCCACAATCTTCATGGCTAGCATTTCTCCAATGGTCTCTCCAAAGGTCTCATCACCACAACAGTCTGGTCCATCCAAAGATTCAATCATTTCAGAGGTATTAAAACTATACGATGAAGTTGATGAGCAAAAGATACATAACGAAGTACAATCACATGAAACTAATGAATCAGATATAGATAATGTGAGTAATAGTAATATTCTCCCATATGATCAATATGTGATACAAAGTGAAAGTGAGATCGTACCAAGTGATGCATCTTCTGCAGTCAATGATGACTATGTTTTTGATGAATACACTGCATGTGCCCCTGATGATTCTGTTATCTCTTAACTGAATGCCTATAAAGAACAAGTTGCCATTTATGAACAACGTGCTAAGTTTGAGTTAACTACCTGTGAGCAGGAAATGGATGACCAAATGCGTACAATTATTAGAAAAAGTATGTTTAGGGAAGCAATATTAAAACAAGAACTAGATTCCTTAAAAGACAAACTAAACAAAACTGTTAAGCAAAAGCAAGAACTTCAATAAAATGTTAAAGTGCTTAAACAGGAATTTAATGCTAAGGAATCAAAAATTTTAACTGATTTTTCCAACCTAAAAACTTTGAAAAACAAGTTTGAAAATAAGTTGTACTTACAAGGGAATACCATTCAGACTGCTCACATGATCACTAAGCACAGAGTCTTAAGCGATAAGCATAGTATTCCCCTAGTAGAGGAGCCAAATCCAGAGTACTGTAAAAAGGCTAAAACTTTCCATATGATTGTATATGATGGTAATGAGATCCTCAAGCCTAGGCAAACACCATCATGTATTGGAAACACGGAAGAGGATAGAAAATTAGAAGATGCCTCTAGGGAGAAAATGGATAAGAAGCTAAAAGATCCTTAGTGTAAAAAGCAAAACATAACGGTCAAACCCCATTATTACACTAAAGAAAATTGGTTTTCCCTGAACATGTTTAAGCCTCAAACTCAATTAACCCCAGAACACGTTTTTTGGAAAAAAGACATGGATAAGCAAAAAGCAAATGTACTTGTTGAAACAAACACTCCCCTCAGGAAAATGCCTCCAACTACTGTGTATCCTCCGAATACACCAATGCATTTAGTTCCTAGAACTATTCCCACTAAGAGCAAGACCTTAATCAGCCTGTATGTTGTTTATCAACTATTCGTTGATTTTGAGAAGACATGTAAGAAAAAATCACACCTACAGGGATAACTGAAGGGGAGAGGGGTTTTTAGCAAACTAAAGAATGCTATTTAACTGAAGTCATGCCTTTCTTTAAACAATTAAAAAATCAATTTGAGAGTCTTCAAAAGGGGATAGACTCAGAGATTAAAGAAACGGAAAAAGAATTTGATGCAATGATAGTAGAGGTCAATAATTATGAACGGGAACTCAAATATAATGAAATTGAAAGAAAGAATCTGCATATCTTAAATGAGAACTTGATTTCGAGTTGTTTGGCTTAAGATGTGTTTTATACTGTTACTAAGTATTCTATTACTGCTTCTCAATTTCATGAATTATCTGTTGCTTTGAAAGTTTCCCATGATCGTGTCATTGAGCTTGAAAACAAAAACTCAAAACTAAATGAGAAAATTGACCAGGATGATCACGATAATTTGGTAAAACACTTTTCTAAGTTGGAAGTTGAACATTTTGATTTGCAACTAAAATATCAACATCTCAAAGAAAATGTTAAAACCTCAAACATCAAGATATCCTCGGATGTTCCAGAGTGTGATGCAGTTTTTGAAATAAAAAAACGTGACGAACAGATTCGAGCTCACTGTAACACGATCAGAAAGTTAAAAACCCAAATTTCACAATTAAAGGGTGAAAAGAACAATGTGACTGGCTCCCAAATGCCTCCTCCTTTAGATTCTCAATTTTCTCAAAACTTTCATCTTCAAAACATCATTAACGTATTACAACAAGAAAATGAGAGTTTTCCAGAAGAAAATGAAAAGGTCAAACGACACTTCAAAGAGTTATACGATTCAATGAAAGTCACTCGTGACAAAAACAATGAAAAATAACTTCGTTACAAAAGGAGATTGAGAATCTGAAAAGTCAGGTAAAAGAGAAAATGCCACTTGTCTTTCATGAAAATGTTGCATCAAACGTATATGCAGATTCTAAATATACTGTGACTGTTAAATACATTCCTCCTCATCTTAGAAATAACGAACTTGTGTTTCATAACTATTTCTGTCACCTTAAGGATAGTCTAGAATGTCTCCGTGAGATTGTAGAAGAGGATCGCATAAATAAGCCACTTGATAGTGAAATTAGGTATGCGTGCTTATATGCCAAACAATCTTAGGAGCTGTTTGAATGTTTAAGAGCAACATGCCCTAAATCGTTATGTGAGAAAGATAAAGCTGTGATGCCTTGTTCTATGCCTAGTGCTAAGCATGCAACCCATTCTATGCCTTATTATATGCCAAAAGTCAAGCATGTGAGCTTTGATGTGCCTATAAGTACTTTAGATCCCAACACTTCTAGATCAGGAATGCAAAAAGTAGCAAAACCAACTAATGTTCCCATAATTCCCTCTACAGGAGTAATCAGTGGTACAAAAGCAAGCTGGTCAAAGCCTCCAGGCAACACAAAGCAAGATAGGACCTCGCAAGCTAAGAGTAATCAATGGAAGAGAGTAGAAGACCACCTTAGGAACATTAACTTTGATTTTAATAAAACGAATCATGTTGATTCTAGTATTAGCTATAAGCGTACTGTAATTAATTCGAATTCTGCTATTATTTGCAAAACATGTAATGAATGCTTGATGTCTGGTATTAATCATGAATGTGTTGTGAATGAGATGAGTAATACTGCAAAATTTCCTGCTAAAATGGTTAACTCTAGTCAACAGGATAAAATGGTCAGAAGACCAAGGAGGAAGAGGGCTAGAAAACATTGGAAACCAACAGGAAGAAAATTTAGTAATGTAGGTTATCATTGGATACCTACTGGCCGTAAATTCAATCTTAATGAGTTGTGCCCTAAATTATCTAGATCAATGCCCATTAGGAAATGGTTGCCCACTGGTAGAACTATACCTTTAAGGAGTGAACATACTTTGAATAGATCTACTGTGTCTACTAGCCCGGCACCTACCTCTAATGATTCTATTGATTCTGTTTCTGATGCGGATGTTCCAGTCTCGTTTTCTAACCAAGTGGAACCCATTCTTGCATGGGGATCCCAATTATCCAGTTATCCATTCTTGTCTGTGTTCAACTGCAGGTCGTTCAAATCGTTCTGTGGTACTTGGACTCAGGTCGTTCTAAGCATATGATCAAGACCGCCATGCTCATGAACTTCGTGATTAAATTTATTGGGACTGTTAGATTCGGGAACGACCATTTTGGTGCAATTATGGGTTATGAAGATTATGTTGTTGGTGATAGTATAATCTCCAGGGTATATTATGTTGAAGGTCTGGGTCATAACCTGTTTTCTGTTGGTCAATTCTGTGATTCCGATTTAGAGGTGGCTTTTAGAAAACATACTTGTTTTGTTAGAGAACTTGATGGTGTGGAACTGTTAAGAGGAACACGTGGTTCAAACCTATACACCATCTCTATCGAAGACATGATGAAGTCTTCTCCAATCTGCTTGTTGTCAAAGGCTTCGAAAACAAAGTCATGGTTATGGCATCGTCGTCTCAATCACTTGAACTTCGGCACCATTAATGATCTTTCCAGAAAGGACCTTGTAAGAGGCTTACCCATATTAAAATATGAAAAAGATCATCTTTGTTCAGCATGCTAATTGGGAAAAAGCAGGAAATATGCCCACAAACCCAAACCCGCAAACTCAGTTATGGAAGTTATTCATACTCTTCATATGGATTTGTGCGGACCTATGAGAGTGCAAACGATAAATAGGAAGAAATATGTATTAGTCGTTGTTGATGACTACTCTCTATTTACTTGGGTTAAGTTTTTAAGGACAAAGGATGAAATTCCAGATGTCATCATCAAACTTATCAAACAGCTGTAGGTTCGACTTAACAAGACTATTAGAATTATTCGAACAGACAATGGCATTGAGTTTGTTAACAAAGAATTAAGTCAATTCTATGAAAGCATTGGAATCAGTCATCAAAGAAGTATTCCACGCACACCTCAACAGAACGGTGTAGTCGAAAGACGAAATCGGACCCTTGTTGAAGCTGCAAGAACAATGCTAATTTACTCAAAGGTTCCAATGTTTCTTTGGGCTGAAGCCATTGCCACTGCTTGTTACACCCAAAATTGTTCCCTCATACACACCTCACATGGAAAAACTTCATACGAACTTGTCCATAAACGAAAACCTGATCTCTCCTACCTTCGTGTATTTGGTGCTTTGTGCTATCCAACTAATGACGGTCAAGATTTAGGTAAATTAAGAGCTAAGGCGGACATTGGAGTTTTTGTGGGTTATCCACCAAACAAGAAGGGTTACCGAATCTACAACAAAAGAACTCGAGATATCATGGAAACTATTCACGTCACGTTCGATGAGCTGTCTGGGCAAATGGCTCCAGGACAATCAAGTTCTGGACCCGCATCACAAACTTCATTAAGTAGTCCCATTAGTTCTTCTCTTGTACAAAATCCCTCACCAGCAATTCCATATGTACCTCCTTCGGAAGATGATTTGAAGAAATTGTTTGATCCAATGTTTGATGAACATTATGAGCCTATTGCTAATGATCAGACAAATCCATCAACAGAGGCTGCCCCTAACCCAGTCAACGTAGATAACCCTTCAGTTTCTATGTCATTGAGTCAAGAAGCGCCTACTGCAGATCACGCATCCTCATCATGAAATCCTCAATCATCTAGTGTACATCATGGAAATGTTTCTGGCACCTTTGATGGAGATAACCCCTTTGCTACTCCCGAAGAAGCTCCATTTGAGAACATATTTGCTCCTGAACCAACTTCAGAACCATCTTCATCAGGAGATCCAAACTCTGCTACTTCAGTTCCTCAACAACAACCACGCGAACACCTTAGAAAATGGACACATGACCATCCATTGGACAACATCATTGGAAACCCTTCTCGTCCAGTATCCACTCGTAAACAACTTGCAACTGATGCCTTATGGTGCTTCTTCAACTCCGTACTATCTAAGGTCGAACCAAAAGACGTTAAAACTGCCATGAATGAAGACAGCTGGTTCAATGCCATGCAAGAAGAAATTCATGAGCTCGATCGACTAGATGTATGGGAATTAGTACCAAGCTCCTGACTGTGCTATGATCATTGCTCTAAAGTGGATCTTCAAAGTAAAACTTGATGAGCATGGTGATGTGTTAAAGAACAAGGCTCGATTGGTTACAAAAGGATACCGTCAAGAGGAGGGTATTGACTTTGAAGAATCATTTGCTCTAGTTGCACGTATCGAGGCAATCAAAATCTTCTTGGCTAACGCTACAAGTAAGAACATGGTAGTCTATCAGATGGATGTAAAGACAACTTTTCTTAACGGAGATCTTATAGAAGTCGTATACGTCAGCCAACCTGAAGGTTTTGCGAATCCAGAGCATCCTACTCATGTCTATCGCTTGAAGAAGTCCCTTTACGGTTTGAAGCAAGCTCCAAGGGCATGGTACGATAGGCTATCAAGGTTTCTTGTATCTAATGGATTCAGCAAATGAGCAGTTGATCCGACATTGTTCACCAAAAAGTTAGGCAAACACTTAATTTACGTTCAAATCTATGTTGATGATATTATTTTTGCCTCGACTGACCCCAATGAATGTGACCGTTTTTCTAAGGAGATGGGCTCCAAATTTCAAATGTCAATGATGGGACAAATGTCATTTTTCTTGGGATTACAAATTTCACAGTCCCGGAGGCATTTTTATCAATCAATCTAAATATGCTAATGAAATCTTAAAGAAATTTGGATTTGATTCTTGTGACCCTGTTGACACTCCCATGGTGGAGCGTACTAACTGGATGAGGACCACTCAGGGATCATGGTTGACCAAACTAAATATCGTAGTATGAATGGGTCCTTGATGTACCTTACTGCCAGTAGACCATACATTCTGTTCGATGTATGCATGTGTGGTAGATACCAGGCTAAGCCTACCAAAAAGCACCTTGAAGCGGTTAAACGGGTCTTTCGGTATCTCCAAGGAACCATTAACATGGGACTTTGGTACCCGAAGGACACCGGCATGTCACTAACAGCCTATGCAGATGCTGACCATGCAGGATGTCAAGATACACGTCGAAGCACGTCAGGAGGTGCTCAGTTTTTGGGTGATAAGCTTGTGAGCTGGTCTTCAAAGAAACAAATGAGTACCTCTATATCCTCTACAGAGGCAGAATACATAGCCATGTCATCTTGTTGTGCTCAAATCCTATGGATGAGATCCCAATTATCTGACTATGGCTTTGAATTCAACAAAATCCCTCTGTACCGTGATAACAAGAGTGCCATTGCTCTCTCATGTAATAACGTTCAACATTCAAGAGCAAAGCACATCGACATTCGGCATCACTTCATCAGGGAGCAAGTGGATAATGGTGTGGTGGAACTGTATTTTGTGAAGTCTGAATACCAGCTAGCAGACATCTTCACCAAAGCTCTTCCTAGAGAACGTTTTGAGTTTATCCTTCCATGACTTGGTCTAAAGAGTCTACAACCGGAAACACTCAAACGTCTTCAAGAGGAAGACGAGGAATAAAAGATTTTCTTCATCCATCCCTTGTAAATATTTATTCAAAAAAGCAAAATACAAAATTAAAAAACCCACAAAAAGAAAATAGAAAAATATAAAATTTCAAAAAAAAAAAAAAAAAAAAATAAAAAAAAAAATTCTAATCTTCGATAACATCTACTGTCTTCGATTTGCCACTCTAAGAATGACACGAGTCTTTAGATGAAGTTCGAATGTTTATAAGCCAATATATATATATATATATATATATATATATACTAGACGAGTACCCGTGCCTAGCGGCATCGGTTTTTAGCGGCAGACAATTAATGATATGCGATATTGTGGTAAGTGTTTCATATAACATTCAAAATAGAACGTGAAAAGATCTCATGTTTATTAAAATAAAGTGCAATTATTAATGAGAAGTGTTGTATGCTAGAAAAAAAATGTTGCATGTTAATAAAGAATGAGCAACAACATGCTTAGCATTAAAATTAGGAAGAAAAAAAAAAACACTTGTTATTGGGCTTTTGTTCAAAAATTAAAAATTCATTAAAATGTTATCTTAGCGGGTTTATTGGGTTAACCAGATAATCCGATAAAACCTTAAATAGACCCTATTAGGCTATGAGGTATATCGGGTTGACCCGATAAGCTAAGTTGAACTCGAGTTAACGCAACCTTATACGGCCTTTTCAAGTTTGAGACGGGTCAAGTCAACCCATTTTACGCCCCTAATCATGTCTACAAAGCTCCATAGTTATACCAAAAGATAGAGATTGTTAATAACTTTTGTTTTAGTGTAAACTATTTTTAAATGTTACTCCAAAAAGTGCTAGGGAAAACTTTTCAAGTCCATCGATCTTTCTGGATTGTTTAAATTCTAGTTTAGATTCAATATAGTACAAAATAATTTTTTTTTAAAGATTCCATAACATGTGCCAATTGCCTTTTTTTTCTTAGACGTTTTTTTCTTTTGTCTTTATTACGTCAATAAAACTTTCATTTTTTGTTTCAAAAATTGCTTTTGTACTTTTGTCTTGATAAAATTGCTTTTGTACTTTTGTCTCAATAACCATGGATTTTAGGAGCGTCCCATCACATCTATTTTTGTTTTCAAAATTCAAATTGGCGCCCAAACAATGTCCCATCTCTTGTACTTGTTTTGGAGCTCGAGGTAGAAAATCAGTCCCAGTATAACACAATGTCCCATCTCTTCTAACACAATGCTAAAAAAGTACCAAAACCTTCTTGAATAATGGTTCACGAGCTACTTATTCCGGCACACTCCGGCACACATTTAGGCGTCATTGGCCTCAATTTCAAATCTAAAAAATCACTTATACATATCAATAACATATCATAGAGTCTACTAACACAACTATAATTATATTGAAGGCATAAGTAAAATAATAACACAAGCACGAAAATAAATGATGTGTATACTTTGGAGTTGAACTTTTTCTCACAACTGGTTCATGACTGGTGTTCTCAAAAACCCTACAAAAAATAGCATCAAAGTTTATTAGAGCTCGTATTCAAACTCATGAATCTTGAGACTGAAAAAAAGGCTGATATAAAACAAACAAAACAACCAAGTGCATTATTCGAGTACAAGATATAACAAGAAAAGAAAAAAACACTCGATCAAGAACACATAGATCCCGAGTTATCCTACCATTGATAATTCACTTGAAGCATCTACACTAAATAACCATGAACTCATAGATCCCGAAATATCTCGTTCCAACTGATAACTCAAAAGATCTAATAGAAAAAAAATACAAAAACAAAAACAAAAAAAAACAAAAAAAAAACAAAAGAAAAAAGAAAAAAATAATAAAAAAATATCAAAACAATCTCTATGTATCATTCGTTTTTTTTTCTTTAAACATAACTAAAGAGATTGATAATGAAATAATCTAGATCAAACCTTGTATAATCCGAAATAAATCATGTGCATAATGACGCATGCACAAAACCTACAAAAAAATAAGCCACTTAACATACAGATTTAGATCTTAGAATCAGTAGTATAATAACAAGCATATTTATATAAATGTCAAGAAATTAATTTTTATTGCAAAAGCTTAGAAACAATAAAACATAAATTTACCAACAAACTCTAAAAAGAAACCATGCCAGTGGACTCCAATCGCGGTAGCAACACCAAAACTAAAAAAAATAAAAAAAAAATGTTACAAAAACTCAAACAGTTAAAAACAATATATAGATCTATAAAAAGAAACCTTCAAAACCTGAAAATTGACCGATGGTTTCGGCTCCGCTCGTGGTGGGTTGGTGGTGTTCGGCTCGTGTATAGATCTGGTGGCGGTGGGCTGAATCGTGTGTGGTGATGGAAGCAAGTACTTTTTTATGTTGTGAGTGATTAATTTTTGTGTTGTGTGCGTTTTTTTTATGGAGAGAGAGACACAAAGAGAGAAGATAGATGACTGGTGTGTGTGTGTGTATGGGTGGGTTTTAAAGTGCTTTTTGGTTTGTAGATGTTTTTGGTGTGTGTGTATGAGTGGGTTTAAATTTTTTTTTGGTTGGGAGATGTTTTGGTTTGGATATTGGTTCGGTGTGTGTAAATTTAAGCTCGGGTTTCGGATTGGGTGGCTGAATCTTAAAAAGAGAGGTTTGGATTTTGGTTGGGGATATTGGTGTATTTTAAGGGAGTATATATATATATAGAGTAGGGATCCAGTAAGAAGTAAATTAAAATAAGAAGTGGTGAGAAGTGACCAAAACCACGCATTTGAGATGCACCGACTTGCATTGGATGCATTTGTATTCATATAGATGCAACATCTTGAGTTTCGAAAGTTAATTTGATGTATAGATGGTGCAAATTGATTTTTATGATTTTGGCACGTCAGAGAAACAAAAACAAGAGAAATCATGAAATGCATCTAATATACGATATGCATCTAATAAAAAGCTAGAAAACACATTATTGTGCGTTATAATGCATCTAAGATTATAGGGATGCATCTAATTTAGGTCGATGCATCTCGGATTTGAGGTTATAGTTCTTCTTATTACTTCTTATTTTAAGTAATCTTCTTATTTGATCCTAACTCTATATATATATATATATATATATATATATGTATATATATATATATATATGTATATATATATAGGGAAGGGATCGGGTGCGGATTGGGATTTAAGTAGGGATAGTGCGGATAATATCACAGTAGCTTTTTTTTAAAAAAAATTCAAGAAAATCTGAAAAAATTAAAAAAAATAAAGAGGATGATAAATTATTAAGAATCGCTGAAAAAATTTGCATAATAAAAAATCGTTTTCATGATTAAAGTTATTGTGATATTAAGGTCGATTTTGACTTTTTATTAAAAGTCAAGATCTGATCTTGACAAAGTCAAGATCTGATCTTAATATCACATTCACCTTTTTTTTAATACAAATTGTCAATATCACACTAACTTTTTTTTGATATCACACTACTTTTTTGTTTTTTTACTAATATTATTAATATCACCGTTTCTTTTTGAATAAAAAAATGTTAATATCACGGTTGTTTTTTACTATCACAGGAACTTTTTTTCTTAAAATTGTTAATATCATAGTAACTATCATATGCTTTTTTAATAAAATTGTTAATATCATAGTAACTATCATATGTTTCTTAATATCAAGGTTCATTTTTACATGTAAAAACTTAAATATCACAGTTGGTTTTATAATATCATCATTTTATAATATCACAGTTTCATAATATCACACTAATACTCATAATATCGTTAATATCACGGTAGAACTCATAATCAAGAAAACAAAAAGTGCTCGAAAAATCAAAAAAAAAAAATGAAAGAAGATAACAATAGTAAGGTTCGCCAAAAGGAAAAAATAAAAAAAATCGTTTACATGGTCAATTGCTACCGTGAAGTTAGCGCAGATCTTGACTTTTTTACAAAAGTCAAGATCAGATCTGAAATGGGTGGTCTAGATCTATCCGTACGTCCGCACTAAAATTAAAAATCCGCACATGATCCTCACTCTATATATATATATATATATATATATATTTTGAGAGAAAGAAAAACAAAGGTTTATAGTCATTTTAGACTGTACCCCGTTTTAAAAGAAAGAACAGAGCCATGCTTTATCTTACTTTTCAAATCTCATGCTCTGATTCTAAAAACAAATGTTTGTCACCAAAAAGACAAATGTTTCCCTCACAAATATTTTTCCTTCTATAAATTCTTCTGAAAAATATTTGTTATCTAATGAAAACTAAATAGCTTTGAAAAATAACTCGGACTCAATTTTTGATAATCATCTGGACTTGTCATTTGTCAAAATCTGTATCTCTCAATCAACAACTTATGTCATTGATTGAGGGGGAGAATGATTTCAATTAAATCAAAAAGGTTATTTGTCAAACAATTGCAATATCTTATACAATTGGTTCAGACCTTGGCTAATTTTATGTTTTCATAAGATACTTACGCATGCTTAAACATTGGAGTCTAAAGTTTCAAAATCTGATCCTTATCAGTTAAAATATTTTTCAAAAGCAAGTCACAATTCTCCTACAAAGTTTTCAAAATTAATTTAAATCAACAGAGATCACAAATCTCAATGGATTTGAAAATTGTGATCGGGGGAGAATATTGTGATTTAAATTGGATTTAATCTGATAATTCGATAAATAGTTTTGTAAGTGATTAGCAAGCTCTCCTCCATACATGTGCCAAACGATTTCTAATTTTCCATGCACATGTTAAGGGGGAGCATCTATATCAAACCATAAAGGATTGAAACGTGATTGAATTGTCTCTAAGTGCAGGTTTTCCCTAATATGTGCAAAACACTTTCAAATATCGATGCACATATTGAGGGGGAGCAACTTTTTGAAAACCACATACTTTCCCAAAAATATCTTTAACAAAATATTTGAAACACTAATTTTGATCGGGAAGGTGATGTAGACATTTTAGAAAATGTTAATCAAAGAAGTGAATTCTTCCTCTTGCCTCCATGTGCCAAAACGATTTCAAATATACGATGCACATGTTGAGGGGGAGCTTTTTCTGAAATGTCAAAAACAATTCAGGTACCTGGATTGATTTTCATATGGTTTTCAATTTGTTCCAATGGCAGAAGAACAATACCAAAAAGACCGACCAAACTTACTTTATGTATGGAGATAGAAGGATGGTTAGGTTAGGTATTCGTTCCCACGATCCCGCCAGAGCCGGAGGGATCTACCCAGGGACAATCCACTAGATAGTGTAGAAGTCCTTAGGTATGATGAAAAAAGGAGAAAAGTGAGAAATGGGAAGAGTGCGGACAGAGACAGAGCTAGAACTGGAATAAACCCAACAAGGTTCTAGTTATGAAGTCTCGGTAAGCACTTAAGGGGTTGAAGAATGAAAAAGAAATGAATGTGAAAAGGGTGAAAAGAAATAGCTCTCTATTAATTCAACCATAGGGCAGAAACCGGGTTCAATACATATGCTACTGGTGGTTACTAAGGTAACACCGGTATTGAAGACAAGACGTCATGGACCCAGTGACGCTCTGCACTACAACTTCCCAAGCTACTCAAGTTCCTCTTAAAAGGACTTGTTTCATTCTCACGGGGAACCTATATTATCTATCGACTTTCTCTTAGAGATTGTTGATATTGAAGAAGGAGACCCTCTCCCTAGTCTCCGACATAAGAACCAAATGTGCACCATTGAGTCTAGAGCCACGAGATCATCATCCACAATATCTCATTAGGACACAAAATTAATGAAGACTTGCTGTTTCACACAATGTGGAAAGTAAAAATATATTAAGAGTCCTACGCATTATCCTTGTGGTATTGCCAGAATATCTGAGTGATATGTAAAAATATTCACGATGAAGATGGAAATCCTTTTAGAGCCAACATCAAACAAGATCTTGGTAGGTAACATGTGAGATCTATCCAATAGATCAAACTTGTGACAACTGGATTGAAACAATGTGGCGATTCATTATTGAATCAACCTTGGTTCAGGAAATGTATTGACGGATACCTTTGAAAAACCGGTCTTTGTGCTTAAAACTCCATTCTCTAGCACATCGACTGTATATTAATTTTTCAAAATAAAAGGTTTTTATGATTGATAATTGATTTTCTTTAAAAAGCTTCGTTGTATTGCAAAACAATTTATATTAAGCAGTACATGATTGTTTTTTCAAATCATTTTTCATCAATCAGTGAATCTCAATTCGCTGGTTCACTCACTCTGTGTTGCCTTCTTTGAGACATTCCGGTTTGATAACAACTAGAACAGCTGCGAAACCCATCAAGGAGATTCTTGAATTATACCGATCACGCAGTGCAGTACTTGTACTGATCAACGGGGAACCATGGGTCGTGTACCTCAATTCAATGAAAGTGATCAAAGACACTTTTCGTGTGCTTTATTGCTAACTGTTGTATGCAGGTACACCCAACATTTGCAGCTGATCAGAATTGAGAGGTCAATCCATAGCCGCATGCTCACACAACACATTCATCTCTAAAGAAATCATGATAAATGCATCAACGACTCTGATATTCTCACTCCATGCTTCTCGCACGCTGCAAATATCATGAATTAACTAAAGCTTCCGCTACTCTGATGAGAAGAAATCATGATCCAGAATGTGAGCATGTCGGTCCAATGTCACAACATCACATAATGTCAACACTACAAAGGAAGAGTCAGAGATTTATATCTCAAAGCTGGCTCAAAACTCATCATCATGTGGATCAGTTAAAGACCTCCACTTGGATTAATCAAACACGCAAAACATGAAGAATCAAAGACTATGGGCTACAGAGCAATGAACTTAAACAAGAATCCAAGAACAATCTTAATGTAATATCTGTTTGTATTCAATGTAATTTGAGGTGACCTCCCTTAGGGGGAGATTGTTAGGATTTAGAAAATCCAGTTGTTGAAGTGTCGGTCACCTCAAGTATATGTAATCGTTAGAAAGCTCGTAGTCGTAGTTATTTAATGTTAGTTAGTATTTAGTTAAGTAACACCGTGGAGGACGGACGGGTCTTTACCCACTGTATGCCTGATCCACAGCCCGTAGGAGGCGTTTTGTGTAAGTTACTATAAATACCCTCTACCTCCCAAGGTAGAGGGTTGGAGCTCATAATAAGATTTCTCTTTCTCTCTAAGTTCCCTAAAGCTCTAAACTTTCTCTCTCTAAAACCTTAAGGTATACGCCCCATAGAATTATGATATGATGTGTTTGTGAAATCCAATATGCTACACATTTGTCTTTCTCGGGATTACTTCAATGGAAGAAGAATTATTAAGTTCATCACATGTACTCATTGCGTCTTTAGATGTATGTCTCCTTCCCCCTTGCTGGTTTTGATACCTCAGAATCAACAACACATTATATATACCAAATATTCTTGAAATAGTGAAGAACAACAAATTAGCTCTAATGAATCCTGTGAGAATCAACTGCTACAGAAAATCTCTCTGACTATCTTTATCAACCCATATGTAGAAAATTTGAAGTAACCACTAAAGAAGAAAACCCGATATACCAAACTTGAAACTGAAGTTGAATTCTCCACATTTGCATGTTAATCTTGCACTTAATGATGGAAGAACGGTGTCGAGAATCTATGCATCAAGCAAATCTCTAAGTACTCACTACTCAAACAAAGTATGAGACATTAACACCTCTTGGGATTATCCACACCGTCATCTACGTGTGACACTGAGTAAAACAGCGTAACTCCTTATAGTGATAGTTAACCAGGTCTTCAACCATCTACCCTGATAGCTGGTAACTAGATAAACCATGTCTTCAACTCAACTTCTTAAGCCCGAGCAAGTTATCAAATAAGAACACACCTTTGTGAAAGTCAACTTCAATCTCAAATAGGTGATAAATGATTAACTCCGAAGTAATCAACTTGTGTCAAATGCCCAACACGTGAATAAACATAAAATCGGATGTATATTGACTCACTGAATGAACCAGAACAAATGATTCCTCAATCATCAATGCCTTCTTCCTAAAGGTATCCTCATGTAGAGACTGATCTGGAAGATTCAAAAATGTCTTCAAGAGGATGAGGTTGTCATTTTTGTCAATGTTCATTTGATTGATTTAAAGAGTGCACATTGGGAGGAACAATAATCCGTGAAGATTTGGCAAAGGAATACCAAAGAGCGGATCATTATTCATGAACAATAATCCGTGAAGATTTGGCAAAGGAATACCAAAGAGCGGATTCATTATTCATACGCGCAACTGCAATATTATGATAATCAATGTTAACTCCTTAAGGAAAAACTGGAGATTGAGCTTCTTGAGTAGTTTGAGTTGTACTTCATTGATGTTTGAACCACTTGAGTCAGCAGGAACTGGAGCAGAAGCTTCAGGAACTAGATGATCAACATCCATTGGAGATTGGAAGTATTCATTAAACATATGTTGAAACACTAAATCCCAAACAATAACTCCCAGTTATCCTTCGTAGGTGGAACATTAGGCGTATGACCATTATACAATCATCCATCAACATGTGGATCCTTTTCTCCCCCTCAAAAACTGCGTACGATGTTGCCAATGCCATTTTGATTTGAGCAAGTAGATCCCTTGAAGACAGTTACTAAATTATCTTCACACTTCTCCCCCTCAAAAATTGCTTCCGATGTTGCCATTTTGATTTAAGCAAGTGAATAAGAATATACTTCGTTGAACGTAGATCCACTTGATGACTGAATGAGCATGGGAAAAGCATGAAGCTCGTTGATGGAGAATGTAGATGAGAATGGTCATTTTTGAGAGAATTTCTCTTAAGCTAAAGATAAAACACACTAAATTGTACGCCTTTATTTTCTTTGAGGAACGGGGCCTGAAGTGTTTTTTGCAGATGCCATAATGATGAAGTACGAGGCCTGAACTGATGTGAATAGACATCATAGTCATTTCCCCTCATCTGTTTAGAGCAGCCTTAATCCAAGTACCAACGGATGATTTGTACGACCGCATTGGAACACGCACAAAGGTGGAAATTTGAAAACATTGGATCCCCATGTGAAAATGGGTTACTTTTGGTTAGCACCAACAATTTTTGAATCAGCAGAAACCCTAGTTGCTATGGCATTATCATTAGGAGCTAAACTAGTAGAATCATCAGACTTAGTTAAATGGCATTGTGTGCCTAATGGGATTATTCTACCAGTTGGCTTCCAAACCTTAACAGGCATAACTCTAGGCATAGTGGATCTAGTTAAGGAGCAAGGTTTGCCATGCGTGAATATTCGACCTGTGGGCTTCCATTGAAATCCTATATTGGTAAAACCTTCCTGTAGGTTTCGGGATTGCTTAATCTATTTCGCTTCCAAACTTTCTTAATGGGTTATGATTCTTAAACCTCGAAATAACACACCACATTTATCATGATTACCGAGAAAATAGACATTCTTTACATGTTTTGCGACATCATAAGACTTGAATTAATTTCGTAAGCTTAGAGCTAATACTAGAACCAATACGATTCTTTTTGTTCAAGTTAAACTTATTGTTCCTATGGTGTTCTTTCACTTCCTTTTCATGAACACTTTTAGTTTGCGTAATCCTATCCTTCTTTGCATTGCTTCTAGGTTTTGACCCGCTAACTTTAGTGTCAATCTTAACATCTATAGAAGTGATGACGGGAGCCTTAGTTTGTTTTTCGCCATTTGATTTTCCGGTATAGAAGTCTGGGTTCTGAGGCTTTAAGAGGCACATCAAAGGTCACATGCTTGACTTTAGGCATAGAACAAGGCATAACTTCTCTATCTTTTCTAGTACCAGATTTAGGACATGTTGCAATCACACATTCTAAGATTTCCTGAGATCGTTTGGCATATAAGAATGCATGCCCAACATCATTATCAAGTGGTTTCTCTATCTTATCATCTTCAACAATCTCACGGAGGCACTCTAGACTATCCTTGAGGTACGAAATATATGTTTGATATGCAAATTCATTGTTTTGAAGATGAGGGGGGATATATTTCACGCTTCTGACATATTTAGAACAAGCAGGCACCTTTGGTGTAACATTTTCACCACTAGTGATTGGCATTTTCCCTTTTATCACACGTTTCAGATTCTCAATTTCGTTAAGCAAAGAAGTTACCTTTTCACTATTATTATGATTTACCTTGAGTGAATCACATAACTCTTTGTTCTGAGCATTAAATTTTGAAATTTCAGCTTGAAAATATTCATTTTCATTTTGAAGTTGGAAATTCTGAGAATCTAAAGGCGGAGGCATACGGGAGCCAGTCACTTCATTCTTTTCACCCTTCAATTGGGAAATTTGGGCTTTCAAATTTTTGATCGTGTTACAATGAGCTCGGATGTGTTCATCACGTTTGTTGATTTCAAAAACTGCATCAAACTCAGAAGCATCCGAAGATATCTTGGCATTTGAGGTTTTAACATTTTCTTTCACATGTTGATATTTTAATTGTAAACCAAGATATTCAACTTCCAATTTAGAAAAATTCTTGACCATGTTATCATGATCGCCTTTTTCGATTTTATCATGCAATTTTGAATTTTTGGTCTCAAGCTCAATGACACGATCCTGGGAGACTTTCAATGCAATTGATAATTCATGAAATTTAGAAGCAGTAATGGAATAATTCGTAACAGTATAGAACACATCTTGAGCAATACATCTAGAAATCAAATTATCGTTAAACATGTGAAGGTTCTTCCTCTCAATCTCATTGCTCTTAAGCTCACATGCATTTATTCTTGCCTCGTTTTCTCTTCATTAAACACCTTTTTCATTTCTTTAATCTTTGTATCTATGCCATTTTGAAGACTCTCAAATTGTTCTTTTAGTTGTTTAAAGAAAGGCATGACCTCAGTTAAATAACATTCTTTAGTTTGCTCAAAGCCCCTTTCCCCTTCAGTTATCCCCGTAGGTGTGATTCTCTTCTTACACGTTTTCTCAAAATCAACGAATAGTTTGTAAACTACATATAGGCTGATTAAGGTCTTGCTTTGAGTGGGAAGAGTTCTAGGCACTAAATGCATTGGTGTTTTGGGTGGATACACAGTAGCTGGAGGCAATTTCTTAAGGGGAGGATTCTTTTCAACAAGCTCATCAGATTTTTTCTTTTCCATATCTAACTTCCAAAACACTTTTTTAGGGGTTAATTGAGTTTGAGGTTTAAACTTGTTTAAGGAAATCGAATTATCCTTAGTGTAATTGGGAGTTTTGAACGTTATATTATGATCTATACACCAAGGATATTTTAGTTTCTTTTCCATTTTCTCTCTAGAGGCATCTTCTAACTCTCTATCTTCTTCGATGCACTCTAAACAAGTAGGCTTTTGTCTAGGCTTAATGATTTCATTACCATCATAGATCACTTTTGAGAGCTTTTGCTTTCTTACCATACTCGAGATTGGGTTCTTCTACAAGGCCATTACTATGCTTATCGCTTAATACTCTATGCTTAGTGATCATGTGAGCAGTCAGAATAGTGTTGCCTTGTACATACAACTTCTTTTCAAGTTTGTTCTTCAAAGTTTTAAGGTTGGAAAAATCATTTAAAAGTTTTGATTCCTTTTGTTTGAACTCCTGCTTAAGCACTTTTACATTTTCTTGAAGTTCATGCTTTTGCTTAACAGTTTTATTAAGTTTCTCTTGTAAGGAATTTAACTCTTGTTTTAATGTTTCTTCCTTTAAGTTACTTTTTCTGATTAATGTATGCATTTGGCAATCCATTTCCACCGCTCACGTGTTGTTAGCTCAAATTTAGCACTTATTTGTAGATGGCAACTTGATCCTTATATATGTTAAGCTTAGTGGTAAGGGAGTCATCGGGGATAAATGCAGAGTACTCATGCAACTCATAATCATCATTTTGAGAAGAAGATGCACAGCTAGGTATAACGAAACTTCCGTGAAGCTTTCCTCTGCATTAGACGTGCCGCGAGGTTGTGGTGGTGCATCTCTCGGTACATCTCCGAAGCTTCCATGGAGTGTTTCTTTGCATTAACTTGCACAGGTTATGGCTGGTGCACCTCTCTCTAATCTGAATTTGAGCACCAAGAATCCATTTTAGCATTATATGACTTAAACACGATACTTTGTACATTGTTGGGTATCTTCTGTTCATTGATCACGTCCTATAAACTGAGTATCTTAGATACAATCAATCAAATCATTATGCATGATGTTGACGTGCACGGTATTTTACAAATCTATGATTTAAACCGAGAAATAGAATCTTTCGCAGGATTTTACAAAATCAAGAAGAAACCGTTTAGCAATGACCAATAGAACGTGTTAAGATGACTGATGGATCGACACAATGATAGACAATTGTGTTAGGACTTATGATTGGTTGTAGGATTAGCTGAGATGTTGTTTGGTTGAGATTTGGATTGGTTGATGCATGATTTTACGGAGAAATTTAGGTCTAAAAACTTAAAAACTTCAACAACTTCTGTTTGTAGCGTATTTAGGCCTCGAAGGTTGTTCTCCTCGTTCTCACAGTCGTTTTGATGGGTAGAACGCTGAAAACGGAGTTACGGTTCAAAAGTTATGGCCGTTTGATGTTTTGTCGGGAAAAGACAACAAACCGCACTTATAAAATGGTCAAACCGCACTTTTGTCAAACCGCTTCAGTCAAATCGCATCCTAGACAAATCGAACCCTAGACAAATCACACCCAAGACAAATCGCATAAGTGTCAAAACGCTTAGCAGACAAATCGCATAACACTCAAATCGCATAAACTAACAAATCGCATAGTACACAATTACACCCACTACTTCCACTACTTTGTCCTTTCTTGTCTTTTTGTCTCAATAGACAAACCGCATACTAGACAAATCGCTACACAAAAAGTGACAAATCACATCCAAAGTATGACAAATCGCTTCAAAAAGCATTCGTAAAAGGGACAAATCGCATAGGATTTAGGACAAATCTCATAGAAGAAAGTTAATCTGAGACACAAATCGCATGCTAGAAAACTTTCAAAAACATTACTTTTTGTTGAACACAAACAGCCCTTGACAGATCTTGAGCACTCGTGGATCGTTAGTGTTGCCTATGTAATCATAAGCAAACTAATAGAAAATCTCTACAACTCGTATTCTATAGCGGAAAGTAAATACAAGCTATTATAACTAAGAACACTTAGATCCTCTATGGATCTTTTATTAACTGAAACTCTATGTTTCTAATTCATTTTCTATTACAAACTATTAAGTTCCTTTTATAGACAAGGAACCCTAAACTATTACTACTCAATCGACTAAACATTCAATAATACATTTAATGACTAATACACTAAACAATATTGAGCAGTACAAAAATACCCATGCTAACCTCGAGCAGTTCAAGAATAATGATGGGTTAGCATTTAACTAATAAAGCATGTCGATCCTAGTCGACTTCCACCCTTCAACAAGAATAACATGACAACGCTTTTAATCTTCGAGAATCTCTTCTTGTGGTTCACTTCTACTTCGCCAGAATCCTTGGCAGTATTGACGAAATCCTACTTCGCATAATTCCCAACAATCCTCCCTAAACCGGAATTTGACTTGGTTAAGTTCCGTTCCTAACCTTTGAAAGATCTTAGAGACTGCGCAGTACTAGAGGATTGTTCTCAAACATCGAGTAAAAGAACCAAGAATAATCTCATCTCTATGATGACCAAACATTGAAACGCCGATCTTTGCGGCAACAAAAGACATAATGTACATCAAAACTCATTGGCTGCATACTATTCTCATCACATCCAGGTGTGTTAACTCTGTGAGAGGTGAATCATTGAAAATAATGGATTTGATGTCTCTTTACCAATAGCCATCACTCCTGGAGTAGCCAAATGTTTAAGTTCGAAAACTATGGTACACGATAACCATCGATTTATTGGCAAACCGAAACCATATAAACGGATTTGATGTGTCTTTACAGTAGTTTTGCGGAGACTAGTCAATTCTTAGAATTGGTGAATTGATAACCAAATATGGATTCAGGTTGCCTTAACCACAAGCCATATACTTGTGGGCTAGCCAATTCTTGGATTCCAAAAGGAATATACCATGGTGAATTGATGACCATACAACACTCAGCAATAAAGCATGGGTGGTTCCGGACCCTATGATTTTGAGCAAATCATTACGGTATCAAGTTGATTTGATGTGTCTTTACCAAAGTACCTTTGGACTAGCCAACTCTTCGATACACAAGGTATATCCGGTGAGTTAAAACCATCAACAATGAACAACAAACCTGCAAAAGAAAGTTTTTTTTTTTTTTTTTTTTAGAACAATATCAAGCAAAACAAAACAAAATCTCCTCCGGCATATGCCTCCCC
This sequence comes from Chrysanthemum makinoi, assembly GCA_910596185.1. NCBI lineage: Eukaryota > Viridiplantae > Streptophyta > Magnoliopsida > Asterales > Asteraceae > Chrysanthemum > Chrysanthemum makinoi. Next base: position 108,492,508 of record OU343219.1, read on the forward strand.
GAGGCCTATGCCTCCCCTTAATGAGTTAAGGGTTAAGCATTTCAATAGGTCTAGCAGATGAGAAAGATCCACCATTGTTCTTGGGTTTCCATTGAAATTTGGGTCCCTTATTATTCCAAGAACAACCTCTTTGAGGACTTGTGGTACCCCAACATCCTTTCCATTATTCCTAGAGTCAACATATGTGGCCAATAACCATCTTTAAAGTATGGGCTAGTAGGTGGCACATAAGGTCTATTAGTGATCTCCAAGGAGAGTCGATAGCTTGTGGGACATAAGGTGGAATATTGTTAACATTGGTCCACTGGTCTTGGTTTCGTTGATTAGCACAAACACCCAATATTTGCTCATAAAGATCACAATCCTTAATAAGATGAAATTTACTTCCACACACAAAACATGTCTTCCTTTTGGAAGATTTATTCAACAAAGCAGACGTTCTATTACATGTAGAAGTACTTAAACCGTAAACATTGAAGGAATTGTTTTAATGCATACATATTATGCAAATTTAAAGGACAAGTCTTCAGGGGAAATAGACTTGGAAGTAGATTCCTCAGCAGCTACCCTAGAAGGTTTGTAGATAGACTTGGGTGCAGGCTTAGGTGTAGGCTCAAGTGAGGGCTTGGGAAGGTCTGACTTATCACTTGAATCACAGCTAGAAGTAGACCCTTGATCCGATGAATTGTCACTGTCAGAGAAAGAGACAAAGTCATAAGATGACGATCGGTTATGCAGCAAGTCTTTGACTTTTGCCATACAAATGGTGTGATCCATCAAAGTCAACATTAATAGGCAGTCGAGTGGGCATTCACCTCTAATAGGTCAGTGCAACATGTAAATCACCTTCCTTTTTAAATGTTCTAAGCTGCGGTGTAGATTTACGCCAATCATTCCTAGCTTCCAATCCTACATACTTTTGAAAACCTAAACCTATTCCGAGTTCATTGACCGACTACTATAGAGTTATTTAGCTAGATTGTCACCTGATATCAACCATTGTTTATGTCTAGCTATTTCCTCAACAAGTTTCTCTTTAAGCTCTATATTCTCGTAATAGCATCGACTTTTTCCTTTTCGAGTTCATTTAAAGTTAATGTTTGCAATATCTAGATCAAATTGAAGCACCTTAATCTTTTCTTCATAAGCTATCTGATTCTTTTGAAACCATACCTTTTGTCTTTCTAATGTTTTTAACGAAAGTTTATAAGCTTCATTATCAACATAGCATTCATTGTATTTAGGTTTCATAGTATCATAAGCTTCTTTGAGTTCATTGTATCTTTCACTACAACCAAATATACAGGTTGTGTACAGAGAGTCCCATCAAGGCAAACGATCATGCCTATCTTCCGGCGCACTGGCCAAGAATCCAAGCTTCGTATTAGCAGCTTCCTCATTCACAAGTTCAATGACCCGGAGTTGACTGCTCATCCATGGTGACAAGAGGCTGAAGTTCTAGCTTCCTTCCGATTCTGTGATAGGAGTTGTAGTTAGCTCCTCTCCACTCTTCCTATCTTTGCATTCCGAGAAATGACCCATCGGTGACAAGAGAAACACTTGACCTTGCTCTCCACAAACGAAGCCGGATCCTTTCCCTTAAAGCCAAACTTTCTTCTGACTTCTCTCCGAGCATCTTGACCATCTCGGCCATTGACTTCATCTCCTCCATCTCAAGTGGGTCCACCGATCAAAGTCTTCATAAACAAGATGCTCTGAGTATCATAATCGGCAACAAATGAATGAAGCACATCCTCCAATACACTACCGGTTTAGCTGTGGGAAGGAGTGGGGCGATTGTAAGATGATGGTAAGTAAGATGGACTTGGAGCATGCATCATCATATTGGAGTGAGATGTCCCAACAAAGACCGTATGACCGTAAGAGGATACAGTAGGAGATCTAACATCGAGTTCAAGAGATTTGAGCTTGTTGTATAGCTTATCAAAAGTGAGCATGTCCAACCCACCTTTAGCCTTAAGAGCTATATTGACATGTAACCATGATGGAGGCAAAGATCGAAGGAACTTTGAGTTGCAATCATCATTGTCGGTTTTGCATTCAATGGTTTAGTCGACTCAAAATCTTGTGAAACACTGCCGTATCCTTGTGGATACCTTCTTTTTCAGAGATATTGAACTCTTGGAAGTGTTGTCTCAGCATTGCCACCGAACCTTGTGGATACCTTCTTTTTCAGAGATATTGACTTCCTCATTCTTCTGGACTCTTCATTGCCACCAAACCTTGCTTTAAGAGCCATCCATATGTCCTTTGCATCATCCATGTGGTGAAAATCACCCAAGTGATCTTCATGAATAGCTTGAAGAAGGATGGTTCTCACTTTGTGCTCTCTTTGTACGCCTAGAATTTCTTCATAGCTTTTGGAGGAGCAATGGTAAACTTACCATCAAGATCTGGGATAGTCTTCTTCAGACTATTTCCTTTCTTTACAATTTCCCAAAGATTCCAATCAATATTGGAGATCCATTCACGCATTTTCATTGTCCACAGATCATACTCTTCCTTTTCGGATAAGGAAATTTACCATTACCGTTGGAAAGACTAAGTTGCTGCATAGAGGTGGTGTTTTGATGTTGTTGTTGGTGACTTGATTCATCATCGTTCGCATGGTGAATATGTTTTGGTTGTATGGGGTGAGGTAAAATATGGTTCTCAATCATAGAGACTTTCCGAGTCTCGATACCACTTGTTGAACACACACAGACCTTGACAGATCTTGAGCACTCGTGGATCGTTAGTGTTGCCTATGTAATCATAAGCAAACTAATAGAAAATCTCTACAACTCGTATTCTATAGCGGAAAGTAAATACAAGTATTTATAACTAAGAACACTTAGATCCTCTATGGATCTTTTACTTGAAACTCTATGTTTCTAATTCATTTTCTATTACAAACTATTAAGTTCCTTTTATAGACAAGGAACCCTAAACTATTACTACTCAATCGACTAAACATTCAATAATACATTTAATGACTAATACACTAAACAATATTGAGCAAGATACAAAATACCCATACTAACCTCGGCAGCTTCAGAATAATGATGGGTTAGCATTTAACTAATAAATCGTGATGCGATCCTAGTCGCCTTCCACCCTTCAAAGATAACGACAACGCTTTTAATCTTCGATCTCTTCAACCCGATTACGCTTAACTTCTCGGCCAGAATCCTTCGGAAATATTGACAACATAAATCCTACTTCGCATAATTCCCAACACTTTTCAATCCAAAAACAACCCAACAGAGATGATTCAAGCCTTCCAAACCAAAACCTAAACACTCATAATGAATCAAAACATAAAAGTACTATCAAAATTCAAACTTTAACACAAGAATTGATCCAAATGATGCAAACAACTCTAAACTCATTCAAACCCAAAAACCTTATGAAAACCACTAGAAATCCAAGAACATGAAAGATGTGTGATCAAACCATGGCTCTTGATACCAATTGTTAGATATTGGTTTTCATAAACACATAAACACACAATAATATGAGGCGTATAGAATGAGTTCTAGAGAGAGAAAGTGGAAGAGTGTTGGGAACTTTAGTGAGACAAAGAAAAATAATATTGAAAGCTCCAACCCTTTGCCTTGCTAGGAAAAGGGTATTTATAGTTACAAGCAGCCCTCCTTGGTGTGGATCGAGGCATACAAGTGGGTAAAGACCCGTCCGTCCTCCACGGTGTTACTTAACAAACTACTTACTAACCCTAAATGACTACGACTACGAGCTTTCTAAGGATTACATATATTTGAGGTGACCGACTCTTTAACTACTGGATTTTCTAAATCCTAACAATCTCCCCCTAAGGGAGGTCACCTCAATTTGCATTGAATACAAACAGATATTACATTTTGATTGTTCTTGGATTCCTGATTAAGTTCTTTGCTCTGTAGCCCATAGTCTTTGATTCTTCATGTTCTGCATGTTTTGTTAATTTAATTGGAGGTCTTTAACTGATCCACGTATTGGTGAGTTTTGAGCCAGTTTTGAGATCATCAGCTACAGCAAATCTTTGACTCATCCTTTTGTTGTATCGCCATAATGTGAAGTTGTGACTTTCGGACCGACATGCTCACATTTTGGATCATGATATCTTCTCATCAGAGTAGTAGAAGCTTTTGTTGATTCATAATATTTCCAACAGCGTAGCAGAAACATGTATTGAAAATATATGAGCCAGTTGATGAAGATATGCACATATCATGATTTCTTTGAGATGAATGTGATGTATGAGCATGCGGTTATGGATTGACGCCTCAATTTTGTAATGGATGTCATATTCACTGAGTTGACTTTTCATCCACAGCACATTGGCACTGACATCAGAAATTTGCCGCTACATTAAACCGGTGAAGAAGATATAGCCATCGAATGTTTGCTTCTTACTCCAACAAACCGTTTCCTCCAAGAAATTGATAGGACCCTGAAGTACTTTTTCTGTCCATGTTACAACGAGCATAATCAGAGTCAGAATAACCTTTGAGGTCAAACCTTGAACATTTAGGATAGTAAAGTCCAAGGCTTGGAGTTCCCTTCAGGTATCTGATAATTCTTTTGGCCAGCGGTGAGATGGGATTCCTTAGGATTAGACTGATATCTTGCAATCAGACATACTGAGAATTGTATGTATGGTGGGAAGTTAGATACATCAGTGAGCCTACAATCCCTCTTAAATGAGTTTGATTGATTGATTTCCTTGTGAGATCAGGTCCAAGGTTATTTGGAGGAACCATTGGAGTCTTTAATGAGGCATAACTAGAGATCTCATATTTCTTCAATAGATTTCTGGTGTATTTCTCTTGGCTGATGGTGATTCCTTTATCAGTTTGCCTGATTTGTAGTCCAAGAAAGTATGTTAGTTCCCCCATCATGCTAATTTCAAATTTTTTCATCAGCTTTTCAAACTGTTTGCAAATAGTATAATTTGTTGAGCCAAAGATGATGTCATCAACATACACTTGGACTAGTATCACATCTTGTTTTGTCCTATAGATAAACAGGGTGTTGTCTATCTTTCCTCTAACAAACTTGTTTTGGATCAGGAAGGCTGAGAGAGTTTCATACCATGCTCTGGGTGCCTGTTTTAGTCCATATAGGGCTTTTTCAAGCTTTCAGACATAGTCAGGATATTCAATACTCTCAAATCCTAGGGGTTGCTAAACATAAACATCCTCTTTGAGTTCACCATTCAGGAAGGCACTTTTCACATCCATTTGGTAAACTTTGAAGTTCATGTATGTTGCATATGCAAGAAAGATCCTGATGGCTTCCAATCTTGCAACAGGGGCAAATGTCTCATCATAGTCTATGCCTTCTTGTTGACTGCAACCTTTGGCTACAAGTTTGGCTTTGTTTTTAATGATAGTGCCGTTTTCGTCAGTCTTGTTTCTAAAAACCCACTTCATTCCTATGACAATGACATCCTGAGGACATTTGACCAAGGTCATGACCTTGTTTCTATCAAACTATTGAAGTTCTTCTTGCATAGCCTGAAGCCAGCTAGGATGTTTCAAAGCTTCAGTGACACTTTTGGGTTCTATATCTGAGAGAAAATCATCATATAGACATTCATTGGTAGAAGCTGTTGATATCTTAGCAGCCATGCTTCTTTTGAGCATGCATTTAGTGGGTTCACCAATGATGTTTGTAAGCTCAATGTCTTGAGATATAGTCCACTTACTTTGTGGTCTAGGATCCGAGCTTGATAAGGTCACTAGAAACTCAGGAATGGGTTCAGGGGCAGGTGCAACAGATATATGATCATTTGATGAGGTGGTTGGTTGTTCAGGTTGGGGATTCATTAATTACAGGTTCCTGAACATTTGGTTCAGTATTACCTATCCTAGTAGGGACTGATTGATTATCAATGAATTCATTGATTATTGGTTGAGGAAGGTTTTGAGGCAAGACATAGTATGAGAAATCATCATTTGCTTGATATGAGGAATTGATTTCAGTGTTGAACTCATCATGAGGGTATCTTGATGAGCTATCAATTCCTATTTACTCTACTAAGGCATTGGTAAACCTGATGCTTTCAGAACTTTCATCAAAGGTGACATGAAAGGTTTCCTTAACTTGTTATCTTCTAGTGTTAAACACCCTGAAGGCTTTAGAAATCAGTGAGTAACCTATATCCATCATCAGCTTTTGCATCAAATTTTCCTAAGTAATCCTTGTGATTGTGAATGAACACAGGACACCCAAACACATGAAAGTAGCTGATATCAGGAAGTCTTCCGTTGAAGATCTCATACGGGGTTTTGTTATGCCTTTTGACAATGATTGACCTGTTTTGATTATAACAAGCTGTTTTGACAACTTTAGTCCAGAAGTGCTTTGAGAGTACTGAGCCATTTAACATAGTTCTAGCAGCCTCAATGAGAGTTCTGTTTTTCCTTTTAGCTACCCCATTTTGTTCACGGGTATATGGAGATGAAAAGTTTTGGGAAATTCCCTTTTCATCACAGAAACTCTCAAGCTCTTGATTTCTGAACTAAGTACCATTATCAGTTCTGATTTATTTAACTATAATGTCATTCGGTTTTCAATCTTCCCGATGAATGACATTATGGTATCACTGCCTCCTTTTTGGAAAGAAAGTATACCCAAGTGTATCTTGAGAATGCATCAACAATGACAAGTGTATACTTCTCATGCTGGATTGATCTTGGACTGACAGGTCCAAAGAGATCCATATGCAGGAGGTGAAGGCAGCTTTTGATGGAGAATTTTGTTTTGTTTTGAATGATGCTCTACGATGTTTGCCTTTTTCACAGGCTGAGCATGGTTTATATTTTACAAAAACCAGTGAAGGTAAACCAAGGACTTTGTTTTCTTTTGCCAAGTTGTTTATATTTTTGAAGTTTAAGTGAGAAAGTCTCTTATGGCATAGCCAATTGACAGTTTCAATGGCTTTGGCAAAGAAACATGTTCCATTCTGAGAAAGAGTTGACATGTCAAAAACATATACATCATCTCTCCTAGGAGCTATAAGAACAAATTCATTGTTGGCATTGAAAATGATACCTTGTTTATCATTGAACTGCACTATGTATTTTGCGTCACACAACTGACTGACACTGATAAGATTGTACTTCAGACCATTGACATAAGCTATCCTAGAGAAAACTATTCCATTGCAGTTTACTGAACCATAACCTTCAGTGGGACATGATGAGTTATCACCAAATACTATCTTAGGTCCTGGTTCCTTTGCACAAATAGTAAACTAAATTAGTTTCTCTTGCTGACCCACTTACTAGTGGGCTTGGGTCTGATGGTCTGCTTAAACTTAGCAATTGATTCATGGTCAGTGGTTTAGTGCAGTGTGCTACAACAGGTTTTGCATTTTCTAACTGAGGAAGACTCAATGATGCGGGTTTGTTTTGAACTTCTCCTTGCTTGGATGACTCTGTCATGCTGAGATGTCTCATGAGCTGGATTTCCACATATTTCACAGCAAGTGTTCATGAGGCAATCAAGGATGATGATCATAAAGCCACAGTGGGGCAAGGAGGAAAGGTTTTGCTTTGGGCTTGTGAGCGCTTAGAAGATGAAGCATACCGATGACCAAAATTGGTATGACTTGCTTCACCGAATGAACTTATCGTGTTGGTCGGGTTCTGTGATCTTCCTTTTTGTAGATCATGCAAAAAAGGATTATGTAGCAATTATTAGTGGTATGCCTAGTATAATGGCACAGATCACACTTCTGCTTGGGCTTGGTGTTTGATTTTGACTTTGAGGAACTAGAGGAGGTTGACTTAGGTTCCTTGATTATTGTATCAGGAGCTTTCTCAATAGAGTTCATCTTGTCAGTCAACTTCCTCACGAGTTCAGTCAATTGTTGGATTTGGTCTTCTTCAGTAGGAACTGAAGATGTGGAACTCTCAGTGGGGACTGAATCTTCTTGGTTTGGTTTTGTTGAACTTTTCAAAATGGTTATACCAAGTCCAGACCTTTCTTTTGGTAAGTGAGGGTTGAATTGAAGAGGAGTAAGCTCAGAGCTAGGTGCAGCTCCCTGAAGAGGTTTCAGAGGTGGAAGCGGTGCTTGAGATTCAGCTTCAAACTCAGTGATGTGTTCAGTACTACTGGGTACATCAGGGAGTCCAAGCATGCTCTTGAGAGCCTGGCTTTCAGGCTCAAGTATCCTTCCCGAATCGAAGTTTGGAAGCTTACTCTCAGGGTTTACCCTTTCAATCCAATCACTAGACTTGGGCATTAACTCCTTTTTGGAGAGCATGCTAGCAGACAAATGGTTTAGGACTTTGGTCTTTACTCAAAGAATCAGGGAGATGATCTTCACCTATGATTCTCTTTTTGCTACTGCGGGCTTGAACAGTGTCAAAGACTCTAGGATTCTTGGCAGTCTAGCTTTCAATTATATTTTTTTCCTTTTTAAGTTCTTCCTGAAGAGCCTGATTTCTTTTAACTAATTCAGTGTTTTGAATTTGTAGTGTAACAGCCTCAAGCTTGGCTTTTTTTAAAAGAAGCAGTTCATCCCTACACTTGTTTAATTCAAAACTTAACTTGTTGTATTTTGAAAAAAGATTTAATCGTTGCTCTTCAACGAACTCAAGGTCAATATTAATATAGTTCATGAAAGACTGCCAATCAGAATCATCATCCATAGAAAGTAAAATGTTTACCTTTCTCATTGTGATGTTCACCCATTCATTATTCCTAGCATGATTCTTCCCAACAGCTAGCTTGTCCTTTTCTAAGAGAGCCATCAGTGCACTGACTTGCACCATTTCATCATCTGAGGAGACTGGCTCTTCATCCCAGTCAAAGACTTTAGCTACCAGGCCCTTGTTTTTACCTTGCACAGATTTAACATTATTTGTTGTTTCTGAGTGAGTGGCCTCAAGAAGTGCTAGTTTAGCCTTGGCTTTCATGTACTTTGCTTCAAAATCAGTAGCTTTGTTTTGGTCAGACTTGTTTTGGAAATTTTGATGAGACTGATAGAGTTTTGGTTGAAATTTGCTAAAGCCTAAGGACTAGTTTGACCCTGAGGGTTTGTAAGAGGGCTCAGAGATAGTTTTAGAAAAACAGTCTTTAGCAAAATGACCCTTTTTGTGACACTTAAAACACTCAGTGTCCTCATTAGCTTTAGCATTAGAAAAACTTTTGTTCCTTCTTATAAACCTTTTAGAGTTAGCAAGGAGTGCCATTTCCTGAAACTCGATGTTCAGGCCATTCAGGTACTCCTCACTTGTTCTCTCATCAGGCTCATCATCTGAATTTTCTTGAAAATCCTGAACCACACTGTTTGAATAAAAGGCAGTAGAGATTGGTGTTGAAGTGGTTGTCAGGGACTTCTTGACTTCCTGAGACTTTTTAAGTCAGGGTATCGTCTGTTGATGAGGTTTTACTCATAGACAAATTTCCCATAAATTTCAGGAAGTTCAAGATTCTGAATATGATTTTCATTTCTGAGTCCCTGAGAAAAATTCAACCACTTCTCAGGGAGGCTGTTAACAAAACCACTATTGATTTCATGTTTGGAAAACTTGACACCATCATTTGACAATTTATTTAATAGAGTTTTATACCGGGTGTAAGTTTGAGAGATAGTTTCTGAGTCTTTAGCCCTGAAGGTATTATACTCAAGTTTCGAGTCCATAATCCTGTTTTCCTTGGTATCTGAGGGACCTTCATAGCTGTGGACCAGGTCATTCCAGGTTTGCTTAGCTGTACTACAGCCTATGACAGACTCCATGACATAATTAGGAAGACAAGATATGATGATGCTTTTGAGCCTTTGGTCCTGGTTGACCACTCTCCTCTTGTCTAGAGTCCACTGAGTTTCAGGTTTAGGTAAACCTTCAGCAGTCTTTGGGATAAATGGACCTTCATTAATACACTTAATGTAATAAGGTTCCATCCCAGTCAAATAGCAAAGCATTCACTTTTTCCATTTGTTAAATTTACCAACTTCGAGTCGAAGGCCAACAGGGACATAGGCTCCACGCTTTTTGTCGACAAGCTGGGGCACATCATTTTCAGCCATGTTTGGATCCTGATTTTATAAACGTTTTTGAGAGGCTTAAAAAGTTTAGTAAATCAGCCTGCTCTGATACCACTTGTTGTTCCCGTTTCACTATTAGTAAAAAGACAAATTTACACTAAGAGTGACACATGACTGAAGTAAGATTTATGAAAAATCACAATTAAACAAGATAAGAATACTAAACACACTGAGATTTTTCAACGTTTATATCCTTTATTAATAATGAATCAAAAAGAATATATTACCCAAGTGCTTGCGGAACAGCACTTGGGATTGAATGACAAGTATGGTGTAACTCCTCGCTAAGCTTAGGCAAGCACAACTACTCAGGTACCACTGAGCTATCTCAAGACATAGTTGTATTTGGAGGAGTGAAAGATTGCTTGTGTGTGTAATTCACAGTTAATGCACAAGCTTAAAATCTTTCACTCCAACTCTTTTGGCTATTTATACAAGTATGGTTTTTAACTCTTCCTAGAGGACAAACTGACAGGTTACAGAAGACAAAATACTGATGTATTTTGTCTCTATTTACAATGGCTATTTAGTGTAAGTGACAAGGCTGCTTTCTTCTTGTTAGTGATGACACTAAGGGCCCATTTCTTTTTTGCTTAATGCACTTTTTGGTAACAGGTCCTATTTCCATATAATTTTATTGTTGTTTCTTTTAAGCTTTTTACAAAAGAAGATCCTTAATGTAAAAGAGTGTGAAAACCCACCTCTTCCCTATCTAGGATATAAGGCCCACATAAAATCTCTTAACATTCTTCTCTTTCATTGCACATTCAATCCTCCAATCCTCCATAACTACATTACAGCAACCTCCTTCACCCTACTCATCGGTGTTCCTCCCCCGCTGCCCCTTCCCCGCCACCTCTTCCGCCATCGTCGGTCACTTCTTCACCCTAATTTTGTTACCTTTAATATTTTCTTGTCTACTTTCACGTTATTCATAACTAGAACTTCAAGAACCATCAATGATGTAAATATAGGTATATCAATAGGATGGTGCTAACTTGTAGAAAATTGTATTTTTTTTCTTCTATAAACAGTTTTAGATACCAAATAATAAAATAATTGGATTCATGGTTCATTTGTTGTCGGTTACATATATCCTTTCAAGCTTAATAAAGGAGATTCGAGTGTCAATTTTTTTTCCTATGATTTAATTTGTCAAATAAGTTAGGATTTCAAATTGGGTCTTTTCATTGATAAAGGATAAAATAGTGAATTACTTTGTTAGTCTAGGTTGTTCAGCAAAAGAAAAGAAACGCCATTTGGTACCACATGACCAGCTCCAAAAAGATCCTTTTTGTAAAAAGACACCCACTCCATACAGGAAAAATAAAGAAACAACCCCTAAGCCTGGTAGTTAGCGATTCAGAGAAAGTTTGACTTTGGTTGATAAGGACTTCGTCTTATTTGTTCAAACTTATCCCGCCTTGTCCCGCTCATTCTTCAATCTCTTTAGCCTTCAGTCTTTATCTTCAGTATTGTCTTCAGTGATAGTAGTTGGTGTGGAGTTTTGGGATTCAGTGAGTTATTGTCATCACTCACTGAATCCACCATCTTCTTCTTGACTCAGTCTTCACCCCTTAAGTTCCGCCTTAGTGAGTGGAGAGACTTCTTCTTTGTCTCTTACTGAGTATCCTGAAGACAGCTCACTGAGTGGCTATGCGCTCAGTGACTTGTTAGTGTTTAAGGATCTAAACACTTAGGGTATTTTCTATTCAAATCCTAGAATTAAGGGGTTTGGGTATTTACTGAACCCAACAATTCTTTTATGAAAAAAAAGATAAGCAGCGGTCTTAGTTGCTGCTTGACTGTCACAAAATAGTTTCACAGGTAAAAAAAAATTTCCCAGTTTAGGTCTTTTAAAACTTTTAAAACCAAAAAATTTTCTGAAGTGGCAGAGGCCACGGCTCTGTATTCAGCCTCTGCACTAGACTTAGAAAGGGTATTTTGTTTTTTGCTTTTCCAGAAAACTAATAAACCATTTAAAAATAAGCAAAACCCTGTAACAAACTTCATAGTAACCCCACACTTTGCCCAATTTGCATCCACATAAGTCTCAAGTGATTCAAAAGAACATTTGATAATATGTATTCCTCTTCCAGGAGAACCCTTAAGGTATCTCAAAACTTTAAGTGCAATTTTAAGATGAGACTTAAGTGATTTTGCATAAACTGATGCAAACAATGTACATCAGAAGAAATATCAGGCCTAGTGTGAGTTAAGTAAATAAGTTTTCCAATAAGCTTTTGACACTCAGTTATATTATCTGATAAAAGATCTTTTAAAGTTGGTTCATTAGAAATACTTAAGTTTTGATCTTATGGAAAAGCAGATGGTTTACAAGCAAGAAGACCAAACTTAGATAATAAATCTAGGAAGTATTTCCTTTGAGATAAACAAATACCTTTATCACTATCAATAACTTCAATTCCCAAAAAATATTTAAGTTTTCCTAGATCTTTAATCTAAAACTTGGCATTAAGAAAAAATTTAAAATTCTTAATTTCTTCCAAGTTGTTACCAGTACAATGATATCATTAACATACACAAGTAAGGCAATAAAACTAATTGATTCATTCTTGGTAAATAAGGAGTAGTCACTCTTACTCTGTTTGAAGCCATTCTCAAGTAAAGCACTGGTCAATTTAGCATTCCACTGTCTAGGTGCTTGTTTTAACCCATACAGTGACTTTTTTAGTCTACATACTCTATAATCATTCACATCAAAGAAACCATCTAGTAAAGACATAGAAACAGTCTCCTCTAGATCCGCATATATAGAAAGGCATTATTAATGTCAAGTTGAAAAATAAGCCAAGACTACTGAACATCCAAGATAATAACACACCTAATAGTAACAATTTTAACCACATGTGAAAAAGTTTCATAAAAATCAACACCTTCTTTTTTATTAAATCATTTAGCTACAAGTCTAGCCTTGTACCTAACAACCTCACCACTAGACTTATACTTAATTTTAAACATGGTGACCTAACAGTGGTATCATTCGCCAAATAGTTGGGTGAAAATCTTTTGTTTTTGAAGCTTATTTGGTTTACGCGTAATACGGTTTCAAACTTTGTCACGCTTAAAAACTCATTTTTTACACTTTTCAATCCAAGATTCTAGTACTTTCCACGTTTTTAGGTGTTAAAATATCTGTTTTTGGCAAAAAGTTTCGAACTTTACATGTATTTCATTGATTTTAAGCTTGTTTTTATACGTGTATGCTTTTCTACGCGTAAGGTGTTTATAAGTTTTGGATCATCAAGTTTCACACTTTTGTGCTATTTTGGTGATATTGAAGCTGTTTCATCACAAAAAATCTGGTTTAGAATCACTTTGGGCTAAAAATCAGTTTTGGTTAAGTTTTACGCGTAACAATACCCTAAAGTTACGCATAACTTTTCCTTGGATCGATCTTCGGCGTGGTTTACCTGTTTTCTTGCTTGGATAAGCCTGAAAACACTTCGACTTTAGATATCCTTTACACTGTGATAGTGTAAAAGATTTTTTGGGAAAAACCCTAATTTTACGCGTAAACTCAACCTTACGCGTAGAACTCTTTTACGCCTAAGCTTAATCTTACGCCTAAGCCTTGTCTTACGCATAAGCTAATCTTACGCATAAGTTTTCTACGCCTAACTTTCAGTTTACGCCTAATCTTAGTGTTTCTCAATTCTTACGCGTAAGCTAATCCTATGCGTAAATATCACTTTTACGCTTAAGTTTGGTGTTTTTACGCCTAAGTGTTGCTTTGCCTTAACGTGCTTTCTACGCCTAAGGATACTTCATGAACAACGTTTCATTCGACTACAAAGATCCATTTAACAACACAAGTTCTCAACATGTCTTAACCTCCATACTCTAACTACTTTCCTTATACTTATAATCAACAAAAACAACAACTAAGTCCACAACATCAACAATTTATTCAACCACAACAAATTTATCAACAACAATTTAATCAACAACATTATCCACAACAAGGAGCAATTCAACCTCAAATGGTTCAACCACCACCTAGTCTTCAAGTACAACCTTACACAAACATCTACAATCAACATCCATCAAGGAATACTATGAAGGAACCGACTTGGTTTGTAAAGATGTGTGAAGCCTTAAGTAGCCAACAATCCATTCATGAGGTAGGATCACTTGATAGACCTCCAATTCTCACTCCCGGAAACTATGATCAATGGGTAATCAGGTTCTTTAGGTTTTGTGATCTAAAGAGGCCACATGGAAAATTCTTAAAGAAGGTTATATTGGAAGGTCCATTCCAGATGCCTATTGTCACTACACCCGGAGATCCTAATGCCATTCCACCAAGAGATGATCTCACAAATATTGCAACTGTTACTGACCTTTCTGGTGATGAACTTCTACACTACGAAGCTGATGAGCTTGCAATGCAATATATTCTTTTAGGATTACCCAATCCAATCCTTCGAAGTGTTGATGCTCAAAAGACTGCAAAAGAAATGTGGGAACATATTCATCTTCTTATGGAAGGCACTACACTCAATCAAGAGGATATGGAATCCAAAATTTACTGGGCCTATGAACACTTCATGATTGAACCAGGAGATACATTAGAGTCTTATCATCATCGATTCTCAGACATCATCAATGATTTGGATAAACACAACATCATCATACCGAGAATTGCAGTCAATACTAAGTTCCTAAGTAGTCTTGGTCCTGATTGGGAGAAGTATGTCATTTTCATCCGTCAAGCTAAGAATCTTCATCATGCTACATACGGATTGTTGTACAACTATTTAAAGCCTCACCAAAAAGAAGTTGACAAAGAAAGGGCTATCCGTGGACTTCCGGCTCCATCGTCACTTCCGGACAATCAACAACTTGCTTTGTGGGCTCAAACTAGTTATCCTCCTCAACCAGCTCCTAAACCCACTGCCACAACTACACCATATGATCCATCACAGCAACAATCTCAACAAACTCAATTGGTTCCATAAAACAACAACAATGATCAAGCACTTTATAGTGACTCTAATGAGGACTCAGATGCTTTCGATGCATTGCAACAAGGATTTGTTATGATTGCTAAAGCTTTGGCCGTTATACAAACAAATCCAACAATCGCATTCGTTCCTCATCAAACACAAGGAATCAGCCTGTTGTGAACAATGGACGAGTTGAAGTTCGAATCGGTTATGGTCACGATGGGCGTGGTCAAGGGTTCAATGCTATGGGTAGGAATAACATGGGTGCTCCACAACAACAGAGAGCTCAAGTGGTTGAACAGGTAATGCCTTGAATGGGATAAATGGTCTTCGATGCTACAACTGTAATGAGAAGGGACACCTGGCTAATGCATGTCCTAAGCCGAGGACTAGGGGCAGTGCTTATCACAAAAAGGCTTTACTTTTGGCTCTTAAAGATGAAGTGGTGGAACTCTCACGCACAAAGAACGAGCTTTTGGCGGATGCATGCGACTCAGATGATGATATGGAGGACTTGCAGGCTAATGCAGCAGTTATTTTGATGGCCAATATGCACGAACTCCACATGATTGACACAGGCCTAATGTATGACACTGATGGCTTGTCTCAGGTACCCGAACAAACCATAATCATCTCTGATCTACTATGTCCGCCAACATCTGAATCCGACGAGGCTCAGAATGTTCAACATGAGTCGTCCACATCTCATTTTGACGATTTTCAACTAGACACCGTAGTTACATTTGATGATCAAAATGATCCTTTGGTTACCTTTGATACTCAAATTGACTCCGTGGTTATACTTGAGGATCTGAATAGTGATCATGTTGTGACTCACGTTGAACACGCTGAACCTTTGCCTAATCCAGATATTGACCTCTTACTTCAAGATTGTCAATCCCAAATGGACGAATGTCGTTCATTAAATCAACAATTACACAGTTAAAATGCACTGTTAACCAGGGACATTGAATGCTTAAAAAGGCAACTCAATTTTTTCAAAACTCAAGAAAAACGTGAACAAGGTTTTGAAGCCGCTTTTGCTAAATCACACCAAAACGAAAAATCTTTAGAACGACAGATTCGTGATCTAGCCGCATTGAAGAATGCTTTGTTGTCTCAAATAGAATAACTGAAACATGAACATAAACAACAACTTAACGCTCTTACTTTGGAAACTCAAAAGCCAAGGCTGAGTTGTTAACTTGTCAACAAATTCTCTGATACAAAAAGCATTCAACAAAACGAATAGATGACCATCTTGAAGAAATTATCGGCTTACAAAACAAACTTAAAGAGTTTCGAAATGTTGTTTACAAACATGGTGAGTCAATCACAACTATTCAAAAATTTACTTTAAAACCCAATCCAAATGGATATGGACCGAATCTTGCTGATTACACACCAAAGCATTCAAACCAAATCCTGAAGTTTTCAGTGCAGAATACAAAATTGATGATTCTGTTATGAGTGTTGTTGAATATCATCATCGAGAGGAATTAGATGCAGAAGACGAGAGTCGATAAAAATTAGAAAATGTTGTCTATAACAAACCATTTAACTATTCAAAAGCCATCACTTTCGTCACACAAAAGGATTCTTCTAACACACCTAGGATAATCACAAAAACGTCTGAGTCTTCTAATGTTGCTCCCCAACCAAATTCTGCACATATTTATGGTCCTTTACCTTCACTCAGTGAAGTAAATTCAAAACCAGAAAATCGTCAAATTCTTAGATATTTTGACATTTTCACGTCTGACCTCAAACTTTTAGAACGTGAGATTGAATTTCATTCTGAAATAACAGTTGAACATTTTCAATCGCCTCAGGCGCGAGAACAAAGAGATATTTTTCAGAAAAGACTTTTACCCCATGTTAAAAATTTGAAAAATTGTGCATTATATTGGGAAAGGGAATTTCATAAGGAACTTGGATTGATGAAAATCATTTTCGAGAAAACATAAACATCTATTTCGAATACAAAACGTAAAAAGAAAATGTTACGAAAAGATGTTGATCGACTCTTGGAAGATGTTATCTGTGCTGTTGATTCTGTTGTAACTGTTGAGAATACTGATAATGTGCATCAGATCGAGTCTTTAAAAGTTGAAAATGAACAACTGTTAAACGAACTTTCAAATGCAAAACGTCGTCTTCAATGGTGTCAAAAGATTGTCATTCTCGTGAACTCGCTTAAAACAAAATCGCTCGGCCAAGCAAAACCTTTAATTCAAAACCTGAGCAACTGGATGATCAAAACGCGTCTTTAAAATGTCAAATCTCAAAATATGAACAAGAACTTGCAAAAGTTAAAAAGGAATATGGAGTCAATTTTGATTTACTCAAACAGACTCGTGATGAAGCATCAAACGAACTTGATCATGATCTTGCACATACTAAAGAAGTCATGAACTTTTCCGGAAATCTTCGTTCTGAAAATCAAGATTTGGTGCACACTATCATTAAGTTAAGAGAGATGTTAGGAAAGTATGAACAAGTTCAGCCTAGCATAATTAAGAAACTTGCACCTGTAACACTTAGCAAACGTGACCCCAAAATGCCTACTGACAAACCACAAGATACTAATGTGCTTCCCCATGAAACAGAATAGTTGCCTCTTTTCCCAACATCCGCACTTCACAGCCTAGGAGCAATACAAGGAAGAATAGGAAGTTGCGATCTAAGAAAAGAACAACAAAGAATGTGAAGTAAGAACACCCTAGGACTTTGAATAAGACCCAAGTTGCACCCACTTTAGATATTACGCCCGACAAATGTAATGGAAAACATGTTGTAACGAATGCTGAACCTTTAAGTACTTTTGATATTAAGTCTAAAGCTTCTTGTGTTATATGTCATAAAAGTATGCTTTCTGATTGTCATGATAAATGTGTTGCTAAAGCTATCTTGTCTCGTTTACGGAATCCTAAGAAACGGAATACCTCTAGGCCCACTAATGCTTCTAAGTCTGTGCTAGGTAAACCACCCTCTTTAGATTCTAAGAAACGCATTGATCTCCCTGTAGTTCCAGTATCACCTCCAAGGAATGTAGTACCACATAGTGCATTCACTAAGGCTAAAGCAAAGACTAGTTGGAGATGGCAGAAATGGATACATAATACACTAGGATTTAAATGGATGCCTAAAATCATTGATGTATGTATTTCAACTATAACGCATCGAACCCTCTAACTCCTCGGGTTCCACATCTACTTCTATACCATCTGTGTCGTCTGTGTAACACCCCAACCCGACAAGGGTAGAAGTGTCACATTCTGGTGTCATATCAGAACATACAAATAAAATATTTACAAACAGAAACCTTAAAAATGAAGTATCAAATCATATAAACAATTGACTGACGAGGAAAATACAATATCCACAATGAAATGAAATATCAAAACAAAAACTCTTCAAAGTAAGTCCAAATAATAAGGTAACTAGGGTTGGTCCACTCAGATAATCCAACTCTTAGCCTATCCAAGCCCATCTTCAAATCCAAAACCTGCTACAGGAAAAGAAATGCGGTTGAGCTTAAAAATCCCAGTGAACAGATATAACAGAACAAAAGCTAAACGAAATCAGAGATACAAATGAAATAAGGAAACTGATAACAAGGTCGCAACGAAATGAGAACAATGAGTCAATGAGGATCCTGCAGAAACACAATTATACAGATATCCAGAAAGAACAGATAACAAGGAGAACACAACAGAGCAACGCATCCAGAACATACATATAATCACATATAAGCAAACATGCATACAAGCACCGAAACCAAATCAAGCATAACAAGCGTCGCATCCACTCAACATAAGAATAGCATGCAATCAAATCAGGAAATCTGAACATAAATAAGCCCAACGGAAAACTAAAAGCAAGCGGAAGCAATTAATTAAGAAGTGAGCATGGCAGTCAGGCAAGACAAATAACCTACAGTTTATAACATCACAGTATCATAATAGATATATAATAATGGCAGATCAACAATTAATTTCACACTAGCAAGGTCACCAGACAAATTAGAGGTTCACATAACAATAGGATAACATGTATTCAGATGACAACAGTTGAATCATATAATTGCATATTAATCATATCGTATCAGGGTAAACAGTAGTCACATAAGACTTGAAAATAGCACAATCAATTTCAATAATCATATAATAATCCGGTACGTGAATGGAATGATAGCTGGATGAGTCACATAAGGGTACAGAGTAACGGGAAATCAATACAGAATATGGTGCGTTGGAGTAAACAGACGGTACAATATAGGTATATCAACAGTGTAAGAGTTGTCAGAAATCCATCCCGAGCCAACAAAACAAATCAATATCAATAGTGGCAATAGTCGCCAATAGTATCCAATAGTAGCCATTGTATTCGGAGGGGTGACCTCGGAATACCAAACCAATAGGAGGGGAGACCTCAGTGACCAATAGAGTAGCTAGCTCCCAGATGTGAAGACGCAGCGTAACACCGACATCATACACCGCAGATCATAACATATCGATAACGAACAAATCTAGGATGCATCCATACGCCCCTGCTGACAGATAGTGGCCATCCAATATATATCGAGTTCATAATCAGATAACAGAAAGGGACGGTGTGTAACATCACTCGTACACACTAGAGTCATGCCATTGGTGCATCAATGACACGGCCATGTTACCTTCATGGCTAGGGAAACAATATTTGGCTCGGGTATCAATCTGAAGGGTCAAATAAAGGTCCACAGTGTAGCAATATGTTAGTCATCATAATCAGAGGTTCAATATCAGTAGCTCACAATTCAAAGGTTCATAGCAACAGTCAATATCAAGGTCCAATATCAAAGGTTCAGTAACAGAGGTTCAATAACAGAGGTTCAGTAACAAAGATTCAATAACAGAGGGGTTAATAGCAATGGTAATCATAGCAATGAAATATCGTAAGCGAACAAAGTCAAAGGATCAGAAAGTCATGAGAAACCCCTACTGAAAAGGGGTAGAATATCTGTACCTTAACGCCAATGAAAGGAAAGAAAATGAATGAATGAACACGAAGACACAACGTCACGTCTCCTTCAACAAATCTACATGGATTATGATTTATTTAATACTTATTAGCTCATTTAAGTCATAACGGATTAATCGCATTAATATATATAGCCATTCGAATCTGATATTTCATGTGTCTCTATTCGTGATTTAATGTGACCTTGGTTATTATTTCATGTGGTGATATAATGTGTCATTTCATGCAAGGTTTAAAACAGATTCATATGACAATGTATATGGGTCGACATAAAACTAGCCACGACATAAACGCGTTTTATTAAGTCCATTTTCACATGACACCACTTTTAACGAGACAAGTATGTGTTGAGTATGTGATAGGTCGACCAGATTCAAAATAATGGGTACATATATATGGGTCGAAACATGTGGCCTTTTATTTGATATTTTATGTGTCAAATGCTAGGATTTTTATGTGATAGTATACTTATTATTTTAAGTGAGGGTTAAGCCTAAAACATGCATGTGGTCGAATACAGGTTCCAACAAGTGTACATATGGATCAAAATATAAAACTTCTCCTTTGTTATCTCATGTGTTTCAAGCTTTAACGTATTATTCTCATGTCTCATGTGTACAGATATTCCCATTTAACGTATTGACAATATTAACATACCATTCACGTGAAGGTATTACGTTTTCATGCATGCTTCTTATCATAGTTTCATGACAAAAATCAAACGAAACAAAAGAAGGGCAATCGAATGAGATAGATGATAATTTTACCATTGCTGATCGAGTGGAATAACACCAAGAAAGAGATGAGATCGACTCAAAACAGCCACAACTTCTCGACCAGGAAACTCACGACCAAGGCTTCCTTCGAACCAACCACGACTAAAAGCACCACCTTCGAACCTAGAAGCCCACGTCTATTAGTACCTATCACAGCCTCTTTGATCACTTCTGATCTCCCTGAGTTTTCTTTGTGTCGAATGAGATGTGGAGAAAAAAAATGGGCCGTCACTTTTGATGAGGGAGCTAGGTTTTTTTTTTATGAATTTTGAAAGT
>OU343219.1:108513717-108569558 GCA_910596185.1 Chrysanthemum makinoi
AAATCATCCGGACTTATTTGTCAAAATATCTATTTCTCAATCAACAACCTATGTCATTGATTGAGGGGAAGAATGATTTCAATTAATTCAAAAAGTTAGTTTTCATACAATTGCTTTCAAAAGATAATCATGCATGTTTAACCAATGGAGTTTAAAGTCTCAAAATCAGATCCTTATCAGTTAAAAAGCTTTCATAATCAAGTCACAATTCTCCTTAAAAGCTTTCAAAATCAATTTAAATCTACAGAGATCGCAAATCTCAAATGTTTTGATAATTGTGATCGGGGGAGAATTTGTGATTTAAATTGGATTTAAACTGATAATTCGATAAATGGTTTCATAAGTGATTAGCATGTTTGCCTCCCCGCAAGTGACAAACGATTTCAAATTTTCCATGCACACGTTGAGGGGGAGCATCTATCTTAAACCACTAATATTTGAAACGTGATCAATTTATCTCAATGTGCAGTCTTCAATGTGCAGTCTTTTCCTAATATGTGCAAAACATTCTCAAACATCTATGCACATATTGAGGGGGAGCAAACTTATAAAAACCTCATCCTTCCTTAAAATTTTTTATCTACTCAAATTGATTAGGAAGTGATGATGATCATTTTAGAAAATGTTAATCAAAAGATTGGACCTTTCATTCTCAATCTAACGATTTCAAAGATCTCTTGCCTCCATGTGCTATACAATTTCTAAATTTTTATGCATATGTTGAGGGGGAGCATTTCTAAAATATCAAAACAATTAAGATACAAAATGCTTTGATTCTATATCACAAGTATCTTGATTGATTTACAAATGGTTTTCAATTGGTTCCTATGGCAGATGAACGATACCAAAAAGACCGACCAACTTCACTCTATGTACAGTGATATAAGGATGATAAGGTTAGGTTGAGGTCCCATGATCCGCCAGAACCGGAGGGATCTACCCAGGGACAATCCACTAGATAGTGTAGAAGTCCTTAGGTAAGATAAAAAAAAGGAGAAAAATGAGAATAAGGGAAGAGTGCTGACTAAGACTGGGCTAGTACTGGAATAAACCCAACAAGGTTCTAGTTATGAAGTCTCGGTAAGCACTGAAGGGGTTGAAGAATGAAAAAGAATTGAATGAGAAAAAGGGTGAAAAGAAATAGCCCTCCATTTTTTTCAACCTTAGGCGTAAAACCGGTTCAATTCATATGCTATTGGTGGTTACTAAGGTAACACCGGTATTGAAGACGAGACGTCATGGACCCAAAGTGGACGACCGCACTAAACTTCCCAAGCTACTCAAGTTCCTCTTAAAAGGGCTTGTTTCATTCTCACGGGGAACCTACATAATCTATCGACTCTCTCTTAGAGATTGTTGATATTGAAGAAGGAGACCCTCTCCCTAGTCTCCGGCATAGGAACCAAATATGCACAAATTGAGTCTAGAGCCACGAGATCATCAATTAATCTCTTTAGGACACTTATTTCTTGAAGACTCACTATTTCACACAATGTGGAATGTGAGATTATATCTTATGAGTCCTACGCACTATCCTTGTGGTATTGCCAAGACTTGATTGTGTCATATGGACCTCATCAGTGGAGCGATTCAAAATTGAATCAATCCAGGTCCAAGAAAATGGATTGACGGATGCCTTTGAAAACCGGTTGTTGTGTTTAAAAACTCTTTTCTCTAAGCACATCGACTGTGTACAATTATTTCAAATCAAAAGGTGTTTATGATTGATAAATGATTTTTCACTAAAACTTCGTTGTATTGCAAAAACAATTTCTATTGAGCGATACACGATTGTTTTTCAAATCTCTTTTCATCACTCAGTGAATCTCTATTTGCGGTTCACTCACCCGTTGTATTCTTTGAGACGCCCGGTTTGAGAACGGCTAGAGCAGTGTGAAACCCTGTCAAGGAAATTCTTCGAAATTATACCGATCACAGCAAGATTTGTATCGATCAACGGGAACCGTGGGCCGTGTACCTCAATTCATCGAAAGTGTTCAAAGACACTTTCGTGCGCTTTATTGCTAACTGCCTTATGCAGGTACACCCCGACGTTTGCAAAATGATCGAATGGAGCGATCAATCCATAGCCGCATGCTCACACAACACATTCATATCTAAAGAAATCATGATTAGTGCATCAATGACTCGGATATTTTCACTCCATGCTTCGCTACGCCGCCAATATCATGAATCAACGAAAGCTTCCGCCACTCTGATAAGAATAAATCATGATCCAAAATGTGAGCATGTCGGTCCAAAAGTCACAACGTCACTAATTACCAACACCACAAAGGTTGAGTCAGAGATTTAATGTGGCTGATGATCACAAAGCTGGCTCAAAACTCAGTATCACATGGATCAGTTAAAGACCTCCACTCAGATTATCCAAACATGCAATTATGAAGAATCAATGACTACGAGCTACAAAACAAAGAACATGGACAAGAATCCAAGAACACTCTTAACGTAATATCTGTTTGTATTCAATGTAATTTTAATGTGTGTTTGAGGTGACCTCCCTTAGGAGGAGACAGTTAGGAATTAGAAATTCCAGATATTAAAGAGTCGGTCACCTCAAGTATATGTAATCGTTAGAAAGCTCGTAGTCGTAGTTATTTTATGTTTAGTAGTATTTAGTTATGTTACATCGTGGAGGACGGACGGGTCTTTACCCACTGTATGCCTGATCCACAGCCCGTAGGTGGCGTTTGTTTGTAAGAAACTATAAATACCCTCTACCTCCCAAGGTAGAGGGTTGGAGCTTCAATACCATTTTTCTTTGTTTCACATAGTTCCCAACTCTCTTCTTTTCTCTCACTAGAACTTTCTCTCTCTAAACTCTTGTTAACGCCCCATATGGTTATGGTTTAATGTGTTTGTGAAATCTTATATCTAACAATATGAAGTAAATGCCAATGATGAGACTTGAACCTTGGTCAATTGACTCAAGCACAAATGCTCTAACTATTAGACTAATACTCCGTTGGTTCAAAATGTATTATAAGTATTGTATAGATATAAAGTTATTCACAAGCCTTGCATTTAGAACTATCACAAAGAAAATCTGGCACATATTTCTATACATAAAAAGTTGTTTGCACCTGATTGATCATACTCGAAACTAAAAGGCTTTTGATCGAGCGGCATGTAATTTAACTACCATATGCTAAATTTGCAAATATGTTCCGTTTCGAAAAAATAAAATAAAATAAATTGGTGAAACTCAATCTCCTCATGCTTTCTTTTGCTTTAGGTATATCATATGAGAATTGATACTCACAACACATTTTTTTATGGCATGTATTACAATTTGTGCATTATAGTTTATACCGTATAATATTGTAATGCACAAATTGTGATGCATGCATCAAAAAATATGGTGTGAGTATCACCTCCCATATCATATTAATCTCTAATAGTACGTACGAGGAAGGATTGAGATCCTCAATTGTTGAGTTCAACATGTTGTCTCATATAAGAGATAGTAGTCTCCACAACATGACCCACTTAAAATTTAAGTAAGGGACCTACTAAAATTTTATATAAGATAACATGACTAATCATGTTAAACTCAATATTAGAAGATCTCGGTCCTATAAAAAATCTCATCTCAAACATGTGACAATTCTCAATTTCAGGTCATTTTACAAACTTTTAAATTTTTACTATTCATCTCGGGAATTTATTATTCATCGGTTACCATTCATCATTTTACTATTCATCATTTTTGAAGTCAATTTGATATTTTGAGAGGTTATTTCAAATTTTTACTATTCACAAAACACTATTTATTCCCGGAGAAAAATTTATATTCACAATTATTATTTATCATTTTTGTAAACTAGGTTTACGAGTATCGAATTCGCGTAACCGTGAGGGTTAAGCTGCGTATTCATGGAACATCATTAAGAACATTTCATATAGACTAGAGTTAGTCTACATATCATCAGTAACATCATTTTCATATTAGTTCATGCATGGGTTTGCATATTTCATTAACGTATATCTATTTATTAAATAAACGCTATCGCACGATCATTTATTTTGAATAATTGAGCCGACACTTATGACAATTGTCCAGATATATTTTTATACACATTTTAAAGCTATAAAAATTATATTATTAGTTTACCCGATGATTTAGATTTATTTTGCATATATATTGTTTATATATATATATTCACGACGGTTTACGAAATTTCTATACGATAATTATTTAATCACCCGATTCTTGTGAGAAATGCATTTTTATAATTTTTATGACTTCGATATATTTTATTTTGTTCCGTTAAAATCGATTTCTAGCTAACGCTACACTAAATAACTAATTATATGTGCAAAATATACATTATACTTAACTTATACACATTTAATCATCAAAAATACAAATCATGCCTCCCCAATATACCCTTGCCGACCCCCCCCTAGTCATCCTTTTTATGAAAATATATTGATCATAAGTGTACACATACTCATTTTTATGACTAGATATTGTATTATACAAATTATTTACTAAACAAAAAATACATACAAACACATACTAAATATCTTTAGAAGCAAAGTTAAAAGAGAACTCTCTCCTCCTTCTCCATGTGGATCGACCAAGCTTAGAACACAAAGAAGAATCCATTTTTTTTTCAAGATCAAGTGTTACACATGGTTATTAGTGATCTATTAAAGGTTTAGAGTTATAATATTGAAGTTTAACAAAGTTTTCTATCATCAATCCTCATAATCATCACAAGTTGCAGATAAAGATTGCACCTCATTTCAGCGTATCCACTTTTTTCATCATAATCATTGCATCAGGTGAGTTCGTAGCCCCACTTTTACTCGTTTAATCATTTTACAAACTCTTTGGGGGAGATACATGCTCAACAACTTTTATGACAATCACAATTATTTGCAAATTATATGTTGATTCTAAACTTAAACTATATTGTTTGAACTATCATGAACTTGTTAATCTTTCGTTTCACTCTTTATGCTCGTAAGTAGATTATGCCTGAACTAAATTGATTACTATGTTATGAACACTATTATTTGAACCACTTTCCTTGATTTTGAACCCTTTGACTATTTTTAACCTTTTGATATGTTTTGAGCTCTTTGACTGTTTTGAACTTTTGAACTCGACTTAAACTCTTGAACTTAATTACGAACTTTTGAATGGAACACTTGAACTTAATTATGAACTTATGATTTGTATTAATGAACCGTACTCACTTTATATTACGTCTCCCCATGTTACGGAGCGTTATCGACTTAAAGTCTCCCCATGTTACGGAGCAGAACGTCTCACTATGTTACGGAGCGTTCTCAATCTAAAGTCTCGCCATATCGGTGGATCGTTCTAAAGTCTCGCCGTATTGGTGGAGCGTTCTCAATAAATCTCGCCTAGGTGGTGGAGTGACAAAGGAGTCTCCCTTGTTGGAGAAGTGCAAAGTCTCTCATGTTCGGAGCATTCTTGAATTATTATATACGTGATGCTATATTGTGAACTATTATGACAACGTATACTTGACTACTAGACATACTACTTTTAGCAATGGGTTGTAAACACACAGGTTGCAAATTTTGTATGGGCGGAACATGGAACTAAGTGGATTTACAATGCCTTTGTTGTGTGAACATTCTTTAAAAGCTTTACATGTTAAACAAACTCTATGAACTCACTCAACCATTGTGTTGACACTTTTAGCATGTTTTATCTCAGGTATCTAAGGCATTCACTTCATGGCATGCATGTGGACTTATCATAGAGTCGCGGTGACGACGCGTCTCACATATATTTTATGCACTTAACTATCGTTTGATTGTAACAAACTCATTTTTGTACATTGGAAATCTTTTGGGACCTATGTTTTGTAAACTCTGATTATTTTACTTAATCAAATGATGTATTTTCAAAACGACACTTTAGGTCGTTCAATATAACCGTAACTGTGATGCTATGGCAGTCATCCCCCAGGTATTCCATTCCACTGCAAAACATGTATTTTGGGGGTGTGACAAAACATCTCTATACATGTGTCACCCTTTGCTTGCTTCGGGGCAAAATGGCGCTAATCAGAGCCAGCATAATGCTCTACAAAAGTTTTAGACATAAATTTGTCTTTTTGTTAACCGTCTATAAAGTCTTGATAGTCGTTGTTAATGGTGGGATCTTACAAGGCAAGTGGTTTGCATACTTATCAAATTTATTTAGACATTTTTTTATACAGCAATAAATTGTACAAAACTCATACCGTACATTATCTACGTGTACTGTGAAATGTGCGAATCAATAAATAGAGTGTGCGGATCAATTCCCATCTTACAACCATAACACTAGATATAATTAAAAATTAAAACATAACCATGGCATTCACACTTTCACAGTCATCATACCCCCTAAAAGGTTTGTCAATTTCTCAACGTTGTCTTCATGCGTCTTTATAGTCCACTGAGAGGTTCAGAAACGAGATGATTTTCTCGATCAAAGCGAGAAATTCTCTAGTTAACGACGTTATAAGTTATTGCTTTTTGTTGTTTCTCTACTAGACTAGATGTACAAATTTTCATCATTCAATTGGATTTGAGTGGTTT
This sequence comes from Chrysanthemum makinoi, assembly GCA_910596185.1. Classification (NCBI taxonomy): domain Eukaryota; kingdom Viridiplantae; phylum Streptophyta; class Magnoliopsida; order Asterales; family Asteraceae; genus Chrysanthemum; species Chrysanthemum makinoi. The sequence continues at coordinate 108,520,309 of OU343219.1, forward strand.
TGATACGACCCATTACGGGTGTATCGACAGTATGCACCACTTTAAACGAGCGCGAGCTCCTTAAGAATATTAGAGTAGAGAAGACTAGAAAGTTATTTGACAAATCCTGGCTTTCATATACCACCACATGGTAGAAAATCATATGCATTTACAAAATTTGATTTCTCTTTTTTTTTTGAAAGCAAAATGTTATTAAGTATAACCATCTAGCAAGGCACTATAAAGTATAAAAACTACATTACAAGATTGGAGAGATCCTTAAAACTGGGTTTATTAACTATAGATCTCAATCTAATTTGAATTGTTAGCATCAATTACTCACCCACCAAAATAATAGGCTTTTAACATCCTTGAATATATCACTACAATTAGATTCTTTTAACAAAAAACCTTAACGTTTCCGCTCCCCCAATGGCAAATAGAGGTGAAAATGACCATTTCAAAACATTGGAGATGAAAAGGCAAAAATATCACTTTTTTTATTTGAGAAGTGATGCACCCACTAAAATTCATCCACAAAATAATCTCACACGCTGAGGTGGCGCCGGATGATTGGTTTTTTTATGTGAGCCATTTTTACAAAAAAAATCAATCATCCCGCACCATCTCAGCGTGTGAGATTCTTTTATGAATGAATTTGAGTAGATGTGCCATTAATCTTTTTATTTATTTATCTCAATGCACATACTATTAACAAAATATTATTTCACTTACATATATAAATGTAACAAGCAAGTATAAATTTATGAGTACGAATAAATGAAAGAACCAAGTTCAATCGAGATGTGCTTTTGCATTATAATATATAGGGTTTTATATTAGACAGGTTACTCAACTTTTTTATTTTGTTCGCCTAAGTTACCTAACTAATTTTTTGTTCAAACAAGTTATTGGATTACACGGGGTTGACAATCAGGTTACTGAACTTCAAAGTGTGTTTCAATCAGGTTACTATTGACGAAAATACCCCTCTTTTCATTTCTTATAAGTACATAAATGGTCCTTGTGGGTTGCCCGGTGTTACGAAGTCAGTCCAATTTTCATTTTTGTTACGTTTTGTATACATTTTCTTACGTTTTTATCCATTATTTTATGTTTTTATCCGTTTTCATCCGTTTTTCCTCGTCTCGATCTGTTTTTATACGTTTTGCGTGTGTTTGTTAGTTTAGTATAAATTACAAAGCACCAATTTCTTAAGTTAGTATCACGACACCATAAAGGTGTCGATGTATTTGTGTTGAGTGTGAAATATGTCTGTGAGAAACACCACTAGGGTGTGTTGTATGTTGCGTTTGAATGGTTGTTGTTTGTAGTTACGGTTCAGCCACCACGACCCATATAGGGTTATTTTTGTGTGCTCTCGGTCAAGTAAAGAACCCACATATGTTGCCAATGTTTGTTTGTGATTTGGTTCACCCACGAGGGGTGTATGATTGTTTGCTTGTTTTCTAGCTTACTTCTTTTGCATGTTTACTCGAACTTATTTTTCTGCTTATTTCTTAGCTTTTTTTTCTGCTCATTCGATAAGTGTATAAAGGAGGTGTTTATGGATTTCCACTGACCAGGGTGCGTTTTGTTAGCAGTTAGGGTGCATTTAGTCATATAATGGGTCGAAGCCCATAACGGTTTAGAAGAGAGTGTGTTGCTTTATTTTATAAATGACTTTACCTAATTGATTTATTAATCATTGATACGTTTCAACCATTACTTGGGATTTGGTAATTGAAAATGTATATAAACGGATAAAACCGTATAAAAAAGGATAAAAACATATAAGACGGATTAAAACATAAGAAAATGTATACAAACAGAAGAAAATGCACGGAAACTTATGAAAACTTACGAAAACGTAACAAAAATGAAAACTGGACTGAATTCGTAACACCGGGCAAACCACAGGGACCATTTATGTACTTAACAAAAATGAAAAGAGGGGTATTTTCGTCCATAGTAACCTGATTGAAACACACTTTGAAGTTCAGTAACTTAAATGTCAACTCCGTGTAGTCCAATAACTTGTTTGAATAAAAAAACTAGTTTGGCAACTTAGGCGAACAAAGTGGGAAAGTTGGGTAACCTGTCTGATATAAAACCCTAATATATAAAAAGGGCTACTTTTAAGCTAGGTGTAATAGCAAGGCCGACCACATTGATGATGAAGAAAAGGGAAAAGTCAGTCGGTTCACTAAATGACTTGTGAAAGTGTGAAGACCGACTGTTGAGAGAGTATGTGTGTGTGATTTTGAATTTTATGGGGTGTATTTTTGTTTAAGTTGAGCATATTTGGATAGTGAAGTTGGTTATTTTATTGCATTTTGTTGGTTACGATATTGGTGTTAATGTGAGAAAGTGATGTGACATTGAGTTGGGTATAATAATGTTGATCACCATTTACAATCAGTCTTTGTTAGAAGACATCTAGTACTGTTCTTTCGTTATGAAAAACCTGGAAAACATTTAGCTAACTATTTGTACCTTCCTGGATTTTCTAAATATTTATTTTTACTCATTCTAAGTCGATCTAATTAAAATGTAAGTAATAAAGGATATTCGGAAGCCGACTGTTAACTAATGATTCAATTGACAATTAATTTCTAGCACAAATATGACGTATTGATGTTATAACTTTTTTTATAGCAAATATTGATGTTATAATTGATTCGCGGGTTAATCATAGATCAATATTATTATTTTTTAATTAGAAAAAGGGTTCTTCATAGTACCTTCCTTTTGAATCTCAATCGATTTGATTTAATTATTCTCATAAAATCTCACTTAATGGAAGCTAGTTATACTTAAGCACGTGCATGACAACTTATCTATATATAGATAGCTTGATACATTCCAATGTACGTTGGCTAGCTAGTTACTTCAAAAGCTACCTTAATTTTTTATTATTTGGTGACTTTGTGCATGAAAACTATAACTTTCACTCCCCCGCTTTACTTTCACATCGAATCCAAAACCAAAATAAACGCACTTACGCACCGTAACTATTAGCCAAAAAGGTTTTGCACATATGACTATAGAAGGATATAACTAAGGTTTGTGTAATACCGATAAGTTACTCACGTATATATCAAATGATAAATTTTAGCTATTTATTATTTTATCAAATAAAAAACGCACTTTCATTTTATTTTTTTTTAAACTATAATATCTCTTAAGCCATTAATGGTTTAAAAAAAAAAAAAAAGTACGATCACGACGAGCATTTAGTTATTATTTGACAACTTTGTGCATCTAAACTATAACTTTCACTCCCCCACTTTACTTTCACATCGAATCTGAAACCAAAACTACTTACAAAACAAACGCACCCTAACTATCGCCCACAAAAGGTTTTGCACATATGACTATAAAAGGATAAATAAGGTTTGAGTCCACTTATATACCGATAAGTTGCTCACATATCAAAAGATCAATTTTAGCTATTTATTCTTTATTAAATAAAAAACTCATATCACATCTTCTTTTAAAAAAAAATAATAATAATATCTCCTAAACCGTTAATAGTTAAATAAAAAAATAATTATACGATCACGACGAGCATTTAATTATCTATCTATATACGATCAAATTGCTATACTTTCGAACAACCATTTTTTTCATCTTTTTTTTTTTTCTTTTTTTCTTTTTTTGAAACATGTTTAAAAATCACCTATGATTCGACACTACTTTTTATATTTGAGTATTAAAACATGTTGTAAAATGAACATAACCTTTTTTACAAAATTCTAAAAGTTTAACCGTTCTGTATTGGAAGCTAGACATTCATAATTTTCTAACCATATATAACACATTATATTTTGAGTTGTAGATTAAAGTAGTTAATTCGTCAAAGTTAGACAAAACACATAAAATCACATGTGATCTATATCACATGTGATTCTTACCAAATATGATCTTTATCATATGTGATTCATTAATAAAATGCTCTAATCTAGAAGTGAAATGCTATATGTATTTATATATTGAAAAGCTATGAATATGTGATTTGCATCATAACGATCGGAGAAACTTTTTAATTTATACATATATAATTTGAATAGTACCAAAAGGAGTAACAATATTGAATTGTGTTTTTGTATGATTACATAATCTAGCTTGCCTATGTATATATAATGGGAGGTGATACTCACACAATCTTTTTTGATTATTTCACCTCAATCTGTGCATTGCAGTTTGTACAGTACAAACTACAATGCACATATTGTGGTGCAATAATCAAAAAAGGTGGTGTGAGTATCAATTCCCATATATAATAAACACATAGCTTAATGAACAAGCAATACACACCTTAACTCTAATGGACCCAAACCCACAATTAGATATGAGAACCTAGTCATCTAACACTTTTCCGCAGTTTGAACAGGAGGCTTACGAACGAACAAACTGTAACATATGTTGAAAGACGCTTCTTCTTTTCTTATCATATTCTTTATTGTTTGTGTTGAACGGAGGAATAATTGTATTTGGCGGCATAATTGTTTCTCGCTTGCGGCTTCCTCCTTTGCGTGTCTTGTTTTTTTTTTCTTTTTACATCATAGCTTGCTTTTCCTTTATGTAAGAGCGGCAATTTTGCGACCAACTATTTTCGAAAAACGACAATGATCCCCGGTGGTAAAACAAATAGTAATGTTGAAAAGACAAATTTCGTTGATTGATGGTTATATCAACATAATATGGGATGTATTATGACGGCTAGATTTTATATACTTTCGACCCAAAAAAAAATCGACTTTTTTTTGTAGGTGTTGAAATTTACGTTTACAAAAATCTAATGTGATTTGTAATTTAAAATCACATGTAATTTTAAGAAATCACATGTGATTTATGAAATCACACGTGATTCCTAACACACAAATCACATGTGGTTTTTTCAGACGCAAATTTTAACATTAAAACAAAACTTGAAAAGGAAAAAGTTCATCAAAAGTATATCGAATTGCCTATATATTTAAAAATTAAAAAAAATCTCGTCGTAATGGTGTATTTTTTGTCGAGTAACAATTTACCGTTTGCAAGATATATTTTTATTTTTTAAATAAAAATGAAAAGTAATATTTTTTTTTTCTTTTTTTTTTAGTTTTGATGAAAAAATAAATGTATAAAATTAATTCATTAGGTTTAAATAGAAAATATTGACTCTATAATTATCTCAACTCATGGCAATGATCATTACCCACTTGTTTTCTTATTTTCCTCTAATCTGGCCAACTAACTAGAAAAACAAGAGTGAATAGATAATTAATAATGCTTTCTTTTTTTGTTGCATAATTGTAATCATAATTTGTTTCTTGACCTAGCATAAATTTGTCAAAAACAACAAAATTATTGAAACAATCGATTTTTGATAAGAAGAAATACATGAATGATAATTTTTGTCCACTCTATTTCTTTAAATATAAATTTTTTTTGAACGATGATTGAATTAAAACTAAAAACTCTCTAGCAAGGAACTAGAAGAAAAATTACTAAGGAAAATTAAGCCAAGAGTTCCAACAACTAACTATACTACCTCTATTCTTAAGCCAAGAAAATGAAAAAATACGGACATTATCAAAAATATCACTTTTCCTCATCGGATGATCATTAAAGATAATGCTATTACGAAACCTCCATAAGACCCACAAAGTAGCTGCTGAAATGACATACATACAGTCTTTAGAAACTTTAGAAGCTCTCCAGTTCTCGAACCAATGTAACCAATCAGAACTAGAGGAGAAAGATGGCATATTAGTGTCTGACCACGTGCGAACAAGACGGCAAACGCTAGAAGCCATATCAAAATCGAAGAAAACATGATCATTAGTCTCCATAGCAACATTGCATGACGGGCAAGCAATAGAAGTAATTTCGATCCCTCGCAAAGAAAGATTTAGACGATTCAGAAGCTTATCCAAGATAAGCCGCCAAAGGAAAACATTTACCTTACGAGGAAGAAACTTAGACCATCTGGAACTAGGATGAAGCGATGAAAGCAAACAGTTGTCAATGTGAGATCTCGTGGCTTGGACCGAAAAAGTATCATCAACATAGATTTTCCATGACCAAGTGTTAGGACCGTTGTTAAAAGAAACATGCCCTGTCTTTGATATCATAACATCAAGAGCCTCAACATTTCGGCTTCTTATATTTTTCCTGTTCCAGTTCCAAACCCAAACGTTATTGAAAAAACGGTCCGTAAAAAAAAGAATTTGGATTAGAGTCCAGGTGGTATAATCTTTACGTATTTAATAATGAATTAAGGTTATTAACTTATGCTACATGTTTCATCAGCTCCCGCTTTGTCACATGCTCATTATACGTATCTTCTTGTTCTATAGAGCAAAGTGCAAAAATGATCATTTAATTTAAAGGTATGATTTTTGTGATATAGTTTGACAATAAAAATTATAAAACATCATCTCTTTATTAATTAGAAACCTAAAGAGTTCGACATCTGATAGCTAGTTTCCGACAACGATGGTCGGTGTTATTTTTTGATAAACCATATGAATGATCTGTGGATCATGAAATCGTCACTAGTCCTAATTGGCACTGTCGAGTGGTTCACATTTTTATTACATAAGTAAATGATAATGGTTGGCATCGTAAGAGTGCACGTAAACGTTATAATAAGTAAACTCCTATCCAATTATCCGTTTATAAAGAAAATAAAACTAATCGAATTTGAATGTTTTACGGTAACAAAAACATATATTTACTGATATACGAGTACATACTAGTAGTAAAGTAATTAACTAAGGAAAGAAAATCAAGGTTGCGTTGGAAGAAGAGAAGTTCCTTACTCCCTTGTCTCATGGAGATTGTTATTCCCATTGTTCTTCTTCATATCTTCAAAAGCTTCATGTTCTTGTCTCTCTAAAACACATTAAAAAAACAAAAAGCCTCATGATAATCACCAAACAGATCATAATGTGATGTCAATCCCCATGTTCATTTAAGTCTCCAAAAAGATGCTCTTATCCTTCAAAATGTTTAACAACTTAACACTTAATTAATCCCTCTAAACCCTCTGTCATTCTGTAATGCATGCATTGTTAATTTCATAAATTGTACTCAACACTTCATGTTCCTTAAGCACCCTTGCTAGCTCAAGTTTATAATATGTCACTGTTAGATATAAGTTTTCACATACACATCAAACCATAACAACAAGGTGGCGTATAAGTGGAATTCTAGAGAGAGAAAGTTAGAGGTTTAGGGAACTTTAGTGAGAGAAAGAAAAATTCTTATTATGAGCTCCAACTCTCTACCTTGGGAAGTAGAGAGTATTTATAGTCTTACATAAAACGCCACACAACGGGCTGTGGATCAGGCATACAGTGGGTAAAGACCCGTCCGTCCTCCACGGTGTTACTTAACAAAATACTACTTAACTAAATATAACTATGACTACGAGCATTCTAACGATTACATATACTTGAGGTGACCGACTCTTTAATACCGGAATTTCTAATTCCTAACAATCTCCCCTAAGGGAGGTCACCTCAACCATATACTAAAATGACATTGAATACAATCCGATATTACATTAACAATTGATCTTGCATTCTTGATGTAGTACTTTGCTCCCAAGCTCGTAGTCATTGATTCCACTCATTGCATGTTTGGTTAATCCAAGTGGAGGTCTTTTATTGATCCACGTGATAATAATGTTGAGTCAGCTTTTGAGATCATCACTAATAGAAAATCTCGATACATCCATTGTGGTGTTGGTATTATGTGATGTTGTGACATTCGGACCGACATGCTCACATTCTTGATCATGATATCTTCTCATCAGAGTAGCGGAAGCATTCGTTGATTCATGATATTGGCAGAAAGCGTAAGCATGGAGTTAGAATATTCGAGTCATTGATGCACCAATCATGATTTCTTTTGATATGAATGTGTTGTGTGAGCATGCGGCTATGAATTGACCGCTCCATTCGATCACCAAACGTAGGGTGTACCGCATAAAGACAGTTAGCAATAAAACACACGAAAGTGTCTTTGATCACTTTCGTTGAATTGAGGTACACGCCCACGGTTCCCGCTGATCGACAAGTACGCCCGTGATCGTATAATTCAAGAATTTCCTTGACAGGGTTTCGCATGCTCTAGCCGTTCTCAAACCGAACGCGTCTCAAAGAAGACAACACGGAGTGAGTGAACCAGCGAATAGAGATTCACCGATTGATGAAAAGAGATTTGAAAACAATCGTATTGCTCAATAGAAATTGTTTTTGCAATACAACGAAGGTTTTAATGAAAATCAATTATCAATCATAAAACACCTTTTGATTTGAAAAATTAGTACACGGTCGAAGTGCTAATGAAAAGAATTTTAAAGCACAAAGACCGGTTTTTCAAAGGTATCCGTCAATCCATAACCTCGAACCGTGATTGATTCAAGATTGAATCGCCCCATTGTTTCGCTCAGGTTGTCACATGGTTGATCTAAATAATAGATCTCACATGCCACCTACCAGGAGCTTGTTAGATGTTGGCTCCATAAGGCTTTCCATCTTCATTGTGAATATGTTTGCATATCACTCGGATGTTCCGCAATACCACAAGGATAATGCGTAGGACTCAAGATATAATCTCTTTCCACATTGTGTGAAACAGAGAGTCTTCATTGAAAGTGTCCTAATGAGATTTATTGATGATCTCGTGGCTCTAGACTCAATTTGTGCATATTTGGATCCTATATCGGAGACTAGGGAGAGGGTCTCCTCCTTCAATATCAACAATCTCTAAGAGAAAGTCGATAGATAATGTCGGTTCCCCGTGAGAATGAAACAAGTCCTTTTAAGAGGAACTTGAGTGGTTAAGAAAGTTGAAGTGCAAGGCCACCTGGGTCCATGACGCCTTGTCTTCAATACCGATGTTACCATCAGTAGCATATGAATTGAACCCGGTATTCGCCCTAAGGTTGAATAAATGGAGGGCTATTTGTTTTCACCCTTTTCTCATTCAATTCTTTTTAATTCTTCAACCCCTTCAGTGCTTACCGAGACTTCATAGCAAGAACCTTGTTGGGTTTATTCCAATACTAGCTCAGTCTTAGTCCGCACTCTTCCCATATCTCATTTTTCTCCTTTTATCATCATACCTAAGAACTCTACACTAACTAGTGGATAGTCCTTGGGTAGATCCCTCCGGTTCTCGCGGATCATGGGAACACATACCTAACCTTATCGTCCTTATATCACCATACATAATGTAAAGTTGGTCGGTCTTTTGGTATTGTTCATCTGCCATAGGAACCAATTGAAAACCATTTGAAAATCAATCCCGATACTTATGATATTTTATCAAAGCATTTTGTACCTGAATTGTTTTTGATATTTTTAGAAGAAGAACTCCCCTCAACATGTGAATCAAGTATTTGAAATAGTTTTCCACACGGAGGCAAGAGAAAGAATTAACTTCTTTGATTACCATTTTAAAAATATCAACATCACTTCCCTAATCGAATCAAGTAGATAAAGCATTTTGGGGAAGGATGAGGTTTTCATGATTTTGCTCCCCTCAATATGTGCCTCGAGATTTGAAAAGAGTTTTGCACATACTAGAGGGAACCTGCAACTTGAGATAAGTTATCACGTTTCAAATCATAGGTTTAAGATAGATGCTCCCCTCAACATGTGCATGGAAAATTTGAAATCGTTTGTCATATGTGGGAAGGGAGCTTGTACATCCTTATAAAACCATTTACCGAATTATCAGTTTAAATCCAATTTAAATCACACATTCTCCCCGATCACAATTATCAAATCATTTGAGATTTGTGATCTCTTATAGATTTAAATTGATTTTGAAAGCTTTTAAGGAGAATTGTGACTTTGATTATGAAAGCGCTTTTAACCGATATGGATCGGATTTTAAGACTTTAAACTCCATTGATAAAACATGCATGAATATCTTTTGAAAACAATTGAATGCCAAATAACTTTTTAATTTAATTGAAATCATTCTCCCCTCAATCAATGACATAGGTTGTTGATTGAGAGATTGATATTTTGACAAATAAGTCCCGATGATTATCAAAAATAGAGACCGAGTTATTTTTCAAAGCATTTAGTTTTCAGCAGATAAATGTTTAAAGAATCAGAGCATGGAATTTGGTTGATAAGAAGGCTTTTGATAACGTCAAACAAATTCTCAAATCTTGAAAACATGAAAAAGCATGGCTCTGTTCTTTCTTTGAAAAAGTTATTGCCTCAAAATGACAATAAACCATTTTTTCTCTTTCTCCCAAATTTTTTTATTTTTTTTTTTTTTTATAAATTAACAACATCTAAAGTCCCGTGTCATTCTTTGAATGACAACACAAAGACCGTAGATATTATCGAACCGAGAAAAACATGACAAATTGACAATATTTTTGAAGATTTTTCGAATTTTTCAGATTTTTATGGATTTTGAAAGTTTTATAATTTTCTATTTGATTTTGAAGGTTTTATAATTTTGTATTTTGTTTTTCGAATAGATATATACAAGAGATAGATGAAGATAGACCTTTACTCCTCGCCTTCCTCCTGAAGACGTTTGAGTGTTTCCGGTTGAAGGCTTTTCAAGCCAAGACGTGGAAGAATAAACTCAAAACGTTCTCTTGGAAGAGCTTTGGTGAAGATGTCCGCTAACCGATATTCAGACCTCACAAAATAGAGTTCCACCACACCTTTTTCCACTTGTTCCCCGATGAAATGATGTCGAATGTCGATATGCTTTGCTCTTGAGTGTTGAACGTTGTTGCATGAGAGAGCAATATCACTTTTATTATCACAAGATGAGGGATTTTGTTGAATTACAAAGCCATAGTCGATAATTGAGATCTCATCCATAGGATTTGAGCACAACAAGATGACATGGCTATGTATTCACCTCTGTAGAGGAAATAGAAGTACTCATTTGCTTCTTTGAAGACCAACTCACAAGCTTATCACCCAAAACCTGAGCACCTCCAGACGTACTTCGACGAGTATCTTGACAACCTGCATGATCAGCATCTGCATAGGCCGTTAGTGACATACCGGTGTCCTTCTGGTACCAAAGTCCCATATTGATGGTTCCTTGGAGATACCGAAAGACCCGCTTAACCGCTTCAAGGTGCTTTTTAGTAGGCTTAGCCTGGTATCTAGCACACATGCAAACAAATAACAAGATGTCGGTCTACTAGCGTGAGGTACATCGGGATCCAATCATACTACGATATTTCGTTTGGTCAATCATGATCCCCGAGTGGTCCTCATCTAGTTTGGTTCGGTCAATCATGGGGTGTCAACAAGGTCACTTGAATCAAATCCAAATTTCTTTAAAATCTCTGTTGCATATTTAGATTGATTTATGAAAATGCCTCCGAGACTTTGTGAAATTTGTAATCCCAAGAAAATGACATTTGTCCCATCATTGACATTTGAAATTTTGAACTCATTTCATTTGAAAAACGATCACATTCCATTGGGTCAGCCGAGGCAAAAATAATATCATCAACATAAATTTGAACATGAGTTAAATGTTTGCCCGACTTCCTGGTGAACAATGTAGGATCAACTGCTCCTTTGCTAAATCCGGTAGATAGAAGAAACTTTGACAGAGTATCATACCATGCCCTTGGAGCTTGCTTTAAACCATAAAGAGCCTTCTTCAACGATAAACGTGAGTAGGATGCTCTTGATTCACAAATCCTTCAGTTGGCCGACGAGACGACTTCTTTAAGATCTCCGCTCGAAATGCCGCTTTCACATCCATCCGATAGACTACCATGTTCTTACTAGCAGATTAGCCGAAAGATTCGATTGCCTCGATTCGAGCAACTAGAGCAAAAGATTCTTCAAAGTCTATACCCTCCTCTTGACGGTATCCTTTAGCAACTAATCGAGCCTTGTTCTTCAACACATCACCATGCTCATCAAGTTTCACTTTGAAGATCCATTTAAGATCTATAATCATAGCACAATCGAGCGGTACTAACTCCCATACATCAAGTCGATCAAACTCATGAATTTCATCTTGCATGGCATTGAACCAACTATCTTCATTCATGGCGGTTTTAACATCTTTTGGTTCGATCTTAGATAGTACGGAGTTGAAGAAGCACCATAAGGCATCGGTTGCAAGTTGTTTCCGGGTTGATACCGGACGAGAGGGATTTCCAATGATGTTGTCTAATGGATGATCGTGAGTCCATTTTCTCAGGTGTTCATGTGGTAGTTGTTGAGGGACCGAGGTAGCGAGTCGATGTCTCCGAAGAAGATGGTTCGATGATGATTCAGGAGTAGCAAATATGTTTTCAAATGGAACATCCTTAGGAGTAGCAAAGGGATTAACTTCATCATTGATGCGTAAACATTTCCATGATGTACATTTGAAGAATGATGATTTGTTGATGAGATCAAGGATCGCAGCAGTGCTTCTTGACTTAAAGATATTGAGAATGAAGGATTGACTTCATTCACAGGAATATGAGCATCCTCTGTTGTAGGGATCAACACCTCATTAGTAATTGAATCATAAAGTTCATCAAACATAGGATCAAACAATTTCTTTAAATCATCTTCCGATGGAGGTACATATGGAGTTTCTTGAGAAGAGTTTGGAACAAGGGATGAACCAATGGGACTGATTTGAAGTGCGGGTCCCGAAGGATTGTCCAGAGCCATTTGACCGGTCAGCCCATCAAACGTAACGTGAATTGTTTCCATGATATTTCGGGTTCTTTTGTTGTAGATTCGGTATCCCTTTTGTTTGGTGCATATCCTACAAATACTCCAATGTCCGCTTTAGCCCTAAGTTTGCCTAAGTCTTGACCCTCATTAGTTGGATAACACAATGCACCAAACACACGAAGGAAAGAGAGATTAGGTTTTCTACAAGTTCATATGGAGTTTTTCCATGAGTGTGAATCGGGAACGATTTTGTGTGTAGCATGCAAAGGGCAATAGCTTCACCCAGAGAAACATTGGAACCTTTGAGTAAATCAAGATTGTTCTAGCGGCTTCTACAAGAGTTCGATTTCGCCTTTCAACTACACCGTTTTGTTGAGGAGTTCGTGGAACACTTCTTTGATGGCTGATTCCAATGCTTTCATAGAATTCACTAAGTTGTTTGTTGACAAACTCGCCCATTGTCCGTCCGATAATTCGACGGTTTTGTTAAGTCGAACTCGCACTGCTTGATGAGTTTGATGATGATATCGAGTTTCATCCTTTGTCCTTAAGAACTTGACCCTGTGAATCTAGAGTAATCATCAACCACAACTAACACATATTTCTTCCCAAAGATATTCTGCACCCTCATTGGTCCACATAAATCCATATGAATCATATGAAGAACTTCTGTGACAGAGTTAGTAGGTTTGGGTTTGTGGGCATACTTCTTGCTTTTTCCCAATTGACATGTGAACAAAGATGATCCTTTTCATACTTTAGTCTAGGTAAACCTACAACTAAGTCCTTTCTAGAAAGATCATTGATGGTGCCGAAGTTCAAGTGATTGAGACGACGATGCCATAACCATGACTTTGTTTTCGAAGCCTTTGATAACAAGCAAATTGGAGAAGACTTCATCATATCATCGATAGAGATGGTGTAAAGATTTGAACCACGAGTTCCTTTTAACAGTTCCTTACCATTAAGATCTCTAACAAAGCAGGTATGTTTTCTCAAGGCTACTTCTAGATCGAATCACGAATTGACCAACAGAGAACGATTATGACCAAACCTTCCACATAGTATACTCTAGAGATAACACTATCACCAACAACATAATCTCCATAACCCATAATAGCACCGAAATGATCATTACCAAATCTAACAGTCCCGATGAATTTGCTCACGAAGTTCATGAGCCGCGACCGGTCTTTAGTCATATGCTTGGAACCTGAGTCCGTGTACCACGTAACGATTTGAACGATCTGCAGTTGAACACGCACAAGAATGGATAATCGATAATTGGGATCCCCATGCAAGAATGGGTTCCATTTGGTTAGTAACAATGATTGGAACACCCACATCGAAATAGAAACATCCATATCGAAAGTAGAAGCAATGGAATCATTGGGAATAGATGCAATAGTGTCTCAGATTTGACCTATTCAAAGTATGTTCACTTCTTAAGGGAATAGTTCTACCAATAGGCATCCATTTTTTAGTGGGCATAATCTCGATTAGTCTTATGGCCAAAAGGTATCCAATAATAACCTATCTTTATAAAATGTTCTTCCGTGGGTTTCCACTGTTTTCTAACTTTCTTTCGCTTTTGCCTTTTAGCCTTCTTTGCATGAATTTTAGCATTAACAATTTTAACGGGCATTTAACATCATTAGACAAACATTCACACCACATTCATGATTAGAAATGTAAATCAAGCACATCATTACAAGGTTTGCAAATAGTATCGAATTGAATTAATTACAAGACGCCTAAGGCTAATACTAGAATCAACACGATTCGCTTTATTCAACTCAAGCTTAAAGTTCCTAGATTGGTCTTCTACTCTCTTCCAATGCACATTCTTAGCTTGCAAGGTCCTATCATTCCTTGTATTGTCTTGAGACTTTGACCTGCTTGCTTTAATGTCACCGATTACTCTGTAGAGGGAATGGGAACATTAGTTGGTTGATCTAATTTTTGCATTCCTGAACTTGATGTGCAAGGATCTCAAGTACTAGAAGGCACATTAGTGTATACTTTCTTAAGACTGTGATTTGAGCTTTTTGTAGGCACACTAAAGTTCATTTTCTTAGCACTAACATATCCGAATCAACTACTTGAAGGCACATTAGTGTTTCCTTTCTTAAGACTGGGCATAGAACGGATTTCCCGCTTGGCACTAGGCATAGAACAAGGCATCACAGCTTTGCCTTTTGCACCTAAGGTTAAGGATTTGGGACATGTTGCAATTACACATTCTAGCAACTCTTGAGATCGTTTGGCCCGGAGGCAAGCAAACCTAATTTCACTATCAAGAGGTTTGTTAATGAAATCCTCTTCGACAATCTCACGGAGACATTCTAGACTATCCTTAAGGTGAGCACAGGATTCATGAAAAGCATGTTCATTATTCCTAAGATGAGGAGGAATATATTTAATCGTCACAGTGTATTTGCAGTCTAAGGGTGACTTTGAAACAACATTCTTATTGAAAACAAGTGGCGCTTTCCCATTTCCCGACTTCTCGATTCTCAATTTCCTTTTGTAAAGACGTTATTTTTTCGTTGTTTTGGTCACGGGTGACTTTTATTGAATCATATAACTCTTTAAAATGTCGTTTAACCTTTTCATTTTCTTCTAGAAAACTCTCGTTTTCCTTTTGTAAGGCTTCAACTAAGTTTTGAAGATGAAAAGTTTGAGAATTCTGAGAATCTAAAGGAGGAGGCATTTGGGAGCCTGTCATATTGTTCGCTTGACCCTTTAATTGAGAGATTTGGGCTTTCAACTTTCTGATCGTGTTGCAATGAGCTTGAATCTGTTCATCACGCTTGTTAATTTGAAAACTGCATCAAACTCGAGCATCCAAGATGTCTTGATATTTGAAGTTTTGACATTTTCTTTAAGATGTTGATATTTTAGTTGTAAATTAAAATGCTCAACTTCTAGTTTAGAAAAATGTTTAACCAAATTGTCGTGATCATCCAGTTCAATTTTCTCGTTTAGTTTAGAATTAGTTTTTCAAGCTCAATGACACGATCATGGGAGACTTTCAGGGCCACAGATAGTTCATGAAATTTGGAAGCATTAATAGAGCAATTTGAAGCAGTGAAAAAGATATCTTGAGCAACACATTCAGGAATAAGAGTCTCATTTAAGGTATGCAAGTTCTTCCTCTCAATCTCATTATATTTTAGTGCACGCTCATAATCACTAACTTCAACTACCATTGCATCAAATTCCTTTTCCATTCCCTTGATATCAGTTTCTATCCCCTTTTAAGACTCTCAAAGTGATCTTTTAGAAGTTTAAAGAAAGGCATGACCTCACTTAAATAACATTCTTTCATTTGCTCAAAACCCCTTTCTCCTTCCGTTATACCAGTGGGTGTGATCCTTTTCTTGCAAGTTTTCTCAAAATCAACAAATAGTTGAAATATAACATATTGGCTAATTAAGGTCTTGCTTTTAGTGGCAATTGTTCTAGGAACAAGATGCATTGGTGAATTAGGAGGATACACACGCTTCTAGGCATTTTCCATAGGGGAGGGTTTGTTTCAACAATATTTTCAGCTTATCTAAATCCTTTTTCCGTAAAACTTGTTCGGGAGTCAACAATGTCCGAGGCTTAAACATGTTCAAGGAAATCCAGTTTTCCTTCTTGTAGTCATGGGGAGTGATAATTATTTTTTTTCTTTGCATTTAGGATCATCTAATTTTTTATTCATCCTTTCCCTAGTGACTTCATCTGATTTCTTATCTTCCTCTGCACTCAACGCAACTAGGTTTCTGTCTAGGTTTAAGAATCTCATTGCCATCATAGATCACACTTTGAGCTGCTTTAGCTATCTTTCCGTACTCATGGTTGGGTTTATCAATAATGGGAACACTATGCTTATCGCTTAGAACTCTATGTTTTGTGACCATGTGAGCAAATGAATGGTGTTTCCTTGTATGTACAACTTGTTTTCAAGTTTGTTTTTCAAAGTTTTCAGATTAGAAAAATCTCTCAAGAGTTTTGATTCCTTTGCATTAAATTCTTGCTTAAGCATTTTCACATTTTCTTGAAGTTCTTGTTTTTGCTTAGCTGTTTTAGAAAGTTTTTCTTGCAAGGAATTTAATTCTTGTTTCAATACTTCTTCTCTAAAATTACTTTTTCTAATGATTGTACGCACTTGGTCATCCATTTCCCGCTCACGAGTGGTCAACTCAAATTTAGCACGTTGTTCATAAATAGCAACACGTTTTTTATAGGCATTTAGTTCGAAATTACGAATCATCGTGGGCACATGCAAGTGTATTCATCAAAAACATAGTCATTGTTGATGCGAAGATGCATCACTTGGTACACTTTCACTTTCACTTTGTTTCACATATTGATCATATGGGATAATATTGATATTACCCATATTTTCAACATTTGATTCAATAGTTTCAGTTGATTGTACTTTGTCATGCATCTTTTGCACATCAACATCATCGTATAGTTTTAATACCTCTGAGATGAGTTTGTCTTGGGATGGGCCAGCTAGTGGTGAAGAAGAGACCTTGGGAGAAACCATTGGAGAAATGCTAGCCATAAAATTGTGTGTGCCGTAGGTCCATCATCCACATCAGAGTCGTATGCATCACAATCAGCGACTTGAAAGGCATTCCGATGATTGTGACCTATCTCCTGAATAGGCTGCTCATCCACATCTGCATCATAGGTCTTGGCATTGCCCTCGGCTAGAAACAACAATTCCTCTTCATCCAAAGCAGCACCATTGTCCCGAGCTTGTACCAAAGATCTTATCTCTCAAGTAATCAGATTCGTGGACGCTTTGGAGATGTGCGCTTCTTGCAATGTGTCCCTCACCACCACAGTTATAACATTTGATCGGCTTAGCTTGACCTTGGTTACCATTCCTTCCTCGATTCCGGTTGCCAACATAACCTCTACCAGCTCCACCTCTTCCCCGATCATATTGTCTTTCTGAACGTTGCACCACGATCCTTCCATCTTTAACAAAGTGGCTTGATTGTGTGGGTTAGATGTCGCTCGAGGTTGTTGTTGGTTTGTGGGAGAGAATTCATGTTTTGACTAATCAGAAGAGCTAGTTGATTAATGAAATTTCCCACGTGTGCATCAAAGATCGCCTTGTTTGAACATAGGATCATGAATGAGTTTGTGATTACCATTACCCAAGGGTATGACTTGTGAAGCTTTGGTTGTGATTCCGATGTTTGAGTAGAAGGCAGTTGAGTCATTAGACGAGCTTGTCTCTCCCCGGTTGGTTTTGAACTGATTGAGAATCAATTTTTCAAACATAGCATGTCTCTCATTCTCAAGGAGGAAGGCATAGAGTTGCTCATAGTTTGTATTCTTCAATCCTTTAGTGAGCTTCACACAGGTGACAAACTTGTGCCATTCGGGATTCATGTTGTTCACAAATTTTGAGTTCAAATGAATGTTAGGCATAGTCATTCCGATGTTCCTCATGTCATTAACTAACTTATGAAATCTCACATAGTACTCATAGACATTCTCATCCGGTTTCATCTTGAAGTGTTCAAATTCGTCATAGAGTTGGGATTCTCTGTCTTCCATAGTTAATTCTGAACCCGAGAGAAGCATCTTAACATTATCCCAAACGCCTTTGCATCGGTGTTGTGATTGATCAGCTTGTAGATGTCTTTAGGAAGACCTTGAAGAACAATGTTTGAAGCCCCGATATCAGCATCGAATCTCTTTTTCTCCTTATCATCAAGCTCATCATACATTTTAGGTCTGTCCATTCCGTAAACAAGAGTACCATCTTCATTAGTATCAAGTATGTCTCTAGTCGTCTCAACTCGATATGGTCCTTCATCAATGGATTTGAGAATGTTGACACCATATTCCTTTCCAAGGCAAGCATAATCTGATTCGTTGAGCCCAAGAATCGTAGTCATTCTGTCAAGCATGGGTGGACGAGTATCGACCACCGCTTGAACATCCTCGCAAAGTGGAGATGATAGTAGGAACGTTGGTAGACATGTTAACAGATAATACGGGATTTTATAACTCTATGATTAAACCGAGAAATAGATTCTTTCACTGGATTTTACTAAATCAAGAGAAAACCGTAAGCAATCACCCAAGTCGCTAGAAGATAATGCACCAAGTCGCTAACACTTAATTCGCTACACCACTAAGTCGCTAGAGTCCCAAGTCGCTAGACAAATGCAAGTCGCTAAGTAGTAACTCGCTAAGGCTCAAGTCGCTAGCAAAATTTTGGCAAAGAATTCGCTACTCAAGTCGCTAAAGATACAAGTCGCTAAAGAGCAACTCGCTACCACCAAGTCGCTAACCGTAGTGGAGAGTCCACTACTTGTACTGTAACTCGCTAGATCTAAGTCGCTAGGTCTAAAATTGTAACTCGCTACAAATTTGTAAAGCAAGTCGCTACTAAGAAAGTATTCCGTGTGTTAAGTCGCTAGCAAGAAAAACCACATAAACATCACTTTTCAATCCAAAACAACCCAACCAAGATGATTCAAGCTTACCAAATGAAAACCAACACACTTGTGATGATTCTAAACATAAAAGTACTAACAAAATCCAAACTTTAACACAAGAAATCAACCAAATGATGCACAAACCACTAAACTTTTTCAAACTCAAAACCACCTAAAAACCACTAGAAATCCAAAGATGTGTAAGATATGATCTAACCTGGCTCTTGATACCAATTGTTAGATATAAGTTTTCACATACACATCAAACCATTAACACAAGGTGGCGTATAAGTGGAATTCTAGAGAGAGAAAGTTAGAGGTTTAGGGAACTTAGTGAGAGAAAGAAAAATTCTTATTATGAGCTCCAACTCTCTACCTTGGGAGGTAGAGAGTATTTATAGTCTTACATAAAACGCCACACAACGGGCTGTGGATCAGGCATACAGTGGGTAAAGACCCGTCCGTCCTCCACGGTGTTACTTAACAAAATACTACTTAACTAAATATAACTATGACTACGAGCATTCTAACGATTACATATACTTGAGGTGACCGACTCTTTAATACCGGGAATTTCTAATTCCTAACAGTCACTAACTATATATAGTCAAACACTCAAACATGATTGATATATATGGTAATAGTACATAAAAAAAATTGTAATTGCTACTATCGTAACCTACAGAATATAATAATCAGTAAAGTTATAATATGGTACTCAATGGGGTGCAAGAGACAAGTATTCCGTCGAATCACACACCTTTTGTTTGAAAAATTAGGAGGACAAGCTTGTGTTCAATGTTCATATTCGACAATTTCTCTAGCTTACGATCAAGTGAAGAAATTGATCAAATAAATAATCCAAATGCTAGTACCAGAACATACAGATCCAACCAATACTAACATCACTAAAACAATAGTTTACTCTTTGCATTACTAAACTAAATAAAAACTTGTTCAAAAAGAAGAACTAAGTTTTGATTATTAATTATAGAGAAATGAGTGAAAACACATTAAAGGTGAAATGAATTATTGAATTATGAAAATTGTTACAATGACTTGATACATGACTGTCTACTTATACTACTAACATAAGCTATCTAACTAACTAGTACAAGCTAACTAACTAATTGTACAAGTATATTTCATGGACTGACATGCTATCATACTTCTATTCATCATCACTCTCATCTTGTGGAGTTGGTTTGGATATCTGTGAATGCTCTGTATAGAGTGTATGGATACAGGTTTTGTATCTGTATCATCATCCCCCTCGCAAGTTGGCATGGTGTAAGGATTACACATGCCTAACTTGGAAAGACAGTTGTAGTGTAGAGGTCTGCTAAGTCCTTTGGTTAGGATGTCTGCAACTTGTTGCTTTGTGGAGATGTACTTGGGTAGAATTTGTCCAGCCTTGATCTTGTCCCTCACAAAATGGCAATCAATTTCTATATGCTTAGTTCTAGCATGATGAATAGGATTAGAGGCCAATGCAATAGAGGAAGCATTATCACACATGATTAGAGTAGGAGTTGGAACTATAAGGTGAAACTCTTTAAGTAAACACTGAAGCCAAGTAACTTCACAAGTGGAGTCTGCCAAGGCTCTATACTCTGCTTCTGTGGAGCATCTTGATACTACAGTTTGTTTTTGCGATTGCCATGAGATAAGACTTGAGCCAAGGAAGATACCATATCCAGTAACTGATCTTCTTGTGAAAGGACAACTAGCCCAATCACTGTCACAATAGGCTAGAAGAGATAAGTTGCTTTGTACAGGGAAGAATAGACCTTGGGTGATTGAAAGCTTAACATATCTAAGTACCCTGATGAGAGCTTTCATGTGAGAAGTCCTGGGCTGTTGAAGGAACTAACTAAGTGCTTGAGCAGCAAAAGCAAGGTCTGGTCTTGTGATGGTTAAATAGAGTAATTTACCAACCAAAGTTCTGTAGGAAGAAGGATCAGAGAGGAGTTCACCAGTGTCCATGGAGAGTTTAACATTTGGATCCAGAGGAGTGGCAGATGGTTTTGTATCAAGTAAAGCAGCATGAGTAAGCAATTCAATTGCATACTTCCTCTGAGTCATAGCTAAGCCTTTGTTATTTCTGAGAAACTCAATGCCTAAGTAGTAATGTAGAGGCCCTAAGTCTTTAATTCTGAACTTATCATGAAGTATTTGTTTGATGTCTTTGATGAGATGAGAACTGCTTCCAGCTAGGAGAATGTCATCAACATAGACTAAGAGTGTTGTAGAGTGGCCATCTTTGTGAAGTGTAAAGAGTGAAGTGTCAACATAACTCTACTTGAAACCAAGTGTGATGAGGAAAGTGGTGAGTTTTTCAAACCATTGTTTGTTGGCTTGTTTTAAGCCATAAAGGGACTTTTTGAGTCTGCATACAGTGTTTGGTGGAAGGTTGGTGTCATAGCCCTGTGGAACACTCATGTAGACTTCCTCATGTAAATCCCCATGAAGGAATGCATTGTTCACATCCAATTGCTCAATAATCCAGTGATTGTGAACTGCAATAGCAAGTAAGGTTCTTACTGTGACCATTTTGGCCACTGGAGCAAAGGTCTCATTGTAGTCCTCTCCTTCCTTCTGGTTGTAGCCCTTGGCTACAAGCCTTGCTTTATATCTCTCTACAGTTCCATCAGCATGATATTTGATCTTGAAGACCCACTTGCTCCCAATGGGTGTCTTCCTTTGTGGTAATAAGGCATGCTCCCAAGTGTGATTCTATTCTAATGCATGTATTTCTTTATTCATTGCTTCAACCCATTTGGGATGTTTGGATGCTTGTAAAAAAGTGGTTGGTTCAGTGAGTTTATCAATGGAAGATATGAAGTGTAAAGATGTAGGAGTGAGATTGGAATAATTTAGATAATGAGTGTGGTGATGTTTGGAGACTGTGAGATTGTGGATGGTTGATTTTGGGAAATGACAGTGGTAGTCTTTAAGTTTAGCAGGTGGATGTTTTTGTCGTGTGGAAATTCTAGTGGGAGGTGGATGAGATGAAGAGGTTGTAGTAACTGGATCTGTGGGTGAAGTGGTGGTTGTAGTAATGTTTGGTGTTGTAGTTGGAGATGGTGGAGGGTCAGGAGATGGTGGAGTATTTTTGGTGGAGAATGATTCATGAGATGTTGAAGGTGGAGAGGAGGGAAGTGGTGTTTGGTTAGTGGATGAGTTGGATGATTGTGTGTCAGCAATGGGTGTTTGGGTAGATGATGATGGTGTATGTAATGGCTGTGAATGCTCTAAGATGGGAGAAGTGTGTGGTGAAGTTGTATGAAGGGGTATGTTGATGTGATTGGAGGTATCTGTAGTGGGAGATTGAGATGTACTGGGTGGTGTTGGGGATGTATGAAATGGAAAAATTGTTTCATCAAAGAGTACATTTCTGCTTGTGATGACTTTGTGTGTTTGTAGGTCATATAAAAGGTACCCTTTTTGATTGTGTGGGTATCCAACAAAGACTGTAGGTGTGGACTTAGGATTGAATTTATCTATGGTGTGGTGGTATGCATAGGCTAGACAACCAATGATTCTAAGATGGTCTAAGGATGGTGTTTTGTTGTATAAGAGTTGGTATGGACTGTGATTGTTTAAAACTCTTGTTGGGATTCTGTTTATGAGATAGGTGGATGCTAAAAGGCTGTAACCCCACATATGTTTAGGAAAGTTAGCTTGAAAATGTATGGCCCTTGCCATTTCTAGTAAGTGTCTGTGTTTTCGTTCAACCCTTGAGTTTTGTTGAGGTGTATATGGACAAGAGGTTTGATGAATGATACCATGTTCTTGGGTATAATTAAGAAAGGATGAGTTAATGAATTCTGTGTCATTGTCACTTCCAAGGACTTTAATTGATGTGTTGAATTGGGTGAGTATGGATTGATGAAAAACTTTGAAGGTGGAAAAAACATGATGTTTTGATGGTAAAAGGTAAGTCCATGTATCCCTTGAGTAATCATAAACAACTGTGAGAAAGTATGGGCATTTATTCATAGTACAATGTTTGTAGGGACCCCATACATCCAAGTGAACTAAATCAAACTTTGATTTTGCATGTGATTCACTAACAGGAAATGGAAGAACATGTTGTTTAGCTACTGGACAGATGTTACATCTAGTTTCTGAAATACAAGAGACATGAAATGAAAGACTGTTGATTTTCTTGAGTGTAGAAAGTGGTGTATGTCCCATTCTGGCATGCCAAAGGTGTGGTTTGCTTGAACTTGAGAGAACAACAGGATGTGTAGTGGTTGGAGTTGATGTTGAGTTGAGAAGATAGAGTCCACCATGAAGAGTACCATGAGTAGTCCTCCCATCATGGCCCTGAAAAGTAAATGTGTTATGTGTGAAGGTGACAGAAAAAAGTGTTTTGTAAAGTAACCTGCTTATGGAGATAAGGTTGTAAGTGAAGGTTGGAATGTAAAGTACATTGTGGAGGTTGAGTGAGGGACTAAGTTTAACAGATCCAGTTATATATACCTTGGTGGTTTGGCCATTGGGTAGTGATACAGTGATTGGTGTGATGTGCTTTGTGGTGTTATGCATTAGTGACAAAGATATGCAAATGTGATCTGTGGCTCCACTGTCAATAATCCATATATGAAGTGTGGTTTGGGTGATATTAGAAGAAATGAATGAATGAATACTAGCACTAGATGTAAAAGAATGCACACCAGTAAGCTTTGTAGGAATTGAACCAATCTTGAAGGAAAGTATACCTGCCACATGTGGTGTTGCAGAACCATCAGAGTTGTTAGGAAGGGTTTTCTGCATCATGATAAGCACTTGATTAAGCTGGTTTTGTAATTGATCCATTCTAGCATTGACCAAGTCATCTGAAATCCCAGAAGTAGAAGGAGCTGCAGTATCCAATGGACATTCCATTGGTTGAAGTGATTCATTTGCAACCATGTGAATAGACCTAGTGTTCCTGTTTCCTTGGGTAGTTCTCTGAGAAGGTGGAAGATACTTGTTGTGGAGAGGATGACCAGGAGGGTAACCAAGCAGTTTGAAACATTCTTCCTTTGGGTGTCCTTCCTTCTTGCAATAAGCACAGAAAATTCCCTTCCTAAAGTTGTTCCTTCTTTCAGCTGAAGTGGTGTTGGGGGGTGTTGTGTTTCTTGAGTGATTGGATGAGCTTGTATAAGATCTATATATGTTCAAAGCAATAGGAACTGCAGGGGTTTGTTTTGGTGCTTCTCTTTGTTTTTCTTCTTGCCTCAACATGCTGTAAGCCTTAGAGACTATGGGTAATGGTTGCATCAACAAGATCTGACCCCTGATATTGGTGTAACAATCATCTAACCCCATTAAGAATTGAACCAATCTTTTCCTCTGTTCCATTTCACCATTTTCTTTACCATTGACACAAGTGCATTGACAAGTACATGCATAGGGTGCTTCTATTTCATCAAGTTCATCCCAAAGACCCTTTAGCTTTTGATAGTATACTTCAATTGTGCAATTTGATTGTTTAAGATCAACAATTTCATTTGCTAACTGATAAATTCTATGCCCATCCAGTTGAGAATAATGATCATATTCCATAAGGCAGATGCAGAATTGATGAAGGTGAGATTATTACCTATCTGCTCAGAAACTGTGTTCAGTATCCATGAAATCAACATGTCAATAGCTCTTTCCCAGTATGCTCTCAGATCAGATGATGATGGTGGTTCCTCATAATCACCATTGATTAGTTTCACCTTAGTCTTGGCACTGAGAGCTATTAACATTGATCTCTTCCAGGTGCTGTAGTTCTCTGATCCTGTTAACTTTCTTGAGATAAGAATCATGCCTGGATGATCATTGGGATGGAAATACAGTGGATGAAGTGGTGATGAAACATCATCTAGTGATGGTGTAATAGTTTGTTGTGAACTGGATTCTGATGGTGCCATTGTTGTGTAAGAAAGATGTGTATTGTTGTTATGAAGCTTTTGTCAATGGAGAATGATAACTGAT
This sequence comes from Chrysanthemum makinoi, assembly GCA_910596185.1. NCBI lineage: Eukaryota > Viridiplantae > Streptophyta > Magnoliopsida > Asterales > Asteraceae > Chrysanthemum > Chrysanthemum makinoi. The sequence continues at coordinate 108,545,408 of OU343219.1, forward strand.
TTGTAACTGATTTTGTAACAGAATTTGTTTGATTATTGTTTGATTGATGATGATTTGATTGAGTTATGGTGATTCTGAATGATTCTGATGTTCTTGTGATGGTTTTTGGTGCGGAATAGTGGTGGTTTGTGGTTGTTTATGGTGGTTTGAGGTCAAAAAATTTTGGCGGGAAAAGTTGTTGTGGTGGTGGAAAGGTAGTTATTTGACCAGAAAAAGTAGTTATGATGGTTAAGAGCAGTTATTCACCACCATTGTGGTGGTGCTTGCTCTGATACCATATAGAGAAATGAGAGAAAACACATTAAAGGTGAAATGAATTATTGAATTATGAAAATTGTTACAATGACTTGATACATGACTGTCTACTTATACTACTAACATAAGCTATGTAACCAACTAGTACAAGCTAACTAACTGATTGTACAAGTATATTACATGGACTGACATGCTATCATACTTCTATTCATCATCACTCTCATCTTGTGGAGTTGGTTTGGATATCTGTGAATGCTCTGTATAGAGTGTATGGATACAGGTTTTGTATCTGTATCATCATTAATAGTACAACAATTATCACAAAGCCTATCATAACAGGATTAGGGATGAATTTCAAAACAAGCAAAATCTGAAAATTGTCTTAATACATATGTGTAGTGCAAACCGCCAAACCGGTTATTGCAAGCATTTAACACTGAGAAGATGGTAATCAATCGGCTTGAGCCTATGCTTGGGCTTAAGTTTGTTTTATTTTTAATAGGCTTGATTTATTGCGGTAGCTTCAAATTGATCTGTCGGCTAAATATGTACGTAACATCCTGATAAACAAAGAAAAGGTTTGTAACTTGCCAACATCTTAATGCTATTGGCAAGTCTAGTTAGTCTAATCTTCGTGAATGTTTTAAGTATGAAGAATAAACTTGTAGACGCCTTTTAGCATAGACTTTTAAAATGCGTTCCATATTTTTTGAGTAAAACTAGAGTTTTAATTCGGTAAATGCATTATTCCAAAGACTATTAAATACATGCTGCAGGATATAGGTAAATCCCATATAAGTTATACAAAGAAGCTACATCACAAATAAAAACAACTGATAAATTACATAAAAAGTAACTTCCAATGTCATCTTTCACGGGTTATGGGTACCTAATACCGTTTCCGGTGATTACATTAAAAACACATAAATAAAGTCAAATAAAACCACTGTAATCTAAGTTGACCAGTATTACTAATGTCATACGCACAAATAAAATATGCCATCTGCGTGTTGTGTGGCTAAAACATTTCACACTTATCAAAATCATATGAGTTATACTCATCACGATCATAACTCTCTATCGAATGTTCATAAGCTATGTTCGCTTGTACCACTACTTCCAGGCCAAGTAGCCATGTCATTCTTCTTGCTTTCTTTTATGTTCTTTGCAACATCTTCCATTTGCTTTCCTCTTGAAGTACTTGATTTCATAACCGGTTCCAAAGACTTCACATTCAGCCCTTGATATTCCATTTGTCAAACTCACCATCATGGTCACATAAGAACAATTTTTTATTTCTTTGTTAAATTAAGATTTTACAAAAAATGACATTTACAGATTTAGCAAAAGTATGCTCCAAATATATAACATAATACTTAGAACCAATATTAGTCAAGAGTGAAAAAGTATACAAATCCGAGTGCAAAAGATCAAAATCAAAATTAAAAGTAGTGTCAGAACTAAAAAAATGAAAGTTTCACATGTTAGCCAAGCCAACAGGCGCACGTCACTTCGAAGATGACCAAGACATTGGTGACACGTATGTTGACTCATGAGAAAAGCTTGTGGATAGGTGGAAGGCCTCGTGACTAGGTACAAGTCTCCGGTGCTATCACATTGGAGAAGGAATAGACGAGTGAAATAATCATTCAAAAAAAAACCAAACTCGTTAAATTTTATGGATACATTATTATCAACAGTAAATTTACAAACTAACTAAATTCTTTTATGTTTACGATATTAGGGTGACAAGTACATTGTGTAAGTGTAAAGGGCGACGTGGAATAGGCAAAGTGGTATGGCTCGTGTTGATTACACGTATAGTAGCATCATCACTAACAAGGACAAATGGTATATACACGCTTTTTAAAAATAGTACAAACATTATTTGCAATTGAATTCAAATGAGACGAAACACTTGTATACATGGTTGTTGTTGGGCCTGCCCCGCTAAATGGGTTGAAGACCGAAGCCAGGTGGCCTCGTGTAACTAGTTGTGAGCCCGGACTGTGATAATAACAGTTGATTCGTTCATTTGCTAAGAAAGCCTATATTTGGCTAATGGTTTTCGTTGGGCTTGAACAATTGTATAAGTTGTGCCTGACCCACACCTAGCATTTTATCAGTTGTCATAAAAGGCCCAGCGTTGACTGTGGCGCATTTGGCTTGGACGTGGCCATAAAACTTGAGGTGGACCACACAGAGTTATTTGTTTTATTATTGGCACTAGTTTACACGAGATATATATATCTATATAGAGTAAGAATCCAGTGAGAAGTAAATTAAAATAAGAAGTGGTGAGAAGTGACCAAAACCACGCATTTAAGATGCAACGACTTGCATTAGATGCATATCTATTCATATAGATGCAACATCTTGAGTTTCGAAAGTTAATTTGGTGTATAGATGGTGCAAATTGATTTTCATGATTTTGGCACGTGCAGAGGAACAAAAAACAAGAGAAATCATGAAATGCATCTAATATACGTATATGCATCTGATTAAAATCTAAAAAACATATTATTGTGCGTTATAATGCATCTAAGATTATAGGGATACATCTAATTTAGCTTGGTGCATCTTGGATTTGCGGTTATAGTTCTTCTTATTACTTCTTATTTTAAGTAATCTTCTTATTTGATCCTAACTATATATATATATATATATATATATATATATATATATATATATATATATATATATATATATATATATATATATATATATATATATATATATATATATGGTAAAGTTAAAATAAAAAACAAATATTCGTAACAAGAATAAAAAGATTTATTTTTTTTTTAAAATTCTCCAGATTTAATACACAAAAAACGAATTTTGATGCGCAAAAAAATTTTGATGCACAAAATTTTTAACTTGTTTTAGTTAGATACGCTATGTTATTTTGATGAAAAAAGTCAAAAGAAGTTGGGTGCAAAAACCAATTTTTGATGCAAAAAAAACGATTTAACGCGCAAACGTATTTTTTCAAAATTTGTTTTCGGAAAAAATATCCACTTTTAGAAAAAAGTTTTTCACAACTTTTTCATCCACCATCATACCCGATGTTGTAGAATTTTTTTGGAATTTTTCGAGAACTTTTTTTAAAAAAAATCTTTTATCTTTTACGAATATTTGTCTTTTATTTGATCTTTATCTAATATATATATATATATATATATATATATATATATATATATATATATATATATATATATATATATATATATATATATATATAGGGAATATATTAGCTACAATTTTTTGTACAATGGCTACAATTCAATGTGTATAAATGTGGGTCCCCGATTCTTTTGGGGTCCGATTATTTTCTGTGGGGCCTGATTCATTGGTTATGTATTTTATATAAGGGATTGTAGCTAATTGGCTACAAAAATTGTAGCCAAGCTATCCTATATATATATATATATATATATATATATATATATATATATATATATATATATATATATATATGTGTGTGTGTGTGTGTGTGTGTGTGTGTGTGTGTGTGTGTGTGTGTTTGAGTTATTATAAAAGTTTTTTATAATGAGAAGGCATGTGTCACATCACCTTGCCACATCACCAACCCCACCCCCGCCAAAACAAAAGTTTTCCCGCAAAAAAAATTTTTTTTGGCCAATTTTTTATTTTATTTTATTTCAGTCAAATTTTTTTACCGTCTCACAATTAATAAAGTTACTGCATCACAATTATGATTTTAGTGCATTAAGGTTATAAATTACTGCATCACAATTATGATTTTAGTGTATCAAGGTTATAAGTTACTGCATCATGCATCATAGTTGATGCACTCAACTATTAACTATGATGCATTAACTTATAATAAAGATGCACCAAAACTTATTAGTGCATTAAGGTTATAAGTTACTGCATCACAATTATGATTTTATTGCATCAAAGTTATAAGTTACTGTATCAAGCATCATAGTTGATGCACTCAACTATTAACTATGATGCAGTAACTTATAATAAAGATGCATCAAAGCTTATGAGTAGAGTTATTTTACATACCAAACTTTTCTTACATACCAAGGGATTTATCTCCACCATCCATCTAAAAAGAAATCAATGGCTGAGATTAAAATCATTTTATTATTTCACCTATGTTTTATAATTTAAATATATCTTAAACCGTTAATCGTTAAGTGAAAATATTGACACCGTCGCGAAGAGCATTTAATTATCTTTCTATAGACGGGCACTTTGATATACTTTCGAAAAAAGAAAAAAAAATCGTTTATTTCACATTTTTTCGTCTTTTTTTACGTTACTTGAAATTTGCATGAAAAAAATCATATATGATTAAACACTAATTTGAATATCACATGTGATATTAGTGTTAAATCATATATGATATGTGATATCACATGTGATATAATATGTATAGCATATGTGATTTTACACTAATATCACATGTGATATTACATATCATATATGATATAACACTAATATCATATGTGATATTCAAATTAGTGTTTAATCATATATGATTTTTAATACAAATTTCAGTAACGTAAAAAAACGAAAAACCTTAAAAAAAGGTGAAAAATACAGAAAAAAAAATTTGTCGAAAGTATATCAAAGTGCCTATCTATAGAAAGATAATTAAATGCTCGTCGCAATGATATTTTTTTTTCGCTTAACGATTAACGGTTTGAAAGTTATTAATATTTGAAAAAAGATGATGAAAGTGGGTTTTTTTAATTGTTGGGATTAATCCCATCCATTAGATCAAATAAAAATAAATGGTGGAGATTGATCCTTTGGTATGTAAATAATTTTTTGTCCTCAAATGATCTTAAATCTAAACTTATTAGTAACTTAGAAATGTGTATGATGAATGAACGAAATTGTGTAAAGCATCTGTAAAGCATGCACGTACAATCTCTTTTGCATGAGGTACAAATCTCTATTGCAAGGTCATTTACTTCTTGGTACATTTCAAATAATCGAACAACAGTTCCAAGTAGCAAAATACGTTATTGGGATTGTTTATTAAGAAAGATGTAATCTCCAAGCATCTTATATAATTTTTGAGCAGCCAATAAAAAATCTTATTTAATTGTGACTAACTTTTGTAATTATAAAGTGAAAACATAAGCCAAAACTATCAATCAATGTTTTAAAACCCGGTTTTTATCGACCCGGTTTAGTCGACGGTTCACCGGGTCACCATTTGAACCAGTTGAACCGTCGGGTCGAACCGGTTCTATACATATATGTGGAAAACTAGAAATGAGGGGGGGTTGAATAGTTTTACCAATTAAAGCTTCGTTTTAAACTATTTAGATCGACTTATGTCAATCTATTTCTTATGTGTGTTGGATAATGATAGATAAGCATATAAGTAAATAATGCAAAGATAAAAAGCAAAGGAACACAAAACCACGACACGAGTATTAATAGTGATTCGGCTACAGGGACACCTTCCTTGCCCTGCTCCACTCCCCGAGTACCCCACTCGAGATTTCGTAAGCACTACACATCACAAGCTCCTTATTGTGGCGAAGAAGCCTTTACAACGTCGCCTACTCTTTATCCGGTACTAGGCTAGACACCGAGTTCTTCCACGAGGTAGAACCACACCTATCACAACGTCGCCTACACTTTATCCGGTACAAGGCTAGATACCGAGTTCTATTACAAAAGAGGAACTACTACCCAACACTACACCACAACACAACTATCCCAAAGGAGACCCACTCCTTGTTACAACACCAGAAGGATATCAATATCCTTTAACCCAAACTATCTATCTTGTACATCGATGCACCAAATCGAATGTACACCCTTGGCACCTTTCACTAATGCCTTCGACACGACCCTTCGGTACCTTTCACTAATGCCTTCCACACAACACTTCTATGTAGGGAGAAAACAACTATCAAAAAGATACACTTCAGTGGTCTTGATAAACCCTCCATCCCGAACCAGTATATATCGTGGTATTCTTTACTTTCTTTATATACTTTGGTTGTGCTCGTGGTTGTGTTTGTTGTTTTATAGCCACAATGTCATCTTTGAGGCTTGAAGTATTTAAACTTCGAAGAAGCCGAAAAGACCGTATTCACCTCTCCTCTACGGTTCTACACAAACCCTAGTAATCCTTCACTATGGGTTGCAACCCCTATGAGTAGTACCGTTTCAACTAGTTTACAAAACCCGCACCAGTTAGCCCTCACACAGATGTTGGAACTTTTTCAATCATAATAGGAATTATTGACTCAACTGGATGATAATGGGGAGGGGAAGTGTGGGACAGTCTACTCCCATGAATGGAAATGCTTCTATTACTTGACTTGTGGTATATCACACCGACTTTACTAGCCCAGTCCATTCGCTTGCTAATATGACCAGCCCAACAGGTTTTCCTCCACAACCCACTAGTATCCCAATTGAAATACGCATGGTAAGACCTAGTTCCATTAAGCCCAACATTCATCAGCTTTGGGCCAGGCTACTATCACCGGTCAACCTACTACTCCAATTGGACAACCCGGTTCCAATGTTGCCCCGAGCCATGAGACAATATTGCCGCATGCTTTTAGTGCCATGACTTTACAAGATCCGACTACTTGTGCTTTGAATATGGATACAGGTGCGAGTTCTCACCTTAATGATTCTATTACTAGTCTAAGTGATGTTTTTAATATGTGTATATATCCATCTGTCTTGGTTGGTAACGGTTACTGATAAGTCCTAAATTGTTAAATATTTATCACATGATTATTACTTATATATTGCATGTTTATATCTAAATTGTTACTTAATTGCCTAATTTTTCCAATTTCAGTGATTATCCAGCAATATTACAAAAGATATAAAAAAGGTCATGATTTGGAGCTGATTTTGATGACTCTGTATGCAAGCTGTAAAAGAGCATACGGTGTATGTAACTCTGACCATACTCTATATTGATACCTGGAAGAATTCAATATGTCTTGGTGAATATTGAAGACTACGGCGCATTCTACTCTGGCAATGCACAGTAATTAGAAGGTCTATAGTCAAAGCCGAAATAAACCATTGAAGGATTACGGCATATTAAACTCTGGCCATATGCCATAGTGAAGATCTTATCCCCATCCAAGTATATCGAAGATTTTAAGGTTATGACGTAACTCATCTCAAGATTACGCAGTATTTAGAAGATACACGGAATATGCGTGGAATATGCTTTTTTCATCAGCAATCAAGATATCTAGATTACACCGTATTCCTTACAGATTACGCTGTAATCATGCCCTGACAGAAGACTATAAATACAAGCTCTAAACGGGAGTTTTTGATATCTTTCACTCACCACTTTCAACCGCAGCCGAATTTCACCACTTCAAGGCCTCAAGATCAATCTCCAATAGTTAGGATAACAAGGAGAGAAGGTCTCATATCATCACATTAGGTTTAATCATTCAATTTGCATATCGATTTTATTATGATTTCCATTTGTGTATCGTTTGAATTATCTCTTTGAGTTTTTGCATACTTATGGGCTAACATCCTTGGGTGTTAGCCATGTTTATGAATATTCTATGATAGTTATTTCCGTTTGTTTAGATCTAATGTTTAGTATTGCTTAGTTTATGTGTTTATTGTTCAATATGTGCTCGTTTATATGTGTGAGTAGTTTAAGTATAGTATCGCATGGACCAAGTGGGTATTAGATGTATATTATGAGAATACTTAAGTTAGCATAGTGCTCTTCTCGCATGGACCAAGTGGGGAAGGGTAAGTATCGCATGTAGTGGGTACCATAGATAAATCACATAGATTAGTTGACAAGACTTTATGCAAGATTTTAGTCTGATAGGTGCATGGACCAAATGGCCTAGGAGATTACATGTATAGTGGCTAGATGCATGGACCAAGTGGTCTAGTCTAGGTTAGATAGGAGTGTGGTAGGTTGTCTGAACCAAGGAGATACTCCCACATATCCTGATGTCATCAGTACTTTATAATTAGATCATTGCACTAATAAACGGATGACAAAAATGGAGTAGGACTAACATGGCTAGCACTTCCTTCTCTTAATTGATCACAACCTCAATATAAATTAGATTTAGTTTATCTTTTTATGTTTTAGTAGTATAATTAATTAAATCAATCAAAACCCTCTTTTAAACTTGTATTACTCACTAGACCGAACCTAGGTGTACTATTCTTGAGATCGACCTCGTACTTACCCCACTGGCTACATTTAATTGGGTACACTGCCCGTGAAAGTTTATCCTAAAGGTATAAGTCTGAAAATTATAAATTTAAAACTTGAATATAAAAATACCTATAACGAAAAACGCATCAAATTTTTGGCGCTGCTGCCGGGGAATAATTTTGTTTTAGATTAAATTAGTGTGTTTTGTATTTTTGTTAGATTAATTTAGTTGTTATTTGTTTTATTTTTTTTCTTTGTTTGTTAATTTTCTTCTGTCTAACGTTTGGTTTACGGCGTATTCACTTCCAATGGATACGACACATTTCTTTCTTCGCATTTACAGTGTATTGTTTTCTAGCATACGGTGTAATCGTTGTTGAAACATATTAGTTGTCTTAGTTTTCTTTTTATTTTTAGTTAATTAAGCCGTTAATTTTAATTTTCATTAAATTTTCAAAAAATATAAAAAAAATTTAATATCGTTATTATTTATCTTTACGGTGTATTAATTTATTTTGATACGATGTAACAGTTTTAATTCAGTATACGTATTGTTTTAAGATTGATTACGGTGTATACAATTTTTTGTTTACAGCGTATTAGGTGAACATTAACACCAAAAAGATTTTTTATTTTTCTCATTTAGACTTAGATTTCTTCTTTGTAACACGTATCTACTAATACCTATTGTTTGATTTTAGGTACAAGATGAATCAAACAATCAAGAAATATATGGCGCAGATCTAGGACAACACGGGCCCCGGGATAGTAAGGCCAACTTTTTGAGAAGATATTAAGTTTGAGCTGAAAGGGCAGTTTCTCAAAGAACTTCGGCAGTTTTGAATTTGAAGATGCTAATGAACATGTAGAGAAGGTGCTCGAGATTTTTGACTTGTTTCACTCACCTGATGTGAGTGAAGATCATGTGATGATACGTGTCTTCCCTAAGACACTTACTGGGTAAGTGAGTCAATGGATTAAGACTATACATGCTGGAAGTATTACTACTTGGGCTGAATTGAAGACAAAATTTTAAGCAAGTATTCTCCACCCTCCAAAACTGCTAAGAAGATGGAAGATATCAACTACTTTAAGCAAGAACCAGGAGAAACCCTCTACAAAGCATGAGATAGGTTTAATGATTTTCTCTTGAAGTGTCCACAACATGATTTGACTGAGGTATAGATTGTGATCTTCTTTTATGAAGGGTTGGATGTAGCTACCAGACAGATGTTGGACTCTTAAGGTCCAATTACAAAGATGAGTCTTGAAGTTGCTAGAACAACCATTCAAGAAATGGCTGATCACTTTCAGATGTGGCATGATGGAGCTTCTGCCAAGCGTCGGGGTGAAGAAATTTCTGATGGTATGGCTGCACTTAAATTCCAAGTTGGTAACTTAACCCAGGACATGAAGAAGATGACTGAAAATTGCACTCGATTTAAGTAGTATGTGAAGTCTGCCATGGGAATCATCTATCAAAGGATTGCCCTTCTAAGGAGGATGGACAGTTGTTTGAGGAAGCCTACTACACTCAGTTTGGGACACCATACCTCGGACCAGGTAGGTAGAGAGCTAGCGGACCAGGTTTCTATCAGAGAGAAGACAACAAGTTTGGTTATCAAGATAAGCGGTCAACTCTGGAAGAGACTTTGAACAAGTTTATGACTGATTCTGCCAAAAGACATGAAGAGACTACTCGAATGATAAATGACATCAAGGGTGTCAATGAAGGGAAGTTCAGAAATCAAGGGGCTGCGATCAATGCACTAGAAACTCAAATAGGACAGCTTTCTAAGGTTCTTCAAGAAAGGTTTCTTGGGACTCTTCAAAGCAATACTGAGACTAACCTAAGGGACCATGTTAAAGGAATAACTGTTGTTGAGGAACCAACCTATGATTCTAGTGTCAATAATAGATGAATTTCTTGTTTTCTCTAGTTTATTTTTGCAGGTTGAAGCAGCTCTTAAGAAGGACAGAGAGGAAGAAGATAGGATCTATGAAGCAGCGAAGGCAGCTAATGATATGGTTGAGCCTTATCGACCACCTACACTAGGGAAGCCAACGGAGAACGAAGATGGCAATGAAGCGAATCAAGCTTTAGCTGACCTTATGAAATTGTAGGTAAACACACCTATCATTGAAGCTCTCAAATAAACACCTGACTACACTAAGCATTTGGAGGATTTGCTAAAAAGTAAATCCAAAGTTGGAAAAGAGTCGAAGGTGACAATGGATGAAAGATGTTCTGCTATCTTGCAGAATGCAAAGGAAAAATACCCAGGGAGTTTCACTTTACCTTGCATTACTGATTCAATTTCCTTTGATAATTCCTTTACTGATTTAGGATCTAGTTTGAGTGTCATGCCATATTCTACCTTCACTAAACTTAATTGAGAAGAATTAACTCCTAAAGTATTAATTGTAGATTTGGCTAATAAGACTCTTAAGAAGACTAAGGGGATTATTGAAAATGTATTGGTTAAAATTCCTGAGGACTCCAGGGTTCCTATGTGTAACACCCCCAATTTCGTGATACGGAGCGGAATTCAAACTAGGTGTTACTCGACGGCACAACAGTCATAATAATAGAAAACGATCTCTAAAGGAGTCGTTTGAAAAGGATTTATCATTCAATTTATATAAATATCAGAGTTTACAAAATGAGGTCCCAGTAGTTTCATGCTTTACATAAATAAGTTTAAATGGGTTTTTGAATGATAATAAAATTTATAGCCTTCTTGAGTATCCGTGCGCCTCCGTGCCAACCTCGTACAATATGGACCTGAAATACATGCTTAAAACTGTCAACACAAAGGTTGAGTGAAATTCATAGAGTTTGTTTGATGGTTGAACACATTATTTTTGTAGTGTGAACTATAGACTCACACCAATGGTTTGAAAACAATACGGTTATTATTATTTGGTACGTCTGCCTCAAGTATATGATACTTGAGCCCGCTTTTGTTTGATACGGCTGCCTCAAGTATATGATACTTGAGCTCGCTTTTGTTTGACACGGCTACCTCAAGTATGTGATACTTGAGCCCGCTTTTGTTTGATACGGCTACCTCAAGTATGTGATACTTGAGCCCGCTTTTGTTTGATACGGTTGCCTCAAGTATATGATACTTGAGCCCGCTTTTGTTTGTCACTAAGCTCATGCAACCAAGGCGTTAACGTGATACGCAATTTTAATTGGAGAAATTTTTGGTACCAGCCCTAATAGGTATAATTGCAATTTTTACCTAATGTTACTCAAATATAGTGCGTTTATTTGCCTACCCGGTCAACACAAACGGGATTCGTCAATCCCAATAGATCTATTCACAATATTCGTGCTCACTCTCTCCAATGATTAATGGTTCATGATTTAGGGACTTATGTTTGGCAAATGATGGTTACTTAGTGACAATATGACAATCAGGTAAACATACAGTTTGAAAGCAATGTGTTCGATTTAAAATAAAGCATGTATTTCCCCCAAGGGTTTGTAAAACAATTAAGTAATAGAAAGTGAGGCTATGAACTCACCTCAAAGTAAATGATAGCAAATGTATAGTGAGGATGATAGATATGCCGTGAGAACCTCTACGAGCAACCTAGAATATCGTTTCGTGCCTTAGATTATGGAATAATGATGCGAAAGCATAAACTTGTCGATATATAACTCCTTATATTGATCATGATGTACTCCATGGTTGTTTGGGTATTGTTTCTAGAACCGGTTTAGTATGTGAAAACTTGTTTAGTTTATATATCGTACTACCATTCGGGCCATCACAATTCAGAGGTCATGTAGTAAACGTTCGAGGAGCTAGAACACTTTAATTCGTAAATCCAGCAACTCGTCGATCCATTTACTCAAATGAAACCCCTCACATGAAACTCCCTAGTGTTGTAGTGCTCAATATGTAAAACATGTATTTTGATTACTTGATTACATGATATATTAAGAGTTTATAAATACAATAAATAACCTAACAAAGTTTATAAGTATTTAAATAATTTTGAGTCTTATAAATAGTTACCTTAATATAGAATGCTTGAGTATTATGGAAAAAGGAAATATAAACGGAGCTTCGACGTGGAATTTGTAATCTTCAAAACCCGAGGCAATTTGAAGATTATAACAATGCCTTCTTGAAATCTCGAAGGAGAATAGAAGATTATAACAACGTCTTTTTGGAGACTTGAAGTTATTTGAAGATTATAACGACTCTTTCTTGAAAACTTCCAAGAACAAAGATCAAAACCTAGTTTTTCTTCAAGAACACATGAATGTTCTTACAAGATCTATAAGAAATGCCTTAGGTTTAGGACTTTAGTTGTTAAGAAGGTGTGGTGCATTTTTTTGTGAAGTGATTTGCTTGGTATTTAGGCTAGAGAATTTGTTAACTATATATTAGGTTAATATTTAACCATGGTTAAGTTTTACAAGTGTAAGTAATCTAAGGAATCAATGGTTATGATCAAACCATGTGTCTTGATGACTCATAGAAAATTCCACCTAGGGCAAGAATGAGGAGGTTAAGAGTTTTAAACATTTATCTTGCCTTTACGGAGTGAGTTTTGGTCCCGGTAATCGCTAACGGTAAGTATTTAATTCATGAAACGTAAAACCGGGTGTCGTAAAAATATGAAACTTATAGGAATGATTAAACTCATCAATATACTCATTATTATTTTATAAAAATGAGTGATAAGTTTAATGGGTCACGTAAATGCTGTTAAAACTGGAAACGTTGGCTAAATACGTGAAAAATGCAATTTATCATAAAAGAACGAGATTTCAGGGAAATGATCGTGAATTTATTTAAAGTAGACTAAAATTAGTCTATAAGTGATATGAGATATCAAAATGTGATTTTTTATACGTGAGATAACTTAACAGTTATACGTGAAGTCCAAAAGTTACGCGATTTAAGCAAAAATGTAGAACGTACAAGGTTAATTTCTTTATGGTTAAAGAAGGAGGGAAATATGTTTGACTTTTCCAAAAAAATGTAAAAGTGTCTTAGAAAATACAGTGCAGGAATGGTTAAGTCTGGGTCTACGTAGAATTGTTTAAAACGTTAGTTTAGTCTCATACGGCTTAGGGTTTATTTGGTAATATTTAAATGAAATCTTAAAAATTCTCTAATTAATTATGAATGATCTAAAAATTAATCTGATGTGAGAAAAATTGTCAGAGTTGGTTTTACTTATGCGAAGATGATGTTTTCTTAATAACTTTTGCGAAGATGATCTAATGATTGTCAAACTCTCAGGTTATTACTAAAATAAATTAACTTACGAGAATGTGAAATAAAGAATTTTACGAGATGAATAGTGAAATTGAATAGTAACTTTTCAAAAAAATAATGAAAAGTAAGCTGAAAATGCGGGTTGTTATAGTCTCACCACCTTAATGGGAATACCGTCCCGGAATTCAGCGTGTGTTATCCGATGTTGAATTGTCTAGGAAAATGTGGGTATATGCACCGAATTCTAATATTTGCGTTCTTAAGTTTCTGGTCATAGAATGTGTTATGTAGTGATGCGTGCCAAACCGTCAAGTTTTCTCACTCAAGCCGACCACTTGTGAATGGCCGACCGTAAGAAACTTAAAACGGTTCAGACACGAACTCAATGAAGATCAGGGGAGTATAGGGTTTCCCCGGGTCGTTATGTCCCAGCGAGCTATGCAATGGATCACCCAACGAATAGTGATCGAGAGATTTGAACGGAAAAATGGATTTTGAGTTATTACAACTACAGAGAAAGGACATAAATTACAAGGGCTAAAATGTAAATTAAAGAAATCAAAAAGATAAAAAATATTAAATAAACGCTATCACTATTTTTAAAATTGATGAACGTTTAAAACTTAAAACTTAAAACTTACGTTTAAATAAAATTACGTAAACGTACAAAATAAAAAGTGAGATCTAAGGAATAAAAGTCCTAAAAATATGAAAATGACATTTTTACAAACCTAATGATAAAAGAAAATATTTAGAAAAAGAAAATTATTTTTATGACTATTAAATTAATTATTATTAATTAAAAACTATTTTTAACTATTAAGTAATTATCTAAAATACAAGATAATATGAAACAAAGCTAGAAAAATAAAATTTTGGCTTAGAAAAATCTAAAATAACAAAATAGAATTTTCAAAACTATTTTTGTATTTTTCTGATTATTTTTGTATTTTTTATGAATTAAAAACTATTTAAAACTAATTAAATTATTTAAAAATACAAATTTAACTAAGAAAAATCTAGAAAAATATTTTTTTGTCTTTTTATATTTATCTTAACTTAAGAAAAATGAAAAATTATTTTTTTGAAACTTTTATTAATTAATTGTATTAAATACTAATTAAAAATGCTTAAAAACCAATTAAAATCAAGAAAAATAGCAAACTGACTTGGAAAAATCTGAAAATTTCAGGAAAACTCTAAAATTATATTTGGAATCTAGGAAAAATGGAAAAACAGGGTGCTGTTTGGAGAAATTTGAAACTGATGTGCCAAGTGCTTATAAATAAGCACTTTGAGTAAGCAAATGGAGACCAAAAAGCACCAAACCAAAACAGATGCTAAAATAAGCTAAGAGAACCAAAATGCAACAGAAAAAAACTATCTATAACCTCTGGATTGCAACTTGCAAAGATTTGATGATGTGAGCTTAAGAGATAAAAACAGATTTGGATGCCTACTATGAGCTAAAGAATAAGCCAACCAATAAGCTAAAACCTAAAACCAAATATGGGGACCCTAAACAAGACCTGGCTGGCTATCTACAAGCCAAAGATGAGACCTGTATAAGCTCAAATGAGCTTGTGGCAGCCCCTGCAAAACCTGCATAACCCCTGTGCAGACTTAATGCCCTGCACAGGGGATTTAGTACCATTTTAACAAGTTATTTAAGAGCTTAAAGAAAATTTACAAAAATATGCAAAAATCACAACCATAAACTAGACCAAGTG
Organism: Chrysanthemum makinoi; assembly: GCA_910596185.1. Classification (NCBI taxonomy): domain Eukaryota; kingdom Viridiplantae; phylum Streptophyta; class Magnoliopsida; order Asterales; family Asteraceae; genus Chrysanthemum; species Chrysanthemum makinoi. The sequence continues at coordinate 108,560,818 of OU343219.1, forward strand.
AACTTTTTAAAGCACCAAGTCTTACTGATTTTGACCCAGAGATGAGTCCACTAAAAATCTTCCTAATTGAACTCAAAACTGAGTTTTGGCAAGTTTTGACTTTTGAAGAAAGAGTAAAATGTTGACTTAAATGAGATTTGAAGCTAATTTATGGACTTATTATGATGTATTGAGATGAAATGAAACTGAAATAAGCTAGACCTATGAAATTGGAACACAAAACAAACTTTTGGCTTTGTAAAAACTCAACAGATAAACTGTATGGACAGATGGAAAGTGATTTTGACTTTGGAGCAAATGCAGGCACAAGAAACTGACTTAAATGAGCCAAATAGGACTACACAAACCTAAAACAACAATATTCTTCCACTGATCAGACCTCTAATACATATTAAGCACATGAACCAAACACCATTTTAAGTACTGAAATGCACTTTTAATTGAGCTAAATACTGATCCACTTTGTATGACTGATTAAACTGAATGATATTGACCTAAATACAACTAGATAAACTCATTTCAACTATTAAAAACTACAACTACAAGTACACACAAAACATGCAAACTGATATTGAAAATTGAAAATGGGATAATCACTCACATGAGTCCAGCTGTGTTGCAGGCTAAACCAAACCCAATCCTATACTAACCTAATCCATTCTAACCCATATCAAAGTGTGCATCAACCCCCTTATCCATTTCCATAACCAACTGTACCAGTTTGACTTCTGTTGACCATTAACCAAATTTACTTGAAACTGTAATGTGAGCTTATACAAAGCTTATAAGGAGCTTAGACAAACTTATTCAAGCTTAAAATAAGCTACTAATAACTTTGACAATAGAATTTAATTTTCTCAATTTGGAAGACCAAACTTGTAATTTTCTCAAACTTTTGATATTTTTCACCAAAGGACTAGTTTTGACAAGTTATGATTTTAAAAAGGACCTTTGGTGATTTTTCTTTTGAAATTTTGACTCAAGGACTATTTTTGACAATTTTAGAAACTTAGGGGACTGAAACTGCCAATTATGCAAACTTAGCTCATTTTTCATCTGATTTTAAACATTTTGCATCTAAAACATATAAAATGCAATTTTGGAATATTTTCAGTATTTTGATGCATTCTTGAGCATTTTTAAACGTTTTGCAGCTCAGATTGACTCAAAAATGATGAGTATTTACACACTCATCAATCCCCCACACTAAACTATTGCTAGTCCCTAGCAATCTTTTGAGAAAAACTTAATGGATTTGAATCTCTTTACCAAAAGCCATTACTTCTGGAGTAGCCAAATGTTTCAGTTCAAGTAAGAACCATGGTACACCGATAACCATGTGATTTTGAGCAAACCACCAGCTTCCAACGGATTTGATTTGTCTTTACCAGAAGCCGTTTGCTCTGGACTAGCCAACTCTTAGATAAATTATCAATATTATCTTTGGTGAGTCAATTACCAATTATGGTTTTTCCACTGCCTTTACCACAAGCCATAAACTTGCGGGCTAGCCAACTCTTCACTTTTTAGGATATGGTGAGGTGAATACCATACAATTTTGGGCAAATTGCAAGCCGTCAACGGATTTGAGATATCTTTACCAAGAGCCGTTTGCTTCTGGATTAGCCAATCCTTTTGTTTTTTAGACATGGCGGACTGATAACCAATCGAGTAAGTGCAAAAACACTTACTCCAAAAAAAAATTTTGGCCAAAAATGGGGGAATAGGGCGGATAGTATATGATAAAATTCGTGAGAATTTCCCCACACTTAGAAATGAATATTGCCCTCAATATTCAAAGTACCGGCGGTTATGCCGAAACAAAGAACGTAAAAGGAAATACTACGGCCATTATTTAGAAAGAAGATTTTTTTTTTTTTTTTTGAAACTTGCATATATACACAACATGTGGGGCAACCCCCCACACTAGGGTGGTAGAAAGTAGAAAGAAGTCAGAAATATGGGTGAAAACCCATATGGCGTGCTACTGTTTTTTGATTTCCGAGTCGCTAGCTTGACTCGACCCCGAATTCAGTTGTTCATGGGGAAAGTAATTGGAAGAGACAATCTCCATCGGACTTTCATTCAAGATGTTTGGACAAACATTTGAAGCACGTGAAAGTTCCACACCGATGAGATATACATAGAACCGGCTCAAGATAATGGTACATGGAAATGCCGGGATCAAAGATAATGTCTTCATTCCCGAAGGAGTGAAGAACAAGAGAAGCCACGGGATAGGTGAAGAAGAGATAGAAAATCATGATAAACATCATGACTAACTCATCATCATCAGAAGGAGAATTCATAATAGCATGAATCTCATCATTTAAGCTCAATTGGTCTAGACATATCCCGGGTGTGTCTAGATCAAAGTAGAAGTTATCATACTCCGGCGGAGATATGATATGAGTGATTTCATCTGAGAACTCCATGAAGGTGAATGAATCATATTCATAATTGATATGAGTAGGTTCACTGGTGAACTCCTCCAATGTAAATGATTCATAATTGGGGACAGAATTATGAGAATGAAAAGTGGTACTGCCACTAATCTTCTCTCCCATATTATCAAAACAGAAGGCTTTCATTTCCGGATTAGAATCATCGGAAAGAATGTCACTACCCTTAATGGGGATAGGAGATGAAATTGGTTTCTCTTTGAAAGCCTCGATTTTAGAAATGAGAAGACTGACATTCAATAATGTAAGACGAAGATCTTCATCTTTGATTTCGGTGTCATAACTTCATCATTCTCTTCTTCTAAGCTAACAAGCTCAGAAGGTAAATCTTCCACATAAGCGATGTCTCCACAAGATAACGAATCATCATCATCAGAATCGGAGAACATCTCAACATAATCTGTTGGAAAGACAAGAGGGGTAGGGATATCACACAAATGCTTGAGAATTCCCTGTGACTCTCTTGGGATTGGGACAAGGTTCTCAACACTAGACTTTATGAATTCGTCCGATTCCTTTTCAGGAACAGTGTCGAGATGCTCGTCCCCCATAATAAGAGAGTGAGTGTGAATCTCGGGTGTGATAGCAGTTGTTTGAGAATAAATCTCAACTGCTGGGATATCAACTGACTGAGGGAGTTGAGAAATATCATCTTTAAAAGGATAAAAACTCTCCTCGTCATCATCATATAGAGCTGCCTTGAGAAATTGGGAACGCCTTAGAGCTGCATGCTCTAGGACTAATAATTCTTCCCTAGATTTGGGGGCCTCTCGTTCTTCTCGTTCTTCGGCCAGCAATTCTCCTATGGTCTTTTCACCACTCACTTGATTCTTAAAGTTACTAATCATATCATCAAGTGTTTTCATTGTGGTTTCAAAATCTTGGGAGATTTCTTGAGATAACGGCTCAGGTGGAGTTTGAACCGTATGGTGCTGTGGAGGTTGGAAATTGTCAAACATGTGAGAGTCATGATTGTTACAAGGGAATGGATTCCCTATTTGACAATCGTGAAGTGGGGAACCTCCACATTACTCACAAAGTAAAACTGTTGAGTGGGATGGTGAATCATATGGATTTTGGTTATAACCAAAGTTCTGAGCATCACTGGAAAACTGTTCATAGACAAACGTGTTTCCGGATTGACACTCAAATCCTTGGTGAGGACCTCCACAAAATTCACAGCAGTAATGTTGGTTATATGAAGATAAGTCGGGCTGTGGTGGGTAATTGGAAAAGTTTGAGGAGTCGTTAAATGAGTTATGATTAGGATCATAATCAAATGAATTCCTCGAACCACAAAACAAACAACTCCCGTTATGAATATCATTACCACATTGTACACACGTACACCAACGACAGGGTGAACCAAAAAGAGGCTTACCACAACCGACACAAGGAATAAACGATTGCATTTGAGAGTTATGAGAAGGAATCAGTTTATTCAAAGAATCAACAAAACCAACATGGTGATCCGAATGATTATCAAATCTCGAAGAACATTCGAAAAATCAGGAGGTGGGACAAGTGGTGTGCTCTGAGAGCTAGCAATTTCCACCACTTCCGTTATGGTCTCCGGTTCTTGAATGGGTTCATCGGGTTGTGGCGGATGGTCGGAAAAACTTGGAGAATCATCGAGAGTTATCGATAATTCGCACCAATAACAATATTTGCTTGCACCCATCCTTCCACATTGCTTGCATAAACAATCCGGATTTTGACAACAGAGCTGATCCTCTTCCATACGGCTTTTGCAGTGGAAACAACGAGGATAATCGATTGTCGTCATGAGAATTAAACATGTAGAGGGTTAAAGAAATAGAATTAAACGGTTTTGAGGGTAAAGAAGAGTAGAATCAAACGGTACGAGGGGGTAAGAGAAATAGAATCATACAGATAAGAGGAATGAGAAGAGTATTTTTGTATTTTTATAAAATATAAATATATGTAGATGGATGGTATGAACAAATAGTGAATATCCAAATTACTAATCTGCTAAACGTAAGATAATCAGCCAACAGCTCCCGGCGGCGCAAAATTTGATGCGTGCCAAACCGTCAAGTTTTCTCACTCAAGCCGACCACTTGTGAATGGCCGACCGTAAGAAACTTAAAACGGTTCAGACACGAACTCAATGAAGATCAGGGGAGTATAGGGTTTCCCCGGGTCGTTATGTCCCAGCGAGCTATGCAATGGATCACCCAACGAATAGTGATCGAGAGATTTGAACGGAAAAAGGGATTTTGAGTTATTACAACTACAGAGAAAGGACATAAATTACAAGGGCTAAAATGTAAATTAAAGAAATCAAAAAGATAAAAAATATTAAATAAACGATATCACTATTTTTAAAATTGATGAACGTTTAAAACTTAAAACTTAAAACTTACGTTTAAATAAAATTACGTAAACATACAAAATAAAAAGTGAGATCTAAGGAATAAAAGTCCTAAAAATATGAAAATGACATTTTTACAAACCTAATGATAAAAGAAAATATTTAGAAAAATAAAATTATTTTTATGACTATTAAATTAATTATTATTAATTAAAAACTATTTTTAACTATTAAGTAATTATCTAAAATACAAGATAATATGAAACAAAGCTAGAAAAATAAAATTTTGTCTTAGAAAAATCTAAAATAACAAAATAGAATTTTCAAAACTATTTTTGTATTTTTCTGATTATTTTTGTATTTTTTATGAATTAAAAACTATTTAAAACTAATTAAATTATTTAAAAATACAAATTTAACTAAGAAAAATCTAGAAAAATATTTTTTTGTCTTTTTATATTTATCTTAACTTAAGAAAAATGAAAAATTATTTTTTTGAAACTTTTATTAATTAATTGTATTAAATACTAATTAAAAAATGCTTAAAAACCAATTAAAATCAAGAAAAATAGCAAACTGACTTGGAAAAGTCTGAAAATATCAGGAAAACTCTAAAATTATATTTGGAATCTAGGAAAAATGGAAAAACAGGGTGCTGTTTGGAGAAATTTGAAACTGATGTGCCAAGTGCTTATAAATAAGCACTTTGAGTAAGCAAATGGAGACCAAAAAGCACCAAACCAAAACAGATGCTAAAATAAGCTAAGAGAACCAAAATGCAACAGAAAACAACTATCTATAACCTCTGGATTGCAACTTGCAAAGATTTGATGATGTGAGCTTAAGAGATAAAAACAGATTTGGGTGCCTACTTTGAGCTAAAGAATAAGCCAACCAATAAGCTAAAACCTAAAACCAAATATGGGGACCCTAAACAAGACCTGGCTGGCTATCTACAAGCCAAAGATGAGACCTGTATAAGCTCAAATGAGCTTGTGGCAGCCCCTGCAAAACCTGCATAACCCCTGTGCAGACTTAATGCCCTGCACAGGGGATTTAGTACCATTTTGACAAGTTATTTAAGAGCTTAAAGAAAATTTACAAAAATATGCAAAAATCACAACCATAAACTAGACCAAGTGAACTTTTTAAAGCACCAAGTCTTACTGATTTTGACCCAGAGATGAGTCCTCTAAAAATCTTCCTAGTTGAACTCAAAACTGAGTTTTGGCAAGTTTTGACTTTTGAAGAAAGAGTAAAATGTTGACTTAAATGAGATTTGAAGCTAATTTATGGACTTATTATGATGTATTGAGATGAAATGAAACTGAAATAAGCTAGACCTATGAAATTGGAACACAAAACAAACTTTTGGCTTTGTAAAAACTCAACAGATAAACTGTATGGACAGATGGAAAGTGATTTTGACTTTGGAGCAAATGCAGGCACAAGAAACTGACTTAAATGAGCCAAATAGGACTACACAAACCTAAAACAACAATATTCTTCCACTGATCAGACCCCTAATACAGATTAAGCACATGAACCAAACATCATTTTAAGTACTGAAATGCACTTTTAATTGAGCTAACTACTGATCCACTTTGTATGACTGATTAAACTGAATGATATTGACCTAAATACAACTAGATAAACTCATTTCAACTATTAAAAACTACAACTACAAGTACACACAAAACATGCAAACTGATATTGAAAATTGAAAATGGGATAATCACTCACATGAGTCCAGCTGTGTTGCAGGCTAAACCAAACCCAATCTTATACTAACCTAATCCATTCTAACCCATATCAAAGCTGCATCAACCCCCTTATCCATTTCCACAACCAACTGTACCAGTTTGACTTCTGTTGACCATTAACCAAATTTACTTGAAACTGTAATGTGAGCTTATACAAAGCTTATAAGGAGCTTAGACAAACTTATTCAAGCTTAAAATAAGCTACTAATAACTTTGACAATAGAATTTAAAACTGAAACAGAGGCAACAAAGTGAACAACAAACTTGAAATTTATAAGAAAACTTGGATTGATACTCAAAAGCTTAATACAATGATTTTTTAACTTGAATGTGATACTTGGAAACTGAAATTACAACATTTTGATTAAACTACAACATTTATTAAAAAAAACGACATTAAGGAAAAATAAAAAACTAACTACCTCCCTTGTCTTTCTCTTCTTGCTTCCTTTTATAGTCCAATCTGTCTTCTCTCACTACTTTGAGTGTTTCCCACTTTTTATCAGGACCATTGGATGACAAGATAGCATATTGGCCATTGGATAAGATTTTGGCGCCAAAAGGTTTATTTGCCAGTGGGGTTGAGTGCAAAGGTGGAGGAGGCATTAAATGCTATTTGGAAGGGTTGTTGAGGAGGGGGAACAAGAAAGGTGGAAAGGTGAGGAGGGGGGATGGGTTGCAGGGCTAGATGTTGGGGAAGACAAAAAAGGGCGGTAAGGGTGTTTTGTTTGACTTTTGGATTGACCGGGGTTAATATTTTATGAAGGGGGTCAAATGAAGGGTCCAAAGGGCTAATGACAGGGGTCCATGGGTTTATTGACAAGTCCAAAATGGGTGTAAAGGGTTTTAAATACAAGGACTAATGTTGCAATTTTTGAAAATAGAGGACCAGTTCGCCAATTCATCAAAGTTGCTCCAAGGGCTAAAAGTGACAAGCTCTAAAATTACAAGGACCAATCTTGACATTTTCAAATTTCCAGGGGCCATTTTTGCCAATTTTCAAACTTGGAGGACCAAACTTGTAATTTTCTCAAACTTTTGATATTTTTCACCAAAGGACTAGTTTTGACAAGTTATGATTTTAAAAAGGACCTTTGGTGATTTTTCTTTTGAAATTTTGACTCAGGGACTATTTTTGACAATTTTAGAAACTTGGGGGACTGAAACTGCCAATTATGCAAACTTAGCTTACTTTTCATCTGATTTTAAACATTTTGCATCTAAAACATATAAAATGCAATTTTGGAATATTTTCAGTATTTTGATGCATTCTTGAGCATTTTTAAACGTTTTGCAGCTCAGATTGACTCAAAAATGATGAGTATTTACACACTCATCATGTAGCATTTTATGTTTTTGGTGGTGGCTTAAGTTGATAATCTAAAGGTATAAGATATTGTTGATGCGAAATGGTTTATAATGATGTGATAATTGTCGTTGTAGGAAAGTCTTGATAGTGGAAAGTGGTTATCCAAACCATTTCCAAAGTTGATCATGTCTTAGGTGGTTTTTGGATGAAGGCAATATCGTATAGTGTTTATGTCTACTAGTGTTTGAAAGAAACGTGATATTTTGAAGTTTTACATACTGACTTATAATGGGGTTCAGATAATGAAGTGATATGTTGGCGATTAGAAGAGTGTAGTGTACGCTTACCATTATTCTTAGGTAGAGATGTCAAGTTTACTTTAAAATCAAAAGTGAATTTTAAAGGATTATGGTGGAATGATAGCCTTGAAACCTAATCAGGCTAGTACTTCTAAGAAATGACGAGAAGATTTGATGACTATCCCAAGATAGTAGTTAGGATTATTTCATAAATGAAAACTTTCAAGAATGAAATTAGGTAGTGATCCGCTCCGAACGGTCTATCTTTTATTAGTCAACCACTTGTGAATGGTCAACCATACAAGTCAAACAGCTCAGAACATAATGCAATTAAATCCAGAGGAGTATAGTGAATCCTCGGGTTGTTAAGTCCCAACGAGGTGTGAACACTGTAATACAACGAATCTGTGATCGAGTGAATATTGAACAGGAAAAGGTTATGATTGATTACACTAAGGAAATTAAATCTAATCAAGACTTTGAAGTCATTTTAATTCTATATTTAAAATCGATTAACGTTTAAAACCTAAAACGTACGTTTAAATAAAATGACATAAACGTACGAAATAAATT
>OU343219.1:108569658-108814658 GCA_910596185.1 Chrysanthemum makinoi
TGTGTATTGACTATCGCAAGTTAAACGAAGCCACCCGTAAAGACCATTTTCCTCTACCCTTCATGGACAAAATGCTTGAGAGATTAGCAGGGAACGAATACTATTGTTTCCTAGATGTTTTCTCGGGTTATTTTCAGATCCCCATTGATCCACAGGATCAAGAAAAGACCACATTCACCTGCCCATACGGAACTTTTGCCTACAGACGTATGCCTTTTGGCCTATGTAACGCTCCTGGCACGTTCCAACGATGTATGATGGCAATTTTCCACGACATGATCGGGGAAACAATGGAGGTGTTTATGGATGACTTCTCGGTCATTGGGGACTCATTTCAAACATGTCTCTCCCATTTAGAAAAAATGCTAAAACGGTGTGAAGACACCAATCTTTGTCTAAATTGGGAGAAGAGCCATTTTATGATTAAGGAGGGTATTGTCCTTGGCCATAAGATTTCAAAAAACGGGATTGAGGTTGACAAAGCGAAAGTGGATGTCATTTCCAAATTGCCTCATCCTACTACCGTCAAAGGTATTAGGAGTTTTTTAGGTCATGCCGGTTTTATCGCAGATTCATACAAGATTTTTATAAAATCGCTCGGCCTATGACTCATCTCCTTGAGAAGGATGCTCTTTTTATCTTCTCACCTGAGTGCATCGAAGCTTTTGAAACATTAAAGAAAAAGATTACGGAAGCACCCATTCTCGTTGCCCCCGACTGGGATTTACCCTTTGAACTCATGTGCGATGCAAGTGATTTTGCTATCGGTGCAGTCCTGGGGCAACGTAAAACCAAGCATTTTCAGCCTATCCACTACGCGAGTAAGACTATGACTGAAGCTCAAACCCATTACACCACTACAGAAAAAGAGCTACTAGCCGTGGTGTATGCGTTTGAGAATTTTCGGCCATACCTAATCTTGACCAAATGCGTGGTGTATACGGATCACTCGGTTCTCAAATATCTCTTTGCAAAACAAGATGCAAAGCCGAGATTGCTCCGTTGGGTTCTCCTCCTGCAAGAATTTGATATCATTATACGTGATAAAAAAGGAGCTGAGAACCTGGCTGCTGATCATCTGTACCGTCTAGAAAACCCTCACCAGGATGTGTTCGAGAAAAAGGAAATAAACGAAACATTTCCTCTCGAAACACTCAATCTGGTTTCTTTTCGTGGAGACTCTTCTATCCCATGGTTTGCTGACTTTGCAAATTACCATGCGGGTAACTTTGTGGTGAAAGGGATGTCGTCCCAACAGAAAAACAAATTCTTTAAAGATGTAAAACATTACTTCTGGGACGACCCCTACTTATTTAAAATTTGCGCGGATCAAATCATCAGGCGATGTGTGTATGGTCAGGAAGCCAATGACATTCTCAAGGCTTGCCATGCTGGACCCACCGGGGGCCATCATAGTCCAAACTACACTGCCAAGAAGGTGTTTGATTCCGAATTTTATTGGCCCACGATTTACAAAGATGCCCACGAATTTGTCAAAACCTGTGACGCTTGTCAACGTCACGGAAATATCTCACAAAGAAATGAAATGCCGCAAAACGCCATTCAAGTGTGTGAGATCTTTGACATCTGGGGCATTGACTTTATGGGGCCATTTCCTTCATCTCGAGGTAATAAATACATACTCGTGGCCGTTGACTATTTGTCAAAATGGGTTGAAGCGAAAGCTTTGCCTACCAACGATGCCCGAGTTGTTGTGAAATTCTTAAAAACTCTTTTTGCTAGGTTTGGAACTCCACGAGCTATAATCAGTGATCGTGGTAGGCATTTCTGCAATGACCAGTTTGATCGAGTCATGCAAAAGTATGGTGTAACCCACCGTCTCTCTACTGCGTACCACCCCAAACAAGTGGGCAAGTGGAAGTTTCCAACCGAGGGATTAAAAGAATTCTGGAAAGGACAGTAGGCGAAAACCGTGCCTCTTGGTCGGATAAGCTAGATGCCGCACTCTGGGCCTTCCGTACAGCTTACAAAACACCCATCGGGTGCACTCCATACAAGCTAGTGTATGCGGAAAGGCGTGTCATCTACCAATTGAGCTTGAGCACAAAGCATACTGGGCCTTGAAACATGCCAACTTCGATATTCAGACATCTGGTGATCACCGGAAAGTTCAAATGAATGAATTAAATGAACTCCGTGATCAAGCATACGAGAACTCTTTGATCTACAAAGAAAAGACAAAGAAGATTCATGACTCCAAAATCAAGAACCGCGTTTTCAACGTCGGTGATCGAGTCCTTCTTTTCAATTCAAGATTGAAGATTTTCTCAGGAAAACTAAAATCCCGCTGGTCTGGACCATTCACCATCACTAAAGTATTTCCTTATGGTACCATTGAGTTATCTCAACCCGATGGTCCAAATTTTAAAGTGAATGGTCATCGATTGAAACACTATTTTGGAGAGGACATTCCACCTGTGGTTTTCCCGGATCTACAAACTTTCCCCATGAACCAATGAATGCGGGGATCGAGTCAAGCTAGTGATTGGTCCCGAACCGTCAAGTTTAATCACTCAAGCTAGCCACTTGTGAATGGCTGACCGTAATAAACTTAAAACTGCTCAGAAACCAAATGCAATGAAGATCAGGAGAATACAGTGGATTCCCGGGTCGTTAAGTCCCACGGAGGATGAATGGTGTTTAACACAATCAGATGTCGGATAATCACTAAGGATAGTGATTAGTAAGGGTTTTGAGTTATTTATACCTAAAGAAAAGTTTTGTAAATTACAGGGGCTTAAATGCAAATTAAAGAAAATTAAAAAGATAAACTATATTAAATAAACGCTATCACTATTTTTAAAATCTAATGTTTTTGATTTTTCTATTACAAATTTAAATTTAAAAACTACGTGACGTACAAAATAAAATGTGAAACTGAACCAATATTAATCCTAAAAATATGAAATTGATATTTTTACAAACCTAATGATAAGAGAAAATTATTAAAAAAATAAAATTATTTTTATAACTATTTAATTAATTATTATTAATTAAAAACTATTTTTAACTATTTAATTATACCCTAAAATACAAGAAAATATGAAATAAAGCTAGAAAAATATAATTATGACTTGGAAAAATCTAAAATAACTAAAGAGAATTTTTAAAACTATTTTTATATTTTTCTGATTATTTTGCTATTTTCTATGAATTAAAAACTATTTAAAACTAATTAAATTACTAAAAATTACAAATTAAACTATGAAAAATCTGAAAAAATAATTTTTTTACTTTTTATATTTATCTTAACCTAAGAAAAATGAAAAATTATTTTTTTGAACTTTTTCCGATTTAATTGTATTAAAAGCTAATTAAAATTACCTAAAACTGTTTTTAATTAAGAAAAATAGCAAACTGACCTAGAAAAATATGAAAAATTCAGGAAAAGTCTAAAATAATGTACTGAGTCTAAGAAAAATAGAAAAATAGTGGCTTGTTTGTAAGAAAATGAAACTGCAAACCAAGTGCTTATTTAATAAGCACTTGAAATAAGCACAAGGTACAAAATGGGCACCAAACTGTTACAGAACCTATGTTATGCTAAAAGTACTCTAAAACAACTAAATACAACTGACCTAAACTTCTATAGCACTGATTATCTTGATTTGGTGATTTGAGCTCAAATGCTAAAACACAGTTTAAGGTTACTACTTTTTAGCTAGAAGATAAGCAATTCAATAAGCTGGAAATAAAAACCAAATGTTGGAACCTTTTGTAGACCTGGCTAGCTAGTTGTAAACCAAGAACCAGACCTGGATAAGCTCTTAGGAGCTTTTGACAGACCTTGCAAATCACTGAGAAAACTCAGTATTAACTGAGTTGTGAACAGGGCAAATAAGCCCTGTTTGACAAGCTTATTTGAAGCTTTTACAAAATTACTAAAAATCAATAAAAATCATAACAAGTAACTTGACCAGTTGAAGTTTTAAAAACAAAAAGTCTCACTTGAATTGACCCAAAACTGAGTCAATGAAAAATCACTCTAGTTTGGAGAAAACTGAGTTTTCACTTATTTTTTACTTTTGACAGTTTTGTGAATTTGACTTTTATGAACTTTGATCCAATTTATTGGACTGATGTTGATGTATTAAGGTGAATTAAACCTAATGCAAGCTAGTTCTATGTATTCTAAACACAAAACATGTTTTTGATTTCACAAAATCTCATTAGACAAGAACTTGAGACAGTTTAAAATGCATTTTGACTTTTAAGGTTTGCAGATGCCATTTTAAGACAACAATGAATCAAGTGATGCTATTTGAGACTGAGTATGCAGGTTTTAAGCAAAATCCAAAGCTTAAGCTTTGGTATACCAACTGAACCAAACACTAGTTATGCTAACTGTTTTGATCTTTTTAACTAGACTCCTCACTGAATTAGCTTAAACTAAACTGAAATGAATCAATCTAATCCTAATAACAGTTAAATGATCATATCTAACTAAAGCTAATATTGAATCAAGACAGATAAAAATTATGCAAAATTACACTAAAATTGAAAATGAGTAAAACACTCACAAGCAGTCCAGCAATGATGTAGCTTAAACCAAAACCATACACTACTATTCTATGCTAATTCCAACCCATTCCAAGATCTGCATCAACCATAAACCATTTCCATGCCCATCTTGCTTTACAGTTGACTTTTGTTGACCAAGGACAAATATTGCTTGCACCTGCTTGATAAGCTCACTAAAAGCTATAAGAAGCTTCAATGAGCTTATTTGAACTTAGATATAAGCTAGTAGAAGCTTGGATGTAACAGTTTAAGATTGAAATTTGAAACAGTAAACCATGAAACTTGAAATTTAAATGAACCTTTGAATTAAGACTTGAAACTGAGTTATAATGATCAAACCACTTAGCTTTAGTACAGTAGAGCTTAAAATTACAAAATCATAAACTAATTAAGGCAGTTTAATAAAAACGACATACATTAAATTTTAAAAACTAACTACTAGTCTTCTCTTGACTCTTCTTCCTCTTTTATACACTAGAAAGCTTCCACGTGTCCTTCTGAGCAAATCCCACCTCTCAGCTTGGCCAATGGATGAGTAGAAGTGATATTAGCCGTTTGATCATTTTGGCGGGAAAGACAGGTTTGACCTGTGGCTCTGTGTTTTAGCAACTAGGGGGGGTGGCATTTATTGTGGTGGGTTGTGATGATGAGGGGGGTGGTGGGAAAGGAGAAAAGGTGATGGGAGAGGGCCTGTGTTGTTGCAGGCAACTTGGGAAGATATACAGTACAGGTGGAGGGAAAGGGAAGGGTTTGACTTTGGTTTGACTAAGGGTCCAAAACAGGTAAATGACAGGGGGGTCAAATGGGTTAAGTGGCAGGGGTCCAAAATGTTTTTGACAAGGCTTGTTTTAATATTATAGGGACCATTTTGTAAATCTGCCAAACTAGAGGGACCAAACCTGCCATTTTCTCAAATTTCACACAAGGGCTAAAACTGACAAACTTTAATAGTACAAGGACCAGTTTTGACATTTTCAATTTTCCAAGGACTATTTGTGACAATTTCAAAACATGAGGGACCTTTTCTGCCATTTGACAAAAGATTTATTCAAGGACCGTTTTTGACAACTTAGAATATTTCAGGGACCTTGAATAACATTTTTCTTTATTTTGTTTTACCAGGGACTGTTTTTGACAACTTTTGAAACTTGGGGGACTAAAACTGCCAATTATGCAAACTTGATACGTTTTTCACCAGATTTTGATATTTTTGCATTTAAAACACATAAAACACTTATTTGTGATATTTTTATCATTTTGATGTATTTCTGAGTGTTTTCAGATGTTTTTGCAGTTTAATTGGCACAAAAATGATGAGTATTTAGACACTCATCAATCCCCCACACTAAGATATTGCTAGTCCCTAGCAATGTTTTGAGAAAAATTAATGGATTTCATCTCTTTACCAAAAGCCATTACTTCTGGAGTAGCCAAATGTTTCAGTTCAAGTAAGAACCTTGGTACACCGATAACCATATGATTTTGAGCAAATCACCAACTTCCAACGGATTTGATTTGTCTTTACCAGAAGTCGTTTGCTTCTGGACTAGCCAACTCTTAGATAAAATATCTTTGGTGAGCTGATTACCAATTATGGTTTTCCAACTGCCTTTACCACAAGCCATAAACTTGCGGGCTAGCCAACTCTTCACTTTTAAGGATATGGTGAGCTGAATACCATACAATTTTGGGCAAATTGCAAGCCGTCAACGGATTTGAGATATCTTTACCAAGAGCCGTTTGCTCCTGGATTAGCCAATCCTTTTGTTTATTAGACAAGGCGGACTGATAACCATAAGATGAGTAAGTGCAAAACACTTACTCCAAAAAAAAAATTTTTGGCCAAAAATGGGGGAATTAGGCGGAATAATTACAAGATAAAATTCGTGAGAATTCCCCCCCACACTTAGAAATGAATATTGCCCTCAATATTCAAAGTACCGGCGGTTATGCCGAAACATAGAACGTAAAAGGGAAATACTACGGCCATTATTTTATTTTTGATATATACATTTTTTTTAGAGAGATTTATATATACAACAGCGGGGGGCAACTCCCCCACACTAGGGTGGTACACACGGGTGAAAACCCATGTAGCATGCTACTGTTTTTGATTCCCGATTCGCTAGCTTGACTCGATCCCCGCATTCATTGGTTCATGGGGAAAGTTTGTAGATCCGGGACAACCACAGGAGGAATGTTCTCTCCAAAATAATGCTTCAACCGATGACCATTCACTTTAAAGTTTGGACCATCGGGTTGAGATAACTCAATGGTTCCATATGGAAATACTTTAGTGATGGTGAATGGTCCAGACCAGCGGGATTTTAGTTTTCCCGAGAAAATCTTCAATCTTGAATTGAAAAGAAGGACTCGATCACCGACGTTGAAAACACGGTTTTTGATTTTTGAGTCATGAATCTTCTTTGTCTTTTCTTTATAGATCAAAGAATTCTCGTATGCATGATCACGGAGTTCATTTAATTCATTCATTTGAACTTTCCGGTGATCACCACTGTATCTGAATATCGAAGTTTGCATGTTTCAAGGCCCAGTATGCCTTGTGCTCAAGCTCAACCGGCAGATGACACGCCTTCCCGTACACAAGCTTGTATGGAGTACACCCGATGGGTGTTTTATAAGCTGTACGGAAGGCCCAGAGTGCGTCATCTAGCTTATCCGACCAAGAGGCACGGTTTTCGCCAACCGTCCTCTCCAGAATTCTTTTAATCCCTCGGTTGGAAACTTCCACTTGCCCACTTGTTTGGGGGTGATACGCAGTAGAGAGACGGTGAGTTACACCATACTTCTGCATGACTCTTTCAAACGGTCATTGCAAAATGCGTACCACGATCACTGATTATGGCTCGTGGAGTTCCAAACCTAGCAAAAAGAGATTTCAAGAATTTCACAACAACTCGGGCATCGTTGGTAGGCAAAGCCTTAGCTTCAACCCATTTTGACAAATAGTCAACGGCCATGAGTATGTACTTATTACCGCGAGAAGAAGGAAATGGCCCCATAAAGTCAATGCCCCAGATGTCAAAAATCTCACACACTTGAATAGCGTTTTGCGGCATTTCATTTCTTTGCGAGATATTCCCGTGACGTTGACAAGCATCACAGGCTTTGACAAATTCGTGGGCATCCTTGTAAATTGTGGGCCAATAAAACCCGGAATCAAACACCTTCTTGGCGGTGTAGTTGGGGCTATGATGTCCCCCAGTAGGTCCAGAATGGCAAGCCTTGAGAATGTCATTGGCTTCCTGACCATACACACATCGCCTGATGACTTGATCCGCACAGATTTTGAATAAGTATGGGTCATCCCAGAAGTAATGTTTAACATCCTTGAAGAATTTGTTCTTCTGTTGGGTCGACATCCCTTTCACTATGAAGTTACCCGCATGGTAATTTGCAAAGTCAGCAAACCATGGGGTAGAAGAGTTTCCACGAAAAGAAACCGCATTGAGTGTTTCGAGAGGAAATGTTTCATTTATTTCCTTTTTCTTGAAAACATCTTGGTGAGGGTTTTCTAGACGGGACAGATGATCAGCAGCTAGGTTCTCAGCTCCTTTTTTATCACGTATAATGATATCAAATTCTTGTAGGAGGAGAACCCAACGGAGCAATCTCGGCTTTGCATCTTGTTTTGCAAAGAGATATTTGAGAGCCGAGTGATCCGTATACACCACGCATTTGGTCAAGATAAGGTATGGCCGAAATTTCTCAAACGCATACACCACAGCTAATAATTCTTTTTCTGTAGTGGTGTAATGGGTTTGAGCTTCAGTCATAGTTTTACTTGCGTAGTGGATAGGCTGAAAATGCTTGGTTTTTCCTTGCCCCAAGACTGCACCGATAGCAAAATCACTTGCATCGCACATGAGCTCAAAGGGTAAATCCCAGTCGGGGACAACTAGAATGGGTGCTTCCGTAAGCTTTTTCTTTAGTGTTTCAAAAGCTTCGATGCATTCAGGGGAGAAGATAAAAGGAGCATCTTTTTCAAGAAGATGGGTCATAGGCCGAGCGATTTTAGAAAAATCTTGTATGAATCTGCGATAAAACCCGGCATGACCTAGAAAACTCCTAATACCTTTGACGGTAGTAGGATGAGGCAATTTAGCAATAACATCAACTTTTGCTCTATCTACCTCAATCCCATTTTTCGAAATCTTATGGCCAAGGACTATGCCTTCTTTGACCATAAAGTGACTCTTCTCCCAATTTAGACAAAGATTGGTGTCTTCACACCGTTGGAGCATTTTTTCTAAATGGGAGAGACATTTTCGAAATGAATCCCCAATGACCGAGAAGTCATCCATAAACACCTCCATTGTTTCCCCGATCATGTCGTGGAAAATTGCCATCATACATCGTTGGAACGTGCCAGGAGCATTACATAGGCCAAAAGGCATACGTCTGTAGGAAAAAGTTCCGTATGGGCAGGTGAATGTGGTCTTTTCTTGATCCAGTGGATCAATGGGGATCTCAAAGTAACCCGAGAAACCATCAAGGAAACAATAGTACTCGTTCCCTGCTAATCTCTCAAGCATCTGATCCATGAAGGGTAGAGGAA
Organism: Chrysanthemum makinoi; assembly: GCA_910596185.1. Lineage (NCBI taxonomy): Eukaryota > Viridiplantae > Streptophyta > Magnoliopsida > Asterales > Asteraceae > Chrysanthemum > Chrysanthemum makinoi. Next base: position 108,578,780 of record OU343219.1, read on the forward strand.
AATGGTCTTTACGGGTGGCTTCGTTTAACTTGCGATAGTCAATACATACACGCCATCCCGTAACCAATCGAGTTGGAATTAACTCGTTTTCTTCATTCGTGACAACAGTTATGCCACCCTTTTTTGGAACACAGTGAATTGGGCTAACCCAAGGACTATCTGAGATTGGGTAAATCAATCCTGCATCAAGAAGTTTGATAACCTCCTGTTTGATAACATCATGGATTTTTGGATTTACTCTTCTCTGATGTTGAACTGCTGGTTTGAAGTCATCCTCCATCAAGATTTTGTGAGTACAAAATTCAGGGTTGATACCCTTAATGTCGAAGAGTTTCCAAGCAATTGCTTGCTTGTGTGACTTCAAGACCTTTATGAGAGCAGTCTTTTCATCTTTACTCAAATCTCGAGCAATAATGACGGGTAGTTTATCATTACCCTCAAGAAATGCATACTCGAGATGAGGCGGTAAGTCCTTAAGTTCGACTTCAGGAAATTCTTCTGTTTTCTCAACTGACTTGACTTCCTTGTTATGAAGCTCGACGGGAGGGAGTGGAGGAGAAGTGTCCTGATTTAACAACTTCTCAAGAATAAGAATATCTCCCTCCGGATTAATCTCATGGTGATTAATCTCTTCTGGAATTGCATCACTAGTGTGGGGGATTGATGAGTGATCATCTTTAAGCAATTTCTCAATGAGAAGTATGTCCCCCTCGATGTCAATTGGAGCGTGATCAATTTCCCATGGAACAGAATCACTAGCCAAGTATGCTTCAATCTCTTCCAAGATGAAGTCGCTTCCCTCAAACTGAGTGAGAGAAGGAGTAGAATTGGCTATGATAGGTTGAGAAGATGTGGTGGGATCCCCACTTACAGAATTATGAGAATAACCAAGAACTTCTTGAGAGTACTCTTCAGAAGCAACATCAATGATATCTATTCGGTTAACCGACTCAGAATCATAGTTTGCGGAGTACCTCGAAGTTTGATCAAGGTTAAAGGTGACAGCTTCATTACCAACACGTAATGTGATTTCTTGCTCAAATACATCAATGAGAGCCCGGCCCGTTCTCAGGAATCCTCTTCCAACAATGAGAGGAACCCGTGGATCGACATCGAAATCAACAACTACAAAGTCAGCTGGAAAATGGAACTTTCCTACTTTCACAAATACGTCCTCGGCAATTCCAAGTGGACGGGATATTGTACGATCTGCAAGCTCGAGAGTCATGCATGTAGGAGTAAGGTCCGGAAGAGAAAGTTTCTTCCATACTGAATGAGGCATCAGGTTTATGCTTGCACCAAGATCGGCTAAGGCAAAGCATTCAACCATTCTTGGAAATACACAAGGTAAGAGAAATTTTCCAGGATCTCCAAGCTTCTCGGGAAGCTTTTTCAAGATAACTGCAGAGCAGTTCTCGTTCAAAGGAGTTTTAGCCATTTCAAACAGCTTTTCCTTGTTGCTTAACATGTGTTTGAGAGTTGATGCAAACTTGGGCATCAACATGATAGCATCCGCAAAGCTTATGTCAAAATGTAGTTCTTGGAAAATTTGAAAAAATTTGTCCATTTGATGACTGGCTTTTTCGCGGAGCTTTTGCTCATTCAAACGTGATGGGTAAGGAATAGAAGATTTGGATTTGGTATTTTCAATGGGAGCTACAGGAGGTTCAAAAACAACTCCTGGATTGGATTTGGGTTTCGGGACAACCTGAGGATGGACATTGCTGGTACCTCCGTTATTAGTAGGAAGTTCCTTGTCCTTTGTCGCCTCAGGTTCACTTTCCACTACCTTCGGGAGAGAAGAAGAAGAAAAGGTAGTAGGAATAGCGGGTCCATTGTATGAAACACCACTTCTGGTTGTGATCGCCTTAGCATCACCCCTCGGGTTAGCGATCGTGTTGCTCGGTAAAGTACCTGAGCTCGAGGGTCGATCATTTAAAGACTTCTTAAGATCAGCGATCTGACTGACCAACAACCTGTTCATTTCATCTTGGGATTTCATGAACTGCTTCAATAACTCATCAGATGATGGTACTAGGTACTGAGGGAAATTTTGAGGTTGTATGTTTTGATTATGACCTTGTTGTTGAAAATTCCCTTGGTTAGGATTTACATTTCCTTGAAATTGATTCCCTCGATTGAAATTGTTTTGATTAAGATTTCCTTGATGTTGGAAACCTTGATTGGGTCCGGGATAGAAATTACCTTGGTTTTGATAACCTTGGTTCATTCTAGGTTGATTCTGATTTCGGTTAGGATTTTGGTTAAAACCAGGTGGTGCCTGATAAGTGTTAGCACGGTAGTTTGGTTCATTCTGAGGACGGTATTGATTACCTCCTTGTTGTGAAGTACCGGCTATAGCATTAGCTTCAAACGGACTACCATCGGTGGCAGTACAGTTGTAGTATGCATGAGGACCACCACAAGTAACACAAACTTCAACTTTCTTCACTTCACCATGTGATGGTGTCTGTGTGGAAGTGACTTTCTTTTGGTTAGCAAGAACCAAAGCCTGAACAATATCCGTGAGTTTTTCAATCTTAGCATCGGTGCTAGATGTACTCACGGGAGATGAAGTAGAAGGTCCAGCATTAGAATGAGTCTGATATGTCTTTGTGCGGAAAGGGCGGACCTGGGACTTGTTTTCAATGATTTGCAAGGCTTCTTTTGTGGTCTTGCTCAAGAAATTACCTCCCGCGGAGGCATTTAGAGAGTCTTGGTTAGTCTGGTTCAGACCATTGTAGAAAGTATCCATTTGCATTAACTCGGTAAAACCATGATACGGACACTTACGGAGCAATTCTTTGTAACGATCCCACGCCTCCCCGAATGATTCATCAAATCTCTGAGAGAATTTCATTATCTCATTCTTAAGACTTGTAGTTCGGGATGGAGGATAGAATTCGTTAACAAACTTGGTGACTAGATCTTCCCATGTCTCAATGGAACGAGGGGGTTGTTTCTCAAGCCAATTCCGGGCTTGTCCCTCTAGATAAAATGGGAACAGAAGAAGCTTAATTGCTTCATGTGGGACATTCTTGTATTTGATGGTAGATGCAATCTTGTTAAACCATCGAATGTGTGCATGAGGATCATCCCGCTCAAAACCATAAAATTGGCTTTGGGTTACAAGATTAAGCAACCCGGTTTTGAGCTCAAAAGTATCAGCCACAATGGCTGGGACAACAATGGCATCTCCGTAACCCTCGATGGGTGCTTGGAGAAGCTCATTCATCGGCTTGTCTTACTGCCATTACGGCGGTGGTGGTGGTGGTAGACGTTCCTCGTCCGGCTGAAGGAGCGAACGTCCTCTACGTCTACGAGGAATCTTTGCAAGCTCAGAAAGTGGACTTGTAGAACTGGAAGAACGAGTGCGCATGCACTAAGTTTAAAAATCAATTTCAAAACAAATGCGAGGCAAAACGACAAGTGAACTTAACCAATAATCACAAATGAAATGGCTTCTTTGAAAAAGGTATACCAAATCACAAGGACACAAAGGCAAGTTTTAAATCTGTTGTTCGGGAACTTATTATGGTCACACCCACAGTTAGTAGGTGTACTGCCTTGATTTGCGGTGGTTGATTTTTATATATATATTAAGTACCACTGAAAAGACGTAGGTATGGATATGTGCTGATGGTTTAAAAACTTTTGGACAATATTTTTGGTATCGTCTCATTTAACCAAATCGTATTTCTTTAAGAATCACCTTAAAAGAAACACAAGCTAGAAAACGTTACGATTGTTTTGTTGTTTTATATTTTGTTTGGTGTTGTTAACACTTTAGGAAAAGTGTTAATGAACTTTTTGATTTTGTTATAATTTTACAAAAAAACTGTTTACAAACGATGGTATATGTGCAAGTACGGGTCTGAAAATGCCTAAAACACGCTTACAGCCTCCCCGGCAGCGGCGCCAAAATTTGATTAGTCCCGAACCGTCAAGTTTAATCACTCAAGCTAGCCACTTGTGAATGGCTGACCGTAATAAACTTAAAACTGCTCAGAAACCAAATGCAATGAAGATCAGGAGAATACAGTGGATTCCCGGGTCGTTAAGTCCCACGGAGGATGAATGGTGTTTAACACAATCAGATGTCGGATAATCACTAAGGATAGTGATTAGTAAGGGTTTTGAGTTATTTATACCTAAAGAAAAGTTTTGTAAATTACAGGGGCTTAAATGAAAATTAAAGGAAATTAAAAAGATAAACTATATTAAATAAACGCTATCACTATTTTTAAAATCTAATGTTTTTGATTTTTCTATTACAAATTTAAATTTAAAAACTACGTGACGTACAAAATAAAATGTGAAACTGAACCAATATTAATCCTAAAAATATGAAATTGATATTTTTACAAACCTAATGATAAGAGAAAATTATTAGAAAAATAAAATTATTTTTATAACTATTTAATTAATTATTATTAATTAAAAACTATTTTTAACTATTTAATTATACCCTAAAATACAAGAAAATATGAAATAAAGCTAGAAAAATATAATTATGAGTTGGAAAAATCTAAAATAACTAAAGAGAATTTTCAAAACTATTTTTTTATTTTTCTGATTATTTTTCTATTTTCTATGAATTAAAAACTATTTAAAACTAATTAAATTACTAAAAATTACAAATTAAACTATGAAAAATCTGAAAAAATAATTTTTTTACTTTTTATATTTATCTTAACCTAAGAAAAATGAAAACTTATTTTTTTGAACTTTTTCCAATTTAAATGTATTAAAAGCTAATTAAAATTACCTAAAAACTGTTTTTAATTAAGAAAAATAGCAAACTGACCTAGAAAAATATGAAAAATTCAGGAAAAGTCTAAAATAATGTACTGAGTCTAAGAAAAATATAAAAACAGTGGCTTGTTTGTAAGAAAATGAAACTGCAAACCAAGTGCTTATTTAATAAGCACTTGAAATAAGCACAAGGTACAAAATGGGCACCAAACTGTTACAGAACCTATGTTATGCTAAAATTACTCTAAAACAACTAAATACAACTGACCTAAACTTCTATAGCACTGATTATCTTGATTTGGTGATTTGAGCTCAAATATTAAAACACAGTTTGAGGTTACTACTTTTTAGCTAGAAGATAAGCAACTCAATAAGCTGGAAATAAAAACCAAATGTTGGAACCTTTTGTAGACCTGGCTAGCTAGTTGTAAACCAAGAACCAGACCTGGATAAGCTCTTATGAGCTTTTGACAGACCTTGCAAATCACTGAGAAAACTCAGTATTAACTGAGTTGTGAACAGGGCAAATAAGCCCTGTTTGACAAGCTTATTTGAAGCTTTTAAAAAATTACTAAAAATCAATAAAAATCATAACAAGTAACTTGACCAGTTGAAGTTTTAAAAACAAAAAGTCTCACTTGAATTGACCCAAAACTGAGTCAATGAAAAATCACTCTAGTTTGGAGAAAACTGAGTTTTCACTTATTTTTTACTTTTGACAGTTTTGTGAATTTGACTTTTATGAACTTTGATCCAATTTATTGGACTGATGTTGATGTATTAAGGTGAATTAAACCTAATGCAAGCTAGTTCTATGTATTCTAAACACAAAACATGTTTTTGATTTCACAAAATCTCATCAGACAAGAACTTGAGACAGTTTAAAATGCATTTTGACTTTTAAGGTTTGCAGATGCCATTTTAAGACAGCAATGAATCAAGTGATGCTATTTGAGACTGAGTATGCAGGTTTTAAGCAAAATCCAAAGCTTAAGCTTTGGTATACCAACTGAACCAAACACTAGTTATGCTAACTGTTTTGATCTTTTTAACTAGACTCCTCACTGAATTAGCTTAAACTAAAACTGAAACTGAATCAATCTAATCCTAATAACAGTTAAATGATCATATCTAACTAAAGCTAATATTGAATTAAGACAGATAAAAATTATGCAAAATTACACTAAAATTGAAAATGAGTAAAACACTCACAAGCAGTCCAGCAATGATGTAGCTTAAACCAAAACCATACACTACTATTCTATGCTAATTCCAACCCATTCCAAGATCTGCATCAACCATAAACCATTTCCATGCCCATTTGGCTTTCTCAGTTGACTTTTGTTGACCAAGGACAAATATTACTTGCACCTGCTTGATAAGCTCACTAAAAGCTATAAGAAGCTTCAATGAGCTTATTTGAACTTAAAAATAAGCTTGTTGAAGCTTGGATGTAACAGTTTAAGATTGAAATTTGAAACAGTAAACCATGAAACTTGAAATTTAAATGAACCTTTGAATTAAGACTTGAAACTGAGTTATAATGATCAAACCACTTAGCTTTAGTACAGTAGAGCTTAAAATTACAAAATCATAAACTAATTAAGGCAGTTTAATAAAAACGACATACATTAAATTTTAAAAAACTAACTACTAGTCTTCTCTTGACTCTTCTTCCTCTTTTATACACTAGAAAGCTTCCACGTGTCCTTCTGAGCAAATCCCACCTCTCAGCTTGGCCAATGGATGAGTAGAAGTGATATTAGCCGTTTGATCATTTTGGCGGGAAAGACAGGTTTGACCTGTGGCTCTGTGTTTTAGCAACTAGGGGGGGTGGCATTTATTGTGGTGGGTTGTGATGATGAGGGGGTGGTGGGAAAGGAGAAAAGGTGATGGGAGAGGGCCTGTGTTGTTGCAGGCAACTTGGGAAGATATACAGTACAGGTGGAGGGAAAAGGGAAGGGTTTGACTTTGGTTTGATTAAGGGTCCAAAACAGGTAAATGACAGGGGGGTCAAATGGGTTAAGTGGCAGGGGTCCAAAATGTTTTTGACAAGGCTTGTTTTAATATTATAGGGACCATTTTGTAAATCTGCCAAACTAGAGGGACCAAACCTGCCATTTTCTCAAATTTCACACAAGGGCTAAAACTGACAAACTTTAATAGTACAAGGACCAGTTTTGACATTTTCAATTTTCCAAGGACTATTTGTGACAATTTCAAAACTTGAGGGACCTTTTCTGCCATTTGAAAAAAGATTTATTCAAGGACCATTTTTGACAACTTAGAATATTTCAGGGACCTTGAATAACCATTTTCTTTATTTTGTTTTACCAGGGACTGTTTTTGACAACTTTTGAAACTTGGGGGACTAAAACTGCCAATTATGCAAACTTGATACGTTTTTCACCAGATTTTGATGTTTTTGCATTTAAAACACATAAAACACTTATTTGTGATATTTTTATCATTTTGATGTATTTCTGAGTGTTTTCAGATGTTTTTGCAGTTTAATTGGCACAAAAATGATGAGTATTTAGACACTCATCACTAGCGACTCGGAAATCAAAAACAGTAGCACACCATATGGGTTTTCACCCATATTTCTGACTTCTTTCTATTTTCTACCACCCTAGTGTGGGGGAGTTGCCCCCCGCTGTTGTATATAAGTTCTCATTAAAAAAAAAAATCATCACAAAAATAATGGCCGTAGTATTTCCCTTTTACGTCCTATGTTTCGGCATAACCGCCGGTACTTTGAATATTGAGGGAAATATTCATTTCTAGTGTGGGGGGGAATTCTCACGAATTTTATCATGTAATTATACCACCCAATTCCACAATTTTTGGCCAAATTTTTTTTTGGAGTAAGTGTTTTGCACTTACTCAGCTTACGGTTATCAGTCCGCCATGTCTAATAAACAAAAGGATTGGCTATTCCAGGAGCAAACGGCTCTTGGTAAAGATATCTCAAATCCGTTGACGGCTTGCAATTTTCCCAAAATTGTATGGTGTTCAGCTCACCATATCTTTAATTAGTGAAGACTTGGCTAGCCCGCAAGTTTATGGCTTGTGGTAAAGGCAGTTGGAAAACCATAATTGGTAATCGACTCACCAAAGATATTTTATCTAAGATTTGGCTAGTCCAGAAGCAAACGGCTTCTGGTAAAGACAAATCAAATCCGTTTACAGCTGATGGTTTGCTCAAAATCATTTGGTTATCATTGTACCGAGGTTCTTACTTGAACTGAAACAATTGGCTACTCCAGAAGTAATGGCTTTTGGTAAAGAGATGAAATCCATTAATTTTTCATAAAAGATTGCTAGGGACTAGCAATAGTTTAGTGTGGGGGATTGATGTGTGTCTAAATACACATCATTTTATACCCATCTAGACTGCTAAAACATCTGAAAACACTCAGAAATGCCACAAAATACTATAAATATCATTGAAATGTGTTTTTATGTGTTACAAGTGCAAAAGGATTAAAAACTGATGAAAAACAACAAAGTTTACATAATTTACAGTTTCAGTCCCTAAACTTTCATAAATTGGCAAAACTAGTCCCTGGTAATTCAAAACTTGTAAAATATCATTAAAGGTCCTTGGAGATTCACAAGTTGTTAGAAATAGTCCTTTGAAGTTAAAATTGCATATTTACAACTTTGGTCCCTCAACTTTGAAAAGTGTCAAAAATGGTCCCTGGGTTATTTAAAATGGAAAATTAATAAATATAACCCTTGTACTATTCATATATGACATAATAGGTCCTTGTGTTAAATTTGGAAAAATTGCAGGTTTAACCCCTCACTTTCAGAATATTACAAAAATGGTCCTTGTGATTAAACTACAAACCAACCGGACCCTTTTAATTATTAAAACCCAAAATAAAACCCAAGCCCAACAACCAACCCAGTCCAATCCCCTTATTAATAAAACCAGGGTCAACCCCAGTCAAACCCACTTTCCCGCTCTCACTGTTCACCTTCCTCACCCTCACCTCCAAACCCAAAACCAGTGGTATTCTTCACCACCTCATCACCCCAGCTGTCTACCTACTCTCACCACTACCTTCTCTTTGTCCCCTCCACCTCCACATCCTCCCAAAGATCATTAATTACAAAAACCTGCTTTTGATATTTTTGGCGCCAAAAGTCCAAATGGACGATTTCGATGAATTTGATGAATCCAATGGACAAGATCAAGTGGGAAATATTCAGAGGTCGACAAGGAACTCTAAAAGATCAATATAAAGAAAGAATGAAGCAATGTGGATGCTATCTAGTGTAATTTTAATTTTCTTAAGTCGTATTAATCAATTTAAGTTTTCCAGTGTATGTTTTAGCTTTCAAGTACTGTATTTATCAATCTTAGTGTATTTCAAATCTTTATCAATAAGCCATTTCAAGTTTCAGTTTCATTTCATGTTTGTGCAAATTTTAAGTTAAAATTCTCATATTAGCTTTAAGTTATTTGTAGTGGATGTTAAGGACTAAAAAGCTCATATAAGCTCCTTATAAAGCTTTTAAAAGCTTTTAGAAACTTTAAAATCCAATTTTATTCAATAATTCAGAAATACAAGAAAAATACTCAAAAATAGTTAGAAAATCAAAAATCAGTGGAGAAGATGAAAGAGGCATTAGAGCAGGGTTGCTCATGGATTTCTCTGGGTTAGATGCTTCTTGGGAAGCTATAGGAAGTGTTCTTGGTTCTTGGTTCTCAGTTTTGTGCATAAACACAATTTGTAAGCAATTTCTTCAAAATTTGCATTTCTTAGTATAAGTGTCTAAACCTTGTTAATTTTAGCTTAATCGTGTCTCATTATAGTTAATTTAAGTTAATCAATAGATTTCTTGGTTTAAAAATCTGTTTTAGTGCTTAAAGCTTCAAAACAGCCTTCTATAGGGTTGTTTGGATTTGCTGTGTTAACTGTGGTGTAGGTTGTTTGTGTTGTTGCTTGTTGTTGTTATATGTTACATTAGTATCTAATAACACAGAGAAACAATAAAAACCTGTCCTTGTTTGATAAAAAGTCAAAATTATCTTTAATCTCACCTTAGTTGTTAACTGTTAGGATTTAGATTGTGAATTTCATCACAGTTGCTTATAACTTGGTAATATAGCTTAAATTCATCTTATTATAGCTTAATTTAAAATAATCAGTAAGTAGATTTGATTCAAAGTTCATATAAGTCAACTTGTTAGTGTAACTTAAAAAGTCAAATTTCTCATTTGCAGTTTTTGAATAAACTTGAGAATTTTCGTGTGATCTTATTATTAGGTTTTAGCTTGTAATCTTTTGGAATATTAATATTTAGTTGCTCATCTTCACTAGACTAATTTTGGTTAATTTTATCACCTTAGTTTAGCTGCTTAAATTATAACTTTTTTGTTAAAGCTTTTCTGAAAAAGTGCCCTGTGCACAACTGAGTAAGCTTATTTCATAAGCTTGCAACTTGTTCATTAGTTAGCTTTAGCTTGTAACTTTTGGTGTTTTGTGAAGCCCTTCTGGCTAGTTTGATGTGTGAATGCTTATTTTCCAATTATAGCTTATTGTGAATGCTTATTGGTGTTAATCATGTTTGCTCAAAACAAACTCCCTACACTGAGTTATCAGTGTAGGTGAGTCTTTTTTTTACAAGTTCATCAAAAGCTCATTAGTGAACTTCAGCTTGTGTTCTTTAGCTTTTTGTGAAGCTTAACCACCCATCTCAAAGTTCCAATGCTTACTGTGCCTTTTCTAGCTTATTCCATAGGGCTGCTAGTGGCTTTTTGTTTGTCCCATTTCCTGTGTACACGGAATACTCAGTGTATTACAAGCTTTTTCTCAAGCCTTCCAAAAGCTCATTAGTGGGCCCCAGTTTGAGATTCTTGGCTTTTTGGGAACCTCAATAAGCCAGCTTATTACATCTAAGCTTGCTTTTGACCTCTGATCCCTTGCCCCTAGCTAAATTTGGCCTACAAAATCCTTGCAGGCCTGTTTGGTTGATAAGGTTTAGTGGAAGTGCTTATTGGCTTATCCTAAGCTTATCAGTGCTACTCTTTGTAATTTCTTACTCATTTCCATTCCTTTTAACTTATTTTCATCTTATTTCACCTTTGTTTCTTTTTGTTTAGCTTATTTGGCCACTTATTTGAGCTTAAACCATCAAATTGAGCCAAAAGCTCAACTATTAAGCTCATAAGCTTCCAATCTGCTTATTTTTAAGATATAAATTTTTGTTTTCATTAAAAGTTTGTATTATCAGTAGTTAAATAGGTTTAAACAATAAAAAAACACAAAAACATCAACTTTAAAAATAGTGATAGCGTTTATTTAATATAATTTAGCTTTTTAATTTTCTTTTCAGCTTATTATTAAGCACTTATATGTTTATATATTTTTCTTAAGTTTCTGTCATATTAAACTATTTTTAAGAATTTTCTCAGATTTTTCCTTTGTCATCTAGTATTTTTAATAATTAATAATAGTTTAATGAATAATTAATTAATATTAAAGTATTAAATAGTAAAATTAATTTTCATTAAGTAAAACCATGTTTTTATATTTTTCCTAGCTTTGTTAACTTAATTAGAACCTATAAAAATTAATCTTATAATTTTCCCTTTTTATTTTCTAATTTTAATCCTTTAATTAGTTTAATTAGATTTGAATTATTAATTAAGTTTTTAATTTATAAAACCTTCGCTAAAAGACAAAAATATTTGTTTTTAATTTTTATAAATCTTTTAAGTTGTTCTAGATTTTTAGAAAATAAATTTGTAATTTTCTTAGTTAGTTTTGTATTATAAATCCTTTTTAGATTAATTAAACTAAATTTTAAATAAGTTTAAAATAGTTTTGATTAATTAATTAATATTAAATTAATATAATATTAGTAAAATATTTTCTTTTTAGATTTTAATTTTCTTTAAGTTTAAAAAGTTTTAAAATTTTCATTTTATACCCTTTAGTTTTAAACTAATCATTTTAAGTCCTTGTAGTTTTTAAATTTACATTTTTATTTACTTGCAATACACGTTTGTTTAATCTGATTGTTGTGCTTTATAGCTCTGTATCCAAATACAATTCCAAACAATCAGTAGTGTAATTATCAACCAAAATCCTTACAGATCATCATCCTTAGTGATCATTCTACTTCTGAACGTTTTCACACACCATTCAACCTCCGTGGGACTTAACGACCCGGGAATCCACTAAATTCCAAGGGAAATTGTATTGAGTCCATAATAGTAGACTTTTGTTGACTAAAACCTTTGGTCAATATTTCTTGACTGTTTGGGCTGAATCAGTAGTCAACGGGTTTGACATATCTCACAAATATTAAGCTGAGGGTAAAATGGTCTTTTAACTCATTTTATATTTTTAGGGTTTTACAGTCTGTGTGTAATGCAGGTGATACAGATCATCCTTTGGATTGTTGATAGCGGATGTTCCCGACCCATGACAGGCAATCTTAAACTGTTATCAAACTTTGTTGCAAAGTTCATTGGCACTTTCAGATTCGGGAATGATCACTTCACAGCCATCATGGGCTACGGAGATTACATCAATGGAAACATCGAAATTAGCAGGGTTTATTATGTGGAAGGTCTCGGTCACAATTTGTTTTCTGTTGGTCAGTTCTGTGATGGAGATTTGGAAGTTGCTTTTCGGGAGAAAACTTGTTTCATTCGTGATCTACAAGGAAACAATCTTATGTCTGGCACACGCAATTCAAGTCTGTACACAATCTCAATACAAGACATGATTGCTTCATCTCCCATTCGTCTACTTTCAAAGGCAACATCAACAAAATCTTGGCTATGGCACCGACGTCTCTCACATTTAAACTTTCAAACCATAACCAACCTTGCTCGATACAAACTTGTTGAAGGTCTCCCGAGATTCTGGTACTCTAAAGATCACCTTTGCTCAGCTTGTGAACAAGGGAAAAGCACTCGTGCTCATTTTCCTTCAAAGGTGAAACACAGCTCTCAGCATGTGCTTCATCTTCTTCACATGGATTTGTGTGGCCCGATGCGTGTGCAAACGATTAATAGCAAACGCTACATCCTGGTAATTGTAGATGACTACTCAAGATGGACTTGGGTCTATTTTCTTCGAAACAAAGATCAAGCTCCACAGATGATCATCACCTTTCTCACAAAAATTCAAGTTCAGCTCCGGAACACAGTCCGACAAATCAGAACAGACAAAGGAACTGAATTTGTAAATCAAACTCTTTGGGAATTTTATGAGAAAGTGGGAATTGAGCATCAAACATCTATTGCACGCACACCAGCACAAAACGGAGTTGTTGAAAGACGGAACCGTACGTTAGTGGAAGCTGCAAGAACAATGTTAATCAATGCTAAACTTCCAGATTACTTGTGGGCTAAAGCCGTATCAACTGCATGCTACACTCAAAATCGCTCAATGATTACTAAACGCCACAACAAAACACCTTTTGAGCTTATCCACAACAGAAAACCGAATCTCAAACACTTTCATGTATTTGGATCCCTTTGCTACCCAAATAATGATCGTGATGACTTTGGAAAGCTCAAAGCCAAAGCTGACATTGGAGTCTTTATTGGATACTGTGACAATTCTAAAGGTTACCGGATCTGCAATCGTCGTACAAAGTAGGTTATGGAAATGATTCATGCAAATTTCGATGAGCTTACTGAAATGGCTTATGAGCATAACAGCTTGGAACCCGGTCACAACCGTTTAAACTTCCCTCAAACCCCATCATCAGCTGAATCAATCCCCCAGCTTACTCGTCAACAAATGGAAAAGCTATTTGCTCCTCTGCTTAGTGATGACATTGATAAACGTGCTCCAGGTGTATCCAATGTTTCCGCTGCTCAACCTGATCATATTCCAATACCTGATACACCTGTTACAACAACCACTGTTGAAGAAGCACCACCAGTTGACTCTACAACAACAGTTGAACAAACTACTTCCAACGACGCTGAACCGACTGATGATGTTCTGAACAATGAAGTAACCCACCTGCAGATTTTGATCCAAATGCGTTCTTTAACCCGTTTGCTAATGAAACTGCTGCACCAGATGTTGTGGAATCATCTACAAGCCATTTGAATCCTCCCAATCTGCAGAATGTATATCAAAATCAACCATCCACTCATCATTGGACAAAAGACCATCCTCTAGAGAATATTATTGGTAACCCAAATCAACCAGTCGTAACGCGACAACGTCTTCACACAGACGGTGAACATTGCATTTATGCACTCACTGTCTGCCAATCTGAACCTAAAAACATTAAAGATGCAATGACCAAAGACAACTGGATTGAATCCATGAAAGAAGAACTCAATCAGTTTAAACGTCTTGAAGTATGGGAATTGGTTGAAAGACCAACAGGGGTCTTCGTCATTGGTCTCAAATGGATTTGGAAAAACAAATTGGATGCTGAAGGAACCGTAATCAGAAATAAGTCACGTCTGGTGGCTAAGGGTTATAGACAGGAAGAGGGTATTGACTTTGAAGAATCATTCGCTCTGGTTGCTCGTCTTGAGGCTGTACAGATTTTTCTGGCGTTTGCGGCTCACATGAACATCACGGTCTTTCAAATGGATGTCAAAACTGCCTTTCTCAACGGAAAACTGAAAGAAACGGTCTATGTTAGCCAGCCAGAAGGATTCGTTGATCCAGAGTTCCCTAATCACGTCTACAAACTGAAGAAGGCTCTCTACGGTCTCAAACAAGCCCCTCGGGCGTGGTATGATAAGTTATCATCCTTTCTTATAGCCAATAATTTCGTAAAATGTTCGGTCGACCCTACACTATTCATACAATATCACGGGGCTCACATTTTAATCGTTCAAATCTATGTGGATGACATCATTTTTGGGTCAACACATTTAAAATACTCAAACGCTTTTTCAAAACTAATGAAAAAACAGTTTGAAATGTCCATGATGGGTGAACTTACGTTCTTTCTAGGACTGCAAGTTCATCAATCACCCCGTGGTATTTTCTTGAGTCAGTCCAAATATGCCCTTGAACTTTTAAACAAATTTGGAATGCAAACATGTGACACCTATGCCACACCAATGGCACATACCAAGAAACTTGACGCTGATTTACATGGGAAATTGGTGGACCCTACCAAATACCGAAGTATCATTGGGTCTCTCATGTATCTAACTGCTAGCAGGCCTGATATTGTATTTGTCGTATATCTTTGCTCCCGTTATCAGTCGAGACCAACTGAAACCCACCTCTCCGAGGCTAAAAGAATCCTTCGATATATCAAGGGAACCATTAACTTGGGAATCTGGTATCCGAAGGATTCTGGTTTTGAACTAATAGCTTTTTCAGATGCTGATCACGCAGGATTCTTAGATTCACGAAAAAGTACTTCAGGAGCATTACAATTTCTTGGTGATAAACTGGTGCCATGGCAATCGAAGAAGCAGGATTGTACGTCGTTGTCCTCAACAGAAGCAAAATATGTAGCCATGTCGGCCTGTTGTGCTCAAGTCATTTGGATTTAGAACACAACTCAAAGACTATGGTTACGTATATGACATAATCCCGATGTACTGCGACAATCAGAGTGCTATTGCGATCTCATGCAACTCTGTTCAACATTCGAAATCAAAGCACATCGATCTTCGATATCATTTCATCAAGGACTACGTGGAACAGGGTACTGTTGAATTATACTTTGTGGGTACTGAATACCAATTGGCAGATCTCCTCACAAAAGCCTTAGCTCCTGCTAGGTTTAATGAATTGGTCCACCGGATTGGTATGTGGTGTTTGACTCCAGAGGAACTGGATGAACTTTTAAAACATTCTTAAAACCAGTCAAAACACCAAAACCTCTTTTGTAAATATTTTTCAAAAACAAAATACAAAATTATAAAATCTGATAAAACAACAAAAATATTCTTGTATCTATATTTCTTTTAACATGGCAAGTACAAATCTGTCGTCAACACTCTAATCTTTCAAAATTCAGTAATTTTTTCGATCATGTGTTGAGGGGGAGAAAGCAAACATTTCTTCGGTTTCATAAAACCTTGTACTTGCATGTTATCTCGTCCCGGTTGTTTCTTTATTAATGGTGGTCACATTTCTGGTTTAATAACACTCCTCGGACTAAAATTTATAAAATTTCAATATTTCTTAAGTCAAGGGGGAGTGTCGTCATATTTCTTTTCAAATAACCGTCATTTGGTAACCAAATTGGAAGTTATGGGCATGAGATGTAAATGGTAAAGGTGGAGGGACTAATTGTGTCAAAATGTCTAAAGTATTTTTAACAAAACACCTCCACCAAACATATACTTCACATTTATTACACATTTATTATATCACCTACCAAATCCTACGCATAAAAATCATCCGGCAAATCTGTGTTCTTGATCATCAATTTGTAAGTGATTAAACATTCTTTGCAATAATCTAAACATGGGTTTTGAATCTTTTTGAAAACCAACGGTTAGATTTTAACTTAGAAGTGATTTTGTGTTCTACGCATAAGCGTATGAACACCTAATCAAGATTGTGTGTTTGTGGTTAAAATGATAGTGTCAAAACGTTTCTCTAACATCAATGATTCCATTTTTATCATTAAAACACACCCAGAAACACGAATTGATTGATTCTTGAATTTAGGGTTTATGCGTAAGTTTGGGGATTTTCAATATTGAGTGTTTTTTGGTTAAAAAGATTATCATATGATGTTGTTTACAAGGTTAATTGACCATAATCATGCTTCGAATCAACCCAGAAACACGAATTGCCCTTAAATTGGAAATTAGGGTTTATGTTCTTAAGAATTGGGTATTTTTTATTGGCCTTGATTTTGATGTTATAACTTGGATAGAGCTACTAACTATGCTTCTTAGACCTTACAGAACAAGTTTGGTGCAATTCCTATGGCTAGATAACTTACACGTAGAAATTAAGCCTTAGGGTTTAGGTTCACGCGTAACATATGTTCTACGCATAACGGCTTGAAAGTGTTTCCATAATTAGAACTGAAAAGGAATGTATGTAGATGACAATATTTGTGTTATGGTGAATTTATTTCAGGTTTCAACGCGTGTATAACTCAGAATCAAGGTTACTTGCCATCAACGCATAAGGATCACCTTACGCGTAGCATGTTATGCGTAAGAGAAATCTTACGCGTAACGTTTACGCGTAAGGTTCTACAATGGGGACTACGCGTATCCTGTTAAGGATATGCGTAAACAGTAACCTCTACGCATAAGGGTGACTCTTACGAGTAAGCCTTACACGTAAGGTTCCATATACGCTTACGCGTAAGCTCTACGCATAAGGACCTTTTTTCCTACGCATAATATTTCTTACGCGTAAGTCAAGAACCTACGCATAAGCTTACGTTTACGCGTATAATCACTCCTGTTTACGCATAAGCTTGCCATTTCTACGCCTAAGCCTAGTTTTAACCTTAATTATGAATTGTTACGCGTGCAAACTTGTAAATAAATAAATCATAACGCCACGAAACTAATAATGTCACTAATAAGCTTAATCGTTTAATAAGTTGTGAAAACTTGGACTTTAAAACTCAAAGTTAACCAACTCACGATAATTATCACGACGTCTTTGGACTATTGGACAAATAAGTGACATTGGACTCGTAACAATCATCGACATATCACATTCAATAATTAGACAATAAAACCAACTGTTGACTAACGTAATGTCTTTCGATATGTTGGTTCTTTTGGCTAAATATCTTTCAGATCACGACATGGACGCTCAAATGCAAAACGTGGAAGCACCAAACGTTCTCACTGTTGAAGATATCTTCCCTCATGGTTATCCAATGAAGATAGGAAAGAATAACCTTCGTGTTGATTTTGATAGTCTCACCTGCTCGAGTCTTCTTGTCTGATTGTTGTAGACATTCTTAAGAATCACCCTTATCAGAATATGCTCACCAACTCTGCTACAGTGCCGGAGATCTACATTCACCAATTTTGGCATACAATGCAAAAGATCAAAGGTCAAAATGCTGTGACGGTGACGCTCAACCACAAACAAGTCACCATCACACCAGCAGACTTAAGGGCTATTCTTCTCATTCCCACCATTGAGCCAACCGAATACAATGCCACACCAACTGAAGAGGCCGTTCTGCAATTCATGATCGACATTGGTTATGATGAAGCTTCAGGAGTAATCACAAAGCATTCATACGTGGATCTTAAGAATATTCCTCAGCCATGGAGAACCCTCTACATTATCATCACCAAATCCATTTCTGGACGTGCTAGTGGTTATGAGCATCCCAAGCTAATGGAACTACAGATCTTTTGGGCTTTGGCCAACATGAAACACATTTAAGTTGAAGCTTTAATATGGGATGACATGATGTCTTTCCTCAAAAAGCTTGGCTCCAAGATCCCATATATTAGATATACCAAATTGTTGATCCAAAGAGCTCTAGGGAATAATCCTGATATCCCCTTGAGACTCAATGACCCCAACAATCACTCCATGTTGTACGAGCCTACACTCACAGTCAGATTTAAGGAATCAACAACAAACAAACAACTTTATTCATACAAAAGGTATCTGGTAGCGGTTGATGAAGGCAAAGTAGGTTTTCTTGATGAAAAGTCCTCTGGTACACCTACTAGGAAAACCAGGAGAGGCAGTGCAGGGAGTGTTACAAGCACCGAGAGTCAAAGAAAGTTTCCTAAGAGGTCACATACTCTCAAAAGGAAAGTTCCCTCTAAGGAAGCTATTCCTATTCCTATTCCCAAGCCTGAACCACAACGAAAGCTACTGGATGAAAGCTCTGAGGAAACTGAATCAGACGAAGAGGTCACCTACTCTGAAACTGCAATCGATGACACTCCAACAGTAGCTAAACCTCCCAGTCCAATAGCTGAAAAAGGCAAAGGAAAAACTCCTGTGCTTGAGCATGATAAGGAAAGTTCTGAAGAAGAACCAGTTGATGAGGAAAGAGAATATCAAAAGAAGTTGAAGAACCTTAGACTCAAATATCTTGCAGATGAATTCGTAAAGGATCAAACTCGTGGCCCCGGAGGGTCAACTGGTGGTGCACTATCTACACCAGTTCCTGATGCGGTTAATCAACCCGATAAGGGAACTGGTACCACCAACCACGATCCACAACAACAACGACTGGAAGATACCATCACCTATGAATTTGCGGAACCTGAAAAGGAGAAGTCTGAGAAAGAAAAAGCTGATGAAGAAGCCAAGATTGAGGCAGAACAATTGGCCAAGTCTGGAAAAGATGACGAAGTTGAATATGATGATTTTCTTCTAGATAGTCCAGCACGCTCAAAAGAAGAAACTTCTGAACCAGCAAAGGATCCTGAGTCTCCTCATATCTCATCATCATCAGATTCATCCTCTCATTCATCTCCACCACCATCCAAAGGAACAACCAGATCCACATCTAAATCTGTGAAGAAACCAACTGACTCTTGGATATCCCGGGCTAAGACAAAGATAGTCAAAGCTATCAAGAAAGTCAAGAAGAAAGATGTGATCAACAAAAAGCTGAATCAACTGGCTGACAGAATCAACTTTCTTCAAGACGGGATAAACGAGTTGTTGAAAGAAAGGGAGCATACCCAGAAGTTTATCAAAGGAGATTTCCAAAAGGAAATGGAGAAGACGGCAAGAGAATATACTCACAAGTTTCTTCTCGACATTGTTCCTGGAGTTACAAGGGAGATGTTCACCAGACAGCTCTATCCTAATCTCATGAAATTGGTCAAGAAAACAATGCAAACCACCCCGGTAAAGATGACGATCAATCCAATGGAGCCTGCAGTTCTCTCTGATGCTGAGTTGATTTCCATGCTGGTGCTACAAATGTCTCAACGATCTGCAACTTTCACCTCTGACGAAAGTAAACTATTTGAGGCACTACTGGAATATCAACTCAAGACTTCATACAAGGAGCCAGCTGAAAGGCCCAAACGTCCAAGAGACGATGATGATAAGGATAAAGATAAAGATAAAGAGCCTAAACGCCCGAAGAAAACTGGTGAATCATCATCCATGCCGCCTCCACCCCAAAGGACTCCATCTCAACAACGATCTCCTCCACGCTCTTCTGCTGACAAACCTCAGGACTCTGAGTTACCACCTCAGACAGAGAAAACCGGTGATCACTTCGAGTACACTGGTGGTGACGATGAGGAAGTCCCTGAGCCCCAACAACAACCCACCTCTCCCGCTTCAACAAAGAAACCAGCATCCTCATCTAGGCCAAAGAAGAAGAAGAAGACGCCTAAGGCTGATGTCGTCTCATGGCTAGACGAAGATGACACCGAGTTTGAATGGTTCTCTACACTTGTTGATGCTACTCCCGCCCTAACTGATGATCAAGATATGGTAGAAGGTCGAACATTGGAGCATGCTAAGTTACTTCAAGAGAAGTTTCGGGTGAAGAAGATGACCAAGTCAGAGTTAAAACGCATCAAGAATGAAGCTTTTCAATTGCTCAAAGACAGCTCGAAAAGTGCTATCGAAGTTGAATACCATCTTGAAAACATAGCACGAGCCATGTCTAACAACATCGACTGGCTCAACCCTGAAGCTAACATTGACTTCACACGAAAAGACAATGCTCCATATTACACCGACTGGACCAGACCTCTACCAACGATTGGCCAACCAGATCAACCTAAGATTCCATTTCGCTATTTTTTCAACAAAGACCTGGAATTTCTTCTACACGGTAGCGATGGTTCAAAGAAATACGCTACATCACTTACACTTCCGTTCCCAGCAGCCATATACTCCAACTGTATAGCCATCGAGGAAAAGGCTACCCACATGTTTGCCAACAGCGTGGAACAGTATGACATCGATGCAATGTATGGGATTCACCATTGGCCGGAACGCCGAAGAATCTACTACAAAAGCTGCCAGGTTCGAAGGTCTAAACATGAAGTGTACAGTGATAAAGGGATCGTTGCTGTTAAGCATGTAGCTCTCTCGTCTAAATGGGATTACACTTTCCTCAACAAAATCGTGGTCAAAAGACAAGACGAAAGGGACTATGATTTCTGTGAAGCGGACTTTCAGAATTTGTCTCTCAACGACATTAAAGATCTGTATCTTGCCAAGGTACAGGGACGAATGAGACAATTCTCGACAAAAATATAACGTGAATACATTAAGTCCTTGCTAATCTTCATCAGAAGCATAGTGATCCAGGAACGTGTAGAAGATCTGCAACTTGCCGTTGAATCATATCAGACACGTGTCAACCTCACCAGACCTCAGCTAGAACTTCCTGACATCAACCATCTTCCACAATACACTCTCATCAGCAAACCGTTTGGAGTAGTTTACCGTAGTGAACTTCATCGCAACTGCTTGATGGCGTGTAGAGATCTTCATAAGTTTGGAGATCACACACTGAAGAAAGTCAGGGACGGCTTAGCTTATAGGTTAAAGGCGATACAGCAAGGCATTGGGTCACAAAAGAGATGGAATTCTCAAGAGAGACGGGATGTAAAGAGAATCATCACGCGGATTGATGAAAGGTTGTTTAGAAGGGACCAGTTCAGAACTTTGGAGAGCTTCGTAGGTGGTCGTCCCAGGATTTCTCTCCCAGGCTATCAACGCCCAGTTCGCATTCCTGGAGTTATTGCTGGACTACCTGAATCTCCTGGTACCCCTTAAACTGTTTCATTTTCAATATTGATTTGGATGTGTGATTATTTAATGACAATGGCTTGTGCACACATAGCAGTGTACAACCCGTTCTTGTAATGAAAGGACCCTGTGGTACGCTTCAGTGCCACAATCCTATAAAAGGAGCGAAAGCTTCTTACTTTTGAGTAAAACTTATCAAAACTTTCATTTTTCAAAGTTTTGCTCAAAAAAATAAGTACTTCCCCTTATGATTTTCAAAACATCAAAAGTGTATATCACTTGTTGAGGGGGAGTATTTGTCAACCAAAATCTTTGTTCACAAAATTGTTCTTCGTAGAAATCTTCCCACAACACTCAAAATGGTCATATTCCATATCAAAATTTCATCAAAAATAATATTTATATGCCATTTTTGAGGGGGAGAAAAATTATGTGATAAGAAATATGTTGTGAAATAGCAAATGAATCATTGTGCGACAGACTTAACCAATGAATTGACGATATCTTAAATGTCAGTAACTCTAAAAGACTAGTCCGGGACGGGAAATAATTTCAAGCTAGTTCGCCAGTGATGTAAACGTGTCTCGCAAAGGACTTGTCCGAGTAGAATGTACCATTCGAGAAACTCTTGGTAGATATGAACTTTGACGGGTTTGACAACCTTACGAGGCTTGTAAACACCTTCAAGATAGTTATTAGAGCTAGTTATCACCTAAAAACTGACAATGTAACTCTTTAACTATGCTACGTAACCGTGTCTCGCGAGGGATTGTCTATCTTGAGTTGATCAATTCAAAAAGTGCGCGCTCCTCCCTCACCATGCAAATTTCTATCAGAACACTTAAGCATGTGTGGAGGGGGAGTATTTCTGCAAAATAAAAACTCTCGAAGTGTTTCAAAATGTTTCTTATTCATAAACACTTTGAGAAATTTTCAAGAAATCGGGTTTATGGCAATGGAGTTATAAGGTGATTAAGGTTAGGAATAACCGTCCTATGATCCGCCAGAGCCGGAAGGATCTACCCAAGGACACCACCAATAGTTAGAATTAGAAGTCCTTAGGTATGATTAGCAAAATAGAATTAAAGAAGTTGAAGCATTAAAAGAAATGCAAAGAAGAGGGTGAAAATAAATAGCCCTCCAGATTATTCAACTTAGGGCAGACACTGGGTTCAATTCATATGCTACTGGTTGTCACTTGATGACACCGGTATTGAAGATCAAAGTCGTCATGGGCCCAGTGACGCATGCACTACACCTTCTTAGCCACTCAAGTTTCTCTCAACAGAAGCTTGTTTCATTCTCACAGGGAACCCTACATAAACTATCGGCTTTCTCTTAGAGATTGCTGGTATTGAAGAAGGAGACCCTCTCCCTAGTCTCCGCTCAGGAAAACCAAAGCGCACTATTGAGTCTAGAGCCACGAGATTCATCATAAGATCTCTTAGGTACACTTGACATTTTATCACTTGACGTTCAACAATAAGGATGCAAGTGATACATTATCGAGTCCTTCACAGATCTTAGCAATCTGTCGAGAACATTTATGAGAGGTTCACACATGTGATCCTCAGTGATTGAATGGAAACTCCTGCCAGGGTCAACATCAAACAACCCTGACAGCAGGTCACTTCGGTAGCTCCCTGTGGATTACGCTTAGTGTGTCTCAAACGGTCTACAGTCGTGAGGTGATGCTTCGGTGTACCTCAGCGACTCATCTGAACTGTAGGTGTACTTCGGTACATCGCGTTATCTCACTTGTGGGACTCCAGTTCAGAAATAGCCTTTGTGAGAATAAGAGTTGTGCTTTCACACTATGCTGTTAACACTCTCGAAGTTCAAACCTGTAAGCGCTGGATTATTTCTAACCCATGTTTTATGTTTTCTTCTTATGGATGCTTGCGGGTAGAAAAGATCGTGCTGATTCTCCACATAAAATATAAAACGAACAAAAAGAAAATAGAAAAATATAAAACTTTCAAAAAAAAAAAAAACATAAAAATCAGAAATTTTGAAAAATTTCAAAAAATAAAATATAAAAAATAAAAAATAAAAATAAAAAAAATAAAAAAAAAAATGTTTTTCTCAAGACATGTCTTCTGGTATCGATAACATCTACGGTCTTAGAAATGTCATTCAATAATGGCACGGGACTTTAGATGAAGTTCGAGCAGGAGGTGTAAATTTTTTTTTCAAAACATGTCTAAAACTATGGCTTACAGTTACTTCAGACTGTAACCCGTTCTTCAAAACCTTGGTTTGCTATTATTTCAGATAGCAACCCATTTTTCAAAGAAGGAAAGTGCTACACTTAAATGATTTTCAAAAAATTTGTGCACTTATCCTAAATCAAAATGAGGAAAGTATGTCGAAGGACTGCTGTTCCTACTCAAATATTTTTCCTTCAAAAATTCTTCAGAAAAATATTTGTTTTAACAAAATGGTGGTAAATGAGTTGCTTGAAAATCAATCAGAATCATGTTTTCATAAATTTGCAAAACCCAATCAATGACTTCAGCTTATTTAAAACTTTTAATTGAATGAGTCATTGATTGAGGGGGAGAATGTTTTTCAAATTTATATCATCTATCGGGCTTATCTAATTATCCTACGTGCTTAAATGAAAATTATATTTGCCTATGTTGAAGGACTAGGAATTTAGGATATATTTGTTAGGATTAGATGATCAGAGTTTGATAAACACATAATTCCCATGCCTTTTATGTTCTGATTGACATGTTGGATTGACTTTAATTAGTCGATTGTTGTTTGGGTGATGTCGACCACCATATATCTGTTTGTATGTCCACTAACATATGCAGATATCATGGTTCATAAGAATGTTCCCGATCCGGATCCCACTAATGAAGAAGATTGGATGCCGAAAGGAAAGGGTAACTATTTCTTGAAGTCGACAAAAGAAGAAACGGAGCTTAATCAGATCTCTCTATGGATAGTTGGCACGATAGATGCAACTTCAGAGGTCTCACTGCTTCTGCAGACGGTTTTCTTTCATCCTTTCAGCAACAACAGAAGCAGCTTTATTCTACTCCACCTAACGCATCTTGTGCAGGACAAGTAGTGTATGATACCATTTTTCCAACAATTTTGAAATATTGTTTTGAAAAATGGAAAAATATTGTTTTGAAAATAAACTGAACACAAATTTTGGAAATCAACCGGACTTCATTTTAAACAAAAGTCACTCAATCAACGACTACGATCATTGATTGGGGGGGAGAGTGATTTCAAACTTAAGTATTTTCAAACGATATTTCTTCATAAAAGTCCGGTTTTACAAACATAAAGTGGTGATCTAAAGATTTAATGTTATGTCATGGTATGATTTTTCTTTAGAATCAAGATCTTTCAAAATGAAATTTTTTTCTGTTCTTGTTTGATTGTGAAACTGATTTATTTTACTTAAAGATATCTTAAAACAATCATACCTGACACTAACAATCTTTATTGTCTAAAATTGACCCTTATTAATCATTTTCAAAATTAAATCTTGCCACGTCTTTCCCCAAACTTTTCTAAATGATTTAAATCAGTTGGGATCACAAATCTCAAATGGTTTGATATTTTTGATCGGGGGAGAGATCGTGATTTAAATCTCAAATCTGTTTTAGTCCTTTAAAGGCACTCCTGCCTCCATGTTCCAAACGATTTCATATACATGATGCACATGATTGAGGGGGAGCATTTATCTAAAAACAAGATGAGTATTTAAACCAGGCCACATTTTCTCCCATGTTTTCTAAACCTTATTAAATAACTTGGGATCCAAAATCTCAAAGGGTTTGATATTTTTGATCGGGGGAGAATTTGTGATTTAATTATGAAATCTAATAAAAGGTGATCATTTGATTCAATTGTGCAGGCTGCTCTCCCATATGTGCTAAACACTTTCGAATCTCGAAACACATATTGAGGGGGGACATTTCAAAAGAAAACAAACTTTCAAGGTACAAAGATTTATATGTTTCAACCTAAAGTACCTTGATTGAGTTTCTAAATGGTTTCTTGTAAGACATTGGATTTCATAAACACATAACACATTAATAATATGGGTCGAATTGTATAGAGTTTAGAGAGAGAAAGTGGGAGCCTTTCTAGAGAGAGCAAGTAAAAGAAAACATAGAAGGTTAGATTGAGAATAATGAAAGGTCCAACCCTCTACCTTGGGAGGTAGAGGGTATTTATAGTTACATACTAAACGTCCTCCTTCGGACTATGGATCAGGCATACAGTGGTTAAAGACCCGTCCTTCCTCCACGGTGTTGCACTAAACTAAATAGCTAACTAAATAGCTAGTAAATAACATAATGTCTACGAGCTAACATATGCTAGACTATAGTAGGGGTGACCGACTCTTTACTATGGAATTTCTAATTCCTAACAATCTCCCCCTAAGGGAGGTCACTCCATGAATTACATTTTGTGTCCTAGCATTCTATTCTTGACTTCGTTCTTGAGCTCGTAGATTTAATTCTTCAATGTCCACATTCTTTGTGCTTTTGTAGTGACTCTTCATAGTCCGATTATTTTGTACTTTCAGTGGAGGTCTTTGAACTGATCCACATCTTTAATGATCTTCGCGCTTTCATTGAGATCATCAGCCACAGTAAATCTATCTGGATCATCCTTTATTGTGTTGCCATCATGTGATGTTGTGACTTTCGGACCGACATGCTCACACTTTTGAATCATGACATCTTTCCATCAGAGTAGCGGAAGCCTTACTGGTTCATGATATTTGCAGCAGCGAAGCGAAAGCATAGTATGAAATATCAGAGCCAGGTTATGTAGATATGCACCAGTCATGATTTCTTCAAATTAAGTGAGGATGCTGTGAGCATGCGGCTTTGGATTGACTCCTCAATTATGATCAGCTGCAACCGTCCAAATGTACCTGCAAACAACAGTTAGCAATAAAACACACGAAAGTGTCTTTGATCACTTTCGTTGAATTGAGGTACACGGCCCACGGTTCCCCGTTGATCAGTACAAGTACTGCCTGTGATCAGGTATAATTCCGAAGAATCTCCTTGACAGGGTTTCGCAGTTGTTCTAGCCGTTCTCAAACCGGAACGTCTCAAAGAAGACAACACGGAGTGAGTGAACCAGCGAATTGAGATTCACTGATTGATGAAAAATGATTTGAAAAACAATCGCGTATTGCTTAGAAGAAAGAGTTTTGCAATACGACGAAGGTTTTATGAGAAAGATCAATTTTTCAATCAAAAATACTTTTTGTATTTGAAATGAGTACACATTCGACGTGCTAAAGAAAAGAAATATTCGCACATTGAACGGTTTTTCCAAAAGTAATTTTTCAATTAGAGATACTTTTTGAGTTTGTAAACATGAGTACACATTCGACGTGCTAGAGAAAAGAAGGTTTGCACATCGAACGGTTTTTCCAAAAGTATTCGTCAATTCCATTCCTGGACCAAGGTTGATTCAAGAATGAATCTCCCCATCGTTTCTATCCAGTTGTCACAAGCTTAATCTTTAGAAAAGATCTTACATGCCACCCACCAAGAGCTTGTTTGATGTTGGCTCTAGAAGGATTTCCATCTTCATTGTGAATATGAATGCATATCACTTAGATGTTCTGGCAATACCACAAGGATAATGCGTAGGACTCATAAGATATAAACCCTCTTTCCACATTGTGTGAAACAGAGAGTCTTCATTAAAAGTGTCCAAATGAGATTTATTGATGATCTCTTGGCTCTAGACTCAATAGTGCATTTTTGGTTCCTATGCCGGAGACTAGGGAGAGGGTCTCCTTCTTCAATATCAACAATCTCTAAGAGAAAGTCGATAGATTATGTCGGTTCCCTGTGAGAATGAAACAAGCCCTTTTAAGAGGAACTTGAGTAGTTTAGGAAGTTTAGTGCAGTGCGTCACTGGGTCCATGACGTCTTGTCTTCAATACTAGTGTTACCTTAGTAACAACCAGTAGCATATGTATTCAACCCGGTTTCTGCCCTAAGGTTGAATTATTGGAGGGCTATTTCTTTTCACCCTTTTCACATTCAATTCTTTTTCATTCTTCAACCCCTTCAGTGCTTACCGAGACTTCATAACTAGAACCTTGTTGGGTTTATTCCAGTACTAGCTCTGTCTCAGTCCGCACTCTTCCCGTATTCTCATTTTTCTCCTTTTTTTTCATCATACCTAAGGACTTCTACACTATCTAGTGGATTGTCCCTGGGTAGATCCCTCCGGCTCTGGCGGGATCGTGGGAACGAATACCTAACCTAACCATCCTTATAACTCCATGCATAAAGTAAATTGGTCGGTCTTTTGGTATTGTCCATTCTTCCATGAAACCAATTGAAAAATCATTTGGAAAATCAATCAAGGTACTTGTGATACGAGATCAAAGCATTTTGTACCTTAATAGTTTTGATCATTTAGAAATGCTCCCCCTCAACATGTGCATATGATTTGAAATTGTTTAGCACATGGAGGCAAGAGTTCTTTGAAATAATTTCTTTGAAATAATTTCTTGATCACAATTTCCTTAGAAAAGGCCTTTTGATTTTCTTTGGTAACTTCTCCCCCTCAATATGTGCATAGGATATTTGAAATCATTTTATCACATAGAGGAAAGAGTTCTTTTGAAACACATCCACGATCACAAAAACCATTAAGAAAACCATTTGAAAACTCAATCAAGGTACTTTATGTTAAAACATAAAAGCTTTTGTACCTCGATAGTTTATTTTCTTTTAAAATGCTCCCCCTCAATATGTTCTTCAAGATTCGAAAGCGTTTAGCACATATGAGAGAGAAGCTTGCACAATTGAATCAAAACGATCACCTTTTATCAAATTTCATTATTAAATCACAAATTCTCCCCCGATCAAAAATATCAAATCCTCTGAGATTTTGGATCCCAAGTGATTTAATAAGGTTTAGAAAACATAGGAGAAAATGTGGCCAGGTTTAAATACTCATCTTGTTTTTGGATAAATCCTCCTCCTCAACATGTGCATTGTGTATTAGAAATCGTTTGGCACATGGAGGCAGGATTGCCTATAAAGGACTAAAACCAATTCCATTAAAACAGATTTGAGATTTAAATCACGATCTCTCCCCCGTTCAAAAAAATATCAAACCATTTGAGATTTGTGATCCCGAATGATTTAAATCATTTAGAAAATTTTAGGGGAAAGACGTGGCAAGATTTAATTTTTGAAATTGACAGATAAGGACCATTTTAAGACATTAAAGATTGTTAGTGTCAGGTATAATTGTTTTAAGAGATCTTTTAGTAAAATAAAACAATTTCACAATCAAACAAGAACAGAAAAAAATTCATTTTGCAAGATCTTTGAGTTTTAAAGAAAATCATACCATGACATAACATTAAATCTTTAGATCACCACATTTTAACGTACAACACGGAACTTTTTTGAAGAAATATCGTTTGAAAATATTTTATTTTAAATCACTCTCCCCCTCAAACGATGACCATAGTCGATGATTGAGTGACTTAGATTTTGATAAAAATGAAGTCCGGTGATTTTCAAAATTTAGTCCAATTAATTTTCAAAAACAATATTTTCCATTTTCAAAACAATTTTATTCAAATTGTTTTCAAAATTGTTTAAAAATGATATCCTGCACAAAGATACGTTAGTGGTTGAGAAGCTTTTGTTGTTGTTGCTGAGGGTTGGAAGAAAACCGTCTGCAGATGCAGTGAGACTTCTTCTTACGTTGCATTATGAATGCCAACTGAGGTCAAATTAAGTTCCGTTTCTTCAATCACTTAGAAGAAAACCATCTGCTGATGCAGTGAGACCTCTTACGTTGCATTTATGCCAACTCTCCATAGCAGTCCAATTAAGCTCCGTTTCTTCATTTGTCAACCCAAGATATAGTTACCCTTTCCTTTCGGCATCCAATCATCTTCAATTGTGGGATCCGGATCGGGAACATTCTTTTATACCAATATACCTGCATACGTTAGTGAACACACATACAGATATATGGTGGTCGACATCACCAAACAGCAATCGACTAATAAAAGTCAATTCAACATACAAATCAGTTCATATAAAGCATGGGAATAATGGGTTAATCAATCTATACTCATCTAATCCTAACAATCACATCCTAGAAACCTAGTCCTTCAACATAGGCAATTATATTTTTTCAGATAAGCACGTAGGATGATTAAGAAAGCCCGTTAGAAGAAGTAGAATTGAAAAACATTATCCCTCTCAATCAATGACTTATTTTCTGAAAAGTTTAAGGCGCTGAAGTCATAGATTGAGTTTTCAATTTTTACGAAAACTCTGAAACTGATTGATTTACAAGCAACTCATTTACCACCATTATTGAAAACAACAAATATGTTTCTAAAGAATTTTAGACGGAAAAACATTTGTGTAGGAACAGCAGTCCTTCGACATATTTTCCTCAATATGTTTTAGGATAAGTGCACGAAATATTTGAAAAATGGTTTAGCGTTGCACTTTCCTCTTTGAAGAGCGGGTTGCTATCAGAAATAATAGCAAGCCATGATAAAGTGCGGGTCACAGTCTGAAATAACTGTAAGCCATATTTTGAGACATGTTTTAGAAATAAATATTTACACCTCCTGTTCGAACTTCATCTATGGTCCCGTGCCATTATTGAATGACATTTCTAAGACCGTAGATGTTATCGATACCAGAAGACATGTCATGAGAAAACAATATTTTTGGAATTTTTCAAATTTTCTGATTTTCATGGGTTTTTGATGGTTTTATATTTTTCTATTTTGTTTTGCTGGTTTTATATTTTTGTATTTTGATTTTCTGAAAAATATATACAAAGATAGATTAAATGATATAGTTTAAGAAAGATGATGATACGAGTACCGAGATAAGGATATCGAGCAGCCCCGTTGTAGAAGATAGAAGTCATCATACCTAAAACTTTCACCACCAAAGCTTCCGAGGCTCTTGCATCGAAGAAAGAAATTGAACCATCTGAAAGTGAGACTTTGGCAGCTTCCCCCAAACCGAAAATCCTTTAGATGAGCAGATACAAAGCTTTCTTACAAGCTTCCATTAGCCAGGTGCACAAAGACGCACACCATTATCATAAATCCCGCTGCTCCTTTTAAGACCGATAATCGAGATTCTCCATTCGGGGTTATATCATCCAATAGAACATCAGCAACGTTTCATCCCACACTTAAATAATCTTCTCAAATTTCTTTTCCACTGAGGTCTGAAGCAATCCATTCCAAAAAAGGTGTCAAGAGAACAATTCCCCCAAGTAGTTGAATTGAAGCAGTCAGTTTCTTTGTATAATGCTCAAGAACTCTCCCGAACACATATCATGAGGGGAATGAAAACACCTTCCCATGTTCACATTTTTCTTCCCTGAAGATCATGTATGAAGCTCAAGTATCGGAAGTATACCACCATACAAGGAAGGAATAACTGATAACATTGAAGAAGCAGGCCAAGTCACTGATTATCTCTGCGGATGACAATCTCTGCGGATGTCAACTCTGGAATAAGTGATTATATCTCTGAATCACTGATTAAGCCCTCAAGTGAAAACAGCTGAGCGCCCCCAATGTACACAATTTTCTCTCCCCTGATGATAGTGATTCCATCGAAATCACCACACACTTGTGTACATCTTCTATCTTCAGAAACTTTCTCTAACCTCTCTTCCCCTACATAGTTGGAATAAACACTAAACGCCATGAGTCAAACCTTGAGTTTCTCTGCGGTAATGACATTTGTCTTCCCAGGATATCTTCAATCACTTAGAAGTATTACGTTCATCAAGTTTACTCGCCATGAGTCAAACCTTGAGTTTCTCTGCGGTAATAACATTTGTCTTCCCGGGATATCTTCAATCACTTAGAAGAATTAAGTTCATCAAGTTTACTCGCGTTTAGATGCTTGTCTCCTTCCCCCTTGCTAGTTTTGACACTTCAGAATCAGCAACATAGTATAAGCCCAAATACTTGAAATCTTTATGAGAAGAACACTTGAACTCTTGTGAGAATCAACTTGCTGAAGACTTTCTCTGACTATTTTATCAACCCTTATGTAGACAATTTGAAGTGACCACTGATGAAGAAAACCCGATATACCATATTTGAAATTGAAATCAAATTCCCCACATTTGTATCTTAAGCTTGCACCTAATGATGGAAGAACGGTGTCGAGAATTTATGCTTCAAGCAAATCTCTAAGTACTCACTACTCAAGCAAAGTATGAGACATTAACACCTCTTGCGATTATCCACACCATCATATGCGTGTGACACTGAGTAAAACCAAGTAACTCCTAATAGTGATAGTTAACCAGGTCTTCAACCATCCACCTTGACTGCTGGTAACTAGATAAACCAAGTCTTCAACTCAAATTTTTAAGCCCGAGCAAGTTATCAAATAATAACACGCCTTTGTGAAAGTCAACTTCAATCTCAAATAAGTGATAAATGATTAACTCCGAAGTAATCAACTTGTGTCAAATATCCAACACGTGAATAAATGTACAACCGGATGTACATTGACCCACTTAATGAACCGGAACAAATGATTCCTCAACATCAATTCCATCTTCCTAAAGATATACATATAGAGACTGATCTGGAAGATTCACCAATAATGTCTTCAAGCGGATGAGGTAGTCATTTTCCTTAATGTTCATGTGGTTGATTTACAGAGTGCACAATAATCCATGAAGATTTGGTAAAGGAATACCAAAGAGCGGATCATTTTTCATCAACAATAATCCGTGAAGATTTGGCAAAGGAATACCAAAGAGCGGATTATTATTCAATAGTGCAACTGCAATATTACAATAGTCAATATCAACGCCTCCCATAAACCGACAATCTGTTTGATAAATGCCCAGATTAAGAAGAAGTCTTTAGATAATCAAATGCAACTCGTCTTTAGTCTTCTAACATGTAGCAGAGAATGTAGAACTGACTGTAGACTCGACCTTCTTCAAGATTGTCCGAATGGGGAATAGAGTGTTAACATCTTCAACTCACACCAAAAAGCATCCCACCAAAAAGCGTCCCAATTAACTTACATCTTGCAAATCCCCTTAACTAAAATCCCTCCCAATCAAACAAGAACAGAAAGAAGTTCATCAAGGAAATCAGCAATCAGGCCGCAACGAACACACAAGATGGTAACACCAAACTACCAATCACATCAAACAAGAACAGAGATTGTTCGGAATCATCATGTTGATGTATACGTGAAGCATTAACCGGAAGCACTTTGTCGATAAACTCATCAATCCGAGTGAAGATGTCAACCAACAGCTCTTAGAAGAGAAAAAAAACTCCATGTGAAGATGACCCGATAAGAAGAAGCTCGGTTCTTACATGATTTTAGAGCCGTATGACCATTTATATTCTCAAATATCAATCAACAATGCAAAAATTCACACTTCTTCTCCCCCTCAAGAATTGCATACGGAGATGCCATTCTTGACTAAATAAGTGAAATCATCAAAAAGTATTCTATTCACACTTCTCCCCCACAAAATTAGCACATGATGTCGCCATCGTCATTATAGTTGAGCAAGTGGAATAAGAAAAACAATCAATGGTAGCCCGGTTCACTTGATGACTGAAGCGCATGGAAAAAGTATGAAGCATGTTGATGAGAATGGTCATAATAAGAACATTTCTCTTCTTCAGAAGATAAAGCGCACTGACACGTACACTTTTCTTTTCTTTAGAGAACGAGGCTTGAACTGATGTGTTCAAACGTCATTGCCGAATGAATATCAAGATTGAGTTTCTTGAACCCGTGAGTTATGAGATATCAATCCATTTGTAATCCATACTTTAAGCCAGTCCATGTAGTGAAGGATCGAAGTATCTGCAACTGAGTAAGGACTACCTGCACTAATATTACAAACTTGATTGCATATATTTTGGTTAGTAACATTAGTATCCAAACCCTTTGGG
Source organism: Chrysanthemum makinoi (assembly GCA_910596185.1). Lineage (NCBI taxonomy): Eukaryota > Viridiplantae > Streptophyta > Magnoliopsida > Asterales > Asteraceae > Chrysanthemum > Chrysanthemum makinoi. The sequence continues at coordinate 108,612,158 of OU343219.1, forward strand.
GTTTCACTGTCAACCTTGATTTTGTCATCGGTAAACAGCTTTCCTGTAGGTATCCACCTAAGTCCAGCATCCTTAAAACTTCTACCAGATAGTATCCACTTATGGCAAGGTCTAGGATTGTTAGGCTTCTTATGCATAGTGGAAGACTTATCCTTATTCCTAGTTTCCAAAGATTTAGCAGTTGGTAACCATCTAGGCGAGGCTTTTGGTTTCATTTGCTTCATATGCACTGTGGGTGACTTAGTGTAAATCCTAGACTTAACAGGTTGTACCATTGCATGATCATTTACTTTCTTCAGGGATTTTGTGAAACATTTATCATGATTAGCATTAAAGATACATTTCAGACACTTTGAGCAAACAACTTGTTTGGATTCAGAAATAGATCTACATTTCTTAGAGTGATTTGCTATGGGAATAGCTTTAATCGAAACGCAACTACTCTTAGAGGTAGCCGAATCCCTAGTCTTTAGATTAGTGTTCCTAGGTAATGGTTTAGAACTACTAGCAGTGCCTTGAAATCTCGAAGAATTCATCATCCTTGTTCTTGCACCTAAAATTCCATCTTTGCGATTCTGTGCCTTCTTTCTAGCCATTTCTAGATAATAGTTCTTATACAAGTCATTCATGTCAATTTTCCTAGACAAGTGAGGTGAAGTGACTGGTTTTGTCAAAACTTGTTTCGCATCAACTTGGGAGGCAAACCGCGTTTTTGAAAATTTTGGTCGTTCAGATCTAAACGCATTCGGTTGTCTAATAACTGGTTTCCCCGAGTTTGATGGTTTTGAAAACTTAGTGTTCACACTATTCCGTGTTGTTTTTCTGAGCTCATTTTTTAAAGCAACAATGGCGAAACTCTTTTCCTGAAGTTGAGCTTTGAGTTCATCAATCTTTGCTATCAAATGGTTTGTTTGTTCCATTGACTTAGTTCTAGCTTCTTTGACAGAGTCACTTAGTTCTATGTGATGCTTTCTCAAATACTCATTTTCCTTTAGTAATTTAGCCACATAAATTGACAGTTCATCATTTCTTGTTATAGTAGCATCAATGTCTTGTGTATTCATGACTAAATTACTTTTCACATTCAAGACAGAAATATGTTTCTTCAGATTGTAAATGGTTGAGTCTTTGTCTTGAAGCTGAGCTTTCAAAGTGTTAATTTCAAAAAGTTCACGGAATTCAGGAAGTTCCGGATTTTTACATGGTTTGTTAAGTTGAAAACTTTCTTCTTTACTCTGTATCGCAATTTCAAGTGAAATGCAATGTTTTTCAAGATTTGAGAATTTGTTTGAAAGTTCATCAAAAGCCTTTTTATCAACCATATCTTTTGTTTTGAAACACTTAATCTCAACTCAGCCTCGATTCTGAAGATTTATCAAAGTAATGTTCAGCATCATGATCAGTTTGTTTAAGTACTTTAGCAGATGCATTGTGTTGAACAGTAAAGGGTACCTCATTACATGACACCTGCTCAATTTCGTGGTCGATATCTGCATCCACATCATGTGTAACAAGAGTCACTGGACCATTGGCTGTGTCAAGCTTATCTATCTCTGAGCCTCTGTATTCAGTGTCAACTGATCCATCATCTGGTGCTTTACCCGACTCATCATTATTTGCTGTTTCTGACATTCTGCATTCAGCAACACCCGATTCTTCAACAGATACATTACCCAACTTATCACAACAATCTCTCAACTACACTAGACACTCATCCACTTTTTCATCTATCTGAGTAACTTCCTCAATGTACTTCTCCACATTATCCATGAGATGGATAAGTGTCTCTATGAACATGCTAATTTCCATTCTAGTGTGTTTCTTGAAAGACACTTCAGTCGTGTCTTGATCATAATCTGATGAATATTCCCCATTGATGAATGGCTGAAATTGTTTGTGGATCACATGAAGTGCAGCAATGGAACTATCCTTTTGAACCTTTTCTTTATCAAGTTGTTGTTCCAATTGTTCTAAGTTCAACAACAAGTTTCTAGTCAGTGTAGGTAAATCCTGACGGAAGATGGCACTACATGTTCGATCCCTAATTGTGGAAAAAAGCTGTATGAGGTAAGAGTGAAGTAGCTGATAAGGTTCAATGTTACTTTCCATTAGCATGGCATTTTGTAGCCTAAACTGGTGCAATTCTCTCACTTCAGATTCTGAACACGGAGATCTCACATCCTCATTGCTTAATTCAATCATCTTTAATCGATCAGTGTAGCATACGTTATCATTGTTGTCCACAGCATCATACAGTTTATGCACTTCTGAAATCACTGGGTCAGTAGAGTAAGACATGATGTGGTAGAATGCACGGGATTTTACAAGTCTATGATTTAAACCGAGAAATAGAATCTTTCGCGGGATTTTACTAAAATCAAGACCAAACCGTTAAGCAATGACCAATGGAACGTGTTAAGATGATTGATGGATTGTCACAATGATAGACAATTGTGTGTTAGGACTTATGATTGTTTGTAGGATTAGCAGAGATGTTGTTTGGTCGAGATTTGGGTAGGTTGATGCACGATTTTACGGAGAAATTTAGGTCCAAAAACTTAAAAAGCTCAATAACTTCCTTCCGGAGGCGATTTGGGCCTCAAAAAATTCGTTTCATAGCTTTGCGATGAAACCTCACTATATTCAGCCTGTTTCGCTCGTTTTGACTGGTATTTCGCTGAAAACGGAGTTACGGTTCAAAAGTTATGGCCGTTTGACGTTTTGCCATAAAAAGTCAACTTTTGGTCAAACCGCTTCAATCAACTCGCATCCAGGACAACTCGCTTCCAAGACAACTCGCTTAAATGAAAACTCGCTTAAGGCACAACTCGCATAAGATGACAACTCGCTTAATAGACAAGTCGCATGAAACACAACTCGCATAAACAGACAACTCGCTTAACAAACAAGTCGCATAAAACACAACTCGCATAGGCAACTCGCTTAAGCAACTCGCATAGGCAACTCTCTTAAGATACGTTGAATCTGGACAAGTCGCATAGGCAACTCTCTTTAGTATCAACTCGCTACACAATCAACTCGCTTAAAGAAACAAGTCGCTTATACCAACTCGTTTCTAATGAAGAAGCAACTCCCATCCAAGAAACTCAAATACGAGTCTCAACTCGCTTTGTACACTTTTCACAAATACCCACTTTATCAATCAAAAGCGACCAAACCACAATGATTTAAGCTTTCCAATTCAAAACCTAAACACATATGATGATCCTAAACACAAAAGTACAAGCAAAATTCAAACTTTAACACTAGAATTTGTCCAAATGATTCAAACTCTCCAAAACGCTTAATACCCCAAAAACCTTATGAAATCCACCAAAACAAAGATCATGAAAGATGAGTGATCAAACCATGGCTCTTGATACCATTTTTAAGACATTGGATTTCATAAACACATAACACATCAATAATATGGGTCGAATTGTATAGAGTTTAGAGAGAGAAAGTGGGAGCCTTTCTAGAGAGAGAAAGTAAAAGAAAACATAGAAGGTTAGATTGAGAATAATGAAAGGTCCAACCCTCTACCTTGGGAGGTAGAGGGTATTTATAGTTACATACTAAACATCCTCCTTTGGACTGTGGATCAGGCATACAGTGGGTAAAGACCCGTCCTTCCTCCACGGTGTTGCACTAAACTAAATAGCTAACTAAATAACTAGTAAATAACGTAATGTCTACGAGCTAACATATGCTAGACTATAGTTGGGGTGACCGACTCTTTACTATGGAATTTCTAATTCCTAACAATTCTTAATGGCTTGTGTAATCGTGGAACTACTTCAAAAACCTCTTGCCTCTATGTGCAAAATGATTTTCAAATATCCAACGTACATTTTTAGGGGGAGAATTTACCAAGAAAATCAAATGGCTTTTTCTATGGAAATTGTGATCAAGAAATTATTTTTAAAGAACTATTGCCTCCATGTGCTAAACAATTTCAAAATCATATGCACATGTTGAGGCGGAGCATTTCTAAATGATCAAAACAATTAAGGTACAAAATGCTTTGATTTTATATCACAAGTACATTGATTGATTTTCCCAATGATTTTTCAATTGGTTTCGAGAAGGATTGAACAATACCAAAAGACCGACCAATTTACTTTATGCATGGTGTTATAAGGATGGTTAGGTTAGGTATTACTTCCCACGATCCAGCCAGAACCGGATGGATCTACCCAGGGACAATCCACTAGATAGTGTAGAAGTCCTTAGGTATGATGAAAAAAGGAGAAAATTGAGAATATGGGAAGAGTGCCGACTGAGACAGAGCTAGTACTGGAACAAACCTAACAAGGTTCTAGTAATGAAGTCTCGGTAAGCAATGAAGGGGTTGAAGAATGAATAAGAAATAAATATGAAAATGGTGAAAAGAAATAGCCCTCCAATAATTCAACCTTAGGGCAGAAACCGGGTTCAATACATATGCTACTGGTGTTTACTAAGGTAACACTGGTATTGAAGACAAGACGTCATGGACCCAGTGACGCACTACACCTAACTTCCCAAGCTACTCAAGTTCCTCTTAAAAGGACTTGTTTCATTCTCACGGGGAACCTACATAATCTATCGACTTTCTCTTAGAGATTGTTGATATTAAAGAAGGAGACCCTCTCCCTAGTCTCCAGCATAGGAAGCCAAAATGCACAATTGAGTCTAGAGCCAAGAGATCATCACACAATATCTCATTAGGACACAAAATTAATGAAGACTTGCTGTTTCACACAATGTGGAAAGTAAATATATATTGAGAGTCCTACGCATTATCCTTGTGGTATTGCCAGAACATCCGAGTGATATGTAAAAGTATTCACGATGAAGATGGAAATCCTTTTAGAGCCAACATCAAACAATCTCTTGGTGGGTGACATGTGAGATCTTTTCTAAAGATCAAGCTTGTGACAACTTGATAGAAACAATGGGGCGATTCATTCTTGAATCAACCTTGGTCCAGGAAATGAATTGACGAATACTTTTGAAAAAACCATTCGATGTGAAAATATTCTTTTCTCTAGCACATCGGATGTGTATTCATGTTTTCAAACACAAAAAGTATCTCTGATTGAAATAATACTTTTGGAAAAACCGTTCGATGTGAAAATCTCTTCTTTTCTCTAGCACATCGAATGTGTATTCATTTTCAAATACAAAAAGTATTTTTGATTGAAAATTGATCTTTCTCATAAAACCTTCGTCGTATTCCAAAACTCTTTCTTCAAGCAATACGCTAGGGGTGTGCAAAAAACCGAAAAACCGAACCTAAACCGAAAAAAACCGAAGAACCGAAACCAAAAAAACCGAAACCGATTGAAAAACCGACGGTTCGGTTTTTGTATTTTGAAAAAAACGAAGTTTTTGGTTCGGTTTGGTTTTTGCTTTAAAAACCGACCAATAGAAACCGAACCGACATTTAAAGTCAAAATAATATATCTTGCCTTGTTGTTCATAAATAATATAAGTACTTTATCTTGATATCTTTCTATTACAATATTACATTACCGTTGTCAATGATGCATTTCAAATGTGTGATAACTATGCTAATATTTTATTTCATAACAATATACATAACATAAATGTGCTTTAAGGTAAAAAAAAAATTGGTACACAAATGTCACAAGAACACATTAAGTTTGAATGTTAATGGTTGTTCCTGTTGAAGATGGTGCAATTACATCAAAAGATTGAAGAACTTGTTCCAACATCACTCTTTTTTTGTTTACACACTCTTCAATTGTTTCGGTGTACCTTTCAAGCTCTAACAAGTCCTTGGAACTTGCAGGCAACTTTGAGAATGTTGGCACTTGATTTAAGACTGTTCTTTACCCGTTTTAGTACCGTTGTACCGGTACCGGTTTAAGATATGGTTCTATTTTATGATATATGTCAAATCTACTTTGAAAAAACAAAGCTCGATAAGTCGTATAGAAACCGAAAAACCAAACCGAAAAAAAACCGATAACCGAAAAGCGAAACCGACACAAAACCGAAACCGAATGGTTTCTAAAAGTAAAAAACTGAAATTTTTCGGTTCGGTTTCGGTTTTATACAAAAACCGAGCCAAACCAAACAATGCTCACCCCTACAATACGCGATTGTTTTCAAATCAATCAGTGAATCTCAATTCACTGGTTCACTCACTCCGTGTTGTCTTCTTTGAGACGCTCTGGTTTGAGAACGGCTAGAACAGCTGCGAAACCCTATCAAGGAGATTCTTTGGAACTCTACCTGATCACAGGCAGTATTTATACTGATCAACGGGGAACCGTGGTTCTTGCAACTATATTCAACGAAAGTGAACAAAGACACTTCCGTGTGTTTTAGTGCTAACTTTTGTTTGCAGGAACATTGGACGGTTGCAGCTGATCATTATTGAGAAGTCAATTCACAACCGCATGCTCACAGCTTACACCAATATAATTGAAGAAAATCATGACATTCAAAGACATTCAAAGATGCTTCCGCTACTCTGATGAAAAGATGTCATGATCTAGAAAGTGTGAGCATGTCGGTCCAAAAGTCACAACATCACATGATGGCAACACAATAAAGGGTGATCCAGAGATTTACTGTGGCTGATGAAGTATCACTGCTAAATCACAAAGATCTAGAAAGTGAGGAAGTATCACTGCTAAATCACAACATCACATGATGGCAACACAATAGAGGGTGATCCAGAGATTTACCTTCGAAGATCATCAAAGATGTGGATCTTCACTGAAAGTACAAAATTATGCGGACTTTGAAGTATCACTGCTAAATCACAAAGATGCGGAAGTTGAAGAATTATAGTCTACAAGCTCAAGACTGAAGATTAAATAGAATGCTTGGATTCGAAATGTAAAACATGGGGTGACCTCCCTTAGGGGGAGATTGTTAGGAATTAGATATTCCATAGTGAAGAGTCGGTCACCCCAAATATAATCTAGCATAAGTTAGCACGTAGACATATCGTTATTTACTTGTTTATTAGTTAGTTATTAGCATAGTTTAGTTTAGAGCAACACCGTGGAGGAATGACGGGTCTTTACCCACTGTATGCCTGATCCACAGTCCGAAGGATGTAACTATAAATACCCTCTACCTCCCAAGGTAGAGGGTTGGACCTTTCACTCCATCTAACCTTCTTTCTTTTGTTTACTTTCTCTCTCTAGAAAGGCTCCCATTCTACTTTCTCTCTCTAAATTACTTCATATCATTCGAATCTTATTTGTGCTTGATTGTGTGTTTATGAAAACCAATATATAACAATAATAAGGGTTGGTAATAGCTTTGGTGTAAACTATTACACTTTTGGTTGTGTCACACTAGACTACTAAGTCTAAGTTCATTTTATAGCTAAAGACCCTTAACTATCATGCTAAAAACGTCCCATACAAGTTATTAACTGGAAATGATCGGCCTCTAATAATTAATGGAAGTTAAGGCAACATTAAATGACAAATGGTGTAACTCTAGGGTTGGCAACCGGATCGGTTGCGAAGCAGCCGATCCGGTTGCGTTTTGACCATTACCCCAACCGAATCGGTTGCGGGCTCCAACCGATCGGTTTGGAGTCTCTCATACACCTAATTTTGACTTTTGTTGACTTTTCTTGATTCGCGTCTTTTTCTTTGTTTTCGCTGCTGATTTTCAAGACGAAACTTGATCTTTACTTGTTGTAGATGCTTAGAAATCATTGCGCTTCCTAATCATTGAGTCCAAGAGCTTCCTTACTTGACTTCCTTCCTCGGGAATTTTCCAAATGTGCATGAAATCTTCATTTCTTCAACTTTTGCGATACCTGGCTACATTCACATACAAATACGCATCTTTTGCACTTTTGCAACAGTTATGAGTAAATATAGCCGATTATCATACACAAAACCAATCAATAACGCTACTAAAAACATACTATTTTTTAGTGTTATCAAATTCCCCCATACTTAAGTTCTACTCGCCCTCGAGTAGGTCTAACATTTGCAAAAATCGATTTCAATGGTCTCGATACCGTGGTTCCAAAAATTTAACAATCATCTCAAAAGAAATAATTATTAATTTGCTTTTAATATGTGAAAACTTTAAAATGAACCAAATAACTTAGATAACACAACCAAACATCTCACGAATGATTTTAATAATTCACTCGACACTCATATATTGGTGGGTATATGTAAATCACTCAATGCCTAGTCATGATTAATGCTTTTTACCATAAGCTTGTACAAGTATCAAGACAAATAAAATAAATTCATCAAAGAGGGCTTTTATTTGGGTTATAATGTTAAGGCTTTGGGTTTATAAATGGTATGGATAAGGCGTGGGATGGTTTATGAAATTGGTTTTAAAAGAAAAAAAAATAATAAAGTCAAGTCTAAACCTCCATGTTGCTAGCCATCATACAAACCACAATCCTGAAAATGATTATATTTTCCTCTTCTTCACATATCGATCTCCAAACATATATAACTCAATTTAGCTCATTGGATAATCAATATTCTCCATATAGCACATTGGCTATAACCATAATATTTTTTTTCTACTCCCCCACACTTAGTATAAGCATACACCACAAAAAATACAAATGAGAAAGACGTCTCCTTCATCTTTGTTGGATAATGGTACACACAAATGACAACGTGTAGCTTCTTCATAATCATCAAAAACAATCCAACACTCCAAACAACTAGCAAAAAACCAATATACATGACATGGGTTGGCTAAGGTTTAAGGTGTAAAATATTTTTGTATTTTTCTGGATTTAAACAAGAATGAAAAGATTGGCTCGAAGGATGTAACTAATGGTATCTAGCGCTAAAGATGAGCACTAACAAATGGGTGCATATAAGGTGGTTAACAAACCGATGTGGTTAGCAAAAAACATTAGATGTAAAATGGAAGGCCATTTGGGTTAAATCCTACGATGCCTCTTATCATTTGAACATATTTTTATCACTCGAGAGTTTAACCGTAATGCATAACAAGTACAAGTTCTAGAATCGACATAATCACCGGCACACCCATAGCAAATATAAAACAAAAGATGTGTTTTATACAAAAAGAATCCTCACAATTTAGTGGAAAAAGGCTATAATGCGTGCTAGAAAATGCTATCGAATCCAAAATGAATTACTTTCGTAATTTGGTTCAAATCAAAAAATTTCAAAAACCTCATTTTACCATTGAAATACCCAAGTTGTTCTTTTAATATATCTTAATAACGTGTGAAAACAAATAGACAATCAAGGGCGATTTTCTACTAATTACCTGAATCCAAAAACTTTACCTAAAATCAAAAATAAGACTAAAAACTAAAATTTCAAAAATCGTATCATTTTTTTCCTATTTTATTTCCTCCCCCATACTTAAGTTTTGCATTGTCCTCAATGTAATAAAATAAACTTCAAAGTAAAGAAAATGGGAAAAAGAAATAGTCAAAAAGATACCACATGATAGAATATGCAATATGCATATTGGGTCATAAGCACGTATGTGAGTTATCCAACTCCAAATATTGACAAACAATAAGCTTCCGTCACATCCATCCTGCAAACAAAACTGCAAAATATATACAATACACAAAACAAACAAACAAACAATCCAAACGCTACTTAAAAATAAAAATAAACATAGACAAAGTATGATAATCATCCTAAAGAAATAGTTAAGAGGTAGAGATAGAAATAATATTGTTCGACACACCATAAGTATTGTTTTTGAAATCACACTCCAAAGAATGATCCACGATCATTCGTCATTCTCACTCATCTCATCACCTTCATCATCATCGCTTTCGGTCTCATAGTTCTCCTCCTCATCGAATACCTTGTAAACCTTCCTTTTCTTCTTCTTCTCCTTTGCAGCTCCCGATGAAGATCCTCCAACATCATAGCTAGATCCTCCAACCTCGGGTAATCTACCATACGCAGGCACTGGGTCGGGAAATGGTGCATAGCCAGGATATGGGTACGGATATAGTGCAGGATACGAGGTGTAGGGGAAAGGATATGGTGGAACATTTGGTGGGTTGTAGGGAGGCAACTCATAATTGGCTTCTTGAGCCATGTGTTGAAAGAACGGAATCGAATAATCATTAATGTAATTGTTCCTCAACATCATCGAATCTCTCCAAATATCCTTACACTCAATTTCATTCAAATGTTGGTTCTAATCTCACTAACCTGAGTCAAAACTACTAGATGTACCTGTCTGCATGTTACCCATCAGTACATTACCCATTGGCACATTTCCCTGCTGCTGTGGTGGTTGTTGTTGTTGTGGTTCAATCCATGCTCCCAACGTCTTTGTCCTCCTATTCAAAGATGTTCCAAAACTCGTTGCATTCCATATCTCACTAATCTTTGGCTCCCCACACTTAGACAACTCATTGCTATTGTAATACCCAAGATTCTTTGCTAACCTTGTCACATAATGGCCTCCACATATGTTGCTATTACCTTTGATACCCGGGGCTTTCCTAGACAAATTCTCAGCTATGAGCCAAGCCGCATTCCTATCCTTAGTCCCTTCCAACAACATCATAATCCACAAGTCCGGCTTATGGCATTTGTCCCTGCTTCCAACTCTGTGAAACGGCCCTCATACTAACAACTTGTGTAGCACTCTCATCAATGGATTCCTAATGGTTGCAGAATTCCTTCGAGTACAAGAAGGATCTCCCACGCGATTCCAGTACGCGGGGACACTAGGGTAATCTTTTTCAAATCTCCTAAGCCTCGAAAAATGAGCTTCAAACAATCGATGGTTGACATCATCTTGATCATATAATCCAAGAGCAACAGCAAAACCCGGCAAAGTATATGCGTGATCCTGCCCACAAAGTCTAAACCAACTACAAACTTCATTCATGATGTTCTGAACATTGACCTTCCTTTCAAAGTACATAGTCGAAAAGAACTCCATACACCATTCACGATAAACCTCTTCATTTATGCTAAAAGCTCTCTCCCATGATAAATCATCAAACGAATCTCCATCAGCCGGATAGACATAACACATCCGCATCATACTCCGCAACTCATTTTCACACCCATATTCGCTAAACAAATCCCAATCTATCAACCTCGGAACCAAAACTGTCCTATTTTGCAACTTTGACAAACGTTCCCTAAAAGCATGTTTCTCCTCATTGCTGAGATCTTTGAACTTCAAGTTTTCATTCCCTTCAGCTTTCAAGCTATACATAACCTTCTTCCTTGCATTCCTTTGGCAATACTTGGTAACAATTGGGTTCAGTGGAATCCGCGTCGAACTCGAACAACCTACAACATTTCTCTCTAGAAATCATAAATATAAGTCAATATAAGAGTGTTAGAAAAAACGATAAGGTTTATAGAAGCCTCTAAGGTCTAGTTCAAAATTTTGAGATTTCCCAAAACAGAACCTGGAACCGGATCGGTTGAGAACCAGCCGATCCGGCTCCTCTCGCGACCTCCGTCCAACCATTCAGTTGCAATACGCAACCGAATCGGTTACTCGTTCTGCAGAAGGCTTTGGCCTTCCAATCTATTTCCCACTAGATTCTTCCAATTCCAATTCACTCCTAAACTGCATTCTAACATCACCAATGATTTCCACAACCTCAATTTGCTCTCAATTCGCATTCAAAACTTCCAATCATCACATGTTCATCTTGCTTAGAACTAACAATCTTCACTTCAATACATCAATCACTTGTTCTAATCAACAATGTAGGATCTAAAATTCACTGAAAACGCATCATCTACCAACTAAGAATCATCAATTGCAACTTAATTTGATTCAATGGCACAACCTAATTAAATCCGAAAATTTAATCATCTAATACTCATTCCATGTTGAATCAATCACTACAATTCTATTTGCAATGCATTCCTATATCAACTACCCATTTAATTCCAAAAGATTATAACTTAATTCGAATTCTATCAAAAACCCCCAAATTAGTGACCTAATTTGCAATTCGAATCAAATACTCTAATTATACCCTAATTAAGTTAATTGATTGCAGATGCTTACTTGTTTAGGTGTCATGATGATCTTCTAAAACTCTTAAAATCTTCAAACAACTTCTAATGGTCGAATTTTGTGAAACCTAGATGGAGGATTAGTGTGTGTGTGTGTGTTTTTCTGGAAAAATGAATTTTTGGTATTTATACTTGCATCCAACCGATTCAGTCATGGACACAACCGTTTCGGTTTTCATTTTTGCATAATTTTGCCTTTTTAACTTTACTTGGGCATTTTACCTTCCAAGCAAAAATTGTTTACTCAAAAATCCGATTAAAGATGCACACAACATTCATCCAACCATTTGCAAATTTCAACAACATCTAACTCAAAAACTAAATCATCATACTTATCATCATAACTTAAACTAAGACTCAAAATGCATTGATTAAAATAACTTCAAACCAAAAATAATAAGAAAAATCAAAATCAAATGAAAAACAAAATCCCTAAGTGCATAAAATAAAATTTCATCAAAAGATGAAAATCAAGCAAACAAATGCTTGTTATTATTGTTGCAATGTTCTTCTCCTTATCACTCCTCGAAATATTCATGCCTCAAAATGTCCTCGCTTTTAAATTTTCCGGTCAACTCACGATACGTTTCATGAGTTTTGAACTTTCTAACAAATCTCCTTCCATCCGGGCATAGTATATCGAATTTGACATGCCATTCCCCGTCTCCCTCTTCTCTTTTGTATACACTTGACCCCTCGGGCCCCCATTCCAAAATTTTCAATTGTACGGGTAGAGAACCTAAGAAATCCGTGAGCTTCTTGTAAACAAGGATGTTCTTAAATGGGTTGTAGAAGGCTTCCACAGCGAGTGCACGTTCCATTTCATCATCAATATCAAAATATGGTGGAGCAAGCGGTCCATACATAGGGTTTCCATGGACATCACGTCCTACTTCGAAGCAAGTTAAATCATCTTCCCCATCAAAGAGTTCCAAATCCTACATAAATTCTAACACTTTACACCTAGGCTTGGGATAATAAGTTTGCTTTGAGATCCCACCATCGATTGTCATAGTCCCCCTCCCCATATCTATAATCGCTCCACATGTGTGTAGGAAAGGTCTTCCAATTAGAAGAGGTAGACTTTTATCAACCGGTATGTCCAAGACTAGAAAATCAGCCAAATAAGGTTGGTAGCCAATTTGCACCCTTACATTTTTCACTTCCCCCATCGCCTTAGCTTGAAAGTTGTCCGCCATGGTTAGTTTAGAATGATTTGGTTGAGGTTTGCTTAGTCCCAACGTCTTGAATAGTGGATAAGGCATGACTTTGACGCTTGATCCCGTATCCGCCAAAGCATAAACCGGAGTGGTCCCGTTAACTTTTATAGGCAAAACGAAGTTACCCAGGTCACTCTCTTTCCGTGGCATACCCCGAAATAAGATCCTATCCCTATCCTCATCTGATATATCCTTATCTTCCAACCTTGCTCTAGCTAACATAACCGCATCTAGCTTTTTGCGGTATAGAACATAATCTTGTAGCACTTCAATCATCGGTTTCTTCTCGTTAAGTTCGAGGAATTTTTGTTCAAGGTTTGCTAGGATGGCTTCCTTTTGGTCTTTAGTTAAGGGTTTGAAGGTGTTTGGTGAATTGGGTGGTGATGGTGTGTAATCATGGGTCTTGTTGGTGGTAGAAGTGGTAGGAGTTAATTTATTTGATGAGGTTTTCTTTCTACTAGCCTTCCCCATTTTCACAATTTCCACATTCTCCTTCTCCATGTTTGCACATAATTCCACAAGCATTTCATTCACTTCTTTCTCTTTCTCCAAGTCGGTAATGTTGATTCTCATCTCACCTAGAGCAAAATCCAATTGACATTTGGTTGTCACAAGGAAATCTCGCCCAAAGCATACGTCCGGCTCATCCGCGTTCCCTTTTCCAAAACTACAAAATCGGCCTAAAAAATATGACCATGGATATTAATCCGAAGATTCTTAACCATTTTTCTCCCATAGGCTTCATAATCCAAACGAACGTGGCCAATTTGATCAAGAACTTTGTCCACAATATAATTGTCCCCATAAGCCATGTTCAATTGAGCATCCCACGCGCTCACCCCTTTAACACTACACGGTGTCCCAAACCTCATAAATGGTGAATCGTACCCCGTGAGAGGTGCTTGCGTGAAAATTACAACTATACTCTTTTTAGGAACTTGAACCTTGTTTTCTCCAACTTCTTCCACACATTCGAAATCGATAGCCAACTCTTTCTTACTTTCTTCCAAAATATTCCCAATCTTCTCCAACGAGTTACCGGTGTCCTTAAACATCTCATCCAAGTTGCGTAGATACTCGGAAATTCCGCTTAAACTATCCATAACAAACTATCTAACAAAACAAAACAAAACCAAAGACAAAACATCCAAATCATTAACGTTAGAGTTAGTAAAAATCAAAACAAAAGAAACATATTCTAAACAAGTAAAGACACTTATTAAGACTGAAAACACAAACTAAAACTTGAAATAGAAAAACTAGAAAAGGTCTTATCGAGAGCTCCAACCGGATCGGTTGGCCCTCCAACCGATTCGGTTGGTGGTAAGTCTCAGACCAAAAATACCCAGCCGATCCGGTTGTGGGTTGCAACCGATCGGTTGGAGTGGTTTCCAAAAAAAATATTATTTAAAAAAAAACTGAAATTAATTAAACTTATTAATTAAAAACTAATTAAAGACAATTAATTATACTTTAACTCTAATAAGTGTGTACTCATTATCCTTTAATTAAAAACATTAATTATGTCAATTAACCATAAACTACATTAACTAGATAAAATAACTAATCATTAAAACCAACTAAACATATAAAACTGAAAATTAACTAAATAATTACTCTAATAAAGACAATATTAATTAGAAAATTAAATAAAACTAAAAATGACTTATAACCAAAAATCTAAAAGTCACTAAAACAAGAATAAACAATCTATAAAAGCTATCCTAAAAATCAGAAATGACAAGAAATAAGCTATAAACTAAAACACAAAACAATAGATAAACTAAAAACTAGGAAAATCAAAAATTAAAATTTACCGAGACCACCAACCGGTTCGGTTGCTCGCGCAGCCGAATCGGTTGGTCCCTAAAACCAATTTTTTTTTTTACTTATCAATTTGAAACCAAATCTAATATTACCAATTTTACAGAAACAAAACAAATCAAAAAAACATTCAAATCCCCGGCAGCGGCGCCAAAAACTTGATGTGCTCACCGTGTGCAAGTTTTAAAAATTTATAAACACGTATTATCCGGCAATTACTATAAACAAATACGAGCAAGTATACTCGTTCGCGATAGCAAAGGTGGGTAAGTCGAGATCGTCCCAAGAGATTTGCGTTTTAATTTGTTTTTAAAATATTAGTAACAAGAAAGCTTGTCAAGGCTTCCTCAAAATTATGGTTTAGTGAAAATCAATATTAAGAAACATATACTTGTGTGAAGTCTATAGACAATCATAGAAAGTGTTCATGAAGGTTTGGTGTAAACTCTTGATGTGATGCACAAATCATAAGCAAATGATTTCCAACCCATGGTTTATGTTTTGTAAAAATCATTTTAAGAACAATAACATGTAGGTAATCCTTTCGGTCCTTATCCTAATGATTATCCTTTAGAAAATCCAATTGTTTGTAAAATGCTCTTATTAAACTTGTTCCTACGAATCTTTCGACCTTTCGTGATGAAAATGTTTCTAGTCTTGTTTCAATAAGTAAACATGGTGGGTGTCAATCACCATATCCTCATACTAGTTTGTCACTTAACTTTTTGGAATAAAACACAAGAGAAATCCTTTCGGTCATTTTTCTTAAACATGTTTTACCGACAAATCAAACAAGACTAGTAGTTTTCCAACAAACTCATTTAAACAAGATTATTTACATGCATCACATGTAAGAACACTAGTATGATTTCCTACATCCTTACACACAAGTATATTCAAGAATTACTCCATGACAATCATAACAAAACACAAGTAGTAACAAGGTAATTCAAATAATTCAAGAGAATAGAAATTCATAACAAGTTCCATAGAATACCTAAGCTATTGGATTACAAGAATTATAAATCGTGGAATATAGAAACCACATGCCCCCAATCGTCTAGCCTAACCGTACAACTCCGAATGATCAAACAATGGATGAGAATTCGTCTCTCCAACCTCCTGGACGTTTTACAGCAGTAACAAGACTTTTGGGGTGAATAATAAGGGTTGGTAATAGCTTTGGTGTAAACTATTACACTTTTGATTGTGTCACACTAGACTACTAAGTCTAGGTTCATTTTATAGCTAAAGACCCTTAACTATCATGCTAAAAACGTCCCATACAAGTTATTAACTTGAAATGATCAGCCTCTAATGATTAATGGAAGTTAAGGCAACATTAAATGACAAATGGTGTAACTCCAGGGTTGGCAACCAGATCGGTTGCGACGCAGCCGATCCGGTTGCATTTTGACCATTAGCCCAACTGAATCAGTTGCGGGCTCCAACCGATCGGTTGGGAGTCTCTCATACACCCAATTTTGACCTTTGTTGACTTTTCTTGATTCGTGCCTTTTTCTTTGTTTTCGCTGCTGATTTCCTAGACGAAACTTGATCTTTACTTGTTGTAGATGCTTAGAAATCATTTCGCTTCCTAATCATTGAGTCCAAGAGCTTCCTTACTTGACTTCCTTCCTCGTGAATTGTCCAAATGTGCATGAAATCTTCATTTCTTCATCTTTTGCGATACCTGGCTACATTCACATACAAATACGCATCTTTTGCACTTTTGCAACAGTTATGAGTAAATATAGCCAATTATCATACACAAAACCAATCAATAACGCTACTAAAAACATACTCTTTTTTAGCGTTATCAACAAGATTTCTGTAGCAAAGATCTTGTACTTGATATTTCACATATTTGTTGTGTAATAGTCGTGTTGGTTTGGTCCTCCGTGTTACGGACTCGGTATTTAGCTTTGTACCGGAAAAAGGTGTAAGCAACGTTGTGAAGGCTTCTCCGCCAAGTTGAAGAACTTTGTTAACATAGTACTTGAACTCTCGAGTAGGTGACTCGGGGAGTGGAGTAGGGCAAGGAAGGTGTCCTTATAGCCGAACCACTATAAATCGGTTGTGTCATTTCTATCCCTTACTTTACTTTCTTTACTTGCATTACTCTTAGATCTATACTTTATCTTCATCCATACGATTTCACATAACATCGAATCTAAAGTTTTAAGAAACTAACTTAAAATCGGCAAAACTATTCAACCCCCCCTTCTAGTTTTCCACAATGTCTTGAAAAATGTAATCAGTTACAATGTCTTGGATAAAGTTTCGTAATCCTAAAATGCACGAGTAGATGCATGATTGGGAGATTGGGAAAATATGATTCTGCCGTAATGCCTTAGAATAGGCATACGCAGATATGTTTAGTACATCGTTTATGGTTGAAATTATGTCGAGTGTATATATCAATATACTAGTGTGTTTGTGTAGCATAAAATGCTTAAAAGTCACATAATCGTCTGGAGGATGGAAAGCATGGAGAACGGAAGGCTATAAAATGTTTTTGTTTGTAAAAGTAGTTATAGTTTAGGTCACAATTTAGACTCGTTTCTCTATAATTAAGGCTCTGATACCAATCTGTAACACCCTCAATTTCGTGATACGCAGCGGAATTCAAACCGGGTGTTACTTCATGGCACAATAGTCATAACAATAGAAAACGAACTCTAATGGAGTCGTTTCAAAAAGAATTTATCATTCATATTATTAAAATATATCAGAGTTTACAAAATAGGTCTCAGTTGGTTCCATTGTTTACAAAATACATTAAATGGGTTTTCGAAAGATAATAAAATTTATAGCCTTCTTGAGTATCTGTGATCCTCCGTGCCAGCCTCGTACAATATGGACCTGAAATACATGCTTAAAACTGCCAACACAAAGGTTGAGTGAAATTCATAGAGTTTAGGAAATCAGTTGAACACATAATGTTTGTGTGGGTTACGTTGTTATAAACCCATAATGTTGAAAACAAAACAGATATTATTGCACTAAGCTCATGACAAAACCTTAAGTGTTTCAGTTCTGTGTTGGTGTCTACGCAGCCAAATCACAGTAGGTATCAATGTACCCAAGTATAGCAGGTATCAATGTGCCCAAGCGAATAATGTAGGTGGTTACGCACCCTGGCAAATAATGTGGGTAGTTACGTACCCTGGCAAATAATGTAGGTGGTTACGCACCCTGCAAATAGTGTGGGTAGTTACGTACCCTGGCAAATAATGTAGGTGGTTACGCACCCTGCAAATACTGTGGGTAGTTACGTACCCTGTCAAATATTGTAGGTGGTTAAGCACCTTGGCAAATAGTGTGGGTAGTTACGTACCCTGGAAAATAATGCAGGTGTTTACGCACCTTGGCAAATAGTGTGGGTAGTTACGTACCCTGGAAAATAATGTAGGTTGTTACGCACCTTGCAAAGCAGCTATCTCTACATAAGTAAATCAGCTATCGGTTTCTAACTTAGGCAATAATAATATCAGAATAGCATACAGTTTTAAAGCAATGTGTTCGGTTTAAAAATAGCATGTATTCCCCCTAAGGGTTTGTAAAACAATTAAGTAATAAAAAGTGGGGCTATGAACTCACCGTAATGATCAGCAGCAGAGTGTAATGATATATTGTATGTCAACAATAGAGTATGGCAAGACCACGATCTTTAACGATTAACTAAGAAAGCATAGTATTCGTGTTTTAGTATATTGTACGATATAAGTGTACAAGTATATGTAGTTTGTTGGCTTATGATGTTGTACATGAATCCTTAAGTTAAAGTATTCCTTAAATGTTGTTTGGCTATCAAAATCAAGAGGTCGTGAAGTTGTTTAACATGTCATATGGTCATTTACCTAGTTTGTCAAAGTCTAGTGAACAAGTTTTAAATAAACAAGTTTCGGTCATTAGACTTATACTAGCCGTGCGGCTAAGTTATGGTTAAGCAATAATAATCAAGACCATATTAAAGATGTGTCTAAGTTAGACAACCTCAACACAACAATCTTGACTTAATCTTGGCTTTATATTAGCCTCAATGATCAATATATCACTTAAAGTTCTCACTAAGGTCGTTTTCTAGTCAACAGTATGTCAGCTTATTTTTTGCCGTTTTTAGGTTTTTGTCGTTCACTTTCTGCTTATGTGCCCGCGAGTTTTTGTAGAAAAAGTCATTCTGAGCAACTTTTGTGTTTTACACTTTTGCTAATTCAGACCAGAAAAGGGTCAAAATCGTGATTTAAAATCGTATCAGCAAGCTTTTGTTCCAACACTATATTTTCATCTAGTAAACCTTAACTAGGCATAAGTTTTTAACAACAAGTCCTTTTTAAGTGATTCAAAAGCTCGAGTTCATATTTTTATATTCTCTAACAGCTTCTTAAGTTTAATCAAGTCTAAGGTCCAAAGTTTGCCTATATCAATGGTCTAATTACAAGTATATACTTATATTTCATTGCAGAAAGTTTGGTTGCACATTCAGTCCTGCCAAAATGACCATAAGTTGAGTTCTACAACTTGTTTTGACACGTGGTTTTCGCCAAACTTCAAGTTTAGGTTTTGGCTACATTTCATAAAACTGTCCACTTCCAGAAATGATCAGAACCATGGGCTTTTCCCAAATGAAATCTGGTGTGCAGATTTTGACATGTTTTGCCATTTTGGCTCTCATTTACTCATCGGGGTGAGTTATGAGGTGCGCCACTCGGCGAAACGACCGTAAGACAGAGCTCTACAAGCCTATATTATTGAATTAACCTCAAAGTTTACTGAGTTGATCAGTTTAATCAATCTTTGGGACTGTTTCAGAATTCAGGTTCATAGGACTTACCTAGGACTTGTTTTAGCTTGTTTTTCATGGTTATAACCTCATGTACAACATCAATTAAGCCATATTACATATACTACTTATATCCAATTGCATCAAATATTTAAAGAGATTATTACAATCATATTGAATGACAAGAAAATAAACTCAAATCTTACAAGGATTATGATGACAAGTTACTAGTACAACAAGAACAATTCAACCCTTAACCCTTCTAATCTCTAATCCTTGTCTTGAATCTTCAACCCAAGTCTTGTAAATCCTTATGTAAACCTTGTAAATACCCATTTATCTCAGCCCCTAAATACCTTACATATCTCCAAATTTAACCATGGAATCACTAAAACAACCCAAGAATCATAACTAGCTACCTAAACCCTTCACTTTTGTAGTATAACTTGTTGTATGAATCAAAGTGGATGATGGTGAAGTGATGGTGAGGGATGAACAACTTTAAGGGGAAGAGGAGAGGGTTTTGGTTAGTTTTGCATGTGAAAATGAGGATGAAGTGATATCTCGTATAGTGGGGGACAAGGATGGATGAGTGTAAGTGTTAGTGTGTTGAAAAGAGGACATGCGGCCTTTTGGCATGCATGTATACGCCACCTCTCCCATGAGGTGGTAGTGTGTGAGTTACTTGAGATAATTATTGGTTTATGTTGTGTATTTTGGTCCCGGTAATTACTAATGTTAAGCCCTTAAGTCACGAAACTTAAAATCGGGTAACGTAAAAATGGAATACTTACAAAAATGTCTAAACTTATCAATATACTCTAACTATGTATATTAAATGTGTGATAAGTCTCATAGGGTGCGTCTCTGTTAATAAAACCTAAGAACGTAGGTTTGAGCACGTGTATTACGTAAAGAGTAAAATATCTACTTAAAATGATAAAGTAGTAATAGTTCATTTAAATTATAATTATTGGTGAAAATAAAGTATTTTGAACATATAGACTTATCGTAGTCTTGTGTTGGTCACAAGGAAAATTACCAGTTACTACCGGTTATCGTATTTGCTTTTACGTTACGGTAAAAGTCAAATAGTCAAAAGTCAAAGTCAAATGTCAACTTTAAAAAGTCAAAGGGTAAAATAGTCATTTTACCTTATGAAAAATTATGGGTTGCTACACCAATCATTGAAATTCTTAGAGCCAGTCAACTTTTCTCGATCAAAAAAGTTTTTGAACGCAGAACTTAGTGCAGTGTTAGTGTTATCGTTGTTTTGAGCCATTTCTTCAGAAAAAAGTTCAAGTATTAGTATTTTCGATAATACAATTTTTCAAGAAAATAAAATATACCCAAGGTAATATAAACATATAACCATATAATTTTCTCGAAAACTAGGATCCAAATTATCATAGATTCATTACATCAGTTGATCTGCTAGTAACGAAAGCATATAATAAGGTAATCTGAACAATAATCGGCAAACAATTTCCAATTCCTAGATCATTATGGGATTTATATTTTCCAACGCTATTGCAAATATAAACATGTTTTATCCCCATCTTGTACCTTGAGTCCAGGTCTCACTTACTACTCAATTTAAGTTGTCTAACTTAAAGAACTGCAAATATGTTCATGTAAGGTCTGACTTTACATAAAAATTTACCTTTCAATCATAATCTCGCCAAGTTCCCACATGACGTAAATTGCAACTTCAAGTGTTCCTTTAACTAGATGGCACTAACTTAATTTATAAAGGGTACTAGTTTTGATTTATGGTGTCAAATCAAATATGTACAAAGAAGTCATGCATTCATCTTGCAGCATAAATTTTAATAAAAAAACTTTTTTATTAACTAATTCATAAAGATCAAATTATCAAAGTTTTGATTGAGGTATTGGTTTCGCCAATCAAGGAATTTACCTTTAATTATCGTCCATTATATCGTACTTTTGCATAAGTCTAAAGACTAAGTGTTTCGGATAATTACCACAAAAGTGGCACATGGAATTAAAGCTAATTCGCCCTTAAGATGATTTTGTACTTATAGCCTATTTGGTAACTACAACTTGACTCGCAAAGAAGCGGAGAATTTGATCAGCGCTGAAGCTATGACCTTTTTCTTTCGGGTCACAATTTAATGCGTTCCCCTCCTTGTACCCCTCTTTTAGTCCGTCAAAATTGGGTGAGCCGTTCTCACTATTTGTACCAAAATCATCAATCAATTAAACTTATTGAAAATTTAACTCTTCAAAAACAAATCAAATTTCACCATTGTTTAGTCCAATTTATTTTTCTATTCAAAATTACCATTTGCTTAAACTTGTCACACATAATAAACAAACAAGTAAACAATAAAAAATAAATAACTAAAACAATGCGCACATAACTAACAATTAATAAGTGTAAACAAGTAGCCACATGCAACTTATTTGATAAAACCTATTAATAATCAATGTCTAGGTTAATTAATGTATATATTAACTAGGGCTTTCACTCGCACAATTGAAAGTGAGCCACATACATCGATGAATCGATTGTGTAAGCCATAATTAAAATATACCAAATTGCACATAATTGATTCATTTATATATATATATATATATATATATATATATATATATATATATATATATATATATATATATGTATATATAGTAGAGATCCAGTGAGAAGTAAATTAAAATAAGAAGTGGTGAGAAGTGACCAAAACCATGTATTTGAGATGCAACGACTTGCATTAGATGCATTTCTATTCATATAGATGCAACATCTTGAGTTTCGAAAGTTAATTTGATGTATAGATGGTGCAAATTGATTTTCATGATTTCAGCACGTGCAGAAGAACAAAAAACAAGACAAATCATGAAATGCATCTAATATACGTATATGCATCTGATTAAAAGCTAGAAAACACACAATGGTGCATTATAATGCATCTAAGATTATAGGGATGCATCTAATTTAGGTCGGTGCATCTCAGATTTGCGGTTATAGTTCTTCTTATTCCTTCTTATTTTAAGTAATATTCTTATTTGATCCTAACTATATATATATATATATATATATATATATATATATATATATATATATATATATATATATATATATATATATATATATATATATATATATATAGAGTCCGGTTCTAGAGAAAAGTGTAATTAGTTAGAAAAGTGAGAAAAAAAGTTATAGGGTAAATTATGAAAATGTTTCAAACTTCGGGGTAAATTTTAAAACAATCAAACAAATAGCTGTTAACCATCACTCATCCTCATCTTCATAAAAAAAAACACACAATCGTCATCTTCAAAGGAGTTCTAAACGCCATTTATCACGAGAACCACAACCGCCATTCACCACCAGGAACCACCACCGAACCACCACTGCCGGCACCACCACCATCAATTGACCACCAAACAGCCTTCAAATCACCATTAGTACACTGCCCCTAACCACCGCGGGCACAACCACCAGCGAAACGCCACCATCATTAACTACGGGAAGCCACCAACAACCGTCAAATCATTGACATCAACAGCCGCCGAAAATACATACACCAGGTGAATATGTGTAAAATTAGTGCATTTTTTAAAATCAATTATCATATTATTTTCGAAGTTTTGTTGAAAGTTTATGATTAGAGCATCATAAGCACTTAAGTGCCCTAATTTTGGAATCTATTATATGGATTAAACCATCCATTTAAAAAAGTAGGGCATAATCTATTTTTGTATAGTTAGAGCATCTGTTTGTGAGATTAAAGCATCATGAGTTAATTTAAGGCATCTGTTTGTTTTATGAAATAACATCTAATTGTTTGAATTAATTTATGGCATCTGAAAAAAATGTTACGGCATCTGTATGAATGATTATTGCATCAACAATAATTGTTGCAGCATCTGTGTATATAATATGTTATAGCATGTTTTTTGATAGATTAGAGCATCTGTATGTATGATTAATGTTTAGATGTGTTATAAGGATTGAAGCATCAATTTAAAAATTAGGGCATACTTGTTAGCGAGATTAGTGAACAATGAATTCATGATTAGTGCATCTTTTTGTTTGATTAAATCATCAATCAATACATTATGGCATCCATTTTATATGATTAGAGCATCTGTTTTGTGAGATTATTAGAGCATCGCGATTTTATGAAATGCGACGGACTAATTTAAAGCATATGTGTTTATTATTGATTGATATGACATATTAGGGCATCTGTCTGTATATTTGCAACATGAGATTACACTATAGGGCATCAAATTGTATTAGTGCATCTGTAACTGTGGTTGATGCATCAGGTTGAATGTTTGTATGTTTAGTGCATCGTTGGACAAATTGAACATTTTATTTTTTTGGCATCGCCGGTCAGTCACCATTTTAGTCATTTTCACACACTCACACACACACACACATACAAAAAAAAAAAAAAAAAAACAAATCGAGATGAAAGGAATGAAGCCATTGAAGCAACTCAAGCTCTCCGTACTCAAGTCGCCCCAATCACCACTTATTGTAACGATATCTATTTTCAATTCGACCTAATTCACGATTTATATGTGAAAATAGTTATAGCTCATAAGTACGCTGATTTCGATTTATTTTATGTGAACATAGTTATAAATTTGTTCTGTAAGTTTATAACTGTTTGCGTCGTTAAGTAGCGGAAATATGATCTAATTAATGTGAATGTAGTTGCGTATTTGAAGTATGTGATGCCGTTGCTGTGTTGGATCATATGAAACACTAACTGATAAATGTTGATCTTAGTAATTGTGCTGTTAGGATCATGTGACTTGAGGAAATGTGATCTGATTAGTGTGAATGTGGCTACGTATTTCTAGTATCCTATGTTGATTGATTTGTTATTGCTTTGGATCATTTGAATCGCTATGTGAATGTGGTTATATTGTTAATTTAGTTCTAAGTTGTGCATTTCGGAATATGTGAAACGCTAATTAGCTTATATCAGATCTAATTCCATGTGAATGCTGTTACACAACAACTGTAGTATCTGATATCTACTTTTAAGTTACTAGACACGGTAATCTTCTCGAATGCGTGACATGAGTAGTTTAAGTATTTGCAGTGTTTGTTATTTCTTTTTGCACTTTAGCTAAGACAGGTTTTCGTGCGTGTCTGAGTTATATTTTTGTTCAGATTATGTGAAATCCTATTTACTGAAATTTTCATATGACATACCATGTATCTAAATGTATATGCAACTGTATTATGTGATGGTTATAGTGAATTCTTAGGACAGCGAGTGGGACATTTCACGATGGGGATTTACTTCTGAATATGAAAGGACTAAAGCTCACATCCGAGGATAAGAAAAAGAGTGTAAGTTTGATATGATTTAATTTGACATTTACGATCTGGTATAAAAAACAGATTTACTCACTTTCGGTGTGCTATATGAACAGTCCAATGATGCTAAGGAGATTGATCTGCAATTTTCATTGGAAGACCTTGAGACTATCAAAGTCATTGGAAAAGGAAGTGGAGGTGTTGTGCAACTGGTTCGGCATAAATGGATTGGGACATTGTTCGCTTTGAAGGTCAGATTATATACTCTAATTACTTGCTTTATGCATACTATGGATCTTTGTGTAGAGGATGCACTTTAACGTAACCTAAAATGCTTTTCGCCGAACATTGAGAAATTGCCTTTCATATGAGTATGGGAATGTTCAGAACTTTAGATGTGCATTTGAGCTGATCATGGTGACTTGAAGTTGCAATAGATAGTTTACAGTGTGAAAAAACAGATTATGATTATCTGATTTTTTAGGGATAAATTAATCTGGTTTGGAGAAGCACGTAAGTAGTAGTTTTAAGAAAACTGATCGTTGAGAAATGTAAAATTTCCTGACTATCCGCAACTTAAGCATCTCATTATCTAATAATCTGATTTTTGAGTTTGTCGCTATAATTACTTTCTAAAACACACATCAAAACACCAGATCAACTACGTCTTTTAAACCAACAAGGAGAAAGAATATAAACTAAACATCTCTGTCAAACCGCCACCGCTGCTGCAACTCCAACATCAACATCATAGCATTTGTGTTACAGGCTATATACGTAGTTACCTAGCTAGCTCCATCTCCTCTTTTCATCCTAACTTCATCATAACCAAGTGACACAAAAAAGTGTTTTGAACAAGTTGAGGGGTGTTTGGGCAAATAATGAATTGTTTTGCTTCAAGTAAACGGCTTATAAATACAGAGAGTCACCCATCGTAACTTCATAACCCTAAGTTTTGCATCCCAAATCGATTCAAAATCATGGCCGAAGAAGAAGATAGGATAAGTTTTTAAGAAAAAGCATACCGGTCTGACATCCAAGAGGTATGATTTTGATACACAATCCTTATATCTTTATGGCATCAGATAATAATATTTCTGCAACTTGTTTATTTTATGATAGTACGTTAGTGCATCCATTTAAGGCACGTTAATGCATCCATTTAAGGTACCTTGGTGCATCCGTTTAAGGCACGTTAGTGCATCCGTTTGATGCTCAGTGTACTATGTAGATTCATTAGGACTTCATAGAAATCCAGTTAATTTAACAAACTTGTCGGTCTTACTCGGTCATCCACTTTATTAATCTTATACGCTGATCCTCGGCACTTGCTACTTCGATCCTTGTTACCAACATGAATTTTTGTTCTCACGGAGCACAAATGTTAGCATGAACTAGCTCCGTGTGCTTTGCTTTCGTGATGCTATTCTTGATTATTGCACCTTCGGCAAACCTTTTACCATCCTTTAGCTTTGCTTCAATATATTGCCATCGTGACAGGTACATTTGGTTTCATTTTTATTCCATCGCATTAGATATAGGTGGCAGAAATGTGCTGCTTGATTAATGGTAGAAAGCGAGTTCAAGTCAAAATTGGTAATTTCTTGGTTTTATTCAAAGCGATTTCCATGGCTTTTGATATAAAACACTTCTTCTTGACCAGCAATAGTTTTAGTTTTATATATATAATTGGCGTGACTTCCGATTACCAAAGTTATATCATTTTTCTCTAATCTTAAGTTCGCATTTTTTCTTATAGTTAGTTTAACTTATGATTACCAGAAAGGGTCATTTCATCAAATAGCAAAAGAATGCTAAATACAATGATTTATAAGATTTTATACACTCTCGATTCATTTAACTTTTTATCATAAAACAATTTTTGGAAAGTTTACCTCATAGATATTAAACGTATCCCAGATCGACGCATTGATATGTAAATATGTGGTGCTGCAACCGAGACTGAGTTGGAAGACCGCAATTGAGTATAATTAGGCAATATGATTAATCCGCCGAACACTGAAATCTATTTGAGCCTTTGTATGTTTAATTAGTGCATCAAAGTATCATAAAAAGAGCATCAAGGTATATATTAGGGCATCTATGTTTTTTTTGGTTATGTTTAGTAAACATTATAAAATCACTATCATAATACGATCTCAGCACCCATTTATAAGTTTGTTATAATGCAGCTGAAATTGATTATTTTGACCAAAAGAAAATTCTGAAGCATAATCTGTTTCCCCGAATATCATAATTATCATAGATAATCTTTTTTTAAATGAAAATTATCCAAAAGCCCCATTTAATGTAAAACATGGTTAAGAAAACAGAAGTACCTGTTCAGCTATTTTATGTGTATAACTCATGTAAATTTTGTGTGTAGGTATTCAAGCTACGGTAGTGACCCTTTGAGAGGCAAAAGTCCACCAAGGTATCTTTGAAACAATTTGAACCTTATATCTCAAAATAAAGAAGTCGTCACAAGTTTGAAGAAATTAATTATGATTTATTACTCACTAACTAATGATGTTGTTTCGTTCAACATTCCATTTCCAGCCACCCATTTACTTTTATATTATTATTTTATTTTATTATGTTATTACAATATTTGTTCAAGATTAACAACTTTGTGTATAGTTTCTTAAATGGCAATTCATAAAAAATAGTAGAGAGATTTAAGCTTCATATAGATGTGTTTTTAAGATTAAAAATTAGTATAGTATCTTTTATTCAAAACAATACAAAAGGTGTAGATAGGGAAGGCAGTTGATACATCTAGAAAAAGGGAATCTGAAAATAACAAGCACCAAATATATACACTGCATCTTCTAGGTGCCCTTCCTCGTTAATTGGTGCATCGAAAGGTATATATTAGGGCATCTATGTGTATAATTAGTGCATCGAAAAGGTATATAATAGTGCATCGATGGACAACATTAGGGCGTCAATGAGTATAATTAGTGCGTCAGTGTTTCTGTGTTTTGCTTTACCTACTCTAATCTTAATTTGACTTAACGCATTGACCCTTTTGCCATCTGTTTGAATTCAGCATGGGATGATATGCGCCCTTTGATATGTCATAGCAAAATGTATGTTGAGAACGCCTACAGTAAGTCCCACTTATCTTTATCCACTTATCTTAATGGTTAGCATAACCAAATTTCGGCATTGTTTGTATCTATACTAATTTCTAATTAAAAATTAATGCCTTTCTATCTTATGTAGTTATGTATCAGATATAATGCAAAAAGTTATTGCAGCAGATGCAAACATTTCATGTAAGTTGAGATTCTGATTATGTTCTTTGCAATTCAACGATGTCATATTCGAGTATGTCTTTTTTGTTTGAAAAAATATGCCTTTTCTCTATTTGTTCAAAAAGCTGAATGCCTTTTTGTTTTTCCACGAGCTATGCAAGTTTTTTTTACCATCTTTATGTATCATGTAGAAGGTGCTAAGTTTACATTCACGTAACGCAATACCTTCTTTTTGCGGTTTTATTTCCACCCATTTAATAGTGAACTCATTGATCACTCAAGTTATGTATTTTGAGAAAGTCGATAGTGAAGAAATGCAAGTTCTTATAGCATTGCTTTAAGAATTCTACCGAGATGTATCTTTAACATATATGTAAATTGTTAGTAATTAGACGCACACACTTGGCCCTCGGCCCAATGCATGTTAGTAATCTGCATATCTTCTTAATAGGCAATGGTGGTGTTTTAATAACTAATTAGTATAGGTGAGATTAGCGATTATCGTTTCCATGATTATCTAGATAATGATATTCTAGAGTTAGACTAGGGATCACTGGGAGAGAACCTAACTATCAAAACTCGCTAATTTTTTGGAGATGATTGGCCCCTTGAAAGTCGGTCAACCCTTTTCTTTCGTTAATAGTACAATCATGGCTCCCATTGAGCAAAGACCTATAAATTGTTGTTGGACACAGGAAAGATCCATGAACTATGATGTGAAGCTACCAACATCCCACCTCATGTTAATCTTTGAGAGTTCCAGTGTATTATACATTATTCCTAGTCAATATCATGTAACCTATATGACTTAGATATATGGGATTTACTTGTCTTGCAATTTTGAGAAAGAAGCACCTGACATTTGGTTGATTTTTTTTTCCTATAACGGTATCATGAAACATAGCATCTGTCTTAAAACTGAATAGAGCATTTGTTTAATGCATATGTATGGAATATTAGAGCATCAGTGAGTATTATTAGGGCATCAATGATTTTGATTAAAAGGCATCAGTGTGTATGTTGAGTGCATCTATTTGAATATGTGTTAATATGGTTTTCGTTGGTCGAACGAGGTTAGCGCTTATCCGCTAAAAAGCGATGGGTCCATCAACATCATCTTCTCCATTCATTAACAATGCCTCTACAGATGGTTCTTTAAGAATTGAAGGAGCAATTGAAGGGGTTGATTCACTTTATCATGGTAAATAAGTAATAGGAAAGTCATGAATAGATCTCTCTGATTTGTATTCGAGTCGAATCAGTTCTCCTTGAGCTCGTACATTGACATGTTTTATTTTTCAGATGTATCACTTTTTGTTCTTGTAATATGTTTTGTAGGATCAAAGTCCAATAGATGCATACAAGTATTTTGAATTTGTTGATGACATTGTTGTATGTTAATTAGTTGACTAACATTGTAGAATCTGAAATACAAGTTTTCTTGTAACTTAAAGATTTTGTTTTTTAACTGAAGTTAATTTGTTTCATATATACCCTTCTAGGATCCATTTTGTAGATCTTTTTATCTAATATAAATCTCATCTCATCTATTATGATGCAACATACTGTACAAACATGCTTTGCAAGCTGTAGCAAAAGGTCTCGCTTGGATTTGCTTACCCAGTTTGAAATTGTGATAACCAATTGGTTAAGCGTTAAACGAAGTACTATAAATAAAATTAACGAAATGATCAAAATCAATATAGTGCAGCTACTCATAAACTAATAGGCTAAAACTTTTTATTTAACTAAATAATAATATATCCACAATACTGACACATGATGATACTATCACTATTTCAGATACACACGATGACAAAAACATTTAGATTTGAAGGCCGTTCAATGCTGCTTGTTTGATGAACACGGATTTATAATCGGCTAATATGAATCCTTTGTATGTTGCTTGTTTGATTGACCAAGATGGTCGTCTTTAGCGATCCAAGGCTATAATTCCCTCTGGGCCTGACAATTAAATACATAAAACCAAGAAAAGTGACTAAGCAAAAAATGAATTAATCATGAGTGCAAAGACTAGTCCTGGCAATGCTAAAATGAAAAGGAGGTTTACATAAGAAGGATGAGCATATGGAACTCACGAAACTCAAGGTAACTTTGATAGTGATTATGCTCACCTAAAGATCCTTGTGTTACCTCTGCCACACTTTTGAATCGAAGCACGATTCTCATCAACAACAACATCACATTTTGTAGCCCTGTTACAACGTATTTGTCTACTTTCAAGCCACTTGCACGATCAAGTAAAGCTATAACTCGTTATCAAAGGGTAACTATAGGACTAACTAAAATCAATTAGTATCTAAAAATGTGAGAGACAACCAGATGAGGAACATAACCATCTGAGACCCAACTTACTAGTTAATTCATTTATGGCTATTTGAGCATCTTAAAAAGGAAACATGGTTACATCTTTGTTCGGATGAAGATTTTTATCAAGAAATGAAAATATAAATAGCCATCTAAATCGTAAATGTTTTTGTACAATTAGGGGCATCCGTTTATTAACTGACTAGTGCATAACTATTTTATAACACAATCTTAAAAATCGTGACAACGTTTTATTGAATCATTCAACAAAGTCGATTATGAAAAAGTGGTGCATCACATTTGTGTGTGCAGTAACCTTATCCACCTTGTTGAAAAGTATAAGAAAAGGAATATTTTTATTGAAAACGCTCGCCTTTGTCAAAATGTCATATAGATTCCTTTTACAAACAAAGCAAATAACCAGGTGTTAAATCCACTTGGTGCATCACAGTAAAGCGTAATCACCGAAAATCGAAGCATAAATAATTCCATATCATAATTAAAACACGGTGAAAATCAGTTTAAAATCGTGCATCACAGGTTATGAAATTTCATTTAGGCATTTTATCAAACACATTGTGTGCAAGTTTTGCAAACACGTTTACAAATCTTTTTTTTCTCAAATTTGTTTCAATTAACTCATCTATATAGTGCATCATGTCACAAACTCTTAAAATCGATACATACATGAACAAACATTATGATTACCGAATCAAAACTCGTAAAAAAGCCATAACTCATAACAGACACATATATCATCTTTATATTTGATCTTAGAGAACAAAACTAACAACTATATAATCGAAATAAGTTAAGAAACTTACTTTGTTCAATGATATAAGAATTATAACGTGATGATTTGGTGAACGAGATGATTGTGAACAGTGTGGAATGGTGGTGAGATGATGGTGAACGGTGGGAATGGTGGTAGCGATGGGGAGATGATGGTGAACGGCGGCGATGGTGGTGAAAGCCGGTGGATGTGAAGGTCAAACTGAAAGAGGAGAGAAACAAATGAGAAACAAATAGGCATTATATATGATGAATCTGGGAATTTATAAAAACTTACGAAACAAACCTTACAAAATAAAAGAAGTTACAATAAGGCCCCTTGAGTTGGGAAAAAAAGGAGGGGGAGGAGGAGGGGGTGATTTGTACACTTTTCTCACTTTTCCACCGAGATCAAGTTTTCAAATGAACCGATTTCTATATATATATATATATATATATATATATATATATATATATATATATATATATGAGTCTTCCCAATTCAAGATTTATCAAAACAAGCATGTGATAAAATATCTTAACAATTAAAAATTCAAGCAACCTTCCATGACGAACATGCATGTATCATCATGGATATAACATAACAATTTTTCAATTAAGTTACAAGATCGCATACAATTCCATGTCACATAACACTTTATTCATGAATATATCAAATAACAAATATATTAATTCTAGGTTTCGATATATAAACCCTAAAAAAAATTTTAACTAATCGACTAAAAAAAAATTTGGGAATCGACCCATAAAATTTTTTTTTGGTCGATCCTTATAAAACGTTTTACAACAAATTAGGGCAAAAGCCCTAACCCTAAAACAATGGTTTACATAATCATAACCAAAACCATAGAACAATCATATAAAACAACATACAATATACGTTTTTTTACGTGTTTAGTAATTAATTACTCATTAAACCAATGACTCGTGATGCCACTGTTGGAATTATATAATATGACAATCATATATAAAACACATATACATCAAAGAAAACATGCGGAAGCGTATAGGAACGATTAATGAATAATTAATTAACATAAACATAAAGTATGCGTACCTTTTTTATTCTAGCCGAAGAAGAATCAAATCCACAAAACTAGCAAGTGATGAACCCTAATTATGGTTTATAGGATTATAAGAATTACCCCTTACCGATTTTGTAATTCAATCCAATATACCAACAAATGTATGTTAGTACCACGTTCTTGTACACATGTACTAAATCAAATTAAAGTAATGCTAGTTTTAATCACACGAAACAATTTTGTTTTGGAAAATAAGTGGATCGACACCCTTGTGATGGTGGTCGATCGATTAAAGCAAAAACACACACAAACACTTTTAGGTTTTAGCTTATGAGTACAAGAGATGCAAAACCAAGACCCTAAGCCTTGTATATATACTCAACATAAGTAGGTGAACAAGTTGAGTTTGGGTTGGGTTGGGAAAAGCTCTTTGCCGATCGGTTGGAGTGATCCTCAAGGGATTCCGGAACCTTCCCAATCTCTATTTGCAATCTAGTCCTTCCAATTAACATTTAACGATCGTTAGTCCATTACATTTAATTAACTTAACGTTCGTTATATATTATTTCGTGTAATTAATAAATAAATATAACATTTACATTTAATTATTAACTTTAATTCTCATACGTAAAGCGTGCAATCCCGTAATCTCGAGTTCGATCATAACTTACGACTACTAATTTATATCCATAAAACTAACACACAATACTCCGAGTGTTCTAACCAAAAAGTCAAAAAATAAAAAGTTAGTTAATTTGGGTGTGGCTCACCTTTTCATGATGAAAGTAAGAAAGGAAAGCAATTCGTTAATAAATGATTGCATCAAAGTTAACTTTTGGTTGCATAACAACTAAACCACGGCACAAAAGTCGCAGACCATGCTTTGTGCTTCTATTAATCATTTCATATCCCTTTGTTAATTTCCTGCCTTTTAGTTTTTAGCTTCGTCCCTAACTCCCTACATTGTCGTCAACAATTTTACATTGTACGGACATATCAAAATTGCAGTCAAATGATTGATCATCGTATGATAAAAATGAGTATTAAGATGATTGAAACAAGTAGACGTCCAGTTACGAGTCTAAATGTAGTGGCAGTCATGATCTCATGCCTCAGCCATGTCTCACCACTCACCAATAATATTATTTCACCTCATTTATGTCTCTCTCGTGATTCACCATACTTTTTTAGTGGCAACTATGATCCCATGCCTCTCCTAATTCATCTTTTTATTTTTTATATTCATAATTATATTAAACAATTTAAGAAAAACATTATATTTCATTAATAATTTTTAAAAAAAATTACATAATACTTAAAAAAAAAAGAAATCACTAATCATCGAGAATACATATCTAAAAATTACAAGTCCATCCATATTTCTCCGCGAGCTCACGTTTTTTGGCAAGAGTGAAATCTAGCATTTTCTGATCGGTTATGTGATCGTGCGGTTCGTTATAGAACTTCACGTTTTTTCTCCACCATCAACTTTTTGGCCAATTCATCCTCTGCAAGTTTTTTCTCCACCATCGTCTCCAATAGTTGTGTTTTCCTTACCTTGTAGGTGTCGAAGCTCGGAACAACACTTTCCTTTGTCGACGACTCGCTATTGGTCTTCTTGCCTTTTCTTTTCCATGTAGGAGTTGTGTCGTCATTCAGATCCGGAATAACAGTCTTAACATTGTCATTGCTTCCTGTCTCGTAGTAGCTGGATTCCGACGACTTTCTTCGTTTGTCGGAATTAGACGAAGATGCTTGACCCACACATGGTTGTTCCAACCATTTGTCTTCTAGCCTAACAACCTCTCATGCTTCAATATGACTAAAAGACTTGCCCTTTGTTTTCTTATCATAATCGGCCAAGGCATTTTTCATGATGTTAACATCGCTACACTCACTCTCATGAAGACGTTTCTACAATTATTAAGAGTATATAAATTAATACAAGTATATAAATTAATACAAGCATATAAATTAATACAAGTATATAGAGTGTTAATACAAATAAACCGTAAAAACGTTTATTAATATTTTGCGACCTCTTTGTGTTTTGTTGATAACAAATATAATGTTATCTTAAGTACAATTATAAGGATACATGTTATTTTTGTAAAGCATTTACATATAGTCATTTAATTCAAATGTTGTAATTAATCATTTGTTGTAATAGTTTATTAGGATGGGTAAAAACCATAACCCATGGACCATAACCCATGGATCATAACCCATACCCAAGATGGCTAGATACAATGTATACTTTAGATACATTGAATCTAAGGAAAACCCATGGACCAACCCATGACCCATAACCCAAAAACCCATGGACAAAGAGGAGCGTCTCACGGATCCCTAGGATTACACTAGACGGATCCCAAGTGGGAGGGATCGGTGGGATCCGGGGAACAGTGGAAGAAATTGCCTATAAATAGAGAGCCATTTCTTCATTCTAACTTACCCCTCTTCTTACTAAATATCTCTAACACTCTCATTCTCTTCTAACATATAGATCACTTGATCTAGAGAGTTGTTCTTCTTTCTTTCTATTGTGATTCTCATATAGGTCCTTCTCTAAGGCGAGATCACGAGCATTCTACAAGTCATCCAAGCAAGGGGTCCTTGATCGATTTGTCACTCCGCAAGATTTCTGTAGCAAAGATCTTGTATTTGATATTTCACATATTTGTTGTGTTATAGTCGTGTTGGTTTGGTCCACCGTGTTACGGACTCGGTATTTAGCTTCATACCGAAAAAAGGTGTAAGCAACGTTGTGAAGGCTTCTCCGCCAAGTGAAGGAGTTTGTTGACATAGTGCTTGAACTCTCGAGTAGGTGACTCGGGGAGTGGAGTAGGGCAAGGAAGGTGTCCTTGTATCCGAACCACTATAAATCGGTTGTGTCATTTCTATCCCTTTGCTTTAATTTATTTACTTAGTTTATCATTAGATCTCTACTTTCTCAACATCCATAAGATCTCACAATTGGCATCAAGAGCTAATTTTATAAAAGTTTTAAAGTAAAATTGTATTTTAAAAACTTTTCGATCACTATGGGTTCTGAAAATTATAAGGAAGGGCAATCTATGCAACGACCACCACTACTTGAAACTAATGGTTTTATATATTGGAAAAATAGATTTGAAACATATGTGAAATCTAAAGATATTGATCTTTGGTACATTATTGTTGAAGGCGATTTTGAGGCTACATCAAAAGATGATAAAGGGAATTTAGTTAACATACCTCATGATCATGATAAACTAAATAATGAAATGAAGAAAAATCTTTCTAAAAATAGTGAAGCAAAATTGGTTTTATATAATGCTTTACCGAAAAAGGAATTCGAAAGAATCTCTATGCTTAAAACCTCTAAAGAAATTTGGAATTCTTTAGTTGTAACTCATCAAGGCAACCAACAAGTTAAAAATAATAAAATTGATTTGTTTGTTCAACAATATGAACAATTTTCAATATCGGATAAGGAAACTATAGATCATTCATTTGCTAACTTTAATACTATTATTACATCTTTACAAGCACTTGATGAATCTTTCTCTAGCCGTAACCATGTTAGGAGATATCTAAGGGCACTTCCATCGAAGTGGAGATCCAAGGTGACGGCTATCGAAGAGTCAAAAGATTTGACAATCGTCACCCTCGATGAACTCATAGGCAACTTAAAAGTCTACGAGCTTGTCCTTGCTAAAGACTCCGAAGCCTCAAAGGTGAAAGAGAAACACAAATCTCTTGCCCTTAAAGCCAAAAAGGCTTCAAGCGATGAAGAGAACTCCTCTTCGAGTAGTGACGACGAGGAGTACGCTATGACGGTAAGGGACTTTAAAAAGTTCTTTAGAAGGAAGGGACGATACGTCAAACAACCGTATGACGATAAGAAAGGTGTAACACCCCCCAAAATGACTCAGCGGAAGCATACAAGTATTGGGGTGCTACTAAATTGGTATCACAACATAAGCATAGAACAACGGATCTTTATAAATAAACTTTTATTCATTTCTTGAAAACAATATTTACATTATAGAATAGTGCGGAAAATGGCCCATAATAACTAAGTGGTCCCAATACATAAATCAGAGTCGTCTATGACCATGCCATGCCTTTGCCTTGCCCCTCCAAAGATAAGCTATCACTTCAAAACCTGAAGATACATGCTAAAAGGGTCACTTTGGTGAGTTCATAGGTTTATATAAAAGAGATTCAAGATACATTGTTTCAAATTTGGTTGTTGATGATCATTACGTCTTGCATAATGTCATAGAGTTTATAGTTTCAATTCATAAAAGGATTTCATAAAGGAGATTTCATTAGTGGACCATAAGTAGGGTATATGTACATTATAACGAATATAATGTCATATATTGAATCTATTACGCTAGCACTAAGTTCATGCAACGAAGCTATGATGTTCTTGTATGCACAAAGAAGTCATACAAATAAGGAGCCCATGGCAAGTGTTTATCCCAATACACTCGGTCCCGACATGCTATATGTTTCGCCTTGACCCAAGCGGGGTCAACCGAACAGAGGAGTCACCCTCAATAGATCTATTTATAACATTGGCTTCCAGCAGAATTGACGTTCATGAAGAGGGCAAATTTGGGATCTAAGGACTTAGGCTAAGCTGCGTAATATTCTAGGTCAAACATTTTGGTATGCTCTATAAAACATCTATGTATGATGAATACTTTAAACATGTAAAAGCATAGTATGCATGGAATGCACAAGTAAAATGATTTAAGTAAAATGAGCATGTATCTTCCCCCAAAACAAGTATAAAGCAGTTAAAAGTAGGGGCTATGAAAATCACCTTGGCAATGTGCAATAAGAAGTCTAAAGGGAATTAAATCAAGGAGTGATAGTGCACGGCTCCGACACGCAACCTAGATAAGTATGGTGTGGTTTTTAGTCTAAGTCTTGTATTCAATAACAACGTTTGTAAGTTTATAAGTATTTATGTTTTTGAAATGCTTGAAGTTCAAAAGCAAAAGTATTTGGATCCTTAAAATGCTTGGAGTTAAGAACAAATATTTTAAATATTTGTTTTATAACATTTTATGTAAAGTTCCATAAATTATTTTGATTGTCGATAATGATCGAAAAGTGTAGTTGCGAAGATGATTTGCACGTCTTGGCTCTTGGAAAAGATGGAGGAATAATGTATACGAAACTTTCGTATAAGAGTTGACTCGTATAGTGACCCAAGTATGCCTACGTCATAAAGGAATAGATGATCGACAAAATTGAGAAAAGTACGGACGAGTACTTGAGTCGAGAAAGATATGACAAAAGAAGTCAAGGATATAGCGACAAAGACAAACGTCGATAAAGAAAGTCATTTGGTACGTTTCGGCGTTTACCCCATGTTCCCAAATAGTTTGTATAAAACAAACATGTTTTATAGATAAAGGTAAGTTTGAGTTATTAATTCAAACCTCAAGAGTTTTACGATATTCTAGTGTATTGCTCATCATTTGACGAATTTAAAATAAAAGAGTTATTGAAAATAAAGTTCAAGTGTAGAAATTTTACAAAATTTTGTCATGACCCCTTCATTTATAGATCGTTCCCAAGTCATTTCGACTTAATAAAACTCATGTTGCAAAACAATATTTCTCTACCAGTTTATAATTGGCAAGTCGTTATTAGTTGAATAAGTGTTTATTGTATATTTTAGGTTTGTTACGAGTCTAATATATTAAATTCTTCTGAGTCTAATATATTGTATCGTCTCAAGTCCAAAATGTCCAATAAATGCTCATACAACTTACAACAATTGTCCAAAATAATCCAAGTCCAATTCTTAATAGTTTTCGTCCAAATCAATTAATCGATCCAAGCTTAGGCTTTGATAATTATTTCTAAGTTCAAAATATTTAATCCGTTAAGTATTTGCTTTTGTCCAATTATCCAAATCAAACTCAAATCCTATATCAATCCCGAGTAGTGATCCAATAAGTATCCGAAACGTCATCGACTAAGACAAAGATAATAAGTTACGTTAATAAACGTTAAATGGAATGATTAACGTCAAAATAATTATAAATAAATCCAACACTTCATTTTTGGTTTCCAAAACAATATATCGATATTAATGATCACGACCAATTCGAGGTTTCCTAAACCTTGACCATGACTCGAAAGACATTACGATTAGGATGAGAAATAATTCCAAGTCCCCACGACACGTCGTGTGTCGTGGTACACATAACAACACTTACCGAACGTGTCGTTTACCAAATAATTACCACAAGCCAAAATTCAAACACACGGCTAAACATAACTTCCATCAATCAATATCAACACTAGGCCATGACTCCCTTGAGTCACGACTAAGTCCTATACGAGCCATATAAGTTCGGCTAACACCAAAAATAGATCGTGACTCCCATGGGTCCACATATTTCACCATACGAAACCCCCTCAACAGTCGGTTACACAAATAAACGAGCGAACAACAACAACAATTATAAAACTTGACATAAACAACGATTATACACACGAAAATAATACTAATAGACGCGGATTAACAAGAATATGTATGAGTCAACTCAACACGTGAGTTGACTCGAACGAGTCGTGTTGACTCAGCAGCGAGTCGAGCGAGTTGAGAGCCAAGAACAAAAATCCAACCGTTTTGATTTATAAAACATTAGGTAAATTTAGTTGTGATAATAAAACGGTTTGTTGTTAATTAAACCGGTTAGGATTTTAAAGAAAATGAATAAATAGCAAGGAGGGTGGCGCGTGGCTCTTACCAAACGGTAGAGAAGAAGAGGGGAGGTGGTGGTGAGCGGCGACAGGAGGTGGTGTGCGGCGGTGGCTTCAAAAACAACCCAAACGAGCTCCTTTAACACCTAAACGCTCCAGAAATGACCCCCGTGGCTTGATCTACGCATTGGAACAAGAAAATGGTTGGCCGGAATTTGGCCGGATTTCGGTGACGGCGCCGGAATATTTTCCGGTGGTGGTGGTGAGTATATTAAGGAGAAAACCTAATTTTGGGTTTATATACCCCCTTGAGGGGCTAAACATGGACATGAGAAAGATCAAGGGCGGTTGGGTAAATTAACCAGTGTTTGAAATTTTAATAATCTTTTAAAAATAACCCTTGTGGGCCCCATTTGACGTAGCAAACGACCGTTTAAAAATACGAGACTTGCGTCATTGCGTCAAATAATTTTTCGATAAAATGAGTATTCATATGTATAGTTTTCTCGAATTTAAATTAATTAATAAATCAAATTAATTCAAGAGTTTAAAGTCGCAAGCTCATTTATTTAAGTAGTTTTCACGTTTCACGAGATATCCTCTCGTTTTTAAGCTCAATTAGGATTGGGAAAATTCGAAAGCAATGTCTTGAGAATAATGAATATAATTTATTATTAACATTAGTCTGGAAAAGTTCGGTTTGTTGTTTGAATGGAGATAATTCCATAACGAGAAATGCATATACGTAATACGTATAAAACGAGTTAGATTGTGTATCGTTGTATAAAATGCGACACAATGAGAGTAGAAAAGAGTTGGAAGTTAAAACATGAACTTCCTCGAAGTTTCAGTATTTTATTTACGTTTTAAAACGTGAATTGGAATATTTCAGTTACACGTTGGAAACGGTTAACGTGTAAAATATGTTTTCGAGTGTGTTTTTATAAAAGAAATATAAAAACATCAATACTGATTAAAAAATGTGTTTATTAGACTAATACCATACTTTCTATTGGTCGGTTAGATGCGAGCTTCGTATTTTTAATAAAGTGAGATAACTTATCGAAACAATGGTTCAAGCTTATGTATGCTTAAATTTTCTTTTTAACTTGGACAATAATAAATTTCACATTTATTATACGATACTGGTGGGAGGTATCACGTGTGCGATGTCTTATTTATAAAAGAAACGAGATGACCTCTCGTTTTTAAATTTAAATATTGACATCCTGAGAAAATAACCGATTTGAATTTTTACGGCGTGATAAATATTATTATAAAAATCCGAAATTTTACGGGTTGTTATAGTCTACCCCTTACGGGAGATCCGTCCGGATCTCGATTTCACGTTACCGATAGGGTGTCGGGGACGAGGTGATGGTATTTGGAACAAGTTTTGAATTTTCCTTAGGTTGTTCTAGGGTTTACTTTTTGGGTATGGGTACCTAGGTGTTATGCCAGTAGCACATCCTCTATCTGAGGAGCCATGATTTTCGGGGTAGGTTCATTGAGTGAAAGTTCTAATTCTTGTTGTTATGAGGTTTCATTTTTTTTGTTAGTGTGGGCACCTCTAACTTCTCATGGTTTTATCAAAACGTACCCATTTCTGGTGTTTAATGGTTCTAAAGTATATAGGTTAATTCTTGAGGTTTGCTATGGGTTTGTGTGCTTTCCTCTTTAAAGGGTGAAGAAACATTTGTTTTTAAATTTTCTCTTTCGACTAAATGTTTATACAAGTTTGACTAAGACTAGATTTCAAAATCGCTAACGTGTAAAAATGACACATTTTCAAGAGATTGTAAAACCGGTTATTAATTATGGAGTGTACAGGAAAATTTTGCGAGACTTTTAGTGTTTCAACATTTCGTCTCATTTTAACGAGGGAGTTTTGGAAAGTATTATTGTTGGATTATAGAGAGGAATCCTCAATTTTGAAGATATATTGTAGCAAGGATACGTAGCAGGATATAATTTACCCATAGTCACGGGTAGGGTTTAGTCGTTTAAGTTGGTAAGGTTAGGGATTTAATAGTCGATGACCCTCATGGTTATCTATGGTTTTAGGCGGCGGTGTGGAATACGTCCCTAGGTTAGGCTTAGCTATCAAGGAGGACATTGATCATTTCTGTTTATGGGGTATTAACTTAAAACACATTTTGAGGAAATAAGTAACCAATAGAGTGGTTTTGGTATACCTTTCAAAGTATTAAAGAACACTTTATTTTGGTAAGGTATGGGTAGAATTGTAGTTTATTTTATGGTGAAATGGTAATGTGGTAATTTGGTTTGTAGAATGATTCATGAAGTGATTCATGATGTATTCTGATTATAATAGTTTGAGGGATAATCGGAAATAGTTTTTAAGGCAACTCTTTTGTTTGTAGTAGGGTGTCAGGCACGGTTATTCTTAATAGGTGGGTGGAGTTTCTAGGTATCAAATTTTTCAATGGTGAAATTTTCAAGTTTTGCGGGATTATGGGTCATTTACTGTGTCTTTCTAGATTTTGCCAAAGGTTCATAGGTGCTATTGGAATGTTGTTCCTAAAATGGTTTGATTTGTTCATGGGGTGTAAGGTGTGGGGTAGGAGTGACTATAACATAACCCGATTGTGATATGGAATTATAAAGTTTATGATTAAGAAGTAGTATGACGCCAGTGAGTGGCTTACGATTTAGAAATATTGTGGCCTTGATGGATGGCTTATGATAGGGTGATGCCGTTGAGTGGTTTATAACTAAGGAAATGCCATTGAGTGGTTTATGACTAAGGAATGCGGTGAGTGACTTGCGATTAAGGAATGTCGGTAGTGACTTGTGATTAAGGAATGTCGATGAGTGACTTGTGTTTAAGGAATGTCAGTGAGTGACTTGTGTTTAAGGAAATGCCAGTGAGTGACTTGTGATTAGGGTATGCCGATGAGTGGCTTGTGATTAGGGTATGCTGAAGAGTGGCTTGTGATTAGGGTATGCCGATGAGTGGCTTGTGATTAGTGTATGCCGATGAGTGGCTTGTGATTAGGGTATGCCGATGAGTGGCTTGTGATTAGTGGTGGAGTGGCTTGTGATTAAGGTATGCCGATGAGTGGCTTGTGATTAGGGTATGCCGATGAGTGGCTTGTGATTAGTGTATGCCGATGAGTGGCTTGTGATTAGTGTATGCCGATGAGTGGCTTGTGATTAGTGGGTAGTGTGGCCCGATTGTGGCTTCGGGGGTAACCGTCAATGTGTGGTTTATTGAAATGTTATATGTTTATCAAAATATTATCATCTTCTCTCTGGACATAAAGCTATTATAACTATCCTAAGTCTTGCAAAATTAACCTCTGAGTCGGACATAGGTGATCAGGCTATGTCCCACTGTCCCTGGTTGAATATAGGTGATCGGTCTATATTCACCCGAGGTTCAATGAATTTTGAAATACTTAGCTTAGTTACGCTTGTAATATGTCACAATACTTTTAAAGGTTGTCTTGCGGATTAGAACAATTATTCTCTTTGTGTGAGGGAAAGGTGTAGTGCAGTGTTACGTAATTATACGTATAGGGAAAATAATTATAACCTATTATGAAATTAGGTGAGTAGTGATAAAACATGTATCTTATCAAGTATGATCTCGGCAGGATCATAAGTGAGGCATCACTTCGGCGAGGCGTGTCGGTCTTAGGGTTTAGTTTTTGTAAAAGTGGTTATAGTCTAGGTTTTAAAAATACCCAGTTCTCTATAACCTAGGCTCGATGCCAATCTGTAACACCCCCAAAATGACTCGTGGAAGCATACCGTATTGGGGTGCTACTAAATTGGTATCACAACATAAGCATAGAACAACGGATCTTTATAAATAAACTTTTATTCATTTCTTGAAAACAATATTTACATTATAGAATAGTGCGGAAAATGGCCCATAATAACTAAGTGGTCCCAATACATAAATCAGAGTCGTCTATGACCATGCCATGCCTTTGCCTTGCGCCTCCAAAGATAAGCTATCACTTCAAACACGAAGATACATGCTAAAGGGGTCACTTTGGTGAGTTCATAGGTTTATATAAAAGAGATTGAGTACATTGTTTCAAATTTGGTTGTTGATGATCATTACGTCTTGCATAATGTCATAGAGTTTATAGTTTCAATTCATAAAAGGATTTCATAAAAGAGATTT
Organism: Chrysanthemum makinoi; assembly: GCA_910596185.1. NCBI lineage: Eukaryota > Viridiplantae > Streptophyta > Magnoliopsida > Asterales > Asteraceae > Chrysanthemum > Chrysanthemum makinoi. Next base: position 108,655,606 of record OU343219.1, read on the forward strand.
CATTAGTGGACCATAAGTAGGGTATATGTACATTATAACGAATATAATGTCATATATTGAATCTATTACGCTAGCACTAAGTTCATGCAACCGAAGCTATGACAGTTCTTGTATGCACAAAGAAGTCATACAAATAAGGAGCCCATGGCAAGTGTTTATCCCAATACACTCGGTCCCGACATGCTATATGTTTACGCCTTGACCCAGCGGGTCAACCGAAGCAGAGGAGTCACCCTCAATAGATCTATTTATAACATTAGCTTCAGAATTGGCGGTTCATGAAGAGGGCAATTTGGGATCTAAGGACTTAGGCTAAGCTGCGTAATATTCTAGGTCAAACATTTTGGTATGCTCTATAAAACATCTATGTATGATGAAGACTTTAAACATGCAAAAGCATAGTATGCATGGAATGCACAAGTAAAATGATTTAAGTAAAATGAGCATGTATCTTCCCCAAAACAAGTATAAAGCAGTTAAAAGTAGGGGCTATGAAACTCACCTTGGCAATGTGCAATATGCAGTCTAAAGGGAATTAAATCAAGGAGTGATAGTGCACGGCTCCGACACGCAACCTAGATAAGTATGGTGTGGTTTTTAGTCTAAGTCTTGTATTCAATAACAACGTTTGTAAGTTTATAAGTATTTATGTTTTTGAAATGCTTGAAGTTCAAAAGCAAAAGTATTTGGATCCTTAAAATGCTTGGAGTTAAGAACAAATATTTTAAATATTTGTTTTATAACATTTTATGTAAAGTTCCATAAATTATTTTGATTGTCGATAATGATCGAAAAGTGTAGTTGCGAAGATGATTACGCGCGTCTTGGCTCTTGGAAAGATGGAGGAATAATGTATACTGAAACTTTCGTATAAGAGTTGACTCGTATAGTGACCCAAGTATACCTACGTCATAAAGGAATAGATGATCGACAAAATTGAGAAAAGTACGGACGAGTACTTGAGTCGAGAAAGATATGACAAAAGAAGTCAAGGATATAGCGACAAAGACAAACGTCGATAAAGAAAGTCATTTGGTACGTTTCGGCGTTTACCCCATGTTCCCAAATAGTTTGTATAAAACAAACATGTTTTATAGATAAAGGTAAGTTTGAGTTATTAATTCAAACCTCAAGAGTTTTACGATATTCTAGTGTATTGCTCATCATTTGACGAATTTAAAATAAAAGAGCTATTGAAAATAAAGTTTAAGTGTAGAAATTTTACAAAATTTTGTCATGACCCCTTCATTTATAGATCGTTCCCAAGTCATTTCGACTTAATAAAACTCATGTTGCAAAACAATATTTCTCTACCAGTTTATAATTGGCAAGTCGTTATTAGTTGAATAAGTGTTTATTGTATATTTTAGGTTTGTTACGAGTCTAATATATTAAATTCTTTACGAGTCTAATATATTGTATCGTCTCAAGTCCAAAATGTCCAATAAATGCTCATACAACTTACAACAATTGTCCAAAATAATCCAAGTCCAATTCTTAATAGTTTTCGTCCAAATCAATTAATCGATCCAAGCTTAGGCTTTGATAATTATTTCTAAGTTCAAAATATTTAATCCGTTAAGTATTTGCTTTTTTCCAATTATCCAAATCAAACTCAAATCCCATATCAATCCCGAGTAGTGATCCAATAAGCATCCGAAACGTCATCGACTAAGACAAAGATAATAAGTTACGTTAATAAACGTTAAATGGAATGATTAACATCAAAATAATTATAAATAAATCCAACACTTCATTTTTGGTTTCCAAAACAATATATCGATATTAATGATCACGACCAATTCGAGGTTTCCTAAACCTTGACCATGACTCGAAAGACATTACGATTAGGATGAGAAATAATTCCAAGTCCCCACGACACGTCGTGTGTCGTGGTACACATAACAACACTTACCGAATGTGTCGTTTACCAAATAATTACCACAAGCCAAAATTCAAACACACGGCTAAACATAACTTCCATCAATCAATATCAACACTAGGCCATGACTCCCTTGAGTCACGACTAAGTCCTATACGAGCCATATAAGTTCGGCTAACACCAAAAACAGATCGTGACTCCCATGGGTCCACATATTTCACCATACGAAACCCCCTCAACAGTCGGTTACACAAATAAACGAGCGAACAACAACAACAATTATAAAACTTGACATAAACAACGATTATACACACGAAAATAATACTAATAGACACGGATTAACAAGAATATGTATGAGTCAACTCAACTTCGTGAGTTGACTCGAGCAATCGTGTTGACTCAGCAGCGAGTCGAGCGAGTTGAGAGCCAAGAACAAAAATCCAACCGTTTTGATTTATAAAACATTAGGTAAATTTAGTTTTGATAATAAAACGGTTTGTTATTAATTAAACCGGTTAGGATTTTAAAGAAAATGAATAAATAGCAAGGAGGGTGGCGCGTGGCTCTTACCAAACGGTAGAGAAGAAGAGGGGAGGTGGTGGTGAGCGGCGACAGGAGGTGGTGTGCGGCGGTGGTTTCAAAAACAACCCAAACGAGCTCCTTTAACACCTAAACGCTCCAGAAATGACACCCGTGGCTTGATTACGTATTGGAACAAGAAAATGGTTGGCCGGAATTTGGCCGGATTCCGGTGACGGCGCCGGAATATTTTCCGGTGGTGGTGGTGAGTATATTAAGGAGAAAACCTAATTTTGGGTTTATATACCCCCTTGAGGGGCTAAACATGGACAAGAGAAAGATCAAGGGCGGTTGGGTAAATTAACCAGGGGCTGTTTTGAAATTTTAATAATCTTATATAAATAACCCTTGTGGGCCCCATTTGACGTAGCAAACGACCGTTTAAAAATACGGGACTTGCGTCATTGCGTCCGAAATAATTTTTCTGATAAAAATGAGTATTCACATGTATAGTTTTCTCAAATTTAAATTAATTAATAAATCAAATTAATTCAAGAGTTTAAAGTCACGCAAGCTCATTTATTTAAGTAGTTTTCACGTTTCACGAGATATCCTCTCGTTTTTAAGCTCAATTAGGATTGGGAAAATTCGAAAGCAATGTCTTGAGAATAATGAATATATTATTAACATTAGTCTGGAAAATTTCGGTTTGTTGTTTGAATGGAGATAATTCCATAACGAGAAATGCATATCGTATCGTATAAAACGAGTTAGATTGTGAATCGTTGTATAAAATGCGACACAATGAGAGTAGACAAATAATTCCAAGTTTCGGTATTTTATTTACGTTTTAAAACGTGAATTGGAATATTTCAGTTACACGTTGGAAACGGTTAACGTGTAAAATATGTTTTCGAGTGTGTTTTTATAAAAGAAATATAAAAACATCAATACTGATTCAAAAATGTGTTTATTAGACTAATACCATACTTTCTATTGGTCGGTTCGTGCGCGAGCTCGTATTTTTAATAAAGTGAGATAACTTATCGAAACAATGGTTCAAGCTTATGTATGCTTAAATTTTCTTTTTAACTTGGACAATAATAAATTTCACATTTATTATCTGAGATACTTGGTGGGCAGGTATCACGTGTGTGGTGTCTTATTTATAAAAGAAACGAGATGACCTCTCGTTTTTAAATTTAAATATTGACATCTGTCAGAAAATAACCGATTTGAATTTTTCTGACGTGATAAATATTATTATAAAAATCTGAAATTTTACGGGTTGTTATAAAAGGCTTTCGGAAAAGCAAAGAGGACGAGAAGCCAAAAGATGATCGTACTTGCTTTAAATGTGGGGACCCAAACCACTTTATTTGTAAGTGTCCCAAACGGGATGATCAAAAGGCGTTTGTGAGCGGCACGTGGGGAATGAGCGATGAGGAGGACGAAGAAATTTGTCTCATGGCAAATGACGAGGTATGTCACAAATACTATAGTAGCTCATCACTTGATGACGACTCATTGCATAATGAATATGACAAACTATGCAATATTAGCTTAAAACTAATTAACAAAAACAAGCTTTTAAAGGGTCAAAACCAACGTTTAGATAAAGAAGTCATAGAATTAAAAGCAAAACTAAAACGTTTAGAAAAGGGTAAAATAGCAAGTGGTGAATGTGAACTTTGCGTTCAACTTCAAACACTAGTTGATCAACTAGATTCTAAAATTGCTAGAATGAGTACGAACACTTTAGATATGATATTGGATAGTGTTAAAACCGGCAACAACCAAAAAGGTTTGGGTATTCAACAACTTGATCCATCAACTAGTGAAAACAAATAAACACAATTTGTTAAGGCACTAGAAAAACCGACCCTGTTGTGGCGGATCCCACGGATCCCATCAAAAGGGAACCGGCTAGTGATAAGCTAGGGATCCGTGGGTCTGCTGTAGCAAACAGTAGTAATAACATAGCTTCTTCATCTAGAACTGAGTTTGTTATCGTTAATAGGAAGAAACCAACTCATGTCACCACTAGACAACCACCTCCAAATTATAATCCTACTTTTGCAAGAAACAAAGCTCCATCTTTCTCAAAACCTAATCCATCTAGGAGACCTAATAATGTTTACCTGAGAAGTAACCATCAAATGGGATGGAACCCAAATATGAAAAATGGTTTTCCCTTTCAAAACTTTGCTCCATGGAATGCATACTCATCTTATCCATACATGTCTAACATGAATGGAATGTTTAACACTAATGGACCCATGAACAAATGGGGACCAAACTTTTGAGTTAATTGTTTTCTTAGGTGTGCTTAAAGGTCGAACTAGACCCGGATGAATGGGTCAAGGATAACCGCTGTACGAGGCACATGACCGGCAATAAAAAGCTATTCTCCACATATGAATCCTTCAATGGAGGTAATGTGGTGTTTGGAAATAGCAAAATTAAAATCATCGGTAAAGGTACGATTTCTAACAAATCTCTAACCATTAACGATGTGTGTCACGTAGAAAACCTAAACTTTAACCTCTTAAGTATAGGACAAATATGTGATAAAAAGTGCAATGTACTTTTTACCGAAGCCGGTAGTAAGATATTAAAAAATGGCATAACCATAGGAAGAGGTATTAGGAAACATGGAGTCTATGTCATTAAAATCGGTAATGAACCTAAAGACAAACTATGTCTTACCTCTATGGATGATACTTCGACCTTATGGCATCGAAGATTGGGTCATGCCAATATGCGACTTCTTCAATCGCTATGAACATCACTTTTGTGATGCTTGTAATGTAGGAAAACAAGCTCATTCTAGTCATAAAGCTAAAAACATGGTGTCTACAACTAAGTGTCTAGAATTACTACATATAGATTTATTTGGTCCATCCGCTATCCAAAGTTATGGAAGCAACTACTACACTTTGGTCATAGTGGATGATTATTCTAGGTATACATGGACAAAATTCTTAAAGAACAAAACGGAAACCTTTAATTATTTTGAAATATTAAGCAAAAAGATCCAAAGACAACTAGCAAGTTCTATAGTGTCTATTAGGAGGGATCATGGTAGGGAATTCGATAATGAAGTGCAATTTGGAGCCTTTTGTAACGCTAATGGTATTACTCAAAACTTCTCGGCTCCATGCACTCCACAATCGAATGGGGTAGTAGAAAGAAAGAATAGAACCCTACAAGAAATGAGTCGAACCATGCTTAATGAACAATCCATACCTCAAAAGTTTTGGTGTAATGCCGTTGATACTTCAACGCACATACTCAATCGAGTCTTAATTAGACCAATCTTAGGTAAAACTCCATATGAGTTATTCCGAGGCAAAAAGCCTACGTTAGATCACTTTAGAGTCATTGGTAGTAAATGTTTTATTCTTAACACTAAAGATTACCTTACAAAATTTGATCCTAAATCAACCGAAGGTATCTTTTTAGGTTACTCTCCAAATAGCAAAGCTTACGTCATATTAAACAAAGAAACAATCAAGGTAGAAGAGTCATTAAATATAAAATTTGATGAAAGTCCACCCAAACCCTCTCCACGTCTTGTCGATGACGAGATTGTAGAAAGTGAAGCTATAGTAATAAAGAAAAAGATAAATGCAGAAGAAGAACCTTTAAATGATGAAGTCATAAACATTAAAGAGTCCAAAGATCACCCCGTAGATAAGGTCATAGGAAAGCTAAACGAAGAACATTAAGGTCTCAAGTTCAAAACCAAAGTAGCTTGTTTTGTTTCGTTTCAACCATAGAACCTAAGAATACACAAGAAGCCATAAAAGATGAGAGTTGGGTAATGGCTATGCAAGAAGAATTAAATCAATTTGTATCTAATGATGTTTGGACACTTGTCCCTCCACCTAGTAATCAAACCATAATAGGAACCAAATGGGTTTATAAAACAAATTAGATGCAAACGGAGTAGTGTCTAGGAACAAGGCTAGACTCGTTGCCCAAGGGTATAACCAACAGGAAGGAATAGACTTTGATGAGACCTATGCCCCCGTGGCTAGATTAGAGTTTATAAGAATACTTCTTGCGTATGCTTGTGCTAATGATCTAAAGCTTTATCAAATGGATGTCAAAAGCGCTTTTCTAAATGGTTTCATTAATGAAGAAGTATATGTAGCTCAACCTCCGGGCTTCATCGATTTTGAAAAACCCAAACATGTGTATAAATTAAAGAAAGCCCTTTATGATCTTAAACAAGCTCCAAAAGCTTGGTATGATAGACTCAAGTCATTTTTACTTAAACACAACTATACCATGGGGTTAGTTGACAACACACTTTTTACTAAGAAAAGAGAGTCACATATAATCATAGTGCAAATATATGTAGATGATATTATATTCGGATCCACTTGTCAAGACATGTGTGATGATTTCTCTAAAATCATGCATGACGAGTTCGAAATGAGTATGATGGGAGAACTTAGTTTCTTTCTTGGTCTACAAATCAAACAAGTAAAAGATGGTATCTTCTTTAATCAATCTAAATACATACAGTAAAACCTCTATAAATTAATAACCTCAGTAAAATTAATAATTTGTCCGGTTCTAACTTGGGACCAGTACAAATTTAGACCCCAATCGATAAAATAATAAGATAATAATTTTTTTGAAACCCCAGTGTATATATATTAGTCCCAACAAAATTATAAATTAATAATTACTAAAAATTTCTTATATATGTATATATGTGTGTGTGTGAGAGAGAGAGATACATTTCAAAATCTTAAGATTATTTAGTAAAAAATGAATCCATAGTCACTTGGTTTTTGTTAAACTTCAAATCTATAATGAGTTTATCTTAAAATCTTCTTATTACACTAAAGAGTTGGTGCGTTGTCTTCTCGTATTACAACAAAAAGTTTTAATTTTATTTTCATAGTGTGAATGTTAATTCATAAAATGTTAACTGGAACTTGTTTTTCAAATTTATTTCGTCTCTAATGAGTATACATTGTAACTAGCTAGTATATTAGACTTGAAAATTTAATGGTCATACGTAAAACCTCTTTAAATTAATAAATTATTAATTTATCGATATAATAATATCTCGCTAAATTAATAAAATATCTTGGTCCCAACACTATTAATTTATAGAGGTTTTACTGTAAAGGAGATGTTAAAGAAATTCGGTCTAGAAAAGTCGAAACCAATTAGGACACCAATGTCATCCGACACCAAACTCAAAAAAGATGAAGACGGCGAATCCGTCGATAATACTAAACATCGTGGCATGATAGGTAGTCTTCTCTACCTCACGGCAAGTAGGCCGGATATCATGTTTAGTGTTTGCTTATGTGCTAGGTTTCAAGAAGACCCTAAAACATCACACCTAGAAGCGTAAAGGATATTTAGATACATTAAAGGTACAACACAATTAGGATTATGGTATCCTAAGGGCAAGGGAGTAGAAACAATTGTATATGCATTCGACCATGCAAGTGATTACGTTGATACAAAAAGTACAAGTGGGGTATGTACTTTCATGGGATGTTGTTTAACATCTTGGTTTTCTAAGAAACAAACGGCACTAGCAATATCAACAACCGGTAATACGTCTCCGCCGGTAAAGCATGCCAACAAGCACTATGGATGAAACAAGCGTTAGTTGACTACGATATTCATCTAAGCGACATAGCCATTCTATGTGACAACAAAGGTGCCATCGACTTAAGCAAGAATCCGGTATTGCATTCTCGCACAAAGCATATAGAGATTTGATTGGTGCAAAACCGTCAAGTTATCTCACGCAAGCTAGCCACTTGTGAATGACCAACCGTAAGAAACTCAAAACAGCTCAAACACCAAATGCAATTTAGATCAAAGGAATATAGTGTATTCCTGGGTCGTTAAGTCCCACGGAGGATGACTGGTGTTTAACACAATCGATAAGTCGAATAACCACTAAGGATAGTGGTCGTGGGATTTTGAGTTATTTTATAAATTACAGGGGCTTAAATGCAAATTAAAGGAAATTAAAAAAAAGTTAAAATATCTTAAATAAATGCTATCACTAATTTTAAACTAATGTTTTTGATTTTTCTGTTTTTTAAAACTGAATTAAAAAAAACTACGTGACGTACAAATAAAAACGTGAAACTTACACAATATTAATCCTAAAAATATGAAAATGACATTTTTACGAACCTAATGATATAAGAAAATTATTATAAAAAGAAAATTATTTTTATAACTATTTAACTAATTATTATTAATTAAAAACTAATTTTAACTATTAAATAATAACCTAAATCACAAGAAAATAGGAAATAAACCTAGAAAAATAAAATTAAGACTTGGAAAAATCTAAAATAACAAAAAAGAATTTTCAAAACTATTTTTGTATTTTCGATTATTTTTATTTTTTATGAATTTTAAACTATTTAAAACTAATTAAATTACTAAAAATTACAAAATGAACTATGAAAAATTTGGAAAATTACTTTTTTTACTATTTATATTTATCTAAACTTAATAAAAATGAAAAATTATTTTTTTGGACTTTTTCTGATTAAATTGTATTAAAAGCTATTTAAATAATCCTAAAAACTGTTTTTAATTAAGAAAAATAGCAAACAGTTATGGAAAATTATGAAAATTTCAGGAAAAGTCTAAAATAATATTAGGAAACTAGGAAAAATGGAAAAACATGTGCTTGTGTGGAAGAAAATGAAACTGCTATTGTAAGTGCTTATCAATAAGCACTTGAATAAGCCAAATGATCACCACAAGCTACCAAACTGACACAGATGCTATATAATGATAAAACTACTCAAATGAAACTTAAAACAACAAGTCTTAACCTCTAATAAGCTGATTGCAAAGATTTGACTTATTTGAGCTTATTGCTTAAAACAGTTTCTGAGCACCACTTTTGAGCATAAGCACAAGCAACACCATAAGCTGAAAATAAAATCCAAATGTTGGAACTTGTTCTAGACCTGGCTAACTACTTTCAAACCAAAAATTAGGACTCGGACAAGCTGTGGAGCTCTGGACAACCCCAACAATAAGCCGAGAAAATCTCGGTGTAGTAATCGAAGTTGTGAAGGGCACATAAGCGCTTGATGAGCTTATTTGAGGGCTTAAGAAAATTACTAAAATTCTACTAAAGTAACAATAAGAAAGTAGACCTGTTGAACTTTAAAAACCCTAAGTTTCACTTGATATGACCCAAGAATGAGCCCAAGAAAAATCCTTCTAGTTGGCCAAAAACTGCCTTTTGCATGTTTTGACTTTTGACAAATTATGATGTAATTGACTTTCTTGAACTTTGATCTTGATTTGTTAACTGATTTTGATGTTTTGTGATATAATGAGACTAAGACAAGCTACTCTAGTGATTTCCAAGCATGAAACAAGCTTTTGATTATTGAAAACCCCAACAGTTAATGATTTAAGCTAGTTAATAAGAGATTTTGACTATGAGAGCTTGCACACACTTTTATGGTGATATGAGTACAACTGGATTAAACAATCATGAACCAACGGATCTTAACCACTTTGAACAACCCTTAAACTCATTTTGTGCAAGAATCCAAACACACCTTATATTGGTGATTTGAAATCAAAACTAAGCTAAACACTGATTTAACTTATCTCACCCATTAAACTAACTCTAATATCTTAATTACCACTGATTAAACTTGTTTACACTACTTAATGACCACAGAATTTAAAATATGAACACAAACTGCAACTTTTGATAAAAACTGAAAATGAGAGTTCCAACTTACAAGGGTCCAAACTGTTTGTGTATCTTAATCAAAACCAAATACCACTACTCTATAGCAAATCCAACCCATTTCAAGCACTTGCATCACCCATTTCCAAACTTATACCCATTTTGCTTCTCTGTTAACTTTTGTTGACTTTCAACCCATTGTGCTTGAAGCTGAACTCCAGGGCTTACAGAAAGCTATATTAAGCTTAAATAAGCTGGTTTGACTATTAAATAAGCTTATTGAAGCTTGGTTTTAGCAAACATATACTGAATTTGTGAACAGTGAATGTAAAATTTTGAAAATACACTAACACTTTGAATTAGAACTTGAAACTTAGTTATAATGACTAAATAGTTTAGTCTTAATACACTGAAGCTTAATATTACAGATTTATGAACTAATTAAAACATTTAAAGAAAAACGACATACATAAAATTTAAAAAGCTAAGTACTACTTTGCTTCTCTGTCTTCCTCCTCTTTTATACTTCAAAATGTCTTACACGTGTCCTCTGAGCAGATCCCACCTCTCAATTTGACCAATGGTTGAGTTTTGAGCCTTATCACATTTTGGCGGGAAAGTTTGGTTTGACTTGTAGGCTGTGTTTTATCAACTAGGGGGGGGGTGGCATTTAATGTGGAGTGTTTGTGATGATGAGGGGAGGAGGATAAGGTGAAAAGGTGATGGGAGGGGGCAGAGGTGTTGCAGCAAGCGGTGAAGAAGACAAGTAGGAGGTGGAGGCAAAGGGCTTGTTTGACTTTGGGTTTGACTTGGGCAGTCCAAAATGAGAAAAGATAGGGGGGCCAAAATAGGTTAAGTGGCAGGGTCAAAACATTTTGACAAGGCTTGGATAATAATTATGACAAGGACTTGATTGTAATTCTGCCAAACTTAGAGGGACCAAACCTGTGATTTTCCAAACTTGTTACAAGGACCAAAACTAACAAGTTCCAATAGTACAAGGACTAGTTTTGACATTTTCAAATTTCCAGGGACCAAACTTGACATTTTTGAAACTTGAGGGACCTTTTCTGCCATTTGACAAAAGATTTATTCAAGGACCATTTTTGACAACTTAGAATATTTCAGGGACCTTGAATAACCATTTTCTTTATTTTGTTTTACCAGGGATATGTATTTTGACAACTTTTAAAACTTGGGGACTAAAAGCGCCAATTATGCAAACTTTATCGTTTTTCACCGATTTTGATATTTTTGCATTTAAAACACATAAAACACTTATTTGTGATATTTTTTATCATTTTGATGCATTTCTGAGTGTTTTCAGATGTTTTTGCAGTCTAATTTGTACAAAAATGATGAGTATTTACACACTCATCAAGATTCGTCATCACTTCTTAAGAGATAATGTTCAAAAGGGGAACATCTCTATTGAGAATGTAGCATCCGAAGACAACATAGCCGACGTCCTCACCAAACCGTTGAAACGGGAACAATTTAACCTACGCCTTGGTCTTGGTCTACTGGAACAAACGTCGTAACTTATTTGACTCTACAAGGTATGTAAACACTAGCCTTCTTCTTCTGAGTCTAGGATCTCTATTTCACGCACAACTCACAAACAATACGGGAATTTTCAAAACCCAAGATAAGTTTTCCACTTATAGTTTTCTTATTTTCTTCATAAATACAAGTTGCAAACACATAATTACATACACATTTTCAAAGAAAACCTCTTTTCAAAATGTTTTCTAAAAGGATGATACCTTCATTATCAATTTCACAAAAGCAATTTCTCACGTCTAGGACAAATCGCTATTTCATTGTTAATACAAAGTAAAAATCCGTTTTCATTGCATCTCATGTCTTGTGAATGCTAAAGGAGATACATAACTAATATGTATGTTCATTCATTTAAGCGATAATGAATTAGGAGCATTGATAAACACAAAATTACGTACTCAAGTACTAAATATGTGTTTTAGGGTTATCTCAATAGGTTACTTTTTCACTTCTAGTTTATTTTTTCTTTTTTCTTAGGAGTCGAGATAACGCATGACTCAAATAGTTTGCATATAGGCACACACTAGGCAAACATGTTTCCAAAAGGAAAATTTTGTGATGCCGGAACACCAGACCGGATCCGAACCTTCATGCCGGGCCGGATCCCTCAAGGGAAGGATCCGTGGGATCCGTGAGACGAGGCTGTTTTACCTTCTTTTTTACTCACTTGGATGAAAAATCCACATTTGTTTTTTTTTTTGGAGTATGTTCTTTAATGCTTGTGTTCTCATGATCACATGCCTTAAATTCATATCTAATCATTAGATTTTAATCCACATTTTGGGTCAAGCATTCATTACAATGCTTTGCTTTTTTTTTCTATATATAGAACTCCCAAAATGCTTGCATAACCCATCTCATATTCACAAACAAACTACACCATGTCATTCACAAATTCTATAGATGAATCACCTAGTACAAACAATCATCTTCATGAAACCCAAACCTTTGTACTTCCACCTTCCAAAATACCAAAATACCAAAATCAAACTCTAGGATATCCGCACGGATTAACATCCGATCTTGTTGCTTAGGAAAACCAACATCATATGGCTCATCACCATCAACTAACTCACCACAAGATGCTTCCATTATAGCACCTCCTTCATCAACAAAGAGTACACCAACTTCATCACCAAATCACTCACCACCTAAAATCACTCTTTTGGAACTCCTTACGACTCCAACAAGATCTCCACAACCAAAGCAAAAAGAAATAGCCTTTTTGACACCTCCAACTTCTCCAAACACAATATTCAATGATCTTGAAACATCACCACCTTTAGCTCCCATTAAACTACAAGAACATCTAGGTTCTTTTCCATCACCACTTCCAATCATTCCAGACTTTGATCCGTATTTTCCTATTTTTCCACCACAACTTCCGCAACTCACAAATCAAAACAACCCGGAAGATTTTCGTACTCATTACCCACATCACTTACATTGTGAACATTGCCAATCCACTAGGGAAATTGCAATAGAATTAGGGAAGACATGCGATTCATACTCAACCTCATCCTTGATTGCATCAATACCATTACACATCCAAACCTCCATCCATAACCTTATGCAAGCATGGAAGGAATCATTACTACTATTTTCTATTTTTGGTACTTTTTCTTTTGAAGTCATTTTCAAGAACAGGTCTTGTTCTTATTTTACATGCTTTAGGTGGCATAAAAACCACTACACTTTGTTGTTTTATTACAAGACCTTGTTTACATACCTTGGCTCCCAATCTTGATTCTCGTCAATCACAAGATTACATAAGCATGTTACTAACCTTTCTATTTGTAGGATTTTTTTTATTTTCACTCTTCACTTGGCCCCAAACTAGGGGAGCTACCGTCAAGGGGAGTAAGCGATACGTGGACTAATTTTTCCACACTTTTATTTCTTCCAAAGGTTAACTTTTTGTTTCGACAAAAAGGGGGAGAAAAGTAAAACTTAGGGGCTTTCAAAACATACATCTATTCTTAAGTTTTACTCATCATAACATTATGTTTTGTCATCAACAAAAAGGGGGAGATTGTTAATACAAATAAACCGTAAAAACGTTTATTAATATTTTGCGATCTCTTTGTGTTTTGTTGATAACAAATATAAAGCATTTACATATAGCCATTTAATACAAAAATGTTGTAATTAATCATTTGTTGTAATAGCTTATTAGGATGGGTAAAAACCATAACCCATGGACCATAACCCATGGATCATAACCCATACCCAAGATAGCTAGATACAATGTATACTTTAGATACATTAAATCTAAGGAAAACCCATGGACCAACCCATAACCCATGACCCATAACCAAAAAACCCATGGGCAAGAGGTCCCACGGATCCCTAGGATTACACTAGACAGATCCCAAGTGGAAGGGATCCGTGGGATCCGAGGAACAAGATGGAAGAAATTGCCTATAAATAGAGAGCCATTTCTTCATTCTAACTCACCCTCTTCTTACTAAATCTCTCAAACACTCTCATTCTCTTCTAACATATAGATCACTTGATCTAGAGAGTTGTTCTTCTTCTTTCTATTGTGATTCTCATATAGGTCCTTCTCTAAGGCGAGATCGAGAGCATTCTACAAGTCATCCAAGCAAGGGGTCCTTGATCGATTTGTCACTCCGCAAGATTTCGTAGAGCGAAGATCTTGTATTTGATATTTCACATATTTTTTGTGTTATAGTCGTGTTGGTTTGGTCCACCGTGTTACGGACTCGGTATTTAGCTTTGTACGGGAAAAAGGTGTAAGCAACGTTGTGAAGGCTTCTCCGCCAAGTGAAGGAGTTTGTTGACATAGTGCTTGAACTCGAGTAGGTGACTCGGGGAGTGGAGTAGGGCAAGGAAGGTGTCCTTGTAGCCGAACCACTATAAATCGGTTGTGTCATTTCTATCCCTTTGATTTACTTTATTTACTTGCTTTATCATTAGATCTATACTTTCTCAACATCCATAAGATCTCACATATTAACGAATCTAAAGTTTTTGAAACTAACTTAAAATCGGCAAAACTATTCAAACCCCCCCCCCCCTTCTAGTTTTCCACATAGAGTTTAAAAATTACTTGTTGGATGAATAGCCCGTTAAAGACACTCATGGCGGCATTCATATTTTGCCACTTTGTGTTCAAGCTATGATGACTTCGAGTAGTATCTTTCACGTTTTCCTTGAAATGATCTAGAATTCTTTTCCAAAACTATTATCTCTAGGTTCATTCCGACTTTTGGACATGTCGAGATATGAACCCACGCTTTTGCCAAAGCCACCTCTTTGACCGACGTTCAATTTTTTTTCCGCTTTAGTCGATTGTTTTCTTTTTTGGACATTGTAGTTTTCTTGAACTTCTTGAACATCTTCATCATTTTGAGCTTGGCCTAATACATAGTATAACAAATAAATTATACCAAATATAATTATAACAAAAAAAATTATAACAAGTGTAGCAAATAATAATATAACAAATAAATTATAACAAATACATAAAAAATAAATAAATAAATAAATAAACAAGTATACAGATTGGATTTTGTTATTGCGTTTCGGGAACATAATCAATTTCATCATCCTCGTAATCATATAGCGGTAGTTCTCGTTCGACACTTGGTTCACGCCGCGAAAGACCTTCACGGTAGTCATTGGCGGAATTAGAATCACTTGTCATTGACATCATGTATTGGCTTGGATTCATCGGTGAAGGTTGGGGATAATATTGGCGTTGATGTGATGCTAGATTCACCGGTGGAGGTTGGGGATAATAGTGAGCGGGTTGAGGACTCGTTTGGGGATAGTAGGTAGGGGGTTGTGATTGAACTTGCGGAAGAACGGGTTGTGATCGAGAGCTTCGTCCACGACCTTTGGATGAGGTTGAAACACCTTTTGATTTATTTGAATCCATTTTTTTTTAAAGAATGAGAGTTGGAAGTGGAAGTTTTTTTTTTTTTTTTTTTTTTCTTTGAATCCATTTCTTCCACCCCATCTCATGATTCATCAACAATACATGTCGAGCTCTTCCTTGCCTTGTCCATGCCGCATAGGTGGCGGCGGTGTTGCTGCTCGGCATCCACCTAAACCGCAGCCATACCGCTACCATTGCCAATACCCTAAAAAATTATGACAAGTGACAAAATCAAAAGGAAATTGATACTCACAGCACACTTTTTGATTAATGCATAAATCCGTAGCATTACGAGTTTGTATTGTACAATACTGTAATGCACAGATTGTGGTGCATTAATCAAAAAATGTGGTGTGAGTATCACCTCCCAAATCAAAAGCACATGTAAATAAAGGAAATTTGAGGAAAGAATGTGCTAAAAAGGTATTAGTTTAGACATATTGATTGTTCTCATAGGTGGTATTTTAATAGAAACAAATGGTCTTCTCTTTCTTGGAACAATTGGCTCCAAAATCCTTTAATTGTTTCTATTTCATTTTGTAATTGTTTTTCTAGCTTCTTGCTACTGATTTTGTTATAATTCCGTCGTTAAAAAAAAATTGACATACATTTATAATTGTGTTTTTATATCAATTACCACTCGTATGATAATATTGTGAAGGATAACATGAATTGTAAACTAAAAAGGTATAAAAGGATTTGTTAATAAACCTAATTCAAAGCTTTTTTTAGGTTCGGTAAAAACGAACAAAAATAAAAAGATAAGTAAATAACATTCTTAGCTGATATTTCTCGCTTATTCAGTTTTCGGTGGCTCCATATGTCGTTGTTTGATATTTTTGACTAGTTAGCTGGGGTCTCAAATTATAATAATTTGTTTTGCAACTTTTAATCGCAATCATCAACACATTTGAATAGATCCTCAAGATATGATCTATCAAATAATTATATAGATGTTACTAACACTAGAATAACACATTTAAATAAATGAAATTTGAGACTATGATCCCGCATTAAAAAAAATAATAATCTAATTTTTTTTTAACCCCAACCAAGCAAACACCTTAAATTATGAATAAGAATTAAAAATATGCTAATCAACTAATCAAGCATCCACAATACCCGATGAGCGTTTAGGTGCAAACTTACGACTGTGACTCTCATTGCATGCAGCTAATCTGCCATTAACAATAATACAATGACTAAATTAAGCACAAACTAAGCTAAATTAAGCACAAACACAATAACCAAATCATAATCGTCGACTAGTCAGAAACAACTCCAAAAATCACACACATTCTTGATTTTGTTGATGTGTGTCAAAAATAAATAAATAAATAAAAATAATAATAATAATAATCCTGAAATACCCTACATAAACGAATCAGACGACAATGAAACCTCACTATTAATTCTTGAAACACCGAAACCCTAACCGATCACCACTCTCTCAGACGAACCCAACTTAATGAACCGGCAAATGCTCTTGTAAATAATTCTAGCATTTATGATGGAAAACATGTGCACAACATGCAGCAAACCTTACAAAATCGATGATTGTTCTAGTGGAAAACAAGTGTACAACATGCAGCTAACCCCAACAATCAAGTGCAAGGTAAGTGCAAACCCACTAATTTATCTTTTTAATCCCTTCGAGGCGACGACTCGACTTAGCTCGGCGTGTGAACAGTGTCAGCTAGAGTTGGCTCCATAATGCACCCAAACTGCCCTACTCTTTTGAGCCGACCTCTTAGTCAGCGGCTTCGGAACAGTGCCGACTCTAAATTTCACTTTAATAAATGTTATATAATATAATATATTTGCTACCCCTGTTCCTTAAACAAAATAAATTAAATAAAGTAAGGATTAAAACATGGAGTAGGTTAAGTTTAAGCTCCGTCCAGTTAAGTTAGAGAATGTTTGGATCCCGGGATATAAGGGAAAATTATATAAACGTAAAAGATAATGTATTAGTTCAGGAATCAGGACTCAAAATCAGTGTTTTTATTTGATTATTATAGCTTAGTTAATTCAAAGCCAAAAATTACGGGCAAGTGCAAAAGTACCATCGCTCTTTGTTTATTATTTTGTTGTCCATGTCGATTATGTTGGCAGAAAGCATGATTGTTTAATAATCTCATATATCTTTATATTATCTACTTTTAACTAATGGAAAGATCCTTACTGTGATATGATTTTGACCATAATTATCTGTTAGATGCAAAATAAAATGTTGCCCAAGTAAAAAAGAAGAAGAGCACGCCATAAGAACTCATTGTTAAAACTAGAAAATTTTCTGATATATATTGTGTATGTAATCATTCATAGCGAGGGAATTGCTTATCTAAACCGTACACAGCTTATTTGAATTGCATACAATAAAAATGTTACTTGACCATCACCGCCAAGGTGGCCTAGCTTCTGGACATTTTAACGAGAACTCTTAGTTTGAATCTCATTAATTAGGTAAATATCTTGAGGGGTGACAAGAGAAATTGTCAGAATTAGTCAAAATGAAACTTTTGTTACATCGCGTACATTTGAGTAAAAAGACTCATTCATTTCAAATAATTTAAATAGAGAAAAACATCATCCGTTTATACAATATAAATGTTATTTATAATATGTGTTTACTTAAATTTTTTATTCATCATTTTGTAGTTGGTTTGATTATTATTATTATTATTATTATTATTGTTATTATTTCGTATTTCACATGATTTGATTGTATTACGAGATTGCCATGCTGAATTGCTGGTCACCCAACTTGAGTCAAAGGGTGTCTGAGCATCTTGGTTGGAACCCCGCTCGCAATGCCTAGGACTAGAGTGATAAAGAAAGCCTCCTTTTGCAGGGTCGTGGGGTATGTGCGTTGATTAGGGCCCTACTCTCAATAAAGTTGACGAGGTTCATGTTGGTGGTTAATTTCCCCGAAGAAAAAACTCTAGTTGCAGAGGCTTGGCTTGTAAGGAATTTTAGGCACGAGGTCAGCTTTAAGGGTTAAGTTAACTTGTAAAAGGTTTATCATCGTACAATAGAGAAGCGAACAAATAAAAAGATAAATATTTGTTAAAAGCATAAAAAGATTTGAAAATATAAAAAATTCTGAAAATTTTCTTCAAGGTATAGGATGTTGGTGCATAAAAAGTTGCGATTTTTTTTTTATTTATTTATTTATTTTATTTTTTTGAGATTTTATACAATTTATTAATAAACGAAGTACGAAATTTTGATGCACAAAATTTCCACCCTGTTATATTTTGATGCACAATTAAATGTTTATACATATGCTAAAAAGAAGTTGGATTCAAAAGCGAATTTTGATGCACAAAATGTTGATTTACAAAATTTTAATGCACACACTTTTTTTCCAAATCACAATTGTATTTACATCAAAACTATAAACTTTTTAGATAACTTTCTTCACAATTTTTTTTATCCATCAACGTCCAATATCTTGTGGAGTCTTTTGAGAATTTTTGTAGAACTTATTATTTTTTTAATCCCTTTTAAGCTTCTCGTCAATATTTGTCATTACATATAAAAAAACATATTAACTTAAAACTTAAAAACTTAAAAGTTGAGTAATGTTATTAGATTAAAATACTCATACTTATAAAAGGCAATACAATATGTTAAATATTTTAACACTTAATTACAATTTGAACTACAAACTTTTTTTACACTCATTTACTTCACACTCGTATATACATAGAAAAAAAATTGCACAAACAAATTAACACTATAATAAATCGTCACCCTATGCGCGATTAATCGCCTAGTATATTTTAAATATTAAACTTCCAAGTAACAAGAATTTGAACTTCATGTACGTGATAAATATAGTTCGGTTGTGAAGGCAACATTATAATTTAGGTAATGTTATCATAATAATCGTGTGTAGTTTGTGTCGTTAATTTTTCAGCCATTATTGTTCATGTATTTATATTTCGGTCAATCTTCAAGACGAGTAATATCTATCATATTCACAAACAAATATCCAATTTGTAATTACCTTTACATTTCTACGTCCAACTATATAGCTTTGAAGTGTAACGAGACATTGGAGCAAATCTTGCTTTGTGTTCCACCAACGTAGGGTTAAAGTGACAACCAATAATCTTGTTCCTTCCAACGAAAACCGAGCTTTACAAAACCCATGTTTCTCATTATTATATATATAAATTACAAGAAAGGATGACGTCGTTTTTGGCGTTGGGCTGCATTTTTTGTTTTCGGCCTGCTACGTTTGGCCCGATCCAACCACAACAGTCCACCACATTTCGTAGATAATATCTCCTCCCTTCTTTCAGTTTCTACACTCTTTCAGGAGTCACACACCCCTCACCGCCTTTCTCTCTTATTCCTTATCAATGCTAAAAAAAATTGTTCGTCTTTTGTTGATAGCAACCTCATCTTCAAGATTGTGCACTTCCAATTTCGGGTTTTCTTTTTGCCTGAATATTAACCGTCGGCTGCAATTACATAGGGATTCTTTTTCTATGATTTTAAGGGTCTTCTGATCATGTGGGTCTTGATTAGTGTATGTGGTGCAGCTACAGCACAAAAAATTCTTCAAGATGACAGGTATGTATATTTTCTTCAAGCTGAGTTTTGATCTTTAGGATTTGTGGTTATTTGAAGTACATGTATGATTTGAAGTTGTTAGTGGGTGAGTCTAATGTGGGCATCGATTATGCCGTTGACAACAACGATGATAACAGCTTTTTTATGTTTAAAATAAGCACTTACAAGATGTTTGTAATTATGGGTTTTATGTTCTTTGATCTAAAATAATTTTGGTGTAGCTTTAATATTTGATTATGGGTTTGAACGCTGTATGGATTATAATGCTTTTCCTTGCTTTTTGTTTTAGGAATGTGTTAATACAAATAAGCCGTAAAAACGTTTATTTATATTTTACGATCTTTTAATGTTTTGTTGATAACAAACGTAAAATCATTTTAACAAAAAAAATAAAATACGTAAATGGTTTGAGCCAATAAGTTTACGAACACACTTACGTCTTCATATAAAATACTTAACAAGTAATAGTGTTTTCATTTTATAGAAATGCATATGTATAACAACTAGTGTTTATATAATGGGTATATATATATATACATACTTAGTATATATTGTAATGGGTAATATAATGGGTCGAAGTCTAAATATTTGACTCATTGACTAGACACATTGAATGTAGTTGGGTAAAACCCAAAGTCCATACCCATGGAGCGTGATCCATAACCCATGACCCATTGCATGACATCATGCTTGATGTCATAATGGGTATTATCCATAACCCATGGAGTTAACCCATGACCCATTCACTAGATGCATTGCATCTTCTAGATACATTCTATCTATTTGGATACCAATGGTTCAAAGCCTATAACTCATGACTCATGATCCATGACCCACAACCCATTTAGGGCGAGCGTCCTACGGATCCCCAGGAATACACTAGATGGATCCCTCAAGCAAGGGATCTGTGAGATCCGTGGGACAGTAGTGAATTTTTGTCTATAAATAGTGAGCCATTTCTTCATTGTAAGTTGTCAATTATACATATACTTTCTCCTAGTATTGTAAACTCTCTAACCTTAGATCCAAAGGATCTTTCTATGTAGTTTTGTGTTTGCCTTTGTGTGATTCTCTAAGTTCCTCTTAAAGGCGAGATCACCACCTCTTGAAGTCGAGCAAGCTCAAGTCCATGAGTTGCCAAGCTTCGTCATCATCAAGACTACTGAAGTTCTCTTGTTGATAGTTCTTTCCTCCTTTCTAGAAGTTTTGTGTTGAAGACATTAGTGAAGGATGCCAAAAGGGTCAAGTCGAAGGCATTAGTGAAAGGTGTCTGATAAGGATTTAAAACGTACACTTTTAAGGGGTCATTTAAGCCCGTAATCGCCGACTTTTATATCCGTTCTGGAAGCTTAATTTTGTTTCTTTTTACTTTTTAGGCCTCTTGGAAGCAAAATGCTAGAATGATGCATTTTTGGACGAAAATGAGTGAATATATGAAGAAAATGGCTAAGTTAAGATCAAGACACTCAAGCTGCTGGAATTACACCTGACGGGGTCACAATACAAGGGCGACGCCGTCCTTCTCTACATAATTAAATTTGTGACGACTCAGTAGACTTTTTGCTAATTTACACTGTGTCGGCGAGGCTTTGAAAAGAGTAAGGGCGTCACGAAGACTTTTCTTCTCAGACGTCCTAGATCCAGATTCAGATGACATCACTACTTAAGACTGAAAGGCGTCACAACCACAACGTGACGCCGTCAGATCGCCGTCATTAGGGAGGTTGACTTGGCCAAGACGAAACCCTAATGACGGCGATCTGACGGCGTCCCAACTATAAGGTGACGCCGTTGCAGTTGTAAAACTATATATAGAAATCGAATTTTTAGAATTTTAGAAAGGTAGACTTATGGAGTAAAAACATAAAACGATTATAGTCCGGTTTGGACAGTATCTTAGGGTTCTCATACCCTATTTTACATCAAGATAAGTATTTTACTTCATTGATTTCATTATGTCTTTGATTGTATGTGTGTATGCTTGCGTGTTTAACATGTCCGGCTAAATTTCTAGTGTGTTTGCTTAGATCTATGAAAACTAGTTATTAATTATTGATTGGTTGTCTCCTATCTTAATTGTAATTGGCTTAGGAGTGCATTAGGCCATCGTTGTGTTTGAATGCTTGAGTAATCTTTGTGAACCTTAGCTTATAAATCACATAGCGGAATTGTAGGCTAAAAATCCAAAGATAACCTTAGAGTTAGTTTATGAAACTTAGAGATTTCTTAGGCAATAACCTTAATGTAGTCTCAAAGAGTTAGGGATAAAAGCATACCCTACGACCTTAGAAAACACAACGCTTTAAGAATAAGGACGTGACAATTCAACCACTAATAAAAGATAACTAGTGAGTAATAGTATTTTGGTAGACACATTTTTAATCATCATACGAGCACACATCAATAGACATAAGACTACCCATAGTTTAGATAATTAGATAATAGAGTAATCGGTAGAAGTACCAAACCCTCAAATCCAAACCCCGAGATTTTACCATTAGCTTTCTAAAAAATATAAAACAGATAAAAAAATAATCTTCCTCAACCTCAACCTTAGCGTAGTACACTTCTCACTAGCATTTCTATTCCCCTAGAGAACGATATCAATACCCGAGGCTTACCCAATACTACACTACAACGATTAGGTTCACTGCCTAGGGTGTTGAAAAACTTGCTCGACGAAAAGGAAGTTCCTTTGACCCCGAACGCGTTATACGCGCATCAAGTTTTTGGCGCCGGTGCCGGGGAATAGAATAGCTAGTTAAATTTCTATCTCGTTTAGGTTCCCTTGCTTGATTCCTATCAAGTAAGATTTTTTTCTCATTTTTAGCTTCCTCGTAGTCTATCCCCCTTCTTCGTTACTTTGTTAGTAACCCCATCACTTTTCATCATGAAAGGTGATAACCCACCAAACAACAACCTACCATCAAACAAATACCCACCACTCGATCCAACTTTTGACAACCAACTTCGAGCTCGTATTGTTAGCGAAATTGGAGAACTTAAGAAATTGAATAGGATAATTGAAAGTGCACTTGAAAAAGCCCTTGAGGAATCCACTAGTACTTTAGATAAAGATTCAACCTCAAGTGATGATTCGGAGGATGAAATAAAAGAAGGGGGTTATAAGGTATTGGAAATTATGGAGGGTAGTAAGGAAGAAGAGGAACTTAGGGAGTATTTTGATTCATACCCTAACGGGAAGGAAACCGCCTATCATTATAACGTAGTTAACTTCCCGTGACCACCTTTCGAGCCATGCATAAAAAGAGGTGACCCTAAAAACATTAAGATACCGTGCAAGATTGGGTACTCATATAGGGATCACACTTACATAGACTATAAGGCACCCATGAACATAATGTCTAGGCTCTATTACAATTGGATCATGAGCGAAAAGTTAGGACCTATGAGGGACCCCTACTACCCTAGAAAAGTGAGTAACTATGTTGGGAAGGTTAGATGATTTCATGTCTTCGTAGGTAACTTCACATATAGGTGTGATTTCATGATCTTGGAAAATGTTATGGGCATCATTGATGGATTTTTAGGAGATTTGATACTTGGGAGACCATTTATTGAGGAATCTAAGATGGTTTATGATCAAGAGGAAGGAGTAGCCAAGTTCTCAAATGGGACCGAATGTGTTAAATATATAATGCCCTACAAAAATAAGAAGTTTGAGGGTATTGATGATTTAGATGTAGACAACATTCCGGCTTTTGAAGTAGATTGGGAGAACAAGATTTACTACACCGCTTGTCTAGAGTTAGGCCCTGAATATATTCGTGATGAAAGAAGAGTTAAGGAAATCGAGGGCATGTGAACCCTGTGTTTTCTCACAAACCATCCAAGTTTCTCACACAAGCTAACCACTTGGTAACGGCTAACCGAAATGCAAAGTAGCGTCAGTGAACAATCGGGTAGAGTATAAAGCAGTATAGTTTTTCCCCAGGTCGTTGTGCCCAACGATCAGCGAGATAATCAAAGTGATCGATCGAGAGAATTTGAACGAAGAAAAAGAGGGATTTGATTTATTATATAACTACGTAAAAATATGTAAACTACAGGGCTTAAATGCAAATTAAAGAGAATTAAAAGATAAAATATTAAAAGATAAAATATCTTGCTTAATGTTTTTGTTTTTCTTTTTAAAACTTTATTTAATCGTAAACTAGCCACGCACAAAAGAAAATGTAAAACTTAAACAATATAAATCCTAAAAATATGAAAATGACATTTTTACAAACCTAATGATAAAAGAAAATTTTTAGAAAAAGAAAATTATTTTTATAACTATTTATCTAATTATTATTAATTAAAAACTATTTTTAACTATTTAATAATGCCCTAAAATACAAGAAAATATGAAATAAAGCTATAAAAATGAAATTATGACTTAGAAAAATCTAAAATAACTAAAGAGAATTTTCAAAAATAATTTTGTATTTTTTTTTGATTATTTTTCTATTTTCTATGAATTAAAAACTATTTAAAACTAATTAAATTGCTAAAAATTACAAATTTAACTATGAAAAATCTGGAAAAATATTTTTTTGACTTTTTATATTTATCTTAACCTAAGAAAAATGAAAACTTAATTTTTTGAAGTTTTTCTGATTTAATTGCAATAAAAGCTAATTAAAATGGCTTAAAAACTGATTAAAATGAAGAAAAATACCAAACAGTACTGGAAAAATATGAAAAATTCAAGATAAGTCTAAAATAATATTCTAAGTCTAGGAAAAATATAAAAACAGTAGCTTGTGTATGAGAAAATGAAACTGCAGTTACAAATGCTTATAAATAAGCACTTGAAATAAGCAAAAGGTACCAAATGGTCACCAACTGATTACAGAAGCTATAATAAGCTGAAACTACTCAAATGTAACTAATTTTAACTATCCTAAACCACTGAAATGTAAACTAAACAGATTTGGATGATTTGACATTAAGTGCTAAAAAACAGTTTTAGGTACCACTTTGTAGCTTAAAAATAAGCTACCCAAATAAGCCAAACTCAAAACCAAAAGTGGGGACCTAAAATAGACCTGGTTGGCTACTTGTAACCCAAAATTGAGACCAAGATAAGCTCAATTGAGCTCTGTGCAAGGACTGCACAAACCCTGTGCAGACTCAGTATTGACTGAGTCAGTGCACAGGGCATTTTTGCCCATCTTGACAAGCCATTTTTAAGCTTATACAAAATTACTAAAATTCAACTAAAATTATAATAAGAAACTAGACCAACTGAACTTATAAAACCCAAAGTTTTACTGAATTTGACCCAGAAATGAAGCAATGAAAAATCACCCTAGTTTGGTGAAAACTGAGTTTTCCAACATTTTTGACTTTTGACAGTAATGAAGAGTTGACTTTAATGAACTTTGCAACTAATTTAAGGACTGAAATTGATGTTTTATGTTAAACCAAGACTAATGCAACCTAAGCTAATGATATCTAAGCACAAAACAAGCCTTTGGTTTTCAAAAATCTCAAACGATATGAAATTAAGACATAATCATGGTGATTTTGACTTTTAAGATGTGCAGACACAATTTGATGACAAATATGATTCTAATGGACCTAATGGACACTTAGTAGACAGATTTTAAGCATAAGCTAAAACTAAAACCTCATGATGCTCACTGATCCAAACACCATTTTCACAACTGACATGCAATTTAAAATGAGCTGATTATGAATTAGTACAAACCAATGCTTAATATGACTTTAGTTACCCTAATTACAACTACTAAACAGATTTAAGTTTATTAATCACCACAGTTCAAAACAACAAATTATGCAGATAAAAACAAAATACGTGCAAGTGAATTACAACACTCTTAGCCATAACCAAACATAACCCAAACAAACTACTATTCTATATCAAACCAACCCAATCCAAGCTCTGCATCCACCAATATCCAATGCCATCACTGTTTGAAACAAATTCTCTGCACAGTTGATTTTTTGTTGACCTCATTGAGAAATTTCTTAAATCTATTTTATAAGCTTACTAAAAGCTATATAAAGCTTAAATAAACTTGTCTGAACTTAAAAATAAGCTATTGGAAGCTTGAATTCAAGAATTGAAATTAAAATTTGCAACAGTGAACTGAAAACTTGAAATATAAATGAAACCTTGAATTAAGACTTGAAATGAATTAAAATGACTAAGTGGCTTAGTTTGAATACAATAAAACTTAAGATTACATTTAAAAACACTAATTAAGCTAATTTAATGAAAAACATACATTTGAAATGAAAACTAACTAACTAATTTCTTCTTTCTTTCTCTTCTTCTTTATTATACCCAAATGTGCATCTCTCATCCTCTAAGCAGTTCCCACTTGAAATCAAGGCCATGGATTTGAGCCTTTTGGCCGTTGGGATTGATTTTGGCGCCAAATGTGTATTTGCAGTTGGGGGTTGAGTGAATGGAAAGGGATGCATTAAATGTATCTTGGAGGTTGGTGGAGGTGGGGGACATGGAAGTGTGAAGGGAGCTGGGGGGATGGGGGACTGCATGTGTAGGCTAGTTGGTGAGGAAGAAGGAAAAGGGCGGGTGTTTGTTTGACTTATGTGTTTGACCGGTTTAATATTTGAAGGGGGGTCAAAATGCAGGGGTCTAATTGGCTATGGCAGGGGTCACAAGCATTTTGATAGGGTCCAAGGTCCATGGTTTAGGCTTAGTATTAATAAGGACTTGTTTTGCAATTTTCTGAAAGTTCAAGGACCAAATCTGCCAATATCTCAAAGTTGTTTCAAGGGACCAAAACTGACAAGCTCCAATAGTTATAAGACCAAACTTGACATTTTCAAAATTCCAAGGACTATTTTTGCCAAATTTGAAACTTGAAGGACCAAACTTGTAATTTCTCAAAACTTTTGATATTTTTCACCAAAGGACTAATTTTGACAACTTTTGAAACTTGGGGGACTGAAACTGCCAATTATGCAAACTTAGCTCATTTTTCATCTGTTTTTAAACATTTTGCATCTGAAACATATAAAATGCTAATTTTGGAATTTGTCTTCCAGTATTTTGATGCATGTTCTGAGCATTTTAAGTGTTTTGTTTGCATTTCAGATTTAACTAAAAATGATGAGTATTTACACACTCATCAATCCCCCACACTAAACTATTGCTAGTCCCTAGCAATCTTTATTTGAGAAAAACTTAATGGATTTGAATCTCTTTACCAAAAGCCATTACTTCTGGAGTAGCCAAATGTTTTAGTTCAAGTCAAGTGAAGAACTATGGTACACACTTGATAACCATGTGATTTTGAGCAAACCACAAGCTTTCCAACGGAATGGATTTGTCTTTATCTGTTGTCGAATTTGCTTCCGACTTTAGCCAACTCTTAGATAAATTATCAATAGTATTTTGGTGAGCTGACTTACAATTATGGTTTTTCCACTGTCCACACCTTTACCACAAGCCATTAACCTTGCGGGCTAGCAACTCTTACTTTTAAGGATATGGTGAGCTGAATACCATACAATTTTGGGCAAATTGCAAGCCGTCAATGGATTGAGATATCTTTAATAAGAGCCGTTTGCTCCTGGATTAGCCAATCCTTTTGTTTATTAGACATGGCGGACTGATAACATAAGTTGAGTAAGGAAAAACTTTACTCCAAAAAAAATTTGGCCCAAAATGGGGAATTGGGTGGTATAATTACATGATCAAATTCGTGAGAATTCCCCCCACACTAGAAATGAATATTGCCCAATCAATCCAATTCAAAAGTACGGCGGTTATGCCGAAAAAAAGAACGTAAAAGGGAAATACTACGGCCATTATTTGAAATTTTTTTTTTTTTTTTTTTTTTTTTTTTTTTTTTTAGAAAACTTATATATATATACAAATGTGTGGGCCAATCCCCCACACTAGGGTGGAATACACGGGTGAAAACCCATGTTTAACTACTGTTTTTGATTACCGAGTCGCTAGCTTGACTCGACCCCGAATTAATTTGTTCATGGGGAAGTAAGTGGAAGAGACAATCTCCATCGGACTTTCGTTCACAATGTTAATAAACATATGAACATCAGAAAGTTCCACACCGACAAGATACAACCGCGGTATTGTTAATAGTAGAAACTATAAAGGATGATACCGGGGTCAAAGATGGTGTCCTCATTCCCGAAAAAGAAAAGGGAAAGAGCAACCACACCATCTGTGAAGAATGGAATAAAGATGTGCATGAGAATGCATGTCCATTCCTCATTAGTAAGAAGCAAATCACCATTTTGACATTTTAAGCTTAAACTTGAAGCTTGTATGGTGATTGTCAACAGAATTTCGGTAGGAGGGTTGGAAACGTTCTTCAATCAACAGTTTCCAGAAAGAAAAAAGAATGTCCCCTCCGGATCAAAGTAAAGTATTATCATTCCTGCTGGAATCGACTCATCACTAAGAAAGGCATCGACTTCATTCCAAAAGTTGTCATCTTCCCATCGAAGTGATGGAGGAAGGATGGAAGAGTCGGGAATAATAAGACTAGGAGATGATGGATCATTATTGAGCAATTCTTCAATGGGAAGAATGTTCCCATGCGATCAAAACATCATCATCCAATCCAGATGAAACTGAAGAGAGTTGGGTTCATTCCACAGAGTTAACAAACTCGATACGATACGGATTCGGAGGTGGGAAGGGGTGTGCTCTTAGAGCTAGCAATTTCACCACTTCGATAAAGTCTCCGATTCAAGATCATCATCATCAAGAACACTCTTGACTTCCTTGGTACAACTTTCAAACCATTGTTTGAACCAGGGTGATTTCACGTTTTTAGCTCAGCAGTTTTTGGTGACTCTCTTAACCGTGAAATTTGAGAGTGTGCATTGATTCTTTCAGATTTTTTGATCAATTGTGGCAACACTCTGTTTGGATAGAGGTTGGAGTTTTGGTTGATTAAACGTGAGTGGATTCTTCATTGTCAAACCGGTATGGTCAACTCTTCAGCAAATACATCAATTAGAGCACGGCTCGTTCTAAAGAAAGCTCTCCCTAAGATGAGGGGAACTCTAGGATCTGCATCAAAGTTTACTACAACAAAGTCAGTAGGAAAGGGAACTTTCTACTTCATCACGACATCCTCGGCTATCCCAAGTGGACGAGTTATGGACGGTCCGCTAGCTTCGAGTGTCGTACAAGTGGATGTAATTTAGAAGAGACAGTTTCTTCCATCTGAGAGTGGATGAGGTTAATGCTAGCGCCAAGATCGCCAAGGGGAGCATTGAACCATCCCAAGAAATCACACGGGATTAAAAACCTGCCAGGGTCTCAAGCTTTTGGGAAGCTTCTTGAGAAGGACCGCTGAGCATTGCTCATTGAGAGGGTTTTAGCCATCTCAAATAACTTATCTTTGTTGGTCAGTAAGCCTTTAAGCGTGGATGCAAATTTGGGCATTAGAACGAGAGCATCAACGAAGCTTATATCAAAGTGTAGTTCATTGAAATTTTGGAAAATTTTTTCCATTTGCTCTTGTTTTGTCTTTGAGTTCATCATGCATTTGGATGGGTAGGAAGCTGACTAGATTTTTGAGCCGGGATGGAAGTTATTTCTGGCTCAGAATTCGTCTTCGGAACTTCGGGTTCCGGTCTTAAATCTTGGACTACCGAAGGTGGGACGTGTGCGGTACTTCGTGGGCTTGAAAAATGCACCTGGTCCGTTGTATCCTTGGTAACTTGACTCATTGCTCCTGGTGGAGGAGGCATTGGAGTCGAAGGTCATTGTGCGTTTACCACTACGAGTGGGGATGGCTTTCAACTCGGCATTTGATTGGAACTGTATGCTTGGGAGTCCTCCAGAAGATGACGACTTTGTTCATATCATGGTCATGAAACTGCTCATCATATTCTTCAACTCATTTGTCTGCCGAGACAATGTGGTATCAATTTCCTTTCTTAGCTCAACTCTCATGTTATTGATCTGAGTTTGCATTGAACGTATGCTTGACTCAGTATTTTCATGAAGTCATTGGTAGGGAGCTGAGAAGGTTGTTGATAACTCTGCTGATTTGGAGCTTGATATGGTTGGTTGAAATTGTTCCGGTTTGATTGAAATTTGAGAGTTATTGACGTTGTGTCCTGATTCGGAACAAAGCATTTTGATTGCCATGGTTTGCACAGGAGAAAAACCAGGTGGTGTCATACTGCTAGGTGCACGGTAGTGAGGATCAGCTTGTGGTCGGTATTGATTGTGGTTACGAAGCTACGGGAGCTTGGTAAATAGAAGCATCGGTTGCTTGACAATCATATAGCGTGTGGACCACTACAAGTTTCACACACCTGTTACGGCTTTGATTGGTTTCAGCTTATGAATTTCGCTTTTGATTTCCTTTACCTCTTACATCATACAACGGATGACGTCCGTTAGCTCGGCTATTGGAGCGGCTAAGTCGGAAGAGTTACGGATGAGAAGAACAGGAGTGTCGGAATATTGACTTTGTTGCGAGAAATAGGAACTTTGATTATTTCGCAAATCTCATACATCTTAGGCTTACGATTCAAGATATTGCCACTGCGGCGCGTTCAAAGAATTTGATCGTTACCGTTCACACCATTATAAAGATATTAACTTGTGGAAGCTCCGTGAATTCATGATGGGGGCATTTCCTGAGGAGATCTTTGAATCTCTCCCATGCTCTCCAAAGTTTCATCGAAATTTGACGAAATCCAGAAATTCATTTTTAAGATTAGTCGTCTTTGAGGAGGAAAGAATAATGACAAACTTTTGAACAAGATCCTCCCAAATTTCGATGGATCGAGGGGGTTCTTTTTCCAGCCAAATCCGGGCTGCCCCCTCAAGTGAGAATGGGAATAGCATCAACTTAATCACTTTTTGTGGTACATCTTTGAAATTGATAGTTGAAGTCAACTTGTTAAACCAACGGATGTGTGCATACGGGTCTTCTCGATCAAACCCACGGAATTGATTCGTAGACACAAGTTGGATCAAATGTGTCTTCAATTCAAAGTGATCAGAATTGATTACTGGTAAAATGATGGCATCTCCATAACCCTCGATGGGTGCTTGGAGCATTTCCGCCATAGTTCGTTCGTCTGCCATATTGTTGTTTGAAATAGTGCGAATCTCGGGTTCGACTATTTGGGCAGCACGTCTACGGGAACGTCTTCTAGGAATTTCTGCTAGATCACGCAAAGGACTCAATGATCTAGAAGAACGAGTGCGCATGCACTAGACGTAACTTGAGGAAACAAGAGAATTATGAAAATGAGGAAAGAAGAATTTTTTTGAGTTTCTGGTTTTATGAAGTAGATATAACAACAAATCCAATTAAAACAAAATCGAGGCAAAACAACAGTGAACTTAAACCAATAATCACAAGATGAATGGCTTCTTTGAAAAAGGTACACCAATCACAAGGACACAAAGGCAAGTTTTAATCTTTGGTTCGGGAACTTATTATGGTTGTACCCCCAGTTAGGTAGTACACTGCCTGGTTTGCGTGATAATCTTTATGTTGTTTTATTAAACAAAGAAAACGACAAATCTTTTTGTATTTTTATCTTTAATATATATATAGAAACAAAAGGAAAATATTTTTGTGTTTTATACGTTTTCGGATGTTTTTGGGTTTTTGGATTTTTTATAAGAAAATATATATATAGATATAGAAGATGGTATGAACAAAGAGTGAATATTCAAATTACTAATCTGCTAAGCGTAAGATAATTAGCACAGCTCCCCGGCAGCGGCGCCAAAATTTTGATCTGTGCCAAACCGTCAAGTTTTCTCACACAAGCTAACCACTTGTGAATGGCTAACCGTAAGAAACTTAAAACAGTTCAGACACAAATGCAATGAAGATCAGGAGAGTATAGTGTTTCCCCAGGTCGTTATGTCCCAACGAGCTGTGCGAGAATAATCAAACGTATAGTGATCGAGAGAATTTGAACGAAAAAAAGGGATTTGATTTATTATAACTACAGAAAAAGTATGTAAACTACAAGGGCTTAAATGCAAATTAAAGAGAATTAAAAAGATAAAAAATATTAAATAAACGCTATCACTATTTGCAAAATGATGTTTTTGATTTTTCTTTTATAAAACTTAAATTAAAAACTACGCGACGTACAAAAGAAAATGTAAAACTTAAACAATATAAATCCTAAAAATATGAAAATGACATTTTTACAAACCTAATGATAAAAGAAAATTTTTAGAAAAAGAAAATTATTTTTATAACTATTTATCTAATTATTATTAATTAAAAACTATTTTTAACTATTTAATAATGCCCTAAAATACAAGAAAATATGAAATAAAGCTAGAAAATTGAAATTATGACTTAGAAAAATCTAAAATAACTAAAGAGAATTTTCAAAACTAATTTTGTATTTTTTTTTTGATTATTTTTCTATTTTCTATGAATTAAAAACTATTTAAAACTAATTAAATTGCTAAAAATTAAAAATTTAACTATGAAAAATCTGGAAAAATATTTTTTGACTTTTTATATTTATCTTAACCTAAGAAAAATGAAAAATTATTTTTTTGAAGTTTTTCTAATTTAATTGCAATAAAAGCTAATTAAAATGGCTTAAAAACTGATTAAAATGAAGAAAAATACCAAACAGTACTGGAAAATATGAAAAATTCAAGATAAGTCTAAAATAATATTCTAAGTCTAGGAAAAATATAAAAACAGTAGCTTGTGTATGAGAAAATGAAACTGCAGTTACAAATGCTTATAAATAAGCACTTGAAATAAGCAAAAGGTACCAAATGGTCACCAACTGATTACAGAAGCTATAATAAGCTGAAACTACTCAAATGTAACTAATTTTAACTATCCTAAACCACTGAAATGTAAATGTTAATACAAATATCGTCATTAAAC
This sequence comes from Chrysanthemum makinoi, assembly GCA_910596185.1. Lineage (NCBI taxonomy): Eukaryota > Viridiplantae > Streptophyta > Magnoliopsida > Asterales > Asteraceae > Chrysanthemum > Chrysanthemum makinoi. The sequence goes on from OU343219.1 coordinate 108,688,665, forward strand.
GTTATTTATATTTTTGATCTTTGCCTAAGTTTTGTTAACGACAAAAGTAAATTTAATTTATAAAAGCTTAAAGCTTGTCAAGTTTAATAGATATTTAAACAAGCTTTTTCAAACAATATATTCATCATTCAAGCATTTACATTTATGATTAGTAACATCTTGATATGACTCTAATCATTATGTATGATAGTAGTTTTTAGAATGTGTTAGGTTCTTAAAACCAAACACTACTTAAGCATTTGCATATTTCTAAAAATAGAAATACAACATATGACATCATGTATTGCATCATGGAAATCATTGAAAGATTCCATTAGATATTTTGTGTAGATTTGTACTCTTCATATCTTGCACAATCTCACTTAGATAGAGTTGACTTTGGCAAGATTTGATATCTTGGCTGTCAGACCGGCGGTACCAAAATGGTACACGGGCGGAACCCTTTTAAGGGGTCCGCCGTCCGTGGACGCTCTTGTCCACTTTGGCTATAAATAGCAATGCCAAGCCAAGTAGTTTCTCATCCCTTTCTAACATACTCTCATACATATCTTCTCTCTAACCTTTCTAACTCGTTTTCATATCATATTAGTGATCTCTTTTGTAGCAAAGAAGATCAAGTCATATTCAAGCTTCAACGAGAAGTTGGAAGTCTTGTTTGTTTAGTGTTGTATGATCTAGTGTTGATTCATACTTCATTGTTGTATCAAACCATCATAATCTTGTGAGTGTGAGTGGTTAGTATTTTAGTCCTCAAAATACATTGTGTGTGGGAGTGGTTGTACCCTTGGAAAGAACTCGACATCTAGCTTAGTGTCGGAAATAGTGTAAGCGAAGTGTAAAGGTTTTCTCCGCCGGTGAAAGGAGCTTGTTGACTAGTGAAGTTAAACTCGCGAGTGTGAGACTCGGGGAGTGGAGTAGGGCAAGGAAAAAGAGTCCTTGTAGGCGGAACCACTATAAACAACTTGTTGTGGTTTGATCATTTCTTTCCTTATTTACTTATTACATATTGCTTGCATATTTCATTAACATACTTAAGATCAATATCAATTGATCTTTCAATAAGTTTCAAAACAAAGTTTTTAATCGGTAAACTATTCAACCCCTTCTAGTTTTCTACAATTGGTACCAGAGCCTCGTTGCTCAAGAATTTCTAAAATAACTTGTATTTTATAAACTTGAAACGATCCATGGATTCGAAAACTTTAAAGAAGGGCAATCTATGCAAAGACCACCACTCTTTGAAACCAATGGATTTATCTATTGGAAAAACCGTTTTGAAACATATGTAAAATCAAAAGATATAGATCTTTGGTTTATTATTGTTAAAGGAGATTTTAGTTCTACAACAAAGGATATTTCCGTTGATGAACAAAAGAAACTAGTTGCTAAAAATAATGAAGCTAAAATGATGCTTTATAATGCTTTACCTAGAAAAGAATATGAAAGAATTTTTATGTGTGAAACCGCCAAAGATATTTGGGAATCTTTAATTGTTACACATCAAGGTAATTCACAAGTCAAGGATAACAAAATTGATCTTCTTGTTCAACAATATGAACAATTTGTTATCCTGAAGATGAAACCATTGATTGTGGCTTTGCTCGTTTTAACACTATCATTACATCACTTAAAGCACTTGATGAATCTTTTCGTAGTAAGAACTTTGTCAAAAAATTTCTTAGAGCACTCCATCCCAAATGGAGAGCTAAAGTGACCGCTATTGAAGAATCAAAAGATCTCTCAATAATGTCACTAGACGAGCTAATTGGCAACCTCAAAGTTCACGAAATGGTAATGGAAAAAGATTCGGAGATCATCAAAGGAAGAAAGGAGAAGATCAAATCTGTTGCTCTTAAAGCAAAGACGGAATCAAGCGATGATGGTGAATCTTGTTCCGATAGTGAAGATGAGGAGTATGCCATGGCCGTTAGAGATTTCAAGAAGTTCTTTAGAAGAAGAGGAAAGTTTGTAAGACAACCTCGAGAAGAAAAGCCATTCGAAAAGATCGGGATGCTAAGAAGATTAAAGGTGAAAGAAAGTGTTTTAGATGTGGTGATGCAAGTCATCTCATAGGAGAATGTCCCAAGCCACCTAAAAGCAAAACTCAACGAGCTTTTGTAAGTGGTGCTTGGAGTGATAGTGAAGACGATGAAGAATCAAGCAAGGAAGAGATCGCCCTAATGGCACATGAGTCAAATGAGGTACTTTCCGACTCTTCTTATTCTTCTATAGATGATGACACTTTGCAAAAACAATATAATCAATTGTGTGAGCTAAGTCTAAAAATCATAACTAAAAATAAATTTCTAAAACCCAAAAAGGAGTTTTTGGAAAATGAGGTATATGAGTTAAAAGAAAAAGCAAAACGACTTGAAAAAGGAAAAGCAAATGACGATGATTGTAAATCATGTCAAGAGCTTAATCTTGAAATAGAAAAACTAAAGCTCACACAAGAAGTTTTAATAGAAAATAATTCTAAGTTTAAAAGGTTTAACAAAAACATCGCTCTTGCCGATGAAATAGTTAAAATCCATAAAACACCAGGAAACATGAATGGGCTAGGTTTTAATGAAGTATTAATTCCAAAGAGTCAAAACAAAGCGGCCGAAAAAGACGAACATTCTGTCAAAACTGCTGCACACACGGACGAGACGGAACCAAAATAAGGGTTCCGTCCGTTGTGCAAAATGGTACCGTGGGTACCTCAGCGAATGTTCGCATATCGGACCGTACTGAATTAGTTAAAGTAACAAAGAAAACCAATGATAATGTTAAACTAAAACCAGCCATTATATCGGGAGTAGGACTTGTTAAAAATGAATTTAGATCAAAAACTACTCAACAACGATATAAAACTTCCTTTGCCAAACGCCCCTTTCCTAAGAGCAACCACAACGTTCAACCTAACTACCAACACAACGGTTGGAATCAAAACTTTCCTAGACCATATCAAACTCCGGATTACATGCCATGGAACCCTTACCCATCATTTCCATACATGAATCAAATAAATGGTATGTTTAACCCAAACGGACCCATGAGATATTGGGGACCAAATGTTTGAGTTATTTGCTTCTTAGGTATGCTTGAAAGTTGGATTGGAACTTGATGAATGGATAAAAGATAGTGGATGCTCACGACACATGACGGGCAACAAAAGTCTCTTCTCATCATACCAAGAGTATGGCGGAGGTAATGTCACTTTTGGTAGCAATCTCAAAAGCAAAATCATTGGCAAAGGTACGATTGCTCATAACTCTCTAACTATTGAAAATGTTGCTCATGTGGATAGGTTAGGATTTAATCTACTTAGTATTAGCCAACTATGTGATAAAAAGTATAAAGTACTATTTGATGAAAATGGTAGTAAAATACTAAAAGATGGTATCACCATAGCTAAAGGAGTTAGGAAAAATAACATATACGTCATGAAAATAGATAAAACATATAATGACAAACTTTGCCTAACAACATTAGACGATAGCTCATCTCTTTGGCATAGACGCTTAGGTCACGCTAATATGAGACTTATACAAAACCTATCTTCAAAAGAGTTGGTTAGAAATTTACCAAAACTAAAATATGACCAACACTTTTGTGACGCTTGCAAAATTGGTAAACAAACACATAGTAGTCACAAATCTAAAAATATGGTGTCCACATCTAAGTGTCTAGAATTATTACATATGGACTTGTTTGGACCATCCGCTATAAGAAGCTATGGAGGCAACTTATACACTTTGGTCATAGTAGATGATTACTCAAGGTTTACTTGGACGTTATTTTTGAAAACCAAAAATGAAGCTTTTGATAAATTTGAAATACTTAGCAAGAAAATTCAAAATCTTCTAGGTGTCAAAATTGTGTCGATCAGAACGGATCATGGTCGTGAATTTGACAACGAAACTCAATTTGGAAACTTTTGTGATACAAATGGTATAACACATAACTTTTCGGCTCCACGAACACCTCAATCAAATGGAGTAGTAGAACGTAAAAATAGAACAATTCAAGAAATGAGTAGAACAATGCTTAATGAACAAAACATTCCTCAAAAGTTTTGGTGTAACGCCGTTGACACTTCTACATATATTTTAAATAGAGTCCTAATACGTCCTTTCTTAAACAAAACACCATATGAACTTTATAAAGGTAAAAAGCCAACATTAGGATATTTTAAAGTCTTTGGTTGTAAATGTTTTATTCTTAATACTAAGGATTATCTCACCAAGTTTGACCCAAAGTCTTATGAAGGTGTATTTCTTGGTTACTCTCAAACTAGTAAAGCTTACATTGTCCTTAATAAAGAAACAATGATAGTCGAGGAATCGTTGAACATAACATTTGACGAAAGTCCACCTCCCTCTAAGACATCACCTTTGGTAGATGATGACTTAGTTGAAAGTCAAATAATAGAAAGTCAAATTAATAATAACAAGGAAGATGAACCATCAAATAAGGAAATTGTCAACATCAAAGAATCTAAAAGTCATCCATTAGAAAAGGTCATAGGACAACTTAATCAAAGAACCTTAAGGTCACAAGCTCAAAATCAAAGTAATCATTTTTGTTTTGTATCCACCATTGAACCAAAACCCATAAATGAAGCAATAAAAGATGAATCATGGGTAATGGCCATGCAAGAAGAATTAAACCAATTCGTTAGAAATGATGTTTGGAAACTAGTTCCAAAACCCAAAGATCAAACTATAATTGGAACAAAATGGGTCTTTCGAAACAAAATGGACGAAAATGGTATAGTATCTAGAAACAAAGCTAGGCTTGTTGCACAAGGTTATAATCAACAAGAAGGAATTGACTATGATGAAACTTATGCACCGGTAGCTAGACTTGAATCTATTAGAATATTACTCGCTTATGCATGTGCTTATGACTTTAAATTATTTCAAATGGATGTTAAAAGTGCTTTCCTTAATGGGTTTATTAACGAAGAAGTGTATGTTGCTCAACCTCCGGTTTTACCGACTTTGAGAAACCACATCATGTCTTCAAACTCAAGAAAGCATTATATGGCCTTAAACAAGCACCTAAAGCTTGGTATGACCGTCTTAAGACTTTTCTTATTGATAACAAATATACTATGGGATTAGTAGATAATACTCTTTTACCAAGAAAAAGGAATCACAAATTATTATTGTTCAAATATACGTTGATGACATTATATTCGGATCAACTTGTCAAGAACTATGTAATGATTTCTCTAAAATCATGCATGACGAGTTTGAAATGAGTATGATGGGTGAGTTAAACTTCTTTTTAGGACTTCAAATTAAACAACTAGAAGATGGTATTTTCTTTAACCAATCTAAATATATAAAAGACATGCTTAAGAAATTTGGTCTTGAAGATTCCAAACCAACTAAAACACCCATGTCCTCGGACACTAAACTCACCAAGGACGAAGAAGGTGAATCCGTAGATAACACTAAATATAGAGGAATGATTGGTAGCCTACTCTACCTTACGGCTAGTAGACCCGACATTATGTTTAGTGTTTGTCTATGTGCTCGCTTTCAAGAAAATCCAAAGGCATCACACTTAGAAGCATTAAAAAGGATTTTTAGATACATTAAGGGAACAACGTGTTTAGGATTATGGTATCCCAAAGGAACGGGTATAGAAACCATAGTGTATGCCGACTCGGATCATGCCGGTGATTATGTCGATAGAAAAAGTACAAGTGGTATTTGCACTTTTGTTGGACATTGTCTCACCTCATGGTTTGCAAAGAAGCAAACGGCTTTAGCCATCTCTACTACTGAAGCGAATACGTCTCACCGGAAAAGCATGTCAACAAGCTCTTTGGATGAAGCAAGCTCTCGTAGACTACGAAATTCATCTCAACGACATTGTGATACTTTGCGACAACAAAGGAGCCATCGATCTCAGCAAGAATCCCGTTCAACATGCTCGTACAAAACATATTGAAATTCGTCATCACTTTCTTCGCGACAATGTTCAAAAAGGAAACATTTCAATCGAGAAAGTATCCTCCGAAGACAACATTGCCGACATCTTAACTAAACCTCTTAAACGAGAACCTTTTAATCTTCTTAGACTTGGTTTAGGGTTAATGGAACCAAACATGTAGGATAAACATAGCCTAAAACATTAGAATAGTCAAACCAAAACATTATGCCTTATATCTGCTACTGTAGCCACGGCACCAAACGACAACACGGACGGAACCAATTATTTGGTGCCGTCTGGTCCGTGGTGCCTACAGAAGCAAAACTGCTATATACATAACATCTTCTTCCTCACAACCCACTTTACCAAAACGTGTAAAACTTAAACCAAGCTCATTATTGTCATCTTCCCACTTACTAATCACTGAAGATAACATCATTGTAAGTATCCTAACTACATTTCATCTCTTAATTCTGAGTCTAGGATTCTTATTTATGCACAAAACTATCACAAATCATTACATGGGGTTTTATGTATGTTTTTATACCAAATATGAATTCAATTGGCAAATTGCATAACTAGTCATTCAAATTAGGTACTACATTATCATATTGCATAAACAAATCATGTTTCCCACTAATTAATAGATAATAAATATAAGGCCTTATTCAAACAACCAAACACCCCATGTCAAAAGTTTTGAAAAGCTTCTCACTTGTAGGAAAACATTTTTCATTGCTAATACAAATAGAAACGTTAGAATTTTCATCACTTGCATGCTCTTGAATACTAAAGGTATTGCATAACTAATATGCACTCCCGGATATATTCAAATGTAGCCACATTGAATTAGGAGCATTTGGGTTATCTCATGGTATTTGCCAAACACCCCACTAAAACCATTTTGTGCATAAAATGAGTCGAGATAACCGCAACTCCAAATTGTTTTCATATAGGCACACACTAGAATCAAAAACGTTGAAATTTATCTTAATTTTTTTTTTTTTTTTTAACATATTAATTCTTGTCCTTAGGAATAACCATGGTAGCCGCAAGATTCTATGATCACAAAGACACCCTTAACTACATTCCCAAACACCACAAAACTAAAGGACTTACCAAAGAACAAGTAGAAATATTTAGGGGTCTAGAATCAAGGTATTTCCATGAGGGTAGAACCATTCACTCATCCTTCCTTGAAAACACCAATCTTCGTGAAGAACTAGCCGCCATTCAATTCGATTGTCTTCTTGACATCGGTGAACCAATTTGTCCTAGGTTTGTGTTAGAATTCTATGCTAGTGTGACCGGCTTTAGTGATGAAGACGATGATGAATTTTGTCTTAGGTTTAGAATTAATCAAAACGACTACACCATCACCTTAGCCAACTTTGCTCAAGTGCTAGGAATTCCCAACCGAGGAACTTGTCTCTACTCGGATAAATGGTCACTCACCGCTCTTGATGCTATCAATGACCGCTCTCTACCCTACCAAACCCGTTTGGCCGACAAGGATGTCATCCGTGAACACCTTTTTAACCCAAAAAGTGACACAACCCGAGTTACCCGAAAGGGAAAAGAAGTAAACCGAGATCCATATGGAATGGAGCTAAATGAACTTAAGCCCGAATTTAAGAAATGGGAGGAGCTACTTAGAGCCAACGTCATTAGCACCATAGGAAATAGGGATCACATTAACGCTTGCCTTTGTCATATGCTCTACAACTTGTCCACCCGTCAACCATTCAATTTAGCCTACTACATAGCTAGGAGAATGATTGATATTCCAACTCAAGGATCGGTTGCTCTTCCATACGGGATGCTCCTCACCCGTCTCTATAGAAACTTTGCACCAATTCCACCAACACCAAAAGGGATGCACCTTCACTATGAGCTCATCCCTCACATCTTTGTACCTTTGAGTGATGCACGAGTTGCTAAGACAAAAGGCAAGAGAGCAAAACCTCCAACTCCATCATCATCATCATCAAATAGCTCCGAGGATGGTCTTCCAAGCTCTCGTCTTCCGCCTCATGAGTATTATGCGTCTCTTCCCGAAATAGAGAATGAATCAGCGGAGTTCAAGCAAACTAAGGGAATGTTCAAGTGCCTTGGTAGGATGATGAACAAGATTTACAAGAAGTTGGACAAATAAGGGTACTTTTAAGGAGCGTTTGGAACAATGCATTATCGTTAATGTTTGATACAATTTAGTTGCTTTTATTATGTAGGATGATAATATAACTTGAAACAATGGTGTATGCTAACAATCTCATGCAGGGGGATAGCACAAGTATGCTATCAAATTTTACCCATTTTCACTATATTATGAAAATCAATAAGCCTTGCTCAAAATCTATGCTCCACTATGTTTACATATGTGTTATTTACTTTTCCTAACTAGAAATGTTTAGTATAACAGTTTTTGAGAAAAATTTCAGGTTTCGGAAATTTCCCGACACCTAAAAATGAACTCTGTCCATATTTCAGCACTCCACGGATCAGACGGCACCATAATTTTGGTACCGTCCTTTATGTAATTTGGTACCGTCATACATGTACAGACGGACCAGGGCGGCACCCTCTTTAGGGTACCGTCCGTGTATAATTTTGGTGCCGTGGATCCTCCAGGTAATTTTCTGAATTTCGACTCTTTCGTGATTCCAAATTATCTTCCATCACTTATAAATCAATCTTAACTAGTTTATACTGGTATTAGAACTAGTATTATGTACTAAGGTGTATAAGAAATCCATTTCCCACCAAAATTCAAAAATTTGAAAAATCCACCCAAGGAGCCCTTTGGCATAAAGGAAGGAACCAAAATTTTGGTACCTTCAAATCCGTGGGTAATCTGAATATTAGGAAATTCCACTCACTAGAACACATTTATTGCATATCTTTTCTTCTTCACTCCATCTTCTTTGTATGGATTGACTTGGGTGATATGACTAGCATTCAACCCACTTTCAAATCATGAGGAACCTCATCTCTTCAATGGTTCAACATCAAATCAAACACATTTCTCAACATTTTTTTTAACCTCTATAAATTGAAAGGCTTTACCATGATCATCTTCACACCTTCCTCATTCTCATTACTATCTACCACATAAAAACCCAAGTTAAAAATGACTAAATCATCACCAAAACCTTGCAAGAAAACCGCTAGAATGAGTGTAAGGCCTTGTTGTTTTGTTCATCTTAGCTCATCATCCGAATCTTCACCACTTACAATTTCATCTCCCATTAGAGATGATACACTTCTTACCTTAGCTACACCCACTTCATCACACATTGTGATCACCACTCCACCACCAACAAAACCACCTACTTCACCTCCACCGGCACCCATCCAAACATCCAAAACTCCCTCACCACCTTCACCAAGGTCTCCCACTCTCACTCCCATGGAGTTATTTTCAACTCCACCAACATCACCAAATCCTTTTCTAGAGGACTTGGAAGACTTGCCTCCTAGGCCAAGTCATCCACCACCATTGCCATCTTTTGGCACAATTGAGCGAATCGCTCATGAGTCACCTCGGTCATCCATTGACCCAAACGCCCCATTAGGGCCAAGACCTCTCCTTTTCCACCCCATTCACAAGGACATTCATGGTCCTTTATACGGGGATCATCCACTTCCATCATCAATGTCTCCTCATATTGAGGACATTCCGGAAAGCATGTGGGATGACAATCCCACTAGAGAGGAGATTCAAGCCGAACTCCACAACCTCCACCACTTCAAAGGCATGGTGGATTCTCACTTAAGTGAGACAATGCAAATGCAAAATGCTTTGCTTGCATCCATCATGACCACTCCAAACATTCCCAACACCACCAACACATCCACCATTCCACCACCACAACCTCCCCAAACTTTCTACCCTCCAAGGCATGGTTGCTCAACTTGTGAGCAAACGGGTCAAACCGTGGAACGGACCCGGGTTATGGTCCATGACTTCCACGAAGAAATGAGGTTCATCCTCAACCACATTCTTGAGCGTCTCAACGCTCTTTCCCATCCACCATCACTTTAGGATGGTTTTAGAATAGTTTTTAGTTTATTTTTTCTTTCTTAGGATAATTTTTACTTCTTGTACCAAAAACACATCATTGTGTTCTCTTTTCATGATCTTTACTCATGAAAAATTTTAACTAATGAATGTTGTTTATTATATTGTTGGTGTCATTACATAGTGTTTGGAAATGCTTGTGAATGATCATTATTACTAACTTTTTTTTGTAGCTTTATTTTCACAATCCATGAATCTTCCCATTAAAGCACCCAATTAAGGGGGAGCTTTGAACAAGGGGGAGATAATAGCTCGGGCTCATTACATTCCGCATAGCCTCCTCTTTTTGTTGAGACAAAAAGGGGGAGAAAATATAGAACTTTGAAATTATTTACATTTGACTTTTCTGAAAAAGTCAAACTGCATACATTTGACTTCCTAAAAGTCAAAAAGGAACCCTCATTGATAATACTTGACTTTTCCTAAAAAGTCAAACTGCATACTTTGACTTTCTGAAAAAGTCAACTTCATACATCAACTAGTGAATACTTTGACTTTCATAAATAGTCAAACATCATACACTTGCATTACTATTCTCTTTTCAAGTTCTAAAACTAATATTTTTATAACTCTTGTACAAACTTTGTATCTTTTATAAAAATAAAATTTATATTTTGTCCTCAACAAAAAGGGGGAGATTGTTAATACAAATATCGTCATTAAACGTTATTTATATTTTTGATCTTTGCCTAAGTTTTGTTAACGACAAAAGTAAATTTAATTTATAAAAGCTTAAAGCTTGTCAAGTTTAATAGATATTTAAACAAGCTTTTTCAAACAATATATTCATCATTCAAGCATTTACATTTATGATTAGTAACATCTTGATATGACTCTAATCATTATGTATGATAGTAGTTTTTAGAATGTGTTAGGTTCTTAAAACCAAACACTACTTAAGCATTTGCATATTTCTAAAAATAGAAATACAACATATGACATCATGTATTGTATCATGGAAATCATTGAAAGATTCCATTAGATATTTTATGTAGATTTGTACTCTTCACATCTTGCACAATCTCACTTAGATAGAGTTGACTTTGGCAAGATTTGATATCTTGGCTGTCAGACCCGGCGGTACCAAAATGGTACACGGGCGGAACCCTTTTAAGGGTTCCGCGGTCCGTGGACGCTCCTGTCCACTTTGGCTATAAATAGCAATGCCAAGCCAAGTAGTTTCTCATCCCTTTCTAACATACTCTCATACATATCTTCTCTCTAACCTTTCTAACTCAGTTTCATATCATATTAGTGATCTCTTTTGTAGCAAAGAAGATCAAGTCATATTCAAGCTTCAACGAGAAGTTGGAAGTCTTGTTTATTTAGTGTTGTATGATCTAGTGTTGATTCATACTTCATTGTTGTATCAAACCATCATAATCTTGTGAGTGTGAGTGGTTAGTATTTTAGTCCTCAAAATACATTGTGTGTGGGAGTGGTTGTACCCTTGGAAAGAATTCGACATCTAGCTTAGTGTCGGAAATAGTGTAAGCGAAGTGTAAAGGTTTTCTCCGCCGGTGAAAGGAGCTTGTTGACTAGTGAAGTTAAACTCTCGAGTGTGAGACTCGGGGAGTGGAGTAGGGCAAGGAAAAAGAGTCCTTGTAGGCCGAACCACTATAAACAACTTGTTGTGGTTTGATCATTTCTTTCCTTATTTACTTATTACTTATTGCTTGCATATTTCATTAACACACTTAAGATCAATATCAATTGATCTTTCAATAAGTTTCAAAACAAAGTTTTTAATCGGTAAACTATTCAACCCCCCTTCTAGTTTTCTACAGTAAACTAAAATGCGATTTGGATGATTTGACATTAAGTGCTAAAAACAGATTTTAGGTACCACTTTGTAGCTTAAAAATAAGCTACCCAAATAAGCCAAACTCAAAACCAAAAGTGGGGACCTAAAATAGACCTGGTTGGCTACTTGTAACCCAAAATTGAGACCAAGATAAGCTCAATTGAGCTCTGCAAGGATGCACAAACCCTGTGCACTTCAGTATTGACTGAGTCAGGTGCACGGGCATTTTTGCCCATCTTGACAAGCCATTTTTAAGCTTATACAAAATTACTAAAATTCAACTAAAATTATAATAAGAAACTAGACCAACTGAACTTATAAAACCCAAAGTTTTACTGAATTTGACCTAGAAATGAAGCAATGAAAAATCACCCTAGTTTGGTGGCTGAGTTTTCCAACATTTTGACTTTTGATAATGAAGAGTTGACTTTAATGAACTTTGCAACTAATTTAAGGACTGAAATTGATGTTTTATGTTAAACCAAGACTAATGCAACCTAAGCTAATGATATCTAAACACAAAACAAGCCTTTGGTTTTCAAAAATCTCAACAGATATGAAATTAAGACATGATCATGGTGATTTTGACTTTTAAGATGTGCAGACACAATTTGATGACAAATATGATTCTAATGGACCTAATGGAGACTTAGTAGACAGATTTTAAGCATAAGCTAAAACTAAAACCTCATGATGCTCACTGATCCAAACACCATTTTCACAACTGACATGCAATTTAAACTGAGCTGATTACTGAATTAGTACAAACCAATGCTTAATATGACTTTAGTTACCCTAATTACAACTACTGAACAGATTTAAGTTTATTAATCACCACAGGTTCAAAAACAACAAATTATGCAGATTAAAAACAAAATACTGATGCAAAGAAGTTTGGAACTCACAACTTGTCCAGCTTATTAGCAACTCAAACAGAACCCAAACTCTACTATTCTATATCAAACCAACCCAATCCAAGCTCTGCATCCACCAATATCCAATGCCATCACTGTTTGAAACAAATTCTCTGCACAGTTGATTTTTGTTGACCTCATTGAGAAATTTCTTAAATCTATTTTATAAGCTTACTAAAAGCTATATAAAGCTTAAATAAACTTGTCTGAACTTAAAAATAAGCTATTGGAAGCTTGAATTCAAGAACTTGAAACTAAAATTTTGCAACAGTAAACTGAAAACTTGAAATATAAATGAAACCTTGAATTAAGACTTGAAATGAATTAAAATGACTAAGTGGCTTAGTTTGAATACAATAAAACTTAAGATTACATTTAAAAACACTAATTAAGCTAATTTAATGAAAAACGACATACATTTGAAAATGAAAACTAACTACTACTCTTCTTTCTTTCTTCTTCCTTTATTTATACCCAAATGTGCATCTCTCACTCCTCTAAGCAGTTCCCACTTGAAATCAAGGCCATTGGATTTGAGCCATTTTTGGCCGTTGGATTGATTTTGGCGCCAAAATGTGTATTTGCCAGTTGGGGGTTGAGTGAAATGGAAAGGGATGCATTAAATGTATCTTGGAGTTTGGTGGAGGTGGGGGGACATGGAAGTGTGAAGGTGAGCTGGGGGGATGGGAGGACTGAATGTTGCAGGCTAGTTGGTGAGGAAGAAGGAAAAAGGCGCGGGTGTTTGTTTGACTTATGTGTTTGACCGGTTTTAATATTATGAAGGGGGGTCAAAATGCAGGGGTCCAATTGGCTATGGCAGGGGTCACAAGCATTTTGATAGGGTCCAAGGTCCATGGTTTAGGCTTAGTATTAATAAGGACTTGTTTTGCAATTTTCTGAAAGTTCAAGGACCAAATATGCCAATATCTCAAAGTTGTTTCAAGGGACCAAAACTGACAAGCTCCAATTGTATAAGGAACAACTTGACATTTTCAAAATTCCAAGGACTCTTTTTGCCAAATTTTAAACTTGAAGGACCAAACTTGTAATTTCTAAAAACTTTTGATATTTTTCACCAAAGGACTAATTTTGACAACTTTTGAAACTTGGGGGACTAAACTGCCAATTATGCAAACTTTGCTCATTTTTCATCTGTTTTTAAACATTTTGCATCTGAAACATATAAAATGCAATTTTGGAATATTTCCAGTATTTTGATGCATTTCTGAGCATTTTTAAGTGTTTTGCAGTTCAGATTTAACCAAAAATGATGAGTATTTACACACTCATCAGGCATCTAAGATAAGGGGAAAGTAGGAGCACGACTTCGAGTCTAGCTACAAGACTCATAAATAAAGAAAAGGGCTTCGTGGGAGGCAACTCATGCTTAATTGTTTGCTTGTTTGTGTGTCATATATATTTTCATTATTGTTTGATCTCATGTTTGAATTTGTGAAAATGCTTTATTTTGTCTTTAATCTCGTCTTAATTACATATAAAGGTATTTTACAAAAAGGATAAGTTTAGGGAAGATTACACATGTTTTTAAAAGAACGTGAACATGAGAACTACGATTATTGAAAATGATATATATGTGTGTTTGTTATAGTCAAATGCTTGTATCGAGTCATAATGGATGCTTTGCAGGAATTTTTCCATATTTTAAAGGTATAATTTTTCCAGAATTTTTCCAGAAAAACGCAGCAGACCAGTTTCTGTCAGGATAACATGACGGCGTCAGGATCATAACCAGACGACGTCAGGAGGAGCAGAAACAGCTTATTACTTTCTCTCGTTTTCTGTGCTAATTATAAATTTTGGGAAATTCTCAGGTCTTAATTTTCCAGAAAATCTGCAAACATCCATTCCATAAGCATTATATCCTAGTGTAGTAGAGTGATATATAGTTTTACCACCGATTTTACGCTAAGATTTCGTCTATTTTCTTAAAGTGTGCAGGTTTTATTTATCAAGAAGAAGAAACATAATATTGGATGGATCTTATCAAGCATACATTCTTCTTGGAAAGAATTTAACTGCTACTTCACACGGATCCTACCGAGCTAATCAGGGGAATACTAGTTTCTTTCTCTTTTAATTTCCTTCCATTATCATAACTTTGATACTTTCGTGGAACATTGGGGACAATGTTCAGTTTAAGTGTAGGGAGGGAGAATAAAACGGGAACTTTGAAACTATGCTTATCCTTGATCATTTGTCTTGTCCTATTTCATTTGTGTAATAAGCCATGAGAAATTTGTTAGGGCAATTTTAGCGCCAAATTTAAAAAAATTCATGACATGTACGGGTGGGATTTTAGTCTTAATAAAGCGTCTCATGGATAGGAGTTATATGACTAGCACAAAAAAATCCTTTACCACTCAAATTCCACTCAAAAAATGTGAGGTTCGCCCCTAGATCTATAGAAATTAAAGCATTCACCTTTAATGCTTCGAGAGTGTACCGGTAGTATAATAGATTCTAGAACTTGTTTTGTGATGCATTCCGAGATCGCTAGTGAGACTACACTTGTATAGTTAGGAATAACTAAATGATAAGAGGCATTAGGATAACCCTTGTTTGATACTCGTATTATAATTACTTCTGCCACATCGGTCGAGTAATTCCCCCACACCCTTGCGATGTACTCATCTTTAGTACACGATACCCCTAGTTAACCCCTCAGAGCCTATCTTTTTTGCGGTTCTCGTGATGTTTTGGTTTTCCGGAATATCAATGAAGAGCATTGTTTACAATCCACCCCCAAATGTACACCCAAATCGGCTTAGCCTACCTTGTATGCACTCACCTTTAGTGCATTATTGTTATCATACTAAACCCTTAGTTCAATTATCTAGTTACTTGCATGGTTGCTAAGTCGAGTCATATCTTTTGTACACAGTTTTGGGACGACTGGGACTCATGGGTAAAGTTAAATTTTATGGAGTGACGGGAAAGAACGTTAAATTCAAATTCCCTTTATTTACGTAATAAAGTACTCCAAGTGTTTTGATCTTTTCAATTCGGGTCAAATTAGTGTTAGAGTATTAAAAAAACTCAAGTGAAGGGATGCTCCTATAAATCCCTTATATTTTGATGTTATCGTAGAGGAAGTGTATGCAAAAAAAATTAATAATAATTAAAAAAAGAAATACGGGCTTCAATCCTACATCTTTCTTTATATTTATGTTTGTTTGTTTCAAAGTATGTAGAGTTTAGTTAGTCGAGTCTTAGCTTAGCAACGCCATTCTTTTCATGCTTGTAACATAAGATTTTTGACTTGCCACCACTAAATCGCCTATCCAACCAAACCCTTTGTTTCCCTACCGTAAGCCTAACATTACAACCCTTTAAAAGACCTCTTAGATAGTTGTTCCTAGGTGCTTACGCCAAAGTGGTGGAGGTTTGATCTAGTCTCAAGCCTATGGTAATCTATGTACTATGGCCGGTTAATGAGTGTTTATCTTCCATTTCCATTGACTATATTTCATATACACCCGAGAGATGAGAAAATCCAAACACCACTTGTGAGGTGCTAGTATATAATTTCCTTGCTTGTTATGACTATTGCAGTGCTTTTACTTGTTATGAATTATGTTAAACCAATGCTTCATGCCCCCTTACTTATAAATTGATTGGCCAAAAGCACATTTTCTTGAGGACAAGCAAATACCAAGTGTAGGGATATTTGATAAGGATATAAAACGTACACTTTTAAGGGGTCATTTAAGCCCTTAATCGCCCACTTTTATATCCGCTACTGCTTAATTTCGTTCCTTTTCACTTTTTAGGTCTCTTGGAAGCAAAATGCTGTAATGATGCATTTTTGGACGAAAAGGAGTGAATATATGAAGAAAATGGCTAAGTCAAGATCAAGACACTCAAGCTGCTGAAATTACACCTGACGGCGTCACAATCCAAGGGCGACGCCGTTCTTCTCTACGTAATTAAATTTGTGATGACTCAGTAGATTTTTTTCTAATTTACACCTGACGGCGTCAGGCTTTGAAAAGTAAGGGCGTCACGAAGACTTTTCTTCTCAGACGGCCTAGATCCAGATTCAGACGACGTCACTACTGAAGACTAACGACGTCACAACCACAACGTGACACCGTCCCAATGATGACTTGGCCAAGACGAAACCCTAATGACGGCTATCTAACGGCGTCCCAACTATAAGGTGACGCCGTCGCAGTTGTAAAACTATATATAGAAATCGAATTTTCAGAATTTTAGAGAGGTAGACTTATGGAGTAAAAACGTAAAACAATTATAGTCCAGTTTGGACAGTATCTTAGGGTTCTCATACCCTATTTTACATAAAGATAAGTATATTAATTCATTGATTTCATTATGTCTTCGATTGTATGTGTGTATGCTTGCGTGTTTAACATGTCCGGCTAAATTTCTTGTGTGTTTGCTTAGATCTATGAAACCTACTTATTAATTATTGATTGGTTTCTCTTATCTTAATTGTAATTGGCTTAGGAGTGCATTAGGCCATCTTTGTGTTTTAATGCTTGAGTAATCTTTGTGAACCTTAGCTTATAAATCACATAGCAGAATTGTAGGCTAAAAATCCAAAGATAACCTTAGAGTTAGTTTATGAAACCTAGAGATTTTGTAGGTAATAACCTTAAGGTAGTCTCAAAGAGTTAGGGATAAAAGCATACCCTACGACCTTAGAAAACACAACGCGTTAAGAATAAGAACGTGACAATTCAATCACCAATAAAAGATAACTAGAGAGTAATAGTATCTAGGTAGACACATTTTTAATCATCATACGAGCACACATCAATAGACATAAGACTACCCATAGTTTAGATAATTAGATAGTAGAGTAATTGGTAGAAGTACCAAACCCCCAAATCCAAACCCTGAGATTTTACCATTAGCTTTCTAAAAAATATAAAAAAGATAAAAAAATAATCTTCCTCAACCTCAACCTTAGCGTAGTACACTTCTCACTAGCATTCCTATTCCCCTAGAGAATTATATCAATACCCGAGGCTTACCCAATACTACAATACAACGATTAGGTTCACTGCCTAGGGTGTTGAAAAACTTGCTCGACGAAAAGGAGGTTCCTTTAACCCCGAACGCATTATACGCTCATCAGTGTCGAAGGTCCGTGTCTAAGGCATTAGTGAAGGGTGCCAAAGGTCCATAATGAAGACATTAGTGAAAGGTGTCAAAGGATTGTGTCAAAGGCATTAGTGAAAGATGCCAAGGGTGTACAATCGATATGGTGCATCGATGTACAAACATAGATAGGATTGTGTCCAAGGATATTTATATCCTTGATGATGTTGTAATAAGGAGTAGATCTCCTTTGGGATAGGTGTTCTGTAGTGTTGGGTAGTAGTTCCTCCTTTGTAATGGAACTCGGTATCTAGCCATGTACCGGATAAAGTGTAGGCAAAGTTGTGATAAGTTTGGTTCTACCTCGTGGAAGAACCCGGTGTCTAGCCTTGTACCATATAAAGAGTAGGCGACGTTGTGAAGGCTTCTCCCCCACAAGGAGCTTATGTTGTGTAGTGATAACGAACTCTCGAGTAGGTGACTCGGGGAGTAGAGTAGGGCAAGGAAGGTGTCCTTGTAGCCGAACCACTATAAATACTCGTGTCATGGTTTTGTACTTCTAACTCTTTATCTTTGCATTGTTTATTTATCTACTTATCTATCAACATCCAACACACACATTCAATATATTGACATAAGTCGATCTAAATATTTTAAAACGAGGTTTTAATGAGTAAAACTATTCAACCCCCTTCTAGTTTTCCACAATTGGTACCAGAGCTTCGTTACTAAGTTTCTTAATAGTATACTGTTCTTTTAAAAACTTGATACGATCTGTGTATTATTGAAAACTACAAAGAAGCAAATTTCTTAAAAACAAAAGGTCACGTTTTAAAAATCATCATTTTTCTAGAATGTTGGATAATGATAGATCTTTCTAATATCTTCCTTATTGAGAATTCTCTATACTAGGTTTTGGGCATCCGAAGAAGATCATGAAGAATTTCGCTTCAGTATTTCTTTTCTTAAAAAGAATATATAGCAAAGGTATGCTCTTTAATAAATTACTTACAAATAAATTATTATTGTATATTTTCTAGATTAATTAAATAATATCATTTTGTATAAAGATGTTTAGATTAGTAGTTTCATTACGCTTTCTTAAAAATCACTAAAGTTGTTACCTATATTGAGCTCATCATCAAGAATAGTATTCTTCGTTGATCTCTATAGACAAAACTACAAACTAGTGATAATGATATCTTGGTTATTCAAGAGCCTAGGTCATCACTCCTCACATAAGGTTATTGACATTTCATATATGTCAATAAGTATTCATGTGAAACTCCTTATATCATGATAAAATAGTATTTTATCATAATCCTTAAACTTCCCAAGAATTATGATTTATTCATAAAAAGGGAACCTCGTCAAATAGGACTAGTAAAACACGTCAAAACCCCAAACCATAAGTTATAGAGCATAAACATCAACTCTAGCCAATAATTAGAACTCCCATATCAAAATTATCAAAGATTACTTAAACTGATAACTACTGATATGCCGGATCCCTAAGTTTACACTAGCCGGATCCCTCATTCAAGGGATCCGTGGGAACCGGCACATTAGAAGACAGTTTAAGTAAAAGATGATCACTGTGGACTTCTATTCATCACTTTGCTCTCTCAAACTCACGAACATAAAACCCAATTTACTGTTCAAAGGAGTTAATTCATCATCTCTTCAAAGGAAACAATCACTTGTCTAAGTATAATCTTCACTACATTGTTATTTCCATTCTTCAATTTCTAGGAGTACAATTTTTATCTTTAGAAATTGAGCTCAAATGGGTTTATCACAATTTGGTATCACATTGTTTTCTAAGATAAACTAAATCAAAGAATCAACATTGTTAATACAAATTAAACTCATTTTTTGAATTAAATGAAGATGTATTGAGCAAAATTGTGATGAATCCCATTAGGATACTATTCATACAATTAACACCACATTGTGGTTTTGATGTTTAGGACCAAATCATGCCTAGCAATAGACAACAAGATTACCAAGAAACGGCACATTACATTCTCATGTATCATCGAAAGGATGGCTTGCGCCCGGATGACCGAAAAATCTTCAAAATGTTGGAAAAGAGATTTTTCCACGAAGGACGAGTAGTTGAACCCTCATTCACCAACAACACCGACATTCCCCAAGTCTTTGTGGGAATCAACTTCCATTGCCTCTTGAGCATCAATGAACAAATTTGTCTGGTGTTTGTCCTATAGTTTTACAAAAGCATGAGGATCATTCGAAATGAAGATGGAACCATTTTGATAGATTTTATCATAAATGAACACGAGTTCACCTTCACTCTTGAAGAGTTTGCTAGGATACTTGGTATCCTTTGACAAGGAGTATGCATGTACTCAAATGAATGGTCATTGGCCGAGATTCATGACATGGTGAATCATCACGAGGTATACTTCATACCCATCTCGGAAGCAACTAAGGTAAGAGATACCATCTTCATGGAAAGAGCCTCTACGTCAAGAGTCACTAGGAAGTCCAAGGTCATCTATAGAGATCCTTTTCAAATGGAGTTTTCAGAAATGTTCCCATTATACAAGAAATGGGAACTAGTGCTAAGGGAGAGCGTCTTTTGTTTGGGAGGAAATAAGGATCATCCCAATGCTTGCCTAAGCTTCATGATTTATTTCCTTGTAACCGGCACTCATTTCAACCTCACCTATTACATGATGAAACGAATGGCAAGTGTGAAAAGGACAGACAAGATGGTACTCCCCTATGCCATGCTCTTGACTCGCCTATCAAACTTCATCTTTGCTCTAGATCCATCTCCTTACTCCAATGACCACACCTTTTGCAACAAGGTTATGGTACCCCTGTCCGATGGAAAGACTACAAGGATTATGGTTGATGGCAAGAGACCTCACCCACCAACGGACTCATCGGATGAAAGAGAAGGAGAAGGTAGCAACCTCATTGGCAACGTGCAACTCGACCCCCTAGCATACATTGACCAACTACAGGAAGTCCCGAGCCCTTCACAAGAATTCCAATAAACAAAGGGCATGTTCAAGTATTTTGCTAACTTCCTCATGAAGAAGAAGAAGTAGGGGTGGAGGGGTAAAGAGTGAAGAGTAGAGGTGATGGAGATAGAGTAAGAGTTTGAATGGGAGGAAGGTAAGGTCGTGGACCTTAATTTGTGAACAATGGTCTGTAAACAATTTAAACAATATTTTTGTAGTTTAGGATGTAGGTCTAACTAGATGGCATGACATAAACTAAAACATTCTAACCTAAGAACCTGAAAAATGAGAATTTTACGACGACTTGATCACAATCAAGAAGTCGGTCCCGCTCATTTTGCTTACATTCTAGTCGCCCTTACTTACTATGCGTAATATTTGTTGCTTGCATATTTGATTATTGAATGTAGAAATGATTAGGATGAGTATTTGCTAAAGAGTGCAAAAACTGCTGATGCAGGTTTTACTAACCAGGTTTTAATATTTATATTGTCTCGTTATACCTATGGTCTACCCTAATGCACTAATGGGCAGTGTACCCGGTCATGTGTAATGTAGTATTCGGTAAAACCGAGGTCTTCCCAAGAGCTATGTGTGCGGATTTAAACTAAGTCTAGGTGTCACAGATTTTAATAGATTTTAAGGTTGAAATGATTAATTAACTACTAAAACAAGAAAATAAGAAAAGCAAGAAAAGGCAAGGGTTGTGATCAATAGGGGAAAAGTGTGCTAACCTAGTTATTTATCCTATCAAGTTAAGTTTACGTTTAATTACTTCTAATTACTTCAAGTGGGGGTAAAAGTCGCAAGGATAGCATTTGGTCAGTTCGTCCTAACCTATCAGCAAAGGTTTCCATTGGAGATCGCAGGTGACCAGTTGAAAGTCCAGTTGTTTTTAGTCCCCTAAGCCAAGTCATTAAGTACCGCTACATGCAAGATTCATAATAATGAGTGCCTGGGCGCTATTATCTTAAACACTCATCCCTAACTTCTTAAGTTCATCCAAACGGTAGGTGATCAGTTGGTCAAATCGCACAAGCGAAGAAGGGTCGTCAGTTGGTCATATCTTACCCTTCCCACTCAGTCTACCTACTTAGGGTCAGTTGGTCATATCTCCTAAGTAACTAGCCACTACCGCCATTCAAAACTACCGAAACAAGGGTAGCTACTAACAAACTATGCATGCATATACTAGAAACAATTATACTGAAGCAATATAAACATAAACAAAACAATTAAGGAATCATAACTAGGCTAGCACCAGAGGTGCTTAGCCGCTCATATTAACTAGAACAATCGATTCAATGTTTCACATTACGAAATACATTTAGTTGGTTTTCTGGGCCACGCTTCTGTTATGGCGTAATGTGATAGGGGAGTTACGCCGTAACATCTTTAAAATGAGCATACTATCATATATCTTCAATAAACTCTCCAAATCCACGTCTCTTTAGCCCGAATGCTCGTAATTTACCTGAAAGTGAAATATAGAGGAAAACAAGTGTAAATCCATATAAATGATATAAAAGACGAGAATTATCGGGGGAAATTGACAATTAATATTCAGGACTATTTGATGTTTAGATATCCCCCCACTTGAACTCTACTTGCCGTCAAGTAGACCTTATTAGATAGATTCCTAAAAAGATATCTCCCATTACCTGGAAAATATAAGTTTACAAATCCCTTATGCTAGAATAAAACAAAGCTGAACACCTCACGAAATAGGAACAAAACACTCAAATCTCTCAATTTTGGGGTGATCACTCATTGTACAGTCATAGCATGTATTCTATCATAAGCTTGGCGGTTACACAAATCTCCACTACTAGAGTTAAGGAAAAAACAATTCTCAAAGGCAATATGGGTAGACACGACAAAGGTTAAGGGTGATTTGTCATTACTAACATGTCACGGTGAAATGGACAAAATCAATTATACATGACCAAATCCATGGCCAAAATACCAAAGATTGCTCGCTGCATCACCTAGACACGCTTCATGACTAAGGGTAGGATAAGACATGGGATAAAATTGGTGTGAAATAAAATCAAGCAGATAGTCTAAATCTATAACTAAGTCATCACCATTTATCGTTCGCCCAAAGTTCAAGTTTCGAAGTTAAGAAACCGGATAATGATAATACTAGGTAGATGTGCCATTAGAGGACGTCATGATGGGCACATATCCAACTACATTCTTCAAATGTGACCAAGGTGGCCTCCTCGATACTAAATCTATAGTAAGCTCATAACAATAGTGCTTATAGCATCGCACTTTATAATCAACTAAATAACAATAAAATTTTTTTTCGAATCTCATCTTTTTTTCTTTCGAATCTCATCTTTTTTTTTTTTTTTTTTTTTTTTTTTTTTTTTTTTTTTTTTTTGAATCAAACATATCAACTAAACATAACATCCCCCCACTTGAGATGAACAATATGAGAATTTGGGGGGTCGTCAATGATCTTTAAGAATATGTCGTCGACGAAAGCGTGATTCCCGAACCTTTCCACTTGAACCTTGAACTTAGGCAAATAATGACTTCTCAATTATAAATAAAGACTACAGGGTAGGCTAAGGTGTAAAGGTATAACTAAACAATAAATTGGGTGAACAAAATGAAAGGAATGGCTCAGATGGGTGTATCTAGGGGTACCTTGCACTAAAGGTGAGTGCAACAAAGGGTTTAACATGGGGGTCGAGAAGTCGAGGTGACTAATCGATAGACACACAATGATAGGCTATTTGGGTGATAATCCTATAATACTGCCTTCTTAAACTGAAAAGTCCAAATACATCGAGCTAACTCAACATACCTCGTCTATGGTCTCGAAATGATGTAAAGGCCAAGTTCTAAAGTTTACAAGCTACCGACACACTCATAATTTGGTGGATTTGGGGTAAAAATTTGGAAACGGATAAGGCTAATTTCACCATATAATATCAAGGGTTATAATGTGCCCGGCTAACGTCTAATCTAGTTAGGTTAAGAAAAACATGTCAAAATTTTAGAAATGGCATAATTTTTCAAAATAAACTAGAAAAACGAGGGCAAAATAAAGTTCTAGAGACAATTATACTCCGGTCCCCCCACTTGAAATGTACAAAGTCCCTTTTGTACTAAGCGTTAAATAAAGGTGAAGAGAAAAGTTGAATTAGAGCAAGAACTTCCCTGAAATTTGCTTCAAAAAGAAAGAAGGCCCACGAAATGAATCGTGCCTTCGCATAAGCATCCACGAGCAAACTTCAATCCCTGAAATCACACTACCGACAAGCATAATTCTAAAAAAGAAAAAGAAAAAAAAAACCTAACTCACTTTCGTAGGAATCACGGTTGCATTTAGCGTATGCAACAAGCCTTTTAAACCACTTGGTATCCCAAGCGGACGAGTGTAGTCTCATGAGGGCTTATAGGGAACATAAAAGTTCATTTAAAAGCTAATACAAGGTTATTGTGTTTTAAAAAGAAAGAAGTTTTACAGAGGATAGTTACGTCGTAACTCCCATAAGGAGTTACGCCGTAATTAAGCAAAACCTGGCAGACGGTACAGGAGTGTAGCTACGGCGTAACCATTGCATGGGATTACGCTGTAATTGGTAATGCTCTAAGAAGGACTGCTGCAAAAAATTATGATTTGACGTAACCATAAGAATGAGTTATGCCGTAACTGTGGACAGATCAGGTCCCCGTTCAGCATATTGCAGCAACTTTTCTCCGTTTTCCTGCAAAAATAGTTAAAAACACAAAACCCAACAGAAATGAAAATAAAACAAATGAAAGGGATAATTCGGGTTGTCTCCCGAAAGAGCACTTTTCTTTATTTACGAGTCTTTAAGTTAGACTCAAAGCCTCGGGGCTTTATGGTGGCCTTTGGACTTGGCCAACTTCTTCCGTTACTTGGCGGCAATCATTCATCCATTTGATAAAAACTCTTTTTCTGGTTGTGTTGCCGATGCTACATGTACCAAATTTTTGCGAGAGCCACTCATTGAATGATAGATACCACTTTCCGTAGTCGTCACCTTTTGTTATTGGATCAATCGTTGCACTTATGTTTGATCTTTCATCATTGGTCATTTTATCAATAAGGTGATATTCTTTGTAATTGCGTTTTAGTTGTTTCATTAATCTCGTATTGATGTTCGAGTCTCCTAATCCACCTTGTACCACTCTTCAAAGGATAAATTTCCAAACTTTACATCGTGTCTCTCAATCTCGTGAGGCCACGTCCATTCATTCACCTCTATATTTCCATCACAAAATTCACGAAAAGGGTTACACGAGGGCCAATCTTTCATTGATCCGTCATGCTCTGTCATTATAGGGATGCAGTGTTCTTGTTCATAATTATCAAAATTCTCCCTACTATTGTTAGTTCTTAGGTTTTAACACAAAGGTGGGTCGGGCGACGGAACATTGACAACGTCAACTTTATTTGAAATTTCTAATCTGGGATTCAATTGTTCCTTCATGCTAAAACTGTTTCGTTTCCCTTCAGTTCCCAACGAAATTTGTTTTTCAAATACCTTTATATGTGCACAACTAGTGGCCAGAAAAGGCCTTCCAACAATTAAGTTGTAAGTTTCGCGTTTCACCATGTCAATAACCACAAAATCAGTAGGAAAAAGGAATTTACCAATATCAAGTAGAACATTGTTAACCACTCCCCTAGGTACTGCTTTAGAGGAATCAGCCATTTCAATTATCATAGTTGTTTCTTTTAAATTGGTAAGTTTTATTTTATCAAACAATGAGGTAGAAATAAGGTTTACCCCAGCCCCCAAATCAGCTAAAGCGGGAATTTTAAGATTACCGATAGTGCATGGTAGAAGAAAACTTTCTTGATAGAGTTACTTCTCAGGGAGTTGGCTTGGCAGGTCCTCGTCGTCTTCAGATTTTTCATCTTCTTTTAAGTAGTTAATCCCGCAAAGATCATTAGTGACAGAAGAGGTGTACTGTTCTTCCTTCGGTTTATCTTGTGTAAATATGGCTTTGCAAGCGATGGCTTTGTCATTACTGGTTTCTAATTTTTTAGTTAATTGCCCAATTTGGGTTTCGAGGTTTTTAATTGCGGCATCTTGGTTCCGCAAGTTCATGTTGGTGTCTTCTTTTACCTTGGCCATCCATTCTTTCAGTCTATCACTTTTCTCTGTAGATTTTTTGATATGTTTATGCATTATTTCTTCGCGGCTTTGTCTAGGAGGATTATTGTTGATTCTAGTATAGAACCCTGGGGATTTTTCTCGGTATCTGATCCCGTTACCATTATATCCATTGAAGGGACTTCCACTTCCATATTTTACTTCCCCAATCCTTTTAACTTCCTCTTTAGATGAGCACTCCTTGGTAGGGAGAGTGCCATTGTGTTCGTTTCGCCCAACTTGTATGGAATGCACATTTTCCTTGAGCTTTTTCATGTCCCTTCCAAGACTCTCTAATTTGTTATTTATTGCTGCAAGGCCTTCCACATTTCCACTCTTACTTTGATTGCTCCCTCCATTGTGCCACTTGTGAGAGTGGTCAGACATCTTTTGAATAGTTTCAAGAGCCATTGTTGGGGTCATTCCAGGTATTGGTCCTTGAGAATCGATCATTTGCCTTGAGGAGACGTTTAGACCTTTGTAAAAGATGTTCACCTTTTGCTGGCTATTGAGGTCGTGAGTGGGGCACTTGTATAATAATTTGTTGTATCTTTCCCAGGCTTGGTACAGCATTTCATCACCCTCCTGCTTGAAGTTATGGATTTCTTCTAATTGCTTTGCAGTCCTAGATGGAGGATAGTACCTTTGAATGAAATATTTTTTTAGGAGTGGCCAGGTGTTAACTGTCCCGGCAGGTAATCGATCAACCCATCTTTTAGCAGCTCCAGTGAGAGAAATAGGGAACACACGAAACATGACAGCATCGTTTGATACTCTTGGAATTTTGAATAGGCTGACAATGTATTCCACGTTGTCCACATGTTTGTGAGCATCATTGGTAATGCTTCCCTAGAAAGGGTTTGCACGCAACTCCCTCATAAATTGTGGTTTGATCTCGAATTGAGCATTCGGCGATGGCCGGCCTAACAATCCCCGGTCCTTGTTCTTCTCTTGTCAACGCCAGATATTCCTCAAGAGTGAGGTCATCAATGTTAACAACTTCCATGGTACCTGAAACTTAAAAAAAGATCGTGATAAATTAAGAAAATTTAAAACAAAATGAAAGACTTAAATAAAAATCCTAATATAACTCCTCGGCAGCGGCGCCAAAAACTTGATGCAGGTTTTACTGGCCATGTTTTAATATTTATATTGTCTCGTTATAACTATGGTCTATCCTAATGCACTAACGGACAGTGTACCCGGTCGTGCGTAGTGTAGTATTCGGTAAAACCGAGGTCGTCCCAAGAGCTATGTGTGCGGATTTAAACTAAGTCTAGGTGTCACAGATTTTAATAGATTTTAAGGTTGAAATGATTAATTAACTACTAAAATAAGAAAAGCAAGAGAAGGCAAGGGTTGTGATCAATAGGGGAAAAGTGTACTAACCTAGTTATTCATCCTATCAAGTTAAGTTTACGTTTAATTACTTCCAATTACTTCAAGTGGGGGTAAAATTCGCTAGGACAGCATTTGGTCAGTTCGTCCTAACCTATCAGCAAAGGTTTCCACTGGAGATCGCAGGTGACCCGTTGAAAGTCCAGTTGTTTTTAGTCCCCTAAAACAAGTCATTAAGTACCGCTACATGCAAGATTCATAATAATGAGTGCCCGGGTGCTAGCATCTTAAACACTCATCCCTAACTTCTTAAGTTCATCCAAACGGTAGGTGATTAGTTGGTCAAATCGCACAAGCGAATAAGGGTCGTCAGTTGGTCATATCTTAGCCTTCCCACTCAGTCAAGTGACTTAGGTTATCTCCTAAGTAACTAGCCACTACCGCCATTCAAAACTACCGAAACAAGGGTAGCTACCAACAAACTATGCATGCATACACTAGAAAAAATTATACTGAAGCAATATAAACATAAACGAAACAATTAAGGGATCATAAATAGGCTAGCACCAGAGGTGCTTAGCCACTCATATTAACTAAAACAATCGATTCAGTGTTTAACATTGCAAAATAAATGAATTGAAAGTAAAGAAAAGATAAAACGCTAATGCTTATCGTAGGGGAGTGATTTCTCCCTTGGAGATGGCTTCGTATGCTCCCTAAGATCTGCCTTCAACCTTCTACTCACATTCACTGATGCTGTGTGTGAAATAAGATGATTAGAAATGATGGAATTTGGGCGGTATTTATAGGCCAGATCTTGTTACGGCGTAACTTAAGTTAAGAGTTAAGCCGTAACATCCATTTCTTTGTAATTTACTCTGGAAAAGCTGGTTACGGCGTAACATCAGGAATGAGTTACATCATATCTTCAATAAATTATGGTTACACCGTAATTTTGGAATTAGTTACGTCGTAGCTTGCAGCGGCGCGGAATCTCATTTGACCTAATTAGTTACGACGTAATCTTGGGATGGAGTTGCGCCGTAATCTTCCATTTAGTTGGTTTTCTGGGCCACGCTTCTTGAGAGGGGAGTTACGCCATAACATCTTCAAAATGAGCATAATATCATATATCTTCAATAAACTCTCCAAATCCACGTCTCTTTAGCTCCAATGCCCGTAATTTACCTGAAAGTGAAATATAGAGGAAAACAAGTGTAAATCCATATAAATGATATAAAATACGAGCATTATCAGGGGAAATTGACACTTAATATTTAGGACTATTTGATGTTATCAACGCACATTTGCTGAGAAGCTACTGGTCAGCAGTAGCCGGATCCCTGAGCTATAACTAGTCGGATCCTTCAAATGAGGGAACCGTGGGATCCGGGCAAACAGACAAGGAATTCTTACACTTGCACTTCAATCCAATCCTCTAGACCTTACCACACTAGCTAAACATGATACTTTAGGACCACTTAAGTCTTCCTCAAACTCAGTAGGTCTCACACTCACTCATAGCTAACATAGGATCACACTCTAGGTATTTTTGATTTATCACTTCACCAAAACTCACCATATTTCCGCCCCAATACTCGCACATTGTTCCTCACATCTCAAAGAACTTAGTTGGCTATTTCTCTTAATTATTAAAAATTGATTTTAGTCATTGTTACCTCAAAATAGACCTAAAACGAGTTTTTCATTTCTTTTTATTTTTTAGGAATTTTCCAAATTTCTCTTGAGTCACCATCTGATCTCTATGATCATTTTTCATCCTCAAATCTATAGTATCATCCTTAAACACTTAGTTGCACTTTCAAAAAGTCTACTTTCCTACCAAAAATCATCATTAGGTATCCTCACTCCTTGTGGTTGGACATTTAAGTCACTAACCATTTAAGACATCTAAGGGAAGTCAAACCCTTAAGATTTATAGGTACTAGACCTTAAAAGAGCATAATCACCTCACCACTATGCTGTCTGACAGACGGATCCCTAGTTTATAACTAGACGGATCCCTAATGAGAGGGAACCGTGGGATCCGGGTCTACAGAACTGCTTATAATCAGCTTTTTCTTCCAATTCAAACTCTCCTTGGTAGTCTAAACACTTTACTTACCATTAAATGACTCCCTAGAATGGAACAACACTATAGTTGACCTTAGTGCATGCCAAAATTCTTAGTGGTCAAGAATTTAATTCATTAACCCAACTTCATCCTTTATAAACCAAGTACTCTTATGTGTTTAAACCACCATTCAAATGACATTCCAAAATCGGTAGCTAAGACATCTAGTACATCCTCTCTTTCACCATGACTAAAGCATCTAGCAAGAACTCTTCAACCAAAGGTTCATCCAAAAAGAATGCTCATATGGTTCATGAGATTTCCTCTACCGAGTCATCTCCCATAAGAAGTCCAAATGCTAGAATTCCTCCTCAACAAACTCAATCAACCAAAGCTAAAAAAACCGCTAGGATTAGCATTCGACCTTTTGAGTTGGAAAAGGCTTCATCAAGCACTAAACCAAACACACCTAGCTCTAGTAAAACACCCAAGCCATCATTTCTAGAACCTAGACTACATTCCTTTACCGAACCTCTTTCCCATCCAAATCTCTACTCGTTAGAAGACTCACCACCAAGGACTTCCCATTCACCAACCTTGTCGCTAAATAGGGAACCACCTTCGTCACCAAATAGTCCATCTTTGGAGACAAGAAATCACCAAAGATTTAACCATATAGAGGACTTTCCATCTCTACCACCAAGTCATGCATCATCACCCTCATTATTAGTGGAACCACATCCTATGTTGCTCAAATCAACTTCACAAGTTCCACCATCTATTGTGGAGCCTACTCAAAACATCCCACCTCCTCTGGTTCCTAGTCATGACAATAATTTCTCTAATTGTCAACTCACCCAAGGACTTATTCAAGAAGTACGAAATGAGTTGCATTTCATGTTTAATCATCTCCTTGAACGATTGGACCAAATCAACAAGTCTACTCATCCTTAGATTTCAAGAACATTGATGCTTTTTATGTTTCCGTCACTTCTTAGAATTAGTAGAAATTGTATTACATGTTTGAGTCATTCTCTTAGTTTTAGAGATATATAGATCATTTCTCGTATTTTTATTGAATGAAATTACATGTTATATGCCATATTGTCTTGAGAATATGTTTGGTGCCTTAATACATATCTCATTTTGATGTTAACATCACATTTTACATCACCATTGTTGTCTTAAGCTTACAGGCAGACGGATCCCTCATTTTAGCCTAGACGGATCCCTCCAAGGGAGGAACCATGGGATCCGTGCAACATAAGACCTTTTTATTGCTAACTTGAGTCTTATTTGCAGGAAATTATGCATTATATACTTGTTTTCTAACCTTTGTTTTGTAGATTTTCAATGTACACTTGAAGACTTTGACACCCTCAACAAGGGGGAGTTTCTTGTCAAAGCAAAACAATTGCAAAACCATTTGCAATACTTTCACATAGGTTTACATTACTACTTGACGTCCTCCTCACAAAGGAGCACTCGTCAAGGGGGAGCATGTTCGTCTAAAAGACGCAACCATTTGCAAACGTTATTGCAAAACACTAGTCTAGTCTTCCTAATTACTTGACGCCCTCAACAAAGGGAAGCATCCGTCAAGGGGGAGCTAAGACGAGAATTATTCTCATCTCTTACTCTCTACTTTTCATATTTTTACTTTTTACATGCTTTTCCTTCAAAACTATGTGTTAGTTTTTTTTCGACGCTCTTTTTGTTTCGACAAAAAGGGGAGAAGAGAGTAAAAACTCCAATTCAAACTTTTACAAATTCTAGTTTTTCCTTAAAATAATCTTATGTTTTTTCATGAACAAAAAGGGGGGAGATTGTTAATACAAATAAGCCGTAAAAACGTTTATTTATATTTTACGATCTTCTAATGTTTTGTCGATTAAATCATTTTAACAAAACAAATAATATACGTAAATAGTTTGAGCCAATAAGTTTACTAACACACTTACGTCTTCATATAAAATACTTAACAAGTAATAGTGTTTTCATTTATAGAAATGCATATGTATAAAAACTAGTGTTTACATAATGGGTATATATATATACATGCTTAGTATATATTGTAATGGGTAATATAATAGGTAGAAGTCTAAGTATTTGACTCAATGACTAGACACATTGAATGTAGTTTGGTAAAACCCAAAGTCCATACCCATGGAGCATGATCCATAACCCATGACCCATTGCATGACATCATGCATGAAGTCATAATGGGTATTATCCATAACCCATGGAGCTAACCCATGACCCATTGACTAGATGCATTGCATCATCTAGATACATTGTATCTATTTAGATACCCATGGTTCAAAGCCTATAACCCATGACCCATGATCCATGACCCACAACCCATTTAGGGGGAGCGTCCTACGGATCCCCAGGAATACACTAGACGGATCCCTCAAGCAAGGGATCCGTGGGACAGTAGTGAAATTTTGTCTATAAATAGTGAGCCATTTCTTCATTGTAAGTTGCCACTTCTACACATACTTTCTCCTAGTATTGTAAACTCTCCAACCTCAGATCCAAAGGATCTTTCTATGTAGTTTTGTGTTTGTCTTTGTGTGATTCTCTAGGTTCCTCTTAAAGGCGAGATCACCACCTCCTGATGTCGACCAAGCTCAAGTCCATGAGTTGCCAAGCTTCGTCATCATCAAGACTACTGAAGTTCTCTTGTTGATAGTTCTTTCCTCTTTTCTAGAAGTGTTGTGTTGAAGGAATTAGTGAAGGATGCCAAAAGGGTCAAGTTGAAGGCATTAGTGAAAGGTGCCGAAGGTCCGTGTTTGAGGAATTAGTGAAGGGTTCCAAAGTTCCATAATGAAGACATTAGTGAAAGGTGTCAAAAAATCGTGTCAAGGGCATTAGTGAAAGATGCCAAGGGTGTACAATCGATATGGTGCATTGATGTACAAACATAGATAGGATTGTGTCCAAGGATATTGATATCCTTGATGATGTTGTAATAAGGAGTGGATCTCCTTTGGGATAGGTGTTGTGTAGTATTGGGTAGTAGTTACTCCTTTGTAATGGAACTCAGTATCTAGCCTTGTACCGGATAAAGTGTAGGCGACGTTGTGATAAGTGTGGTTCTCCCTCGTGGAAGAACCCGGTGTCTAGCCTTGTACCGTATAAAGAGTAGGCGACATTGTGAAGGCTTCTCCGCCACAAGGAGCTTGTGTTGTGTAGTGATAACGAACTCTCGAGTAGGTGACTCGGGGAGTGGAGTAGGGCAAGCAAGGTGTCCTTGTAGCCGAACCACTATAAATACTCATGTCATGGTTTTGTACTTCTAACTCTTTATCTTTGCATTGTTTATTTATATACTTATCTATCAACATCCAACACCCACATTCAATAGATTGACATAAGTCGATCTAAATATTTTATAACGAAGTTTTAATCAATAAAACTATTAACCCCCCTCTAGTTTTCCACATAATGTGAAGGTGATATTCAAATGTGGTGAAGATGTTGTAGTTCATGGGTTAATATATCGGTGCCTACCACGTGTTTGATGAAATTCCTCAAAGAATTTGGTCTGTGGTAAGTTTATTTCTTGGGATTTGTTTGTGTTGTTTATTGAAACTATTTACAAAGAGAATGTTGAAGAATTTCTTATTAAAAATTTAGCTTATAGGAATTGTTGTTATAATGCAACTGTAGTTCTTACGGATGTTTGGCATGTGATTCAATTGGATTAGATATAAGTGGCTCGTAAGTCTGCCGACATGTAGCACAAAAATTTGTTTGGATTTGATAAAACTCCCCAAACTTTTATGATATATTCACTTAAAATCGTTTATATAGCTCCACTTTGAAATACAAAATCTCAAGATATCTACTGTCTTGATTCTGGTGTAGCTATCAAATACCGAGGTATGAGCTACAACAACCAGCGTTGCGCAATGTCTTGTACCTATAATAGCTAAATGTGTTTTATCAGGTATGCTTTGAATGCTTGCCCTCATAAATGTTTTAAGTAGTTACTTTTTATTAGCATAACTGTATACAATCATCTTTTTTCGTTCAGGAAGCTGATAGGGGGCAAGTTTGGCATCTATGTTATACGCGTGGAAAGGCACCGGATGCACTCTGATGCTGGCCCATTGTTTATGTTTATGTTAGTGCGTTGTTTCAATCCAGTTTGTTAAGAAAAAATTTTGTGTGTTATATTTTTTCCGTTCTCTTTTAACAAAAGACAGACGCTTAATAACTTTATTTATCACTGTATGCAGGCACGTGAGCTCTAAAAGCGAACACCCGTATAAAGTCATCGGTGACTGCTTGCCACACCTCCTAACTTAAAATTAGTTTATGATTCGTTTTACGCAAACTCACTCTCCATTGATATACGGTTTTGGGACATTGCAAAAGATTCTGGACTGGAAATGGTGGTGCACAGTTCTATCTCGGTAAGTAATAATATAACATTACTAAGGTTGGAAAATGATATGGTGAGGATCCTTAGAAGCCGAACTATGGCTTAGTATATGGCAAAGATTTTCTATGAATCAAGGTAGGTGAACTTATTAGTTATTTTCTGACCAGTTCCTTGGATACAAGACATTAATGACGATTTAAGTTTGTTCTAACAGGTATTAATCAAACACCAGAAAAGAATTTCCGCAGTACAATTGGGAATAACAGTATACTTTTGTCTGTTAATTATGCAGGTTTTGGCTAGCAATAAAGCGTAAAAATAATTATTTATAACCTGCTTGCCATAAGTTTATGAACATGATGTTTGGAATTGAAATTTTCTAATTACAAAACGATATACATATCCACTTAAGAACTTTGAGCCTGTAACCCTTTATGGAAATGAATATTCTTCTTTACCATGTTATATCATGTCAATAACACTCTAACAATCATGACAGGCCACTCAATAACGTATCTGACATATGTATTATACAGTCTTATATCATTCCCATTTTCCACCGCACGGGATAGCAATCTGACCTCCATTTCTTTTTGTGCAGTTAACAGGCCAAGGTTTGATGACAACAACGCGACGACGACCGAAAAAGGTGTTCCAAGTAACCTTATGTCTTCATTATAGGTTCATCTTAGGTATTTCAGTAGTTGAGCTCAGTAGTTGTTTGTAGCGTTCAATGCAAGTTTTAGCAAGGCGGAAATTGTAACCATAATTGTTTGAGTTAAAATTTGGATTATGCAGAATTCATGGTATAAAGGGAGTCATAGTTTCAAGCTTACTGATGTACGGAGTGGGACGAATGACGCGTTGGGGAGTGAAACAGTCGGGTACATCGTACGTGGCTCAAAACAAGTAGCAGTAGTTTAGCTTCATTTCCTTTCAAATACATGATGGATTGAGTATTTAATCAAACAAATTTTTATTGGCTCAACCTCAGCTGATATGGTTGAAATATATGTGTAGAGATTTTTGGCACTCACCACTGATATGGTTGAAATATATGTATAACTTTTATATAGGCAAATTGTTATTTCATATTATGTAATAATAGTTGTCGATTCTGATATATGTGGATAACACTAGCAGCCTTCCGAAATACAAAGCAAAAAACCGTTATGTTTTCTACATAAAACAAATACCGTGTAATAATCAACGTCATGAAACAACGCCCGCCTCAACGCGGCGGGCTGGCGCTCACCTCATTTGAATGCTTATATGCATTGAATGCTTATATGCCGATTTGACTTTTAATGTACCCAACTTATTTTTCATTGCAATGTAATACATTTTGTGGGTTTCCCAGTCATTTTAATAGTTTACCCGGTTCCTTTGCCAAGTAAGCTTCCACATCATCTTCTTTATTTCCTTTCCCTTTTATAATTTGGCTAGGTCAAAATTAAGGCATCAAAGTCATCTCATTCTTCAAATTGATTTTTTCCCTTTTATAAGCTTTCCATGTCAAATTCATCACATTAGGACATGCTCTTAAAAAAGACTCATATAAACAATATATATAAGATGTTAAAAACAAAGTAGGTTCTGCACAAACATAAAAAGGACATAAGATGGGTTGTACAACACAACACAATACAACACAAAGTAAAGGAGTGTGCTTTAAACATTGAAACCATAAGATGGCATGCTTTAAACATTAAAAGTAGATTCTTCTTGTTTGCCACTAACATTGAAACCATAAATTACATTGTCAAGTTGGAAGTTGGTGATAAGTGTCTAAATACTCATCATTTTTGTACAATCTAAACTGCAAAATCATCTGAAAACACTCGAAACACATCAAATTGATGAAAATATCACAAATCAGTATTTTATGTGTTTTAAATGCAAAAATATCAAAATCGATGAAAATGATTCAAGTTTGCAAAATTTGGCGCTTTTAGTCCCCAAGTTTTAAAAAGTTGTCAAATCTAGTCCCTGGAATTCAAAATGTGAAGTTTTGTCATTCAAGGTCCCTAAAATATTCTAAGTTGTTAAAAATGGTCCTTGAATGATTCTTTGGTCAAATGGCAGGAAAGGTCCTTAAAGTTTGAAAATTTGCAAAAATAGTCCTTGGATTTCTAAAAATGGAATTTTATGCAAAAGGGTCCTTGTACTATCAAAGTTTGTCAAGTTTGGTCCTTGTGATAACATTGGAAAAAGTTCAATTTCAATCCTTGAAGTTTGCATAAATTACAAAATTGGTCCTTGTATACCTACATATGCCAACCGGACCCTTGTTATTATATCAAGCCCAAAACAAACACAACCCAAGTCTAATACCCAGCTGGCCCAATCCTTCCCCAAGCCCAAACCAACCCCCGTTTAATATTAATCCAGGGTCAAATGGTCAAACCCGCGCCAAAATATACCAAAGATCGTTCATCTCCTCTCAATAGTCTGTAGAAACCAAAACCAGAGACTGGTATTTCCATATTTTTCAACACTCCACTTGCCTCACCATTCTCTCACCTTACTTTGTCCCCCTCCACCTCCACATCTTCCCAAAAACCATTAATATCAAATAACCTCGCTCAAGAAAAATGGCGCAAAAAGCAAAATGGATGGATATGATGATATATGAAGATCCAATGGTCGGAATTTAGTGGGAAAGTCTTAGAGTAGTCAACAAGAGTGAAAAAGTCATTATATAGAGGAAGGGATGCAATGTATTTCACCAAGTAGTGTAATTTAGTTTTACTTATGTCGTTTTTAAGTTTTTAAGCTTTCTAGTTCATGTTTAAATTTTCAAGTGCTTTGTAATATTATTGCAGTGTAATAAAAACACATTTTCAGTTTCAATTTCAGTTTGTGCATACGAATTCAGTTTATGCCTAGTTCCTAGTTAAAATTCTCAAAATATTAAAAGGTTGTAATTAGTTGTTGTTTAAAACTGAAAAAGCTCACATAAGCTTTTATTAAGCTCTTATAAGCTTTTAGAAGTCATAAAATTCAGTTTAAAGTTTTAATTCAAAAATTCTCAAAAATACCAAGAAATTAGTCAAAAAATTAAAAATCTGTGGAGAAGATGCAGAAAGTCAAGCAGGGTGATAACTTGGATTGCTTTTGGTCTAGAGCTTCTTGGGAAGCAATAGGGTGTGATCTCGATTCTCGGTTCTGTTTTGTGCCTAAACTCAATTTGTAAGCTATTCCTTTGAAATTTGCAATTTATAGTATAAGTGTTTACAAGTTGTTAATTCTAGTTTTATCTTGTTTCATTTCAGTTAGTATAAGTTAATTGATAGCTTTCGTGGTTAAAATACTTGTTTTAATATAAAAGCTTCAAAACCGCTTCAAAAGGGGTGTTTGGATTAATTAGTTCAAGTGTGTTACAGGTTGCCTGTGATATTGCTTGTGCTAGTCTCATGTCTCATTAGCTCATTATAATTCATAGGAACAAGAAAAACCAGTTATCATTAGTAAAAAAGTCAAATTCATCCTAATCTCATCTTTGTTAGTTAACTGTTAGAGTTTTTTTTAATGCAAACTTCACCATAGTAGCTTAAAACTTGGTCCTTTAGCTTAAAATCATCTTAATATAGTTTAACATAACTTATTCGGTCCACAAGATTGATCACAAGTTCATAAAAGTCAAAAGTCTAGTGTCTTTAAAAAGTCAAAATTTTCCTTTGAGTCGTTTTTGAATAAACTTTGGAATTTTACTGGGTGTTTAATAATAAGATTTAGTTCATAAGCTTCTAGGATGTTAAAATACAGCTGCTAAAATAAATTATAAAAATATTAGTTCACTTCTGTCTAGCTTATTTAGTGCTTATTTTCTTATTTCTTTTGGGTACCTTGTCTTTATAGTGCCCTGGCACCGTTTCATAAGCTCAATCAAAAGCTTGCATAGAGCTCAATTGTTGTTCAAATCTTGTGATCTTTGGTTCTTTGGAAAGCCAACCTGGTCATCTTTGAGTCCCAAGCTTAAGTTTTCATTTTCTAGCTTGTTTGCTAGGGCTGCAATAAGCCCTAATCTTGTCCCATTTCTGTGTTTAAGCCAAGTGCTTATCTGCTTATTCTAGCTTATCAGTGTGCTTTTCCTTGTCTTTTAACTTCATTTGAGTAGCTTGTAGCTTATTACATCTTATTTTAGCTTCTGTTTCAGCTGGTGAGCTTGTTTGAGCTTAATTCCACAAAATAAGCTCTTTATCATAACTGTTGAGCTCATAAGCTAGTCAAACTGCTTATTTGTGATTTGTAAAATTTTTGTCTTTATAAAAGTTTCATATAATTAGTATTTAAGTAGTTAGCAAAAAGAAAATCCAGAAAAAACTTTATTTTTAAAATAGTGATAGCGTTTATTTAATAGGTTTTAGCTTTTTGATTTTTCTTTTTAGTTTAATAATAAGAAAATCTTGTTTTTATACTTTTGTTAGTTTTCTGTCATCATATAGTATTTTTAGAAAAAGTTTCATAATTTTCCTAATCTTTTTAGTATTTATTAGAATTTTAAATAGTTAAAAATAGTAATTAATTAGTAAAAAAATAATTAAAAAGCATAAAAAATATATTTTTAATTTTAAAATTAGTTTTATAATATTTTAGATTTTTATAAATCATAATTTTATTTTTCTAGCTTTATTTTGTATTTTCTTCTATTTTAGAGTATTTATTAAATAGTTAAAATAGTTTTTAATTAATAATAATTAATTAAATAGTGGTAAAAATAATTTTCTTTTTCTAATAATTTTCTTTTATTTTTAGGATTCCAAAAATGTCATTTTCATATTTTTAGGTCTTTTAATTCTTAGATTTCACTTTTTTATTTTGTACGTGTACGTAGTTTTTAAACGTACGTATTTACGTTTCTTTTATCTGATTGTTGTGCTTTCTAATTCTGTCTCCAATTCCATTCCAATATATTAAAACCATTAATATATTGTAATGGGTAATATAATAGGTAGAAGTCTAAGTATTTGACTCAATGACTAGACACATTGAATGTAGTTTGGTAAAACCCAAAGTCCATACCCATGGAGCATGATCCATAACCCATGACCCATTGCATGACATCATGCATGAAGTCATAATGGGTATTATCCATAACCCATGGAGCTAACCCATGACCCATTGACTAGATGCATTGCATCATCTAGATACATTGTATCTATTTAGATACCCATGGTTCAAAGCCTATAACCCATGACCCATGATCCATGACCCACAACCCATTTAGGGGAGCGCCTACGGATCCCCAGGAATACACTAGACGGATCCCTCAAGCAAGGGATCCGTGGGACAGTAGTGAAATTTTGTCTATAAATAGTGAGCCATTTCTTCATTGTAAGTTGCCACTTCTACACATACTTTCTCCTAGTATTGTAAACTTCCAACCTCGATCCAAAGGATCTTTCTATGTAGTTTTGTGTTTGTCTTTGTGTGATTCTCTAGGTTCCTCTTAAAGGCGAGATCACCACCTCCTGATGTCGACCAAGCTCAAGTCCATGAGTTGCCAAGCTCCGTCATCATCAAGACTACTGAAGTTCTCTTGTTGATAGTTCTTTCCTCTTTTCTAGAAGTGTTGTGTTGAAGGAATTAGTGAAGGATGCCAAAAGGGTCAAGTTGAAGGCATTAGTGAAAGGTGCCAAGGTCCGTGTTTGAGGAATTAGTGAAGGGTTCCAAAGTTCCATAATGAAGACATTAGTGAAAGGTGTCAAAAAATCGTGTCAAGGGCATTAGTGAAAGATGCCAAGGGTGTACAATCGATATGGTGCATTGATGTACAAACATAGATAGGATTGTGTCCAAGGATATTGATATCCTTGATGATGTTGTAATAAGGAGTGGATCTCCTTTGGGATAGGTGTTGTGTAGTATTGGGTAGTAGTTACTCCTTTGTAATGGAACTCGATTCTAGCCTTGTCCGGATAAAGTGTAGGCGACGTTGTGATAAGTGTGGTTCTCCTCGTGGAAGAACCCGTGTCTAGCCTTGTACCGTATAAAGAGTAGGCACATTGTGAAGCTTCTCCGCCACAAGGAGTTTGTGTTGTGTAGTGATAACAAACTCTCGAGTAGGTGACTCGGGGAGTGGAGTAGGGCAAGCAAGGTGTCCTTGTAGCCGAACCACTATAAATACTCATGTCATGGTTTTGTACTTCTAACTCTTTATCTTTGCATTGTTTATTTATATACTTATCTATCAACATCCAACACCCACATTCAATAGATTGACATAAGTCGATCTAAATATTTTATAACGAAGTTTTAATCAATAAAACTATTAAACCCCTCTAGTTTTCCACATAATGTGAAGGTGATATTCAAATGTGGTGAAGATGTTGTAGTTCATGGGTTAATATATCGGTGCCTACCACGTGTTTGATGAAATTCCTCAAAGAATTTGGTCTGTGGTAAGTTTATTTCTTGGGATTTGTTTGTGTTGTTTATTGAAACTATTTACAAAGAGAATGTTGAAGAATTTCTTATTAAAAATTTAGCTTATAGGAATTGTTGTTATAATGCAATCTGTAGTTCTTACGATGTTTGGCATGTGATTCAATTGGATTAGATATAAGTGGCTCGTAAGTCTGCCGACATGTAGCACAAAAATTTGTTTGGATTTGATAAAACTCCCCAAACTTTTATGATATATTCACTTAAAATCGTTTATATAGCTCCACTTTGAAATACAAAATCTCAAGATATCTACTGTCTTGATTCCGTGTAGCTATCAAATACCGAGGTATGAGCTACAACAATGCGAATGTCTTGTACCTATAATAGCTAAATGTGTTTTATCAGGTATGCTTTGAATGCTTGCCCTCATAAATGTTTTAAGTAGTTACTTTTATTAGCATAACCGTATACAATCATCTTTTTTCGCTCAAGCTGATAGGGGGCAAGTTTGGCATCTATGTTATGCGCGTGGAAAGGCACCGGATGCACTCTGATGCTGGCCCATTGTTTATGTTTATGTTAGTGCGTTGTTTCAATCCAGTTTGTTAAGAAAAAATTTTGTGTGTTATATTTTTTCCGTTCTCTTTTAACAAAAGACAGACGCTTAATAACTTTATTTATCACTGTATGCAGGCACGTGAGCTCTAAAAGCGAACACCCGTATAAAGTCATCGGTGACTGCTTGCCACACCTCCTAACTTAAAATTAGTTTATGATTCGTTTTACGCAAACTCACTCTCCATTGATATACGGTTTTGGGACATTGCAAAAGATTCGACTGAAATGGTGGTGCAGCTTCTATCTCGGTAAGTAATAATATAACATTACTAAGGTTGGAAAATGATATGGTGAGGATCCTTAGAAGCCGAACTATGGCTTAGTATATGGCAAAGATTTTCTATGAATCAAGGTAGGTGAACTTATTAGTTATTTTCTGACCAGTTCCTTGGATACAAGACATTAATGACGATTTAAGTTTGTTCTAACAGGTATTAATCAAACACCAGAAAAGAATTTCCGCAGTACAATTGGGAATAACAGTATACTTTTGTCTGTTAATTATGCAGGTTTTGGCTAGCAATAAAGCGTAAAAATAATTATTTATAACCTGCTTGCCATAAGTTTATGAACATGATGTTTGGAATTGAAATTTTCTAATTACAAAACGATATACATATCCACTTAAGAACTTTGAGCCTGTAACCCTTTATGGAAATGAATATTCTTCTTTACCATGTTATATCATGTCAATAACACTCTAACAATCATGACAGGCCACTCAATAACGTATCTGACATATGTATTATACAGTCTTATATCATTCCCATTTTCCACCGCACGGGATAGCAATCTGACCTCCATTTCTTTTGTGCGTTAATGTGCCAAGGTTTGATGACAACAACGCGACGACGACCGAAAAAGGTGTTCCAAGTAACCTTATGTCTTCATTATAGGTTCATCTTAGGTATTTCAAGAGTTGAGCTCAAGAGTTGTTTGTAGCGCTCAATGCAAGTTTTAGCAAGGCGGAAATTGTAACCATAATTGTTTGAGTTAAAATTTGGATTATGCAGAATTCATGGTATAAAGGGAGTCATAGTTTCAAGCTTACTGATGTACGGAGTGGGACGAATGACGCGTTGGGGAGTGAAACAGTCAGGTACATCGTACGTGGCTCAAAAACAAGTAGCAGATTTTAGCTTCATTTCCTTTCAAATACATGATGGATTGAGTATTTAATCAAACAAATTTTTATTGGCTCAACCTCAGCTGATATGGTTGAAATATATGTGTAGAGATTTTTGGCACTCACCACTGATATGGTTGAAATATATGTATAACTTTTATATAGGCAAATTGTTATTTCATATTATGTAATAATAGTTGTCGATTCTGATATATGTGGATAACACTAGCAGCCTTCCGAAATACAAAGCAAAAAACCGTTATGTTTTCTACATAAAACAAATACCGTGTAATAATCAACGTCATGAAACAACGCCCGCCTCAACGCGGCGGGCTGGCGCTCACCTCATTTGAATGCTTATATGCATTGAATGCTTATATGCCGATTTGACTTTTAATGTACCCAACTTATTTTTCATTGCAATGTAATACATTTTGTGGGTTTCCCAGTCATTTTAATAGTTTACCCGGTTCCTTTGCCAAGTAAGCTTCCACATCATCTTCTTTATTTCCTTTCCCTTTTATAATTTGGCTAGGTCAAAATTAAGGCATCAAAGTCATCTCATTCTTCAAATTGATTTTTTCCCTTTTATAAGCTTTCCATGTCAAATTCATCACATTAGGACATGCTCTTAAAAAAGACTCATATAAACAATATATATAAGATGTTAAAAACAAAGTAGGTTCTGCACAAACATAAAAAGGACATAAGATGGGTTGTACAACACAACACAATACAACACAAAGTAAAGGAGTGTGCTTTAAACATTGAAACCATAAGATGGCATGCTTTAAACATTAAAAGTAGATTCTTCTTGTTTGCCACTAACATTGAAACCATAAATTACATTGTCAAGTTGGAAGTTGGTGATAAGTGTCTAAATACTCATCATTTTTGTACAATCTAAACTGCAAAATCATCTGAAAACACTCAGAAACACATCAAATTGATGAAAATATCACAAATCAGTATTTTATGTGTTTTAAATGCAAAAATATCAAAATCAGATGAAAAATGATTCAAGTTTGCAAAATTTGGCAGTTTTAGTCCCCCAAGTTTTAAAAGTTGTCAAATCTAGTCCCTGGAATTCAAAAATGTGAAGTTTTGTCATTCAAGGTCCCTAAAATATTCTAAGTTGTTAAAAATGGTCCTTGAATGATTCTTTGGTCAAATGGCAGGAAAGGTCCTTAAAGTTTGAAAATTTGCAAAAATAGTCCTTGGATTTCTAAAAATGGAATTTTATGCAAAAGGGTCCTTGTACTATCAAAGTTTGTCAAGTTTGGTCCTTGTGATAACATTGGAAAAAGTTCAATTTCAATCCTTG
The DNA here is from genome assembly GCA_910596185.1 of Chrysanthemum makinoi. Lineage (NCBI taxonomy): Eukaryota > Viridiplantae > Streptophyta > Magnoliopsida > Asterales > Asteraceae > Chrysanthemum > Chrysanthemum makinoi. The sequence continues at coordinate 108,731,880 of OU343219.1, forward strand.
AAGTTTGCATAAATTACAAAATTGGTCCTTGTATACCTACATATGCCAACCGGACCCTTGTTATTATATCAAGCCCAAAACAAACACAACCCAAGTCTAATACCCAGCTGGCCCAATCCTTCCCCAAGCCCAAACCAACCCCCGTTTAATATTAATCCAGGGTCAAATGGTCAAACCCGCCAAAATATACCAGCACTGTTCATCTCCCTCTCAATAGCTGTAAAACCAAAACCAGAGACTGGTATTTCCATATTTTTCAACACTCCACTTGCCTCACCATTCTCTCACCTTACTTTGTCCCCCTCCACCTCCACATCTTCCCAAAAACCATTAATATCAAATAACCTGCTCAAGAAAAAATGGCGCCAAAAAGCAAAATGGATGGATATGATGATATATGAAGATCCAATGGCTGGAATTTAGTGGGAAAGTCTCAGAGTAGTCAACAAGAGTGAAAAGGTCATTATATAGAGGAAGGGATGCAATGTATTTCACCAAGTAGTGTAATTTAGTTTTACTTATGTCGTTTTTAAGCTTTCTAGTTCATGTTTAAATTTTCAAGTGCTTTGTAATATTATTGCAGTGTAATAAAAACACATTTTCAGTTTCAATTTCAGTTTGTGCATACGAATTCAGTTTATGCCTAGTTCCTAGTTAAAATTCTCAAAATATTAAAAGGTTGTAATTAGTTGTTGTTTAAAACTGAAAAAGCTCACATAAGCTTTTATTAAGCTCTTATAAGCTTTTAGAAGTCATAAAATTCAGTTTAAAGTTTTAATTCAAAAATTCTCAAAAATACCAAGAAATTAGTCAAAAAAATTAAAAATCTGTGGAGAAGATGCAAAGTCAGGGTGATAACTTGGATTGCTTTTGGTCTAGAGCTTCTTGGGAAGCAATAGGGTGTGATCCCGATTCTCGTTCTGTTTTGTGCCTAAACTCAATTTGTAAGCTATTCCTTTGAAATTTGCAATTTATAGTATAAGTGTTTACAAGTTGTTAATTCTAGTTTTATCTTGTTTCATTTCAGTTAGTATAAGTTAATTGATAGCTTTCGTGGTTAAAATACTTGTTTTAATATAAAAAGCTTCAAAACTGCTTCAAAAAGGGGTGTTTGGATTAATTAGTTCAAGTGTGTTACAGGTTGCCTGTGATATTGCTTGTGCTAGTCTCATGTCTCATTAGCTCATTATAATTCATAGGAACAAGAAAAACCAGTTATCATTAGTAAAAAAGTCAAATTCATCCTAATCTCATCTTTGTTAGTTAACTGTTAGAGTTTTTTAATGCAAACTTCACCATAGTAGCTTAAAACTTGGTCCTTTAGCTTAAAATCATCTTAATATAGTTTAACATAACTTATTCAGTCCACAAGATCAATCACAAGTTCATAAAAGTCAAAAGTCTAGTGTCTTTAAAAAAGTCAAAATTTTCCTTTGAGTCGTTTTTGAATAAACTTTGGAATTTTACTGGGTGTTTAATAATAAGATTTAGTTCATAAGCTTCTAGGATGTTAAAATACAGCTGCTAAAATAAATTATAAAAATATTAGTTCACTTCTGTCTAGCTTATTTAGTGCTTATTTTCTTATTTCTTTTGGGTACCTTGTCTGTTATAGTGCCCTGTGCACCAGTTTCATAAGCTCAATCAAAAGCTTGCATAGAGCTCAATTGTTGTTCAAATCTTGTGATCTTTGGTTCTTTGGAAAGCCAACCTGGTCATCTTTGAGTCCCAAGCTTAAGTTTTCATTTTCTAGCTTGTTTGCTAGGGCTGCAATAAGCCCTAATCTTGTCCCATTTCTGTGTTTAAGCCAAGTGCTTATCTGCTTATTCTAGCTTATCAGTGTGCTTTTCCTTGTCTTTTAACTTCATTTGAGTAGCTTGTAGCTTATTACATCTTATTTTAGCTTCTGTTTCAGCTGGTGAGCTTGTTTGAGCTTAATTCCACAAAATAAGCTCTTTATCATAACTGTTGAGCTCATAAGCTAGTCAAACTGCTTATTTGTGATTTGTAAAATTTTTGTATTTATAAAAGTTTCATATAATTAGTATTTAAGTAGTTAGCAAAAAGAAAATCCAGAAAAAACTTCATTTTTAAAATAGTGATAGCGTTTATTTAATAGGTTTTAGCTTTTTGATTTTTCTTTTTAGTTTAATAATAAGAAAATCTTGTTTTTATACTTTTGTTAGTTTTCTGTCATCATATAGTATTTTTAGAAAAAGTTTCATAATTTTCCTAATCTTTTTAGTATTTATTAGAATTTTAAATAGTTAAAAATAGTAATTAATTAGTAAAAAAATAATTAAAAAGCATAAAAAATATATTTTTAATTTTAAAATTAGTTTTATAATATTTTAGATTTTTCTAAATCATAATTTTATTTTTCTAGCTTTATTTTGTATTTTCTTCTATTTTAGAGTATTTATTAAATAGTTAAAATAGTTTTTAATTAATAATAATTAATTAAATAGTGGTAAAAATAATTTTCTTTTTCTAATAATTTTATTTTATTTTTAGGATTCCAAAAATGTCATTTTCATATTTTTAGGTCTTTTAATTCTTAGATTTCACTTTTTATTTTGTACGTGTACGTAGTTTTTAAACGTACGTATTTACGTTTCTTTTATCTGATTGTTGTGCTTTCTAATTCTGTCTCCAATTCCATTCCAATCATTCAAGAGTGTAATATTCAATCCAAAACCTTTACTTATCACTATCCTTAGTGATCACTCTATCATCTGAATTAGTTTTGACACACCATTGAGTCTCCGTGGGACTTAACGACCCGGGAATTCATTCTATTCTCCAGGACTTCATTGTATTTGTGTTTTAAGCAGTTTTAAGTCTATTACGGTTAGCCATTCACAAGTGGCTAGCTTGTGTGATTAGACTTGACTGGTTTAGCACAGATCAAATTTTGGCGCCGCTGCCGGGGAGGCTTTAGCGTGTGTTTAGCCATTTTCAGACCCATTCTTGCACATACCCCATCATTTGTAAAAGTTTTTTTGTAAAGTTTTCAAAAATCCAAAAAGTTCATTAACACTTTTCCTGAAGTGTTATCAACACCAAAAATATTTTCATTCTTTATTTTTATCATCATGTTTTTCAAAAATACCAAAAATATTCCTCTTTACCCTCTTACCTTTTTGATTCTTTATTTCTTACCCTCTAAAACCTTTTGATTCTTTCTATGTCTTATCCTCACCCTCTTGGTTGTCAATGGTGTGGTGGTCCTTATAATGGTGGCAATTGCCCCAGCTGTAGCATGGTGGAATCAGGAAACGGGTCTGTCTATAACCAGGATCCCTATTCCTACCATACCACAACTGATTTATTCCATCAGCTACCGCACTGTGAGACTCAGCAGTTTTACTGTTGTGAGTACTGTGGTGGTTCACATTCCAGTTCTGATTGTCAATCAGGAAACACGCTTGTCTATGAGCGGTTCCCGATAACAATTATGACTACAACACATACCACTCACAGCCACATCAGGTTTACTGTTGTGAGTATTGTGGAGGTCCTCACTCTAGCTCGGATTGTCAAACAAGGAATCCATTTCCTTGTAACGATTGCGGCTCTTCGCATCATGACCAACCTCTACAGTACCAGCCTGAGCCATTTCCTCAAAATCTTCTCCTTGATCTTTTGGATTTAGTGAAAGATTTGAAGGAATCTAAACACTCCCAAGATAATCCAAATGAAAAATCCATGGAAGTTTTGTTAGCCGAAGAGCGGATGCTAAATTAGATTCCAAGATTGCCTTTGAAAAATCTATTAGGGAATCAATTGCAAAAGAAAAAGCAGCCAGATCTAGCTCTCGATTCCGTTTCATTCCTGATGACGATGATGATGAAGATATCCTTGATATCCTACAATTTTATAACGGTTCGTCAAGTTCATCAGTTGAAACTCATTCCATGAAAAATCAGGGAGAAAAGACTATGATGGAATTACTAGCAGAAGAACAAATGGAAAGTATAAAACATATGTATGCTAGTCCTTCTAAACTCCCTCAGTCTGTTGTTATCACACCCGATATTCCCACTCACTCTCTAAACATGGGGGATGAGCTTCTTGACACTGTTCCTGAAAAGGAATCGGACGAATTTATAAAGTCGAGTGTTGAGGACCTTGTCCCAATCCCGAGAGAGTCACAGGGAATTTCTGATCATATGTGTGATTCTTCTTCCCCTCTTGAGTGTTCTAATGATCATTTTGAAACTTTCTCCGATTTTAGCGACGATTGTGCTTCTTATGGAGACATTGAGTATGTCGAGGCATCACTCCCATAGTCTGATCCTCTTCTTGAGGAGTTCACCGATGAACTCACTCACATCAGTCCACTTTCATCAGAAAGTGACGATGATCTCTTTGATTTCGAAGCCGATCTTGGAGAAACTAGAAATCTCCTATATAATGATCATCCACTCATTTCTTGTCCCATTTCCGACTCTTCCATTCCTTCTCTCACTCCAGATGAGGAAGATGACAACTTTTGGAAGGAGGTCGATGATTTTCTTAGTGATGAGTCGATTCCAACAGGGATTGACAATACTTACTTTGATTCGGAGGGAGACATCCTCTTTCTTGAAAATCTGTTGATTGAAGAACCATTTCCAGCTCTCCCTCCCAAAACTTTTGTTGCCAATCACCATACAAGCTTCAAGTCTAAGCTTAAAAATCTAACAAATGGTGATTTACTCCTCACTAATGAAGAATGGGATTGCATTGTGATGCACATCTTTATTCCATTTTTCACAGATGGTGTGGTTTCTCGTTCCCTTTTTTCCTTTGGGAATGAGGACACTATTTTTGATCCCGGCATTTTCATTTATCATTTTTGAGCCGGTTCTATGTATATCTCATCGGTGTGGAACTTTCACGTACTTCAATGTTTATACAAACATCTTGAATGAAAGTCCGATGGAGATTGTCTCTTCCACTTGCTTCCCCATGAACCAATGAATGCGGGGTCGAGTCAAGCTAGCGACTCGGGAATCAAAAATAGTAGCACACACCATATGGGTTTTCACCCATATTTCTGTCTTCTTTCTCTGTTCTACCACCCTAGTGTGGGGGAGTTGCCCCACATGTTATAAAAAAAAAAAAAAAAAAAAAAAATCTTTTTCATAATATAAGGCCGTAGTATTTCCCTTTTACGTTCTTAGTTTCGGCATAACCGCCGGTACTTTGAATATTGAGGGCAATATTCATTTCTAAGTGTGGGGGGGAATTCTCACGAATTTTATCATGTATTATCCGCCCAATTCCCTCGTTTTTGGCCAAAATTTTTTTTGGAATAAGTGTTTTTCACTTATTCATCAATTGGTTATCAGTCCGCCATGTCTAATAAACAAAAGGATTGGCTAATCCAGGAGCAAACGGCTCTTGGTAAAGATTTCTCAAATCCGTTTATATGGCTTGCAATTTGCCCAAAATTGTATGGTTTTCAACTCACCATATCCTAAAAAGTGAAGAGTTGGCTAGCCCGCAAGTTTATGGCTTGTGGTAAAGGCAGTGGAAAATCCATAATTGGTATTCAGCTCACCAAAGATAATTCTGATAATTTATCTAAGAGTTGGCTAGTCCAGAGCAAACGGCTTCTGGTAAAGACACATCAAATCCGTTATATGGTTTATGATTTGCCAATAAATCGATGGTTATCAGTGTACCATAGTTCTTACTTGAACTGAAACATTTGGCTACTCCGAAGTAATGGCTTTTGGTAAAGAGATTTTAAAATCCATTAAAGATCTAAATCATTGCTAGGGACTAGCAATATCTCAGAGTGGGGGATTGATGAGTGTCTAAATACTCATCATTTTTGTACAATCTAAACTGCAAAATCATCTGAAAACACTCAGAAACACATCAAATTGATGAAAATATCACAAATCAGTATTTTATGTGTTTTAAATGCAAAAATATCAAAATCAGATGAAAAATGATTCAAGTTTGCAAAATTTGGCAGTTTTAGTCCCCCAAGTTTTAAAAGTTGTCAAATCTAGTCCCTGGAATTCAAAAATGTGAAGTTTTGTCATTCAAGGTCCCTGAAATATTCTAAGTTGTTAAAAATGGTCCTTGAATGATTCTTTGGTCAAATGGCAGGAAAGGTCCTTAAAGTTTGAAAATTTGCAAAAATAGTCCTTGGATTTCTAAAAATGGAATTTTATGCAAAAAGGGTCCTTGTACTATCAAAGTTTGTCAAGTTTGGTCCTTGTGATAACATTGGAAAAAGTTCAATTTCAGTCCTTGAAGTTTGCATAAATTACAAAATTGGTCCTTGTATACCTACATATGCCAACCGGACCCTTGTTATTATATCAAGCCCAAAACAAACACAACCCAAGTCTAATACCCAGCTGGCCCAATCCTTCCCCAAGCCCAAACCAACCCCCGTTTAATATTAATCCAGGGTCAAATGGTCAAACCCGCGCCAAAATATACCAGCACTGTTCATCTCCCTCTCAATAGCTGTAAAACCAAAACCAGAGACTGGTATTTCCATATTTTTCAACACTCCACTTGCCTCACCATTCTCTCACCTTACTTTGTCCCCCTCCACCTCCACATCTTCCCAAAAACCATTAATATCAAATAACCTGCTCAAGAAAAAATGGCGCCAAAAAGCAAAATGGATGGATATGATGATATATGAAGATCCAATGGCTGGAATTTAGTGGGAAAGTCTCAGAGTAGTCAACAAGAGTGAAAAAGTCATTATATAGAGGAAGGGATGCAATGTATTTCACCAAGTAGTGTAATTTAGTTTTACTTATGTCGTTTTTAAGTTTTTAAGCTTTCTAGTTCATGTTTAAATTTTCAAGTGCTTTGTAATATTATTGCAGTGTAATAAAAACACATTTTCAGTTTCAATTTCAGTTTGTGCATACGAATTCAGTTTATGCCTAGTTCCTAGTTAAAATTCTCAAAATATTAAAAGGTTGTAATTAGTTGTTGTTTAAAACTGAAAAAGCTCACATAAGCTTTTATTAAGCTCTTATAAGCTTTTAGAAGTCATAAAATTCAGTTTAAAGTTTTAATTCAAAAATTCTCAAAAATACCAAGAAATTAGTCAAAAAAATTAAAAATCTGTGGAGAAGATGCAGAAAGCTGAAGCAGGGTGATAACTTGGATTGCTTTTGGTCTAGAGCTTCTTGGGAAGCAATAGGGTGTGATCTCGATTCTCAGTTCTCTGTTTTGTGCCTAAACTCAATTTGTAAGCTATTCCTTTGAAATTTGCAATTTATAGTATAAGTGTTTACAAGTTGTTAATTCTAGTTTTATCTTGTTTCATTTCAGTTAGTATAAGTTAATTGATAGCTTTCGTGGTTAAAATACTTGTTTTAATATAAAAAGATTCAAAACTGCTTCAAAAAGAGGTGTTTGGATTAATTAGTTCAAGTGTGTTACAGGTTGCCTGTGATATTGCTTGTGCTAGTCTCATGTCTCATTAGCTCATTATAATTCATAGGAACAAGAAAAACCAGTTATCATTAGTAAAAAAGTCAAATTCATCCTAATCTCATCTTTGTTAGTTAACTGTTAGAGTTTTTTTTAATGCAAACTTCACCATAGTAGCTTAAAACTTGGTCCTTTAGCTTAAAATCATCTTAATATAGTTTAACATAACTTATTCAGTCCACAAGATTGATCACAAGTTCATAAAAGTCAAAAGTCTAGTGTCTTTAAAAAAGTCAAAATTTTCCTTTGAGTCGTTTTTGAATAAACTTTGGAATTTTACTGGGTGTTTAATAATAAGATTTAGTTCATAAGCTTCTAGGATGTTAAAATACAGCTGCTAAAATAAATTATAAAAATATTAGTTCACTTCTGTCTAGCTTATTTAGTGCTTATTTTCTTATTTCTTTTGGGTACCTTGTCTGTTATAGTGCCCTGTGCACCAGTTTCATAAGCTCAATCAAAAGCTTGCATAGAGCTCAATTGTTGTTCAAATCTTGTGATCTTTGGTTCTTTGGAAAGCCAACCTGGTCATCTTTGAGTCCCAAGCTTAAGTTTTCATTTTCTAGCTTGTTTGCTAGGGCTGCAATAAGCCCTAATCTTGTCCCATTTCTGTGTTTAAGCCAAGTGCTTATCTGCTTATTCTAGCTTATCAGTGTGCTTTTCCTTGTCTTTTAACTTCATTTGAGTAGCTTGTAGCTTATTACATCTTATTTTAGCTTCTGTTTCAGCTGGTGAGCTTGTTTGAGCTTAATTCCACAAAATAAGCTCTTTATCATAACTGTTGAGCTCATAAGCTAGTCAAACTGCTTATTTGTGATTTGTAAAATTTTTGTCTTTATAAAAGTTTCATATAATTAGTATTTAAGTAGTTAGCAAAAAGAAAATCCAGAAAAAACTTCATTTTTAAAATAGTGACAGCGTTTATTTAATAGGTTTTAGCTTTTTGATTTTTCTTTTTAGTTTAATAATAAGAAAATCTTGTTTTTATACTTTTGTTAGTTTTCTGTCATCATATAGTATTTTTAGAAAAAGTTTCATAATTTTCCTAATCTTTTTAGTATTTATTAGAATTTTAAATAGTTAAAAATAGTAATTAATTAGTAAAAAATAATTAAAAAGCATAAAAAATATATTTTTAATTTTAAAATTAGTTTTATAATATTTTAGATTTTTCTAAATCATAATTTTATTTTTCTAGCTTTATTTTGTATTTTCTTCTATTTTAGAGTATTTATTAAATAGTTAAAATAGTTTTTAATTAATAATAATTAATTAAATAGTGGTAAAAATAATTTTCTTTTTCTAATAATTTTCTTTTATTTTTAGGATTCCAAAAATGTCATTTTCATATTTTTAGGTCTTTTAATTCTTAGATTTCACTTTTTTATTTTGTACGTGTACGTAGTTTTTAAACGTACGTATTTACGTTTCTTTTATCTGATTGTTGTGCTTTCTAATTCTGTCTCCAATTCCATTCCAATCATTCAGTAGTGTAATATTCAATCCAAAACCTTTACTGATCACTATCCTTAGTGATCACTCTATCACCTGAATTAGTTTTGACACACCATTGAGTCTCCGTGGGACTTAACGACCCGGGAATTCATTCTATTCTCCAGGACTTCATTGTATTTGTGTTTTAAGCAGTTTTAAGTCTATTACGGTTAGCCATTCACAAGTGGCTAGCTTGTGTGATTAGACTTGACTGGTTTAGCACAGATCAAATTTTGGCGCCGCTGCCGGGGAGGCTTTAGCGTGTGTTTAGCCATTTTCAGACCCATTCTTGCACATACCCCATCATTTGTAAAAAGTTTTTTGTAAAGTTTTCAAAAATCCAAAAAGTTCATTAACACTTTTCCTGAAGTGTTATCAACACCAAAAATATTTTCATTCTTTATTTTTATCATCATGTTTTTCAAAAATACCAAAAATATTCCTCTTTACCCTCTTACCTTTTTAATTCTTCATTTCTTACCCTCTAAAACCTTTTGATTCTTTCTATGTCTTATCCTCACCCTCTTGGTTGTCAATGGTGTGGTGGTCCTTATAATGGTGGCAATTGCCCCAGTTGTAGCATGGTGGAATCAGGAAACGGGTCTGTCTATAACCAGGATCCCTATTCCTACCATAACACAACTGATTTATTCCATCAGCTACCGCACTGTGGGACTCAGCAGTTTTACTGTTGTGAGTACTGTGGTGGTTCACATTCCAGTTCTGATTGTCAATCGGGAAACACGCTTGTCTATGAGCAGGTTCCGGATAACAATTATGACTACAACACATACCACTCACAGCCACATCAGTTTTACTGTTGTGAGTATTGTGGAGGTCCTCACTCTAGCTCGGATTGTCAAACAAGGAATCCATTTCCTTGTAACGATTACGGCTCTTCGTATCATGACCAACCTCTACAGTACCAGCCTGAGCCATTTCCTCAAAATCTTCTCCTTGATCTTTTGGATTTAGTGAAAGATTTGAAGGAATCTAAACACTCCCAAGATAATCCAAATGAAAAATCCATGGAAGTTTTGTTAGCCGAAGAGCGGACTGCTAAATTAGATTCCCAAATTGCCTTTGAAAAATCTATTAGGGAATCAATTGCAAAAGAAAAGGCAGCCAGATCTAGCTCTCGATTCCGTTTCATTCCTGATGACGATGATGATGAAGATATCCTTGATATCCTACAATTTTATAACGGTTCGTCAAGTTCATCAGTTGAAACTCATTCCATGAAAAATCAGGGAGAAAAGACTATGATGGAATTACTAGCAGAAGAACAAATGGAAAGTATAAAACATATGTATGCTAGTCCTTCTAAACTCCCTCAGTCTGTTGTTATCACACCCGATATTCCCACTCACTCTATAAACATGGGGGATGAGCTTCTTGACACTGTTCCTGAAAAGGAATCGGACGAATTTATAAAGTCGAGTGTTGAGGACCTTGTCCCAATCCCGAGAGAGTCACAGGGAATTTCTGATCATATGTGTGATTCTTCTTCCCCTCTTGAGTGTTCTAATGATCATTTTGAAACTTTCTCCGATTGTGCTTCTTATGGAGACATTGAGTATGTCGAGGCATCACTCCCACAGTCTGATCCTCTTCTTGAGGAGTTCACCGATGAACTCACTCACATCAGTCCACTTTCATCAGAAAGTGACGATGATCTCTTTGATTTCGAAGCCGATCTTGGAGAAACTAGAAATCTCCTATATAATGATCATCCACTCATTTCTTGTCCCATTTCCGACTCTTCCATTCCTTCTCTCACTCCAGATGAGGAAGATGACAACTTTTGGAAGGAGGTCGATGATTTTCTTAGTGATGAGTCGATTCCAACAGGGATTGACAATACTTACTTTGATTCGGAGGGAGACATCCTCTTTCTTGAAAATCTGTTGATTGAAGAACCATTTCCAGCTCTCCCTCCCAAAAATTTTGTTGCCAATCACCATACAAGCTTCAAGTCTAAGCTTAAAAATCTAACAAATGGTGATTTACTCCTCACTAATGAAGAATGGGATTGCATTGTGATGCACATCTTTATTCCATTTTTCACAGATGGTGTGGTTTCTCGTTCCCTTTTTTCCTTTGGGAATGAGGACACTATTTTTGATCCCGGCATTTTCATTTATCATTTTTGAGCCGGTTCTATGTATATCTCATCGGTGTGGAACTTTCACGTACTTCAATGTTTATACAAACATCTTGAATGAAAGTCCGATGGAGATTGTCTCTTCCACTTACTTCCCCATGAACCAATGAATGCGGGGTCGAGTCAAGCTAGCGACTCGGGAATCAAAAATAGTAGCACACACCATATGGGTTTTCACCCATATTTCTGTCTTCTTTCTCTGTTCTACCACCCTAGTGTGGGGGTTGCCCCACATGTTAAAAAAGCTTTTTCATAATATAAGGCCGTAGTATTTCCCTTTTACGTTCTTAGTTTCGGCATAACCGCCGGTACTTTGAATATTGAGGGCAATATTCATTTCTAAGTGTGGGGGGAATTCTCACGAATTTTATCATGTATTATCCGCCCAATTCCCCCGTTTTTGGCCAAAATTTTTTTGGAATAAGTGTTTTTCACTTATTCATCAATTGGTTATCAGTCCGCCATGTCTAATAAACAAAAGGATTGGCTAATCCAGGAGCAAATGGCTCTTGGTAAAGATTTCTCAAATCCGTTTATATGGCTTGCAATTTGCCCAAAATTGTATGGTTTTCAACTCACCATATCCTAAAAAGTGAAGAGTTGGCTAGCCCGCAAGTTTATGGCTTGTGGTAAAGGCGGTGGAAAATCCATAATTGGTATTCAGCTCACCAAAGATAATTCTGATAATTTATCTAAGAGTTGGCTAGTCCAGAGCAAACGGCTTCGGGTAAAGACACATCAAATCCGTTATATGGTTTATGATTTGCCAATAAATCAGATGGTTATCAGTGTACCATAGTTCTTACTTGAACTGAAACATTTGGCTACTCCAGAAGTGATGGCTTTTGGTAAAGAGTTTTTAAAATCCATTAAAGATCTAAATCATTGCTAGGGACTAGCAATATCTCAGTGTGGGGGATTGATGAGTGTCTAAATACTCATCATTTTTGTACAATCTAAACTGCAAAATCATCTGAAAACACTCAGAAACACATCAAATTGATGAAAATATCACAAATCAGTATTTTATGTGTTTTAAATGCAAAAATATCAAAATCAGATGAAAAATGATTCAAGTTTGCAAAATTTGGCAGTTTTAGTCCCCCAAGTTTTAAAAGTTGTCAAATCTAGTCCCTGGAATTCAAAAATGTGAAGTTTTGTCATTCAAGGTCCCTAAAATATTCTAAGTTGTTAAAAATGGTCCTTGAATGATTCTTTGGTCAAATGGCAGGAAAGGTCCTTAAAGTTTGAAAATTTGCAAAAATAGTCCTTGGATTTCTAAAAATGGAATTTTATGCAAAAAGGGTCCTTGTACTATCAAAGTTTGTCAAGTTTGGTCCTTGTGATAACATTGGAAAAAGTTCAATTTCAGTCCTTGAAGTTTGCATAAATTACAATATTGGTCCTTGTATACCTACATATGCCAACCGGACCCTTGTTATTATATCAAGCCCAAAACAAAAACAACCCAAGTCTAATACCCAGCTGGCCCAATCCTTCCCCAAGCCCAAACCAACCCCCGTTTAATATTAATCCAGGGTCAAATGGTCAAACCCGCGCCAAAATATACCAGCACTGTTCATCTCCCTCTCAATAGCTGTAAAACCAAAACCAGAGACTGGTATTTCCATATTTTTCAACACTCCACTTGCCTCACCATTCTCTCACCTTACTTTGTCCCCCTCCACCTCCACATCTTCCCAAAAACCATTAATATCAAATAACCTGCTCAAGAAAAAATGGCGCCAAAAAGCAAAATGGATGGATATGATGATATATGAAGATCCAATGGCTGGAATTTAGTGGGAAAGTCTCAGAGTAGTCAACAAGAGTGAAAAAGTCATTATATAGAGGAAGGGATGCAATGTATTTCACCAAGTAGTGTAATTTAGTTTTACTTATGTCGTTTTTAAGTTTTTAAGCTTTCTAGTTCATGTTTAAATTTTCAAGTGCTTTGTAATATTATTGCAGTGTAATAAAAACACATTTTCAGTTTCAATTTCAGTTTGTGCATACGAATTCAGTTTATGCCTAGTTCCTAGTTAAAATTCTCAAAATATTAAAAGGTTGTAATTAGTTGTTGTTTAAAACTGAAAAAGCTCACATAAGCTTTTATTAAGCTCTTATAAGCTTTTAGAAGTCATAAAATTCAGTTTAAAGTTTTAATTCAAAAATTCTCAAAAATACCAAGAAATTAGTCAAAAAATTAAAAATCTGTGGAGAAGATGCGAGAAAATGAAGCGGGTGATAACTTGGATTGCTTTTGGTCTAGAGCTTCTTGGGAAGCAATAGGGTGTGATCTCGATTCTCAGTTCTCTGTTTTGTGCCTAAACTCAATTTGTAAGCTATTCCTTTGAAATTTGCAATTTATAGTATAAGTGTTTACAAGTTGTTAATTCTAGTTTTATCTTGTTTCATTTCAGTTAGTATAAGTTAATTGATAGCTTTCGTGGTTAAAATACTTGTTTTAATATAAAAAGCTTCAAAACTGCTTCAAAAAGAGGTGTTTGGATTAATTAGTTCAAGTGTGTTACAGGTTGCCTGTGATATTGCTTGTGCTAGTCTCATGTCTCATTAGCTCATTATAATTCATAGGAACAAGAAAAACCAGTTATCATTAGTAAAAAGTCAAATTCATCCTAATCTCATCTTTGTTAGTTAACTGTTAGAGTTTTTTTTAATGCAAACTTCACCATAGTAGCTTAAAACTTGGTCCTTTAGCTTAAAATCATCTTAATATAGTTTAACATAACTTATTCAGTCCACAAGATCAATCACAAGTTCATATAAGTCAAAAGTCTAGTGTCTTTAAAAAGTCAAAATTTTCCTTTGAGTCGTTTTTGAATAAACTTTGGAATTTTACTGGGTGTTTAATAATAAGATTTAGTTCATAAGCTTCTAGGATGTTAAAATACAGCTGCTAAAATAAATTATAAAAATATTAGTTCACTTCTGTCTAGCTTATTTAGTGCTTATTTTCTTATTTCTTTTGGGTACCTTGTCTGTTATAGTGCCCTGTGCACCAGTTTCATAAGCTCAATCAAAAGCTTGCATAGAGCTCAATTGTTGTTCAAATCTTGTGATCTTTGGTTCTTTGGAAAGCCAACCTGGTCATCTTTGAGTCCCAAGCTTAAGTTTTCATTTTCTAGCTTGTTTGCTAGGGCTGCAATAAGCCCTAATCTTGTCCCATTTATGTGTTTAAGCCAAGTGCTTATCTGCTTATTCTAGCTTATCAGTGTGCTTTTCCTTGTCTTTTAACTTCATTTGAGTAGCTTGTAGCTTATTACATCTTATTTTAGCTTCTGTTTCAGCTGGTGAGCTTGTTTGAGCTTAATTCCACAAAATAAGCTCTTTATCATAACTGTTGAGCTCATAAGCTAGTCAAACTGCTTATTTGTGATTTGTAAAATTTTTTTCTTTATAAAAGTTTCATATAATTAGTATTTAAGTAGTTAGCAAAAAGAAAATCCAGAAAAAACTTCAGTTTTAAAATAGTGATAGCGTTTATTTAATAGGTTTTAGCTTTTTGATTTTTCTTTTTAGTTTAATAATAAGAAAATCTTGTTTTTATACTTTTGTTAGTTTTCTGTCATCATATAGTATTTTTAGAAAAAGTTTCATAATTTTCCTAATCTTTTTAGTATTTATTAGAATTTTAAATAGTTAAAAATAGTAATTAATTAGTAAAAAAATAATTAAAAAGCATAAAAAATATATTTTTAATTTTATAATTAGTTTTATAATATTTTAGATTTTTCTAAATCATAATTTTATTTTTCTAGCTTTATTTTGTATTTTCTTCTATTTTAGAGTATTTATTAAATAGTTAAAATAGTTTTAATTAATAATAATTAATTAAATAGTGGTAAAAATAATTTTCTTTTTCTAATAATTTTCTTTTATTTTTAGGATTCCAAAAATGTCATTTTCATATTTTTAGGTCTTTTAATTCTTAGATTTCACTTTTTATTTTGTACGTGTACGTAGTTTTTAAACGTACGTATTTACGTTTCTTTTATCTGATTGTTGTGCTTTCTAATTCTGTCTCCAATTCCATTCCAATCATTCAGTAGTGTAATATTCAATCCAAAACCTTTACTGATCACTATCCTTAGTGATCACTCTATCATCTGAATTAGTTTTGACACACCATTGAGTCTCCGTGGGACTTAACGACCCGGGAATTCATTCTATTCTCCAGGACTTCATTGTATTTGTGTTTTAAGCAGTTTTAAGTCTATTACGGTTAGCCATTCACAAGTGGCTAGCTTGTGTGATTAGACTTGACTGGTTTAGCACAGATCAGTTGGGCTTACATAAACAAAAGATGGGCTGCACAAACACAAAAGATGCCCTAACCATACACTAAAATGACCAAATTGCCATTGCTATTCTAAACTGATATTGCCCTTTCAGGTGTAGTCCCTTCTCCATTCGGATTTGGCAATGGTTTCCTATTCCAATTGTTTGCCACTAATCTTGCAGACAACTTTCTTGTTCTAACAGGTGGTGCAGGTTGTGCAACTGGTTCTTTATTTTCATGTTCTGCAACTTCATCAGGTTCTTCATTCATAGCTTCAACATCAAATTCATCTTCTGTAACTTCATTTACAACTTCAACATCAACTAGCTCAAACTTATCTGTAATTAAAATCATATCTTCTTCCACATTCACATTCTCATATTCCACTGGAACCTCATTCCATTGTGGATCTTCATGTACATCTGGTGGTTCTTCATCTACCTGCAAAACAAAAACAAAACTACTTACACTTCCTGTTACCTAAAAAAACATAAACAATAATGTTTACACTTTACACTTACCACTGCATTTTTCCCCTTTCCTCTGTCACATGTGTTACTTGGGCCTGCTCCATCACCTCTGTTATTTGGGCTTGGACCACCACTTATATTGCTTGGGCATGAACCACCACCTATGTTTCGTGGTACTGAACCACCACATGTATTACTTGGGCAAGAACCACATGTATTGTTTGGGCCTGAACCACCTCTGTTACCTATGTTGCTTGGTCATGCTCCACCTCTGTTACCTATGTTACATTTTGCTTTAGTTGATAAAGTGCTAATCTTTTTGCCCTGTTGCATTGATGATGTGATACTTTGGCTATGTATTTTTTCATCACAAGCTCTTGTAAATCAACAACCTTCATGTCAGGATTCATCCTTATTTTTTCTTCAAACTGCTGTGCAATCCTTTTTAAGGTTATTAGAGACCCCAAGTAATATTGTCTAGTACACGTGTGTTCATCAGTTAGAGTCCTAATGTGAACTGAATTTTCATTCTTAAACTTGACTGCTCGTAACCGAAAAGGGCACTGAGGTTTATTAGGATCTTCTGGAACAATAACTTCACCCTTAAGTTTCTTTGGTTTCTTCTGATCAAACCCGCACCTAACCAAAAGCTTTTCACTGCTACTCTTATAATACCAAAGTTGATACCCATTAGCGACTGAATAAAATATCAAACCATCTTTCAATTGTTCAAAGCTTTCATAAATATTACATGTATAATCCACTTCTCATCCTTTTTATCAATCATTTCATCATCTGATTCCATAATAGGCAAATCTGTATCACTTTCAACTATTGGTTCAACATGCTCTGGTTCTTTTTGACTATCTTCACCAACTTTAGCAAAGATTGGATCACCATCCTGTTTAGCCTCATCTTCATTGTCACTTTCAAGTGGCATATGAAAATCATAATCATCTAAACTACTTTTTTGAGTCTTTCTATTAGCCTTATTTAATCTAACCTGCCTTAACTCTTCGTCACCCTCTGATAGATGGTCAAGTGATGCAACATCACTATCAGTGTCACTATTATCTGACCCATACTCTTTTTCATCATCTATCTCCCCAGTAACATACTTACTCAAATCCTCATTATTATGACCAAGATATAAGCTAATTCTACCTTTGTTTGTATTCCCAATTTTCACAAATTCAGCCACATCATCATCATACTTGATTAAACTAATACCTTTAGCTAATGACCTTTTTGGATGGTTGTAATATAGCTCAGTTACTACAGTCTCTGTTGTTGATTGAACATATTCTAACAGGTCTTCAAACTTGAAACAACTAACTTCAACATTATGAAAGGTGAGTTTTTTACCTTTGGTATAGGTTAAAGGCTTATGAGTGAAACTCCCCCCATGATAAACATCCATTGTCAACAAAATCTTTGATGATGAAGCTTTCATCCTGTAAAAAAAAAAAAAAAAAAAAAAAAAAAGGTTTAACAAATTGGGTATAACTGACTGAAAAATGATTATGGATTGAAGGGATTAGTTAATTTACCCTACTCATCTACAATTTGAACGTGAATGGAATTAGAGAGTCATTGTGCTTATTGATTCTTGAGTATGCCTGAAGTATTCATGGATTTAAAATCAATAATAAACCATTGACTACCAATCTTTACTACCTTATAATGCATTTAGGACTATTCTATAATTAGAAAGGCTTAAAATTCAGACATTTTCCTTGCTTGTTATGGAAGGATTTGAAAAGTTGATCAATGTTTGTAACCTCCAGAAAAATAAATTTATTGTAATAGTCCATTGAATAGCAAGTTGTAACAGCTCATTGAATTGTAAGTTGTAACAACCCATTGACACCATTGTCACCATATTTATTCCCTCTCGTAACCACCCAACCATATATAGCCCAAACCAAAAAATAAAACACACCACCCACCCACACAACCACATAAACACAAACAATTTTGTTTTGTATTTTTGTCCTTTTGGTTGTCCTGCAGTCTACCATAACCAACAATGACAAACATACAACAACTTACATCACTCCTCAACTCACAAAACAACCCACATACAATCTGAACTCAGTTTCAAAACGCAAAGAAAAAAAAACAATATCTCAGTGTGTTTTCATAACAAGAATTAAAGATCTTTATAGATCTTACAAACACTCATGATAGACCTTGAACGAAACACAAATATATAACTACCCGAGACTTTCTGTGAGATGTTGAAGCTGTAATGAAAATAGACGGTATGGTGTTCGAACTGCAGCAAAAACAACAAAGTAAGAACACGTTCTTGCTGGGTTTAGTTCTTGTGTGTAATTCGAGTGGATTTATAAGGTTGGTGGCGTTTGTGTTTAGGAGGTGTGCATTTTATGTTATGGAGGGATAAGGGAGACATGAGCTTTTCCTGTACGATATTGTTCTTTGTGTGTTTCGGATGGATAAGAGATAACAAACTATGGTTTGTAATTGGTATTTGAGTAGCTAATCGTGTGTTTAAGAAGGAGATAAAGTGACTGCATTTGTATGTGGTTGCATATAGATGGATATGTGATGAAGATGGGTATGGAGTTATAGATTTACATTTGGAGAGATAAGGTGTATTCACTGTGTATGTTATAAGACTAGGGTTGCGAAGGTGCTACCTTTGAGTTATTAAGTGGACTTGCCCTATCCAAATGAATTGTTATTGTTATAAGAAATTTTTAATCAGTTAATGGGAATTAGTGTAGATTTTTCGAGGTCTGTTTGAGGATGTGTTTTCATCAACCGTAAAGTTATTGTCACGAAATATGTACAATCATAAAACATTGCACACAAAGAATTTTAGTTACAGGGTACCCGCCGAAGCAACGCGCGGGTACCCTCCTAGTAACAACTATTGGTTATTCAATTCTTGATATATGAGTATTATTAAGAATGTGAATGGATTTGGGATTGAAAAGTTATTTGGAACGTGTAGGGATTTGGGATTGAAAAGTGTTTTGAAGTTTAGTTAAAAAAAAAGAGTATAAGTAGTCTTACATTGAAGTAAAAGCTACGTCATTAAATATGTTACCGGGAACCGAAAAGAAACCCACAAAGTGTCTTACATTACAATGAAAAATAAGTTGGGTAAATTAAATTGAGAAAAAAAAATAATAATAAAAAATAAAAAAAAAATAAAAATATAGTACCTTAAATTAGAATTAAGTATAACTTAGGTATACTTTCATGCGATTTGCCCTTTGTAGAATCATTCCAAGTTTTGGTGTCACATTAGCGTAGGTTTGTGCATTTAAAGTTCTGTTGACAAGAATATTACGGAAGCATTAAGCGATACCTACCTAGATAGACATAGTTTATGTCATTGGTTGATAACATAGCAATTACTACACAAAGCACTAACAAGTGATGTGATTGTAACATCCAATGCTTGATACCTAAACGAACAAACGCTAGTTTGATGGTGAAACAAAGTAATTAAAGTAGAATGTTGGAAGAATTAATCCCAAAAGTTTATTGATAAGAATAGTAAGACCATATAATTTATGTTTTTAGGAAAACGAATGGTTATGGGTGAAAAAAAGCATACATCAATAAAATCTACATTATATTACTACCCACCATTAGAGGTGCACATCCGAACCGGTTAACCGAACCGCATCCGAAGACAAACCGAAAAACCCAACCGGTCAAAACCGGTTTTGACCCTAACCGGTCCGGTTTTTATCCAAACCGCCGGTTAGGAACCGGTTTGGCATTTTGGAAAAACCACTGGTTTGGAGACCGGCTTTTATTAACCGAATAACCAAACCGGTTCGGTTAACCGGTTAGGAACCGGTTTTTTTCATATGGGCGGGTTTTTTTGATTTTTTTGAATTTTAAACTTTTGAATTTGAAATTTTGAAAGAGGGTAGCGGGGGGGGGGGGGGGGGGGATATTATTAAATATGTTTCAAAAATTACCATTTTGCCATACAAATGTTAGTATAAATAGATGTGTTATGTATTTGGTTAATTACCACTTTCAAGCAATCAAAAAACACTCCAAAAAAATCAAAACCGAAAGTTTATCACTAAACACTAATGGAAAGTTCAAACACCAACAATACCACCAACACCGAAGCTGGTTCAACAAGTGCAGCGACGGTTTTGAAAGTTTTACCATGCGACCGTGTAAAAGATCCATGGGAACACTACAACTACGTCCTAATGTCGGATGGTAAGAAAAAGGCTCAATGTAAATATTGCTTGAGTATATTTTCTGCCGGTTCCAACTCGACGTTGAGGGCTCACATCAAACAAAATTATTGCAAGGCACTCAAATCGGTTCCGGAAGCCGGTCAATCGTCCATGGCTCGAGACGGGACTATTTTTGCATACGATCATGATTTACTCCGTCAAAAATTGGCCGGTTTGGTGATTCAACGTGGTTTGCCGTTCAACCACTATGACCACGATGGGACGACGAAGGTGTACCAGAATTATATGCAACCGCAGTACCATCATGTAAGTCGTATGACTCTTAAACGCGATACTATGAAAATGTGGAAAACGGCTAAGCAAGATTTAAAAAATATTTTTTTAAATATGGATGCTTGTGTTAATTTAACAACCGATGTTTGGGCCGCTCCTCATAATTTGCCATTTTCGTACCTTTGTGTTACCGCACATTGGGTTGATCCCGAAAGTTGGCAAATGATGAAGCGAGTCGTAGCATTTGAAAACTTTCCGGTTCCTCACTCCGGAGAAGCTTTATACAAATTGTTGAAAAAAGTGTTTCATAAATTTAACTTGACAGAAAAAAAATTCAATAACGTTGGATAATGCTAGTAATAACACAAATGCAATGGGTAGATTAAAAATGGAATACGATCCACCTTGTAATGGATATTTTTTTCATAGTCGATGTGTTGCACACATCATTAACTTGGCCGTGCAAGCGGGATTAAAAGATCCGCATTTGAGTGAAGTGAGAGAAGGTTTTAAAAGAATGTTAGTCGATGTTTTTAAAAAGGGTAATAAAAGATATAATGCATACATTCGGTTGTGTGAAAGTGCGGAGAAACCTTGGTTACAACCTTGTTGGGATGTTGAAACAAGATGGAACTCCACTTATCTTATGTTCATAAGTGGTTTAAAACAAAATGTAACTTTGCAATATTTTCATGATGAGAAATTGTCGGGAAGGGGTAGGTGTGCTCCATTTGATGCCGATAATTGGGATACTACTGAAAAACTAACCCGGCTACTTGAAGTTCTTTACAACGCAACAAAAAAATTGTCGGGAGTTTATTATCCAACGGCTCATTTGGTACTCGAGCAACTATTCTTGATGTCTTCACAAATTTACGCATTTGAATTTCATGGTGGTGTTTATACAAGCATGGTTTCCGGGATGAAAGAAAAGCTTTTGAAATATTTTAAAACTTTGCCACCGTTAATTACTTGTGCGGCCGCATTAAGTCCATGTTATAATGTAAACGGGGTAGAGGTGCTTATCGACTCGATTGTGACTGATTTGGGTTGTTTCGCGTCAAACCCGAACTATGCTAAAGATGCAAAAGAGTCCTTTGGCCATTCTTTTAAAAGTTTGTGGCAATATTATTTTGAAAAATATGGTAACCCACCTCCTACTGTGACGGAAACTTCTTCATCATCATCAAGGGGTTTTAGAGGGAATCCGATACTTGCTTTGCATAAAAAGATAAGAGATAATCCCAACAAACGGTTAAGAAATGATGGTTTAGCGAACAGTGAATATGAAAGATATATCACAACCGATTTTATCTCACATATTCCGGCTGAACAAGTTGAAAACTTTGATGTGTTGGCGTTTTGGAAAGCAAAGGAAACAATGTTTCCCGTTCTATCCCAATTGGCTCGTGATGTACTAAGTGTACAAGCTACTTCGGTAGCTTCTGAATCCGCTTTTTCAACAAGTGGAAGGGTTTTATCAAATCTGAGAATCAGACTCACACCGGCTTCTTTGGAGATGTATATGGGTTTGAAAGATCACTTGGACGCAATGAAGCGAGTGCAAGATAAGACTGATCTTGAAAATGCCGCAGACTTCGAAGGGGAGGTCTACGTGGAAGAGGCACAAGCGGGTGAAATCGAGATGCTTTCCGATGAAGAACTAAGACAAGATGCAGCTGCTCAAGAAGCTAGGGGATCCGATGACGACTATTAGGACTTTTATGCTTACGTATTATGTTTTAAGTTTATCTATTTCCTTTGATGTATTTCTTTTAAGTTTATGTATTTCCTTTCAGTTTATGTATTTCCGACGTTATAAATAAAAGTTGAAGTTTATTCAGTGAAAGTTTGTTAAATGTTGAAAAACGAAAAAAAAAATCCGGTTAACCGGTTAAAACCGGTTAAATATTTTAAAATTTTGAATTTTCGACTAGGCGGCAAAAAAAATTTCAAAATGAAACCGGTTAACCGGGTCCCAAACCGGTTAAACCGGTTACTAATTTTTAAAAATTCAAAATTTTGAAACCGGCGGCAATTTTTAAAAATTCAAAATTTTGAATTCACAACCGGTTAACCGGTTAAAAACCGGTTATGAACCGGTCAAAAACCGGTTAAAACCGGTCAAACCGGTCCGAATATTAAAATTTTAAAATTTCAAAATTTGAATTTTTTTGAGCGGGAAGGCGGGTAAACTTTCAAAATTTGATTTTTTTTTTATATTTACAAGTTTGCCATTGTAAGACTAGTATAAATAGATAAATTGTGTTTTTATTTCTTTGCAACTTTTATACAATTAAAATAAACTCTAAAAAATAAAAATCGGAAGCATTTCACATTTTTACTATGGCTGATGCTGATCCTACACCACCTCCGCCACCCCCGCCACCGGTGATTGTTCGTTATTTACCGGTAGACCGTGTACCAAATGTTTGGGCTCACTACCATACGTCGAAATGTCGGATGGCATGCGAAAGGCTCAATGTAAGCATTGTTTATGTTTCTTCAAACCCACTTCCAACGCGGCGTTGAGGGCTCACACACAGAAGTATTGCCGCCATGCACCTGTAGTTGATGCCTGATTCGAGACCTCGAGTCGACGTTGAGTAGCTTATCAAGTTATCGATGTTTTATGTTTATGTTATTATGTGTTATGTTTTAAGTTTATGTGTAATGTGTGATGTATCATATTCTCCGTTCTATTAAATAAAAGTTCTAGTTTATTAATACACGAAACAAGAAAACGATTATAAACGACGACGGAAAACGAAAAAAAAAAAAAAAAAAACTAGAACCGGTTAACCGGTCTAGACCGGTCCCAAACCGAGCCCAAACCGGTTTGGACCGGTTGGGTTTCTCCATCCTCACAGCCGGTTCGGAACCGAACCGGTTAACTGGCCCGACCGGTTTTTTTGCGCGTTGACCCAAACCGGTTCGGGTTTGACCAGCCGTCAAACCGAACCAGTTAACTGATTTGTGCACCTCTACCCACCATCCATTTCATTTTTTACTTTTATAGATTCAAACTTTGTACTTAAATCTATCATTTTTTTTCCCCTCCATTCTCTTCACTTTATCCGACCTTACCTTTTTATTTTATTTACTCTTAATACATAATTACAAATTATAATATAACATTTTTAGGTAAATAATACAAGTATACTTTTCACACAACATAATTTGAGGCCGAAAGATAATCCTTTGATGCCAAAGAGTCAAAGGTCGAAAATTCGTGTATTGGATTAGGTTGCATCTATATAAAATTAATTGTAATGTAGATGCTTTAGCCTTTCTTTGCATATGAGTTAGCAGGATAGAAAGTTCACATCATCCTAGCTTCTTGCCTATCTGTATGTCCTTAGCTTTTTCAGGAATCTTGATCGGCTTGCGTTATCATCGTGTATTTTAATCCCTCTCGTTATACATGTTAATCGTTCGAAACTTGTGTAATATTATACCGATTAAACGGTTTCAAATATAGGTAATGTGCCAAGAAATCAAGGATCTTCTTCCTTATTTTATATACTCATATAATCTAACTTTATAACTGTACGTTAATCTTCACTTTTGATAAGGAATCTGTAAATTTTATTTTTAACACCTGCCTTTTTTTCTCTTTGAAACGGGAACTAATGTTTGTCATCTGACAAAATTTAATAAGGAAATTTGATAAAGCATGCTCCATAATACGCTCTCTCTTAAATATTTGTTTCATAAGTGTACTATTTAGGCTATGCTCCAATAATAGTTATGCCCAACATACTCATAAGATATACCTTTTTTCTTTTTTTCTTTTTTTTGTTACACCATCAAAGCCTGACATATCTAAATCTATAGTGGCTTTACCTTTTAATAAGTAATACCGTTGAATCCAAAATAATTTCCTTTAAATTTGAGATCGATATCAACATGTGTGGAAAATGTTTTCGTTTAAAAAACTAAAGTTTCTCGTATCAAATAACCGATCAAGTGTGATGCTAGATGATAAGCGACAATAATAATTCTACAACTCTAATTGATAAATTCATGACCGAAATGAACATAACCGTAAGAATCAGTTATTTCGTAAATATGATATATGTGATACTTATTGTCTCGATTTACTATAACATGGCTTGTTTAATACTCACGTTCACTATCCACAAAGTAGATCTGTTAAGTATTCACTAGGATATGCTCAAATCCAAAGGACACCTAATTTGATGCATGTTATATTACATTTGATGAAAATAGAATAATAAGTAACTTTAAATTATCTTGTTTTCTATTTAATTGTGAGATATTATTGGTGTTTGAATAATGTGATATATTGTTGGAATATGAAAAAACTAATCCCATATAGGAATCACAATGAAACATATATCTCTTTGTAATAACTTTTCACTAATGACTCACAAATCCATATCAAACTCCGTCATTAAATCTTATCACATTCACTAGATTCAGGGGTGCTTGGTTGGGGGTATTGGGGGGGTAAGGAATGAGAAATACAATGAATAAACATGTCTGGTTAGGAATAGGGAAGCAATCATTGTTTAGTAGTGGGTAATGGGGCATTACTCAGTAAATTGGGAGAAAAGGTAATGATTACCCACCATCACTACCACCACTGCCACCCATCACCGCCACTCACCACCACCACCACTCATGACGACCACCACCACTCATGACAAAGACCACCACCACCACCGACCATCGCCACTCACCACCACCACCACCGCCACCCATCACCACCACCCACCACCACCACCCATCACTGCCACTCACCACCACCACAACCACTCACGACCACCACTACTTTGGAGGTTAATGTGTTTTTGTTAAACCAAGTACTATCAAAATAATGATAATCTTCATTCCTTTGCTTTCCCTTTCTCTTTTCCTTTTCCTTTCCGATTCCTTTCCGATTCCCCAATACTAACCAAGCACCCCCTCAAGTTTATTATCTTGAATTAATTGTCGTATCCTTTAAACAGTCGTATCAGTTATGACGAAATTCTGTTTATGAACACTGTGTTCGCATGCCTCAGTCTTCTTGTTGTATGATTTGATATTTATTTTCTGAGACCTAAGTAATGAAAATCATTTCTTAACATAACCCTTACGCTCTCATTAGCAAAACACATATTTCAATACCAAAAGCCCTGAAGAATGATTTAATACCAAATAGGACATCACATTATTGATAATTCAATTACATGAGCCTCTAAGATACACACACAAAAACTATATCTCGCTTACGAGGCAAGACAAACTGTATCAAAACATACAATTCATCACATCATATATAGTGGTAAGTCTCGTAATACTTAAGAGGAACAAGTATGTAAAAAGACTACCAAGTTGATTACTAGACATACTATATCACATGATTGAACAAGCATTAGGATTATCGTCACTAAAGAGATATGTGATCCGCTCATCAGTAGCATTTGGGGCCGAGACAGCCTGCACAACGTTCTTGACAAAACCAGCAGGAGCTCGTTTGTCATATGCTTGATTCACATAAGGATAACTAACCAAGTTATAAGGTATATATGGCCAAAATTCGGCTCTTTTGCCTGTACTCTTTACTCTCTTCAACACCTTGTTTGGCTCTATATATCCGCTCACTGTTACTCGGTGTTGCTTTCTATTAACATCCACGGTTTTTACACCTTATGTACATACAAAACAAGTAAGCACCGTTAGAATATACTCTAAAAAATGAAGAGACTGACAGATTATGGACAGACTGACAGATTTATAGCTAGCCCGACATAAAAAATGAAGAGATATACCTTTCATGGACTTCACTGCATTCTTGACTCTTCTTTCACATCCATCACAGTCCATTTTGACTTTGATTTCAACTGTCTGCATTGGTTTTCTTCTGCTTCTGGTGCTGGTGCTTGTGACTGTACAAAAGTTGGAGAGGTAATCAAGTGCTCCCATTCTTTTTGCTAATTGCTTCACTTTAATTTGCACAAAGAAAATGTAGAGAGAGAAAGAGAGTTTTGTGGGTCTATATTGGTATGTGCTTATGACTTGGGTATTTATACAAAAGCTAATCAACCATTATTTGAAGTTGGACCCCAAAAATGTAATTAAACTTGATACAATCATAAAGGTATAATATCTTTCTTGTTAATCTTTTATTAAGCATACAAGATTAAGAATATACAATATTCCATTTCCATGTGACATTCAATTCTCCGTACTATGATGCTGGATGGAAGTATACTAGAGCGTTCTAGCTAACAAAAGAAGCACACGCTTTGCGATCAAAAAATTAAACTCCCTACCTACGGTTCATGGATGAAGGAAATTTCTACTTTCAATCGAATTACTGAAAAAAAGTAGTTGGAAAAATAATATAAATATTTGGGGTAGAGTCGAAATTGTAGGCTTAAAAGATGAAATTTGGGCTAAACAGCTCGGCCAAAATGACTATTGCAAGTTAGTTAATAAGTTAAGCACAATTAAAGTATGTATATTCATGCTGTTTTCACTAATTTTTAAACATCTAAGCGAGTTGTATAACTAGTTCTGCATCACAATAACACTGTTGCGCGCCGCACCCACCAATAGGATATCATAGACTTTAATCCTAGCTATCATGACTAAATCACAATATAGCCACAGCTTTGCCTGTTCTCTGTGTGTCTAATACTTATGCAAGTAATAAATTTACGATAAAATGTTAACTTCATATGACATATCAAAGAGAAAGTCATGTCATCATCCTTTTGGTAAAAGTATATCCATGTCGTGCAAATCACCCTTTTAAAATTTAGTGACATAACCAAAAATTATATGTTAGAGAGGTATATATGCTTTTAGTAATATCCCTTACGATAGTATGAATGTATGTGAGCATTTGTGGGGTTCATCCTTCATAAGAAGGCAATTCTTGAAGAATTGAATTTGAAAGGTTGGAAAATGGCCCACTAGCGGCTAGCAACCCTTGTGTTGAAGTCAGAAGTGGCATAAAATCATGAGTATTCAAGGCTCTTTTATCTGGTTTCCTATACTTGTTTAATCACAAGATATGTTGTAAAGTGCTTTTCTGTTTGCTTTCTTTTTCACTCAATGGATGGATGTTTCCTTTTCCTTTTTGTTCCTTAATCAATAATAATTCTATCTGTCATCAAAAATTTTATTTGAAGATTTTATAAAAGAAAATATTTAATTTGTATAATTTTACAGGTATTGAAAATTAACTCAGAAAACCTACATCAGATATGTATAAAAAACAGGTTTTGAGCGGAAAGTATGAAAGCACCAACAATTAATAATAATGCAATGCTGTGCGCCTCATTCTATTCAATTTTTTATTTTTGATTTGAACTTTTTCAACCATTGGGCCCCGATGTCTTTAATCCTGCCATGCTTGTATTTTACTACTCCGTAAAACATTAGTAAGGATTTTGGAAACAAAGCCGAAGGCAAAACAGGAGTCGAAACATAAGTGTAGTTCTTATACAAAAGAGACTCGTGTTCAATACAGTTACCTTAAAACAAATTTGGTTGTCTACGTTGATGTGTTTGTGTATGTGTGTAAAATGTGTGTTGTGTGGGGAACTTCTATTTGTGTCAGATCGCAGATTCGCAATCACAACTTTAACAGAATACATATCAGTTTGGAAAATTTGGTACCTAGTTTTGGCAAGAAAAACGATTTTTTTTTATAAATGTCATTCACATTATTACCCGCAACTTCAATAACATGATCATCGCATCTGGTCTGATAACCCATTGGCCTTTAAAACAGACAAACACCCTCTAGATCATACCAAAAACCATATAAACTAAGGCCACAAGGCATCTATTCTTGTAAAGTTTATTGCTTTATTGTGGAGCTGAATATATGTTTAACTATAAACCGCACATAAAGATGTCCACAATCTTCTCAGAGAAGATGTTGGTATGAAGTTTGCATATAAGTTTCCCTCATATTATCCCGTTTGCTACGAACTTCGATATCCCCTGATTATACGGATTGAGAAGCACAAAAAAAAAACAAGGAACTTTCAGAAAAGCACTTTCAAACCTTCGCAAGTGCACAAGTCACTAGACTTTTGAGTTAGATTAGATCCATAAACGATGCTAGAGGTAGGATGGTAGAAGTTTCTCAATTTTCTCGCTCTTTATGCCGATGGAACTGTTAAGACAATGACAAATCTATAGATGACATAAACTCAGAGGGGTCTCGGATGGGTGTGCAACAGGTGTCATCGCACAGGGCCTCCACTTAAACGGGGCCACATTTTTATTTGTTTTGCATATAAGTACACATAATATCAAACATATATGATTCATATAGTTCAAGTTTATATGCAATTTCTCTTTAGGTTATCAGTGTAACAGGGTCACTCCAATATTATTAGTAAACATATGCTCCTATCTTTCTCGTAACTACATTCTTTGGTAATAGAAGGAAAATATAGTAAGTTCCGTAGGTGGTTCTCATGGTCTACATGGATCTACTTCATGAGTCAAATCCTTATCAATCAGCGACTGTGCCCAATACTGCAAATGCCCAATTAATATGTTTGCAGCATGTTTATACACAGCAGAATAGTGGGCCAAACAAATTTGATTATCGACGCCATTTATATCCATATTTCAACTAAAAAATGCAAAAGAATCTAAGCATAATTAAAACTAGTATCTGTATAACTATAAGATCAAGATCATTTCCTGTTTTTAATCATACTTATACTCGGCCCTGTTTTCAATCAATATAAAAATGCGATTAAACACAACCCTAACCCATATTTGCTAAGAGTTTCATATGGTGTCATGAATTTAGGATTTACGGTGGCGAGATATTTTGACCTTTGGTGTATAAGTGGTTTGGAAGAGGAGCTAAAGTTGCTTTGAAAGGCTTAAGATTCCACAAATGGAATCTGCATCTTTTACTGTCTAATTCCAGGACGCCTATGAATGCTTCTAGTGGTGGCCAGGAGCTTTAGACTCATTGGAGGATGGCAACATTCTAGGCTCCGCCAATGGAGCGCTCATCAGTTTTATTAGCGACATGTGGTGTTATAAGACCACGACCGCAACACCTAATCTAATGCTATTGGTTAACTGGAATTATTATATAACGAGAGATCAAAAATTTACATACAAAGGATCATGCTTTAATTAAAAGTGGAGTACTTAAGAATCATCCAAAACTTGTGCCTACACATTAACCTAACAGACACTTGATAATATTTCATATATTAAGATAAAGGCCAACTTCCTCACGCTCTCCATTCTTGTAATGACAAATCTTTAATGAGCTTTCTAGTGGATTAAGCTTCAGAATCCAAAACGATAACCGTGGTGTTTGCGGGTTTTTTTTTTTTCTTTCTTTTTTTTTTTTTTTTTTTTTTTCCGTTTTACATTATTATTGGCTATATCGTTGTGGGCTCTGTTTGATGTATGTGTACGATTGCAACACTAATTTACCCGCAACTTCAATTACAATGATTTATTGGCCTTTGAGAACAAACACCCCCTAGATCACACCAAAACCATATAAACTAAGGCTACAATCCATCTATATACATTCTTGTAATGAGCTTTCTAGTAGTTTGCTTCGTTGTGGTAATCTATATACATTCTTTAGCTTCAAACCACAGAAGGTCTCCACAACCTTCTCAAAGAAGATGCTGGAATGAAGTTTGCATAAAAGTTTCCCTCGTGAAATCCCATGCGGTACGAACTTCCCTTTTCTACCCCGAGTATCCCAATTTGCAAAGCGTTAAGCCCTCCTATTACGGGATAACACAATAAAGAAAAGGAATAAAAAACAATGATCTTTCGAAAAAAGCCCTCTAAAACCTTTGAATTGCGCAAGTTTGGTTGAGAAACTTAGAGAATTAAATTTGATCCATAAAGATGCTTCAGGTAGGATGGTAGAAGATTCTCGAATTCTCGGTGTTTATGCCAATGGAATCATGATGACAATGACAAATCTACAGATAACATCAACATCACAAAAATCTTTTGTTACATACAGAGTAATAATACACCTCCCATGATCTTCCTCATAACTACATTTCTATTGTAAAAGTCTAAAAGATATAGTAAGTTCATGTTTTAAATTACCCGTTTATTTGGTAAAATGTTCAAGTTACGTTTTTTGTCGTATCATGAATTAATTGCCACCCTTAGGCTTTACCAGTTGATGGTGAACGTACCGACATAATGTTTTGGTGATCACTATGAAAGGTTAGAAAGATAAGCAAAAGTTGTTTTGAAAGGCTTAAGATTCCAGAAATGGAATATGTGTCTTTTCCTGTCTAATTCTGTGATGCCTATACAAGCTTCAAGTGGAGGCCAGAGTTGGAGCTTTATATTTCATTGGAGGATGGCAACATTCTAGGCTCCGCCAATGGCACGCTCATTAGATTTATTATCGACATGTAGCGTTATGAGCCACGGCTACAGGACTGGACCTACTGTTATTTGGTATATGAGATTATTTATATAATAAAGTTCAAAAGATCGCAAACAAAGGCTATGCCTTCAATTTAAAGTGGAGTAATGATTTTTGGGTAAAGGGTGATACTTAAGTGGAGTAATGACTAATGATAGATAACCCAAAACTTTTACCTACAAAATACAAATCAACTTGATATAGGGGTGTCCATGGTACTAGAACCGTCCCGAACCGGAACCGAACCGAAAGAACCGACAACCGAAAATAAGGAAAAAAGTGGAACCAAGAACCGTCCCAAGTTTTTCGGTTCGGTTTCGGTACGGTACTCGGTTCCGGTACGGGAATTTCGGTAATTCCCATGAGTACCAAAGTGTTAAAAAAATATATTTTGATGGATATGAATTTATGGTACTCGGTTCGTAGAACTTCGAAAGAAGTTGACAACCTTAATAGTATTCCACAACTTGAGTTACAAAAAAACATATCTCCGGTAATAGCAAACTCATTATCCATGAAAATAATTGCAAACTCGTTGAGAATATTATATATCAATCATGGTGACGATATATCATGCAGTGACGCCATAATCGTTAATTGTTTCTCGACTTTTATCATTAAGTTTAATGAAAACAAATACCAATAGTTAATTACAACTTCTTGCTAGTTGTTACTGAGCAATCTGAGAATTATTGGATATGCGGCTATGCACATACTCGATATTCCAGTTTAGAAAAAACTTACTTTCATATTGATGAATGATGTTTAAATCTTTGAATGGAATCAATGGATTAAGGGTTAAGGTTTATGAGTTTTTAGGTTTAGGTAAGGTTTTTCTATTTTCTTAAAAGGCTGCATACTTGCATGTACACAAATAACACAATATCCCAAACAAACACTATAAAATTACATATTTTCATAAAAGTCGGTTCTTTCGGGAAAGTACCGGAACCGGACGGTTCCGACCCGAACCGTCCCGAGAACCAAAATTTTGAAATTTTAGGAACCAAGAACCGTACCATGGTTCTAATATACGGTCCCGTTCCCGATCGGTACCGGTACGGTTCCTCGGTTCTTTTGGTTCTTCGGTTTTTTTGGACACCCCTAACTTGATATACACTTGATATTTGCTCATATATCCAAAAAAAGCCTCACTTCGAGTTCGACTTCCTCATACTCTTGTGGATTACTGTTAAGTGTCCATTAGCTTAATTTGCAGAGTGAAGAAACTAGTTTAAAATTTGCAACAAAGAAACTAATTTCATGGGAAGAATGAATAGGGGTCCAAGTATAATAAGTGAGAATTTTATCAATAATACCAATTTTTTTCAGCATAATGCTACTACATACATGCATTTCTAATCGTATAAACAACAGTATTAATCTTCACCTGAAATATAAGGAATTCCATATACAACCTTCTAAGTTTAGATCCCCAGATGCCTTAAGATATCAAAATGGAAACAAAGGGAAATCTAATGGTGGAATACCTAGCTTCATCCGTGCTCAAGAGACTCCATATGTGATTTCAATCATGGATTAATTAAAGCATCCTCTTCCTAATATGATGCAAGATGGTAGATGACCGTAAGTCCATTCTCATCTCCTTGGGCTTGAAGTATGCTACCAAGGTTATACTAGTGAATAGTAGTGATAGATGTACTGAAAATGCCTTCCTGGATCCTAGTTTTTGGGGCTTAAAGCCTGAAATGGTCCGATAATTCTTTACATAAGCATGTGAATTGAAGTTGCACTTTGCAAGAAGTACATTGACCATA
Source organism: Chrysanthemum makinoi (assembly GCA_910596185.1). Taxonomy (NCBI): domain Eukaryota; kingdom Viridiplantae; phylum Streptophyta; class Magnoliopsida; order Asterales; family Asteraceae; genus Chrysanthemum; species Chrysanthemum makinoi. The sequence continues at coordinate 108,764,442 of OU343219.1, forward strand.
CAAACCTTGGATATTATATTCATTTGCAGCTGTATAATCCAGTGTATCCGTATGTTTGCCAGTGTATACTCTACCTTTCTTAATGAACTCACCACTGCAACATAACTCAGATTATAATATTGATAAGTATATAGGAATTCCATGTTAATTAGCCAAAAACACCAAGAATAAAGAAATATCTCCAGCATACCAAGAGGGCATATACCATCTATGAATTGCCAACATTATATTTCAGCTTATATATTGCTTGTTAAATTTTTTTTTTTTTTTTTTTTTTATTATTATTATTATTTTTTTTTAGTGGTTATATATTCTTATTAGCTATGATACGGTGCAACAAAATTACAAAAGTACAAGCATATGAATGAGACAAGGTAAGATGGATTCGTACTAATTGAAGCCACTGATGGAATCAGAGTTATTTAAGATGATTAATTAAGTTATTAACATCTTTATTCAGATATACTAATGATTACAAAGATGCATGGTTCTTTATGGCTAAAAAGGTAGTGAAAACGGATGACTGGATTAATCTCTAGAAAAACATTGAACTTTCTTCAACCTCAAATCACCACAAAACACTTGATTTTTGTTGCCCTATCGACTCACCTTGGATCATTATACTTTGATACTGATTTTGTATGTGAGTTAAATTTTAAAAAGTATCAACATTCTAAGGAAATCTTTATCCGAAACACTAACGGGGTAGTACCCTTTTGCTGGTAGGCTTTTAGAAGATGGTGTCACTGTTGATTGTGGTGATCAACGAGTGTATTAAGATTTAGAGGTGTCAAAATTCAGATTTTGTCCAGCAGTAAATTACAAGTATGAGTGGCAGAGATTACTTTTTTCCTGAAGGTTCGTGCGGAAGGGGTCACGTAAGGATCAAACTTTTATCTTGACTTGAGTAACATCTTTTGAAGGTGGTGGAATTGCAGTTACTTACTGTTTCATATCACAAAAGGTGGCAGATTGTTGCATGTTCACAACTTCTCTAATCGATTGGGCTGCTTATCGCATGCGCTCAAAAAAGTCCAACACCGATGATTTTTTGCAAAATACATCATTTTACCCGATATTGAATTTGAAGTGTCTGAATTTGTGGGCCAATGTAGAACGTGTCACAAAAAGGTATACACCTTTTGTCAAGAAAATAGCTGAAATGAAAACATTGGATGCAAGGTTAGTGAAAAACTGGAAATTGCTACCAACATTGAAGTTGCGACTGCACATCTTTATAAATGCGTAGTTTATTCTTCAATGGCGAAAACGGGTTCTTTTAGACGATAAATATGGGTTTAACTAGTAATATTGAGGTCACTAATGAAGACACCATTGCCCAAAAACTCTACCAGGAATTTCAGTTGGTCCTTAACAGCTTCAATTTTAAGAAATCTAGTAGTTGAACTGAAGAAAGGGAGAATTAAAGGAGGAGATTAATAACCTGGGCAATGGTGTGGGAAACATCGGCTTGAGTAGATTGTTGATAGATGTTGAGGAACTCAAAGGAGGTGCAAAGGAGTCGTTTCATGATAGTTAATTGATCTCTATAATGATAAATTGAGGGGTTGCAGACAAAAAGAAGATTATTGCTTGATAAAGAAGGTTAGATGGTTGTATTAAAGCGCTATAAATTATTGTATTAACCAACATATATAATGAAACTTAAGCCTGATTGATATAGACTCGAAAAAGCGAATCTTAGATGCAGTGAAAACTTGAAAGTTGTTAGATAGAGGTAACAGAGTCACCACTGCTATCACTGTCACTGCTGCTACTACTACTGCTGCTGCTTCCGCTTCCGCTTGAGCTTGAAGACGGTTGTTTACTTTCTTCAGCATTCACCTGTTCTCTGAGGGCTTCTTTGAGGGCTTCAGCAGCACTCGGACCATTGTCCCCCTCATCATCACTCAGATTAATCTCATCATCACTTTCTTGTTGGTGTGGGATATTGATGTCAATCCCGGTGAATGGTTGCCTTTCAGGTGCTGTTTCTAAATTATCATTTCCACCAATGTCAATTTCTTCATCGTCATCGTTGATTGTATTAAGATGTTCTTCCAGATCATCATCGATCTTTTGTTCTGGTGAGGTGTAGAATGGATCTAAAGGGACAGATGGATTATCAACAACTTTCTCTTCCCGGAATTTTCCATCTGGAAAAACAAAAAACAATGTAAAAGATGTGGTAACATTCATCAATCACAAGTCCTGTAAAAGAAATTGCACCAAATTTTCTTTCAAGCACTAAAAATCATTATCCTCACAATCTCTTTTTGAATTGATAAATTTGTTGTCAAAAGAAACAAGCATTATTTTTTTTGGGGGGTAAAGGGTTTATACCCGGTGAAATAATAAAATTATTAATTAAAGAAACAAGCATTATTACCTATACATGGGCTGATTTAGGTTAAGTTCTATATTAACAAGTCAAATGGGTCAAGTAGTTTAGACTTTACAGGAAGCTGAGGAAAAGGGTTGAAAGTCACTGAAGCGTATTTAAATGACATATTAACTCCCTAAATCTTTCTATAGCAAAGACTAAATTTATTAGCAATTTAGTATCATGCTACAGTTTTCGTAATCATACTTGATAGACTTGATATATATAAAACTGAAAAGATAAGGTATGAGTACAAAACATACCGAAGCTTTTAAAGTTGCCGATTTCAATGCGTTCAACTTCCACCTGTAGAAGTGTGCAAAAGTGTATACAAGTCATGTAAAGAAGCAAAAGAGGAAACCTCGTAAACAAAAAATGCATTATTCTCAATCTATATAATAAACAAATTCATTTTGGGGGAGTTTGGCAAGTAAAACTATATGTCTACAACCTACTCGCACAAAATTGCAAGATGACAGCTTCAAAACACCCATTATTAGTCAGAAACTGGAAATAGATAAGAACTTCAACCATAGCACATGCAAAAAAGACACATGTACATATTTGGAATAAAAAACATGAAAGCTAACCCAAGCTTCACAACTTGCGAAGTAATACCACCCAATAATAAATTTCACACAATTCTACGTCAAAATTTACAAAGTTTAGCTATCAAAAATATATATGACTACAGAGGGATAAGTTCAAAAGACAATTGAGTTTGGTACCTACAGAACAAAACTAGAATAAGAAAAAAGATTATTCACACTGTCAGGACCTAGGACAAAAAAAAAGTAGGGATTTCCGTAAGGCTCATATCCCACTACACAATCACTATACTAAGACAACACTCAATATGTATACCTGCGCATAAGTTATATTTTAAAGAGATTGGCTTGCAAGTTGCAACAATGATATTGTAATTTTCATTTGCTATATACCAAGAAAAAAAATTCCTAAGGCATGAAGTATAAGAGAAGCACCCAATAATAACCTAAACACGCCAACTCCCCAACATGTTTTATCAGCTAAATTATGTGACTTACGTATTCTTATGGTAAAATTTGTGAAATCCAAATCAGATAAAGAGCTAAAGAAATAACATACCGTTGCAGGAAGGAAGTTCTTATTCGAAGACTGAACTTTCGATCCTTTCCCAAGTGGCGGCGAACTAGCCTCAGGTTGCAACCCTGACACACCAGCAGCTGCAGCCACACCTGCAGACTCACCCGGTTGTCTCACATGCCTTAACCGCTTAACCGACCTATGTAAACGTTCCAACCTAAAACTCTCTCCATCAAAGAACAAAACCGCATCATTATCTTTATAATCCTCACTACTACCTTCAAAACTAACTTTAGGTTTCCCTGGCTGATTATTCTGAAACTCAACAGCCACTTTATTATCACTTGTCTTATGCAATTTTCCGGGTTGGTTCTTATCTATCGATGCCGGCTTAAATTCATCTGTAGCAACCAAATACATATCACCATACTAACTCATTTTTCGTAAAAGCACAATCTTGACGCTAAAATTCAAAACTTTAGTCCAAAATCCAATCAGATTAGTAACATTCAACATCACACATTAAAGCCATATCACCAAATTAACTCATTTTACATAAACTCAAAATCGGTACATTAAAAATCAAAACTTTGGTCCAAAATATGATTAAACTTTAGGGGCTGTTAGTTTAAGCTTATGTTGTTTCGCCTTATATTTCATAAGCCCATTTTTCATGCTTATTTTGAAATTTATGGGCTTAAAAAACTTGTGAAACATAAGTCGAAACCAGATAAGCTCATAAGCCAAAAAAATAAGCTTAATCAAATATTCAAACCCATATCAGAAAATTTACTCATTTTTCATAAAGTTCAAATCTTAACATGAAACAATAAGATGGCAGGCAAACGGGCAACAAGCTGTGCCCGTTTGTTCAAAAAAAAAAAAATAAATAAATAAATAACATGAAAATAAAACTTTTAATCCAAATAAATTATAAAACTAATGAGATTCAGCATTGACTTTATCACTTTAACAGCAATACTTATTAAAAACAGAATCTTGATAACAATTAAATATACTTACAGCGAAGAGTGCAGAATTTGGAAGAAGGGTTATCCTGAAAAGATGAACCTAAGGTTAAGTCAAACCATCGATCAACTGGTGGTTCATCTTTTTTATTGTTGTTATTCGCCATTGATTTAAAAAATTAATTAAGGAACTTATTGGTTTTATTTAAGTTGTGTAATTGTAAATTGGAGCCCTAGAATATTGGATTTGGGGTAAGAATTAGGAAGTGATGGATAAGTTTGATTTGGGCGTTTGTTTTTCGTTTTGAGGTTATGGCAGAACTTGTCCTTCGGATTTTACATATTTCAAAGAAACGCCCTCTAGTTGAGTTTTATATTCATGTTTACACAGGTCCGTACACAACTCCAAGTAAGCTTGTTTACACGGATTGAAAATGTTACTCCGTATTTGGTAAGGGTGTTGATACTCACATCATTTTTTTTTATACAAACATCACACTGTACAGTATAAGAGACTTTACATGTGAAGTCACGAATGTAACACATCATTTTTTTATATATTTATGGTAAGGGTGTTGACACGAATGTGACTTTACATGAATAAGTCACATTCGTGTCGGGATTACCCAATAATAACCTCACTCAAGAAAAGCTTATGAATTTTTTTTTAGGTTTGTCAGCTCTGCTTAGCAATATGTCTGGTTACTTTCACACGAAGAATATAAGCAAACCTACCCATTCTTGTATAATATCTTATGTTTTGACACATTTATCCAAAGCCGGTTAGGAGGTGGTGCAACCAGTGCCATCGCACCGGCCATCTTTTTACTACGGGTTTCCGTTTTTATAATATTTGCTATAAGTATAAGACTTAATATATGTTAATATTTGAATTACATGACTTTCAAGTTATAAAACACACAAATACCATTGGAAGAATCAAATAGATGATTAGCCGAAATTTTTTAAAATAACGAACTTTCTTCAAATAATCAAAATTTTCCGCTTTCAAAAGGCTCGTCTTTTTTCTTATCTCATACAAAGCCATTGAAATCTACAGAACTATCATGCATCTGTCTCACGAGTTATTGATACAAACGCATACATTATGCCAAACACATATTTCAAAAGTCAAAGTCAAATTCATACTTTAAATACCGACATTCTCCTATTTTCACTTCACGAACAACATGGGGCAAGTAATATTTGAATACATATCAACGATCTAACCCATGGTTGTTAAGATCATGATCCAGATCCTAGGATCTTACGATACTAAAAAGAAAAAACAATCCCGATCTTACGTAGGATCCTTGCAAGATAGCATCTTAATTGGATCTCGATCTTGACAATAGTATCCTAAGATCTCGATCGATTTGATCGTACTTTTCTCGAATCAGAAACTAAAAAATTACAAATTATTTATTAAGTTTTGTAAAATATGAAAAGAAAAGGCTAATTGTATTAAACACTTTATAATCAAATCTTACGGTCATAATCTTGCAAAACCAAAAACGGTTTTAAGTAAGATTCCGATCTTAAAAATCTTCTTCTAACCACTATAGGAACTTGAACGTGAATTATAACGACTACGAGGGACCCCAAGTAAAAATATCAAAATACAAGGGCATAGCCTATGTCTTACTTTGTCTATGCTTCACCATCATATTTCCCCCAAATTCACCAACGAAACCCAACTCCAGTTGATGTGCAGTAATATAAAAATGACAACCCAAATCTGTTCAATGAGTTCCTCAATAAGACCACAAGTACAACATCCCTCCTTGAATGATCAAAATCATTCCTTAATTCGATTGTCAACACAGATTCATCATAGTAAACTCAGAAAACACTCGATTCAATGCTCAGTTGAGGAAACTAAAGTGGTGAATTTGAGAACTTGTAAGCAATGTAAAAAGCAGTACGATCCTCTTCTTAATCATCCCCAAGCTTGTCGTTTCCACACTGCTCATTTTGGCGGTAATTATTTTCCTTGTTTTTCCAAATCATAATAGTAAAATGTTCTTTTAGTTTTATTAAGTTACTTGTGAGCTGAAGATTATATTTATATTTAGTTGTAAACTTTCGCGAAAGAATAAAAAAGTAAAAGCTTATGTAGGAAACATAACTTAATAAACGGTATCTGGGGTATTTTGTTAATCTTATTCATATTGTCATGGATAATTGTTTCGACTCTTCAGGAGAAACCAAGAGGAAGTTTGAGAGTGCCTATAGTGGAGGGACCATGAATACGCCCGACTCTGGTAAAGTTTTCCAATATTGGCATTGTTGTGCATCTGACGATCCCTTTGACCCTGGCTGCACCGCTTCTCCTCATTGTTCCTATGATGACTGATGTATTTTATGCATAAGGTTCTTCTCGACCATTTCTTTGGCTTTAGCCCTTTCATTGTATAAAAAATCGTTGCATCATTGAATCAAATTCTAATATTCTTGAACATATAGTAATTTAAGATTTATACGGAGTAATATTTCCGACATATATTAAAGTCTTTTGAGGATCCAGTTGATGGAAATGCCATATAGTCAATATAAATGTCATTTTGCTTTTAATGTAGTGAAGATTAAAACTTCATTGGTCTTCATCAGCTTGATGTTATAACGGGTTGTTATATATTATAATATTTAGAACATCGAACTAATAATTTTCTTATGATCACCACATTGTCTCATGTTTTAATTTTTTGTAATTTCAAATTCACATGCATTCTTTCCAATGATACCTTAGTGTGTTGCAATAAATGTGTTTTAGGGCTTGTTTGTTTCTGCTTATATATTGGGTTTATGGCTTATTTGGTTTTCAGCTTATGTTTCATAAACGCACTTTTTGTGGCTTATTTTGATTTTTGGCTTATTTTGATTTTTGGCTTATATAAGCTTATCATGTCATAATAAGCTTATATAAGCCGGAAAGTTTCAAAATAAGCCACCAAAAGTGAGCTTATGAAACATAAGCCGAAAACCAAATAAGCCATAAGCCGACTATTTAAGCCGAAACAAACACCACCATTAAGTTTGCAATAGTATTATGCTGTGGAGAATTCTTGTTAGTATCCCCTAATCTTTAGTTCTGTTCTCTAGAAACCTATAAACCTTTTTGAAAATTGGTGGTAAATTTTTTAAAACTGTTATTAACCATATCCCCATCTATGTCCTAGTTATTTGACCTTTTTTTAGGGTAACATGCGAAGAGTGTAAGGCCTCCATTTTATTCACTGTGACTTTATGATTCAGTTGGAGGTTCAAATCCACACACTTCAGTCCCACAAGACTTGGGTAAAGTATACAAGGTGCAAGTGTGCATCAGTTCCCTCGCCTAACTTCAAGTTTGAGGGACAGTGGGACACCTATATTTTCTTTAGAATCTCTACTACTTCTAGCTCTTTAAAGAAGAAAATAAAGAAAGTGAATTGGGGAATAAATTTGGGGGTGCCACCTAATGGCCTAGTGGTAAGGCACCAAATTACCTAACCTCCTCACAAGAGGTCTAGGGCTCAAACCTCACTTGATACACATTTGGGGGTGGCTAGGGAAAGGGTTGGAAGCGGTCATTGGGATACCTCGGTTAGGCCACGTACATCTGAATTAAATACTCGTCCTCCCCAGGTAACCTCAACAGGGGAAAACTTTACCCGTTTACCCGAATTAGGGGTATACATCTAAGATCACTAGGCTCTCTTGCTTTGAAACATTTCACAATAATGGATATTAAAGTTGTGTACAGTGTGGACAACAATACGGAATTATTATGGCAAAGTGTGGTACGACAATATACCAGAAATTATCTGTATAATTATTGATGGTTGATCATGTTGGATTCGACGTTTGACCTCCATCTTTCAACCTCTTATAAAGCCAGTATCTTGAACTACCATCCAAAGAATATACCACTCTCCAAATTTTACAAGGGTAAGAGTATAATGTTTGTTATAGGCAATAAAAGCATGGTTGTCGTCACGAATACAAGTCGGACGTCGAGCTGCCAGCCAAAAAGCAATTCATTATTGTAATGCCCAACCCGATTTTAGATCTCTTGTGCTAAAAATTGGGGCTGATAAGGCATCAATAAAATTTGATTGATATCTTACTTTCCATTTTATAGCACCCAAGATTCATTAATTAACTGAGCAGTTTCATCATGAATTTCCTCTTTTGGTTGCTTGATCTCCAACTTTTATTTGTGACGACAATCCTAGTATACTTGCCTCCAACAAGCAAAAACTCTCACACTTCTCGGAACTCTACTACATTTCAAATATTTCCATTTTGATGATATTTCGAGAAACATGCTAAAAAAGAGGCCGTATGATGTTCGTGAAACCTCCAAGTCTGATATGTCTGACCTGCAATAACACTTATGCAGAATAATGGATGCCACCTCTTTCCTTGCCTACCGGTCATGCATTGTATCTAAGAGCTACCATTTCATTTAGATTAACTTCTTCATTCAAAACTCTGCATATTTTTTCTTACATGGGCTAGAAGTTTAGTTGATTCAGTAAGAGTTTTAGGTATTATTGGACCTCAAAGATTAGGCCCCATGTCTTGCAGAGTAGAACTCATTTAGGGATTTGAATCTTTAGTTGTAACATGATGTCTTGGTGCTTGAGATGGAGGAGACATTAAACCTACAGCATTTCTTGTCATGGCTCACCATGAAAAACATAATTAATACTATAACATAAATGTGGATGTAAATAAGAGAATATGATACTATATTGTATCATAACCAACTAACAAACATATATAGCGACATAGCATAAGAACACAATAAAGTTACTTTAGAAAAGTACATGTTCATTCCATACATTGTTTGAGTTATAGCTAACCATTGAATCCGAAACTTAATATACGAAAATGTGGAATAACAATAACTAGTGTATGAAATGAAGCAAACTTTTACCTAATAAGAAGAATCAAAATCTGGTTGCTTAGATTGGCCATTGAGTAATGGTCAAAGCATGCAACTGAACATATTTTTATTTTTAACCGTGTAAAATAAGAAGCATAACCATAAAGGGTTAATGTATAAACAAGTCACTAAACTTTGCGAAAAATTTATCCTAAGTCACTAATGTTTTATTTCTGTCATCTAAGGTACTCAACTTCACGAGTTGTTTAAATATGTTACTGAACCTTTCAAATGATGACATTGCATATTTTTTAGTACAAAACGATCCTTGTGGTTAGTCGGTTGTCACGGAGTTAGTCCCTTGACCACTATTTCTGTTAGTTTAACCGTTTTCTTATGTTTTCGTCTGTCTTTTACGTTTTTATTCGTTTTCAACTGTTTTTATACGTTTTCGTCCGTTTTCATCCCCCTTTTCTTACGTTTTATACGTTTTCATCCGTTTTTATTCGTTTTCATCCGTTATTCTGTGTTTTCATACGTTTTTATCCTTTTTCGTCCGTTTTTATACGTTTTCATCCGTTTTTCTTACGTTTTAGCTTATTTTCTTATGTTTTCATACGTTTTCTTACCTTTATGTCTGTTTTTCTTACGTTTTAGCCCATTTTCTTAGGTTTTCATACGTTTTCGCTCGTTTTTCTATGTTTTCATACGTTTTCGTCCCTGTTTTTTAAGTTTTTATATGTTTTCATCCATTTTTATTACGTAAGAAAACGAATAAAACTGTATGAAAACGTATAAAAACGGATGAAAACGATTAAAAATGTAAAAAAGGGGGATGAAAACGGACGAAAACGTATAAAAACGGTTGAAAATGAATAAAAACGTAAAAAATTGGACGAAAGTGTATGAAAACGGTCAAACTAACAGAAATAGTGGTCTAGGGACTAAATCCGTGACACCCGACTAAATACAAGGACCGTTTTGTACTAAAAAAAATATGCAATGTCATCATTTTAAAGGTTCAGTAACATGTTTAAATAACTCGTGAAGTTTAGTACCTTAGATGACAGAAATGAAACATTAGTGTCTTAGGACAAATTTTTTGCAAAGTTTAGTGACTTGTTTGTGTATTAACCCTAACCAGAAACAAGCTTGATTACACATTCAAATACAAGCTAGTCATAATTAATTCATACGAGAATATAGTAAGATAGACAAAAGAATTTCATTTACTCCATATTTTAGTATATCGGAATCATTTTTCATGTTGGTAGCGCATGTGTTGGAAATGGGAATAAGCTAAAACCTTAAATAGCATTACGTGGCAGATTTATCAGACACATATATAGTATACTCATTTCTGTTTACAGATTAGATTTTGAAATTTATACCCATAACCTGTATCTGAGGGTGAAATTTTACGGGTTTACCTGCTTGAACAAGTGTCCATATTTTTTTTCCTTGCCTATAGAGTATAGACATCCTTAACATTTTTTTGGATAGAGTATTTAATTCTGTTTATAAAACCTTTAACCAGCAATAGGAAGATTCTAGAAACGGTGATGTGTCTACTGCTGTGATCTCGGCATGAAGATGTGATTTAGCTGAGCAAGAGTCCCCATATACTTGCAGAAAAGGATATGTGGAATCACAATCCACAATACTAAAAACAGCCTTGTAGAATTGCAGCCTAGAAACTAAGATGGCAGTTTATCTTCACCTTAGAGTTGTGGGTTAGGAATCATTGTACAAAACTTCTAAATTTTGAGATCAAATATTTTATCTTCTATAATAATCGCTGTACAAAGCTTCTAAATTTTGAATCAAATAACAAATATATATAAGATGGCATGGGTCAGGAATCATTGTACAAAACTTCTAAATTTTGAGATCAAATATTTTATCTTCTATAATAATCGCTGTACAAAGCTTCTGAATTTTGAATCAAATAACAAATATATATATATATATATATATATATATATATATATATATATATATATATATATATATATATATATATATATATATATATATATATATATATATATATTATTAGTACAAAAAGTGTGACGGGTTGTAATGGATGTGGCGTAGCTTGCTTGGATTTGGGCCAACAAGCTATTAATAGGCTGGTCTTGTACTAATCCAAGTAGTTTGATGGGTTTCCCTGCACAAGAAGAGTAAACCGTTAGTCTTACCGTGAGACGGACCCCACGATTAGACTCCGACATGAGAGTAAGTACACATCCTTGTCAAAGAAAGTAATAGTATGTGTGTGTAATTATGAGAGAGAAAATTGTACCTTGTATGGGGATTAGAGCCTCTTTTATAGGCGATGCTTACCGCTAGGGTTTCCTAGATACTCGCACATGGTGGTTAGTCGCCGGAGCCAGACCCTTGTCGAACAAGGTTCCATGTCAATCGCGGATGCGGACACAAGATACCTTATGTAACACCCCCAAAAATGGTTTGCAGCGGAAGAAAAAGTTTTTGGGGTGCTATTCAATTGGATCATAACACAAAGTGAAAAATTAAGTTTTTTTTCTTAAAAGATTTCATTTATTGAAGTAAAATAGAGTTTACAAAGGTTTATTTGTTGCGGAAAAATTGCCCATTAATAAAATGTGGTCCCCATACGTAAATCAGAGTCATCTATGACCATGCCATGCCAATGCCCAAGCGCCTCCAGAGTTAGCTATAAGCCTTTTAATACACGAGATAAACATGCTTAACAAGATCAACACAAAGGTTGAGTGATATTCATAGGTTTAGTAAATAGTTGAACACAAGTAAGAGATGATAATTGCTTCGAAGACAATTACCATAGAAAACAGAGATTATTATTATGCACTAAGCTCATGACACCAATACTAACTGCATACACCTAATTACTGGTGTAAGTAATAAAATTTCCCCCAGATGTAATAGCCAATTACATAGAGATAATCAAATATGGTGTGCCCCGGTTATTTCCGAAAACCGAGTCGGGGTGGTCAATTCCCATAGTACCATCCACAATATTTGCGTTCACTCGCAAGTGATTAATGATTCATGATGAAGGGGACTTTTGGCAGGCAACTTAGCCTATAATAATAATAATCATGCAAGCATGCATTTTAAGAAAAGACTTGTGTTCTAGTTTACAGCATGTATCTCTCCCAAGGAGTTTATAAAACAGTTAATAGAGTAAAAGTGGGGCTATGAACTCACCTTAGCCATTAGCAGTATGAAGTGAAATAAATCAAGTAGTGATAGTGAGCGGCTCCGACACGCAACCTAATTTAGTACGGCAATTTAGTCTTTATTCATGTTTAAGACTCAATAAATTTTAAGAAAAGTTTTCAAGTGTTTGCGTTGTTGTTACTGGTGTGGCAGCATTTAAGTTTGAAAAGTTTTCTAATATTTGTAAGTATTGGCTCTTGGAATAAATGTGGGAAAATGTATATGAAACTTTCGTATAAGAGTCGGCTCGAATATTGGCTCAAGTGTTTTTGACGAGTGAATAAATACAAGTTGGATTTTATTTATTTGATTTGTTTGGTTTTTGAAGTGTGAATATATATATATATATATATATATATATATATATATATATATATATATATATATATATATATATATTATAGAATTCGTGAGTAAATAGTATATTAATTTTAGTTTACAGGGAATAAGGTCGTCGCATAAAATATGTGTTATATAAAATAAAAGTGGTAAAATATATATATAAGTTTACTAAACTTATAAAGGTTTTAGGGTGGAAAGTGTCAAAGTATTAAACTTGAGGATTGAAGTTGTAAAGATTTTATGATTTTCAAACTTATAAAAGTTTTTAAATAAGTGTCAAGATGTTGAAGTTGGAGGGTTTAAAATGTAACAATTGATATAAATTATAAAACTTATAAAAGTCTTAAATAAAAGTGTAAAGTAGTTCGAATTTGGAAGGCTAAAACTGTCAAAACGTCAAAATTGTAAAAAGATAGCAAAAATTTGCAAAACTGTCAACGCTTGGACTCGAACCCGTGACCACTCGCTCAAACAACAACGTTGCTACCATTTGAGCTGAGGATGTTTTGTGTTTACCTTTACATATTAAACTTATTTAAGGAAACGATTAACTGTTTTCTTTTGTAATTAAATCTTCTACTTAATAAACCAAGCATGCGTGTTTGCATGTACAAGTTTCATGTATTCTTTCTTTTCAAAACTTGTTTCCTTTGCTTATCCCATGTTAACATTATGCTATTTGTTTGAATTCATATAAGACAGTGGGTACGTAGTTGTGTTTGTGCATTTTGCGTTTTCAAATATGTCATGCATGTTAACAATAGTTTAGTTTTGTTAGATCCTTAAACCACACAAGGTCATTACGATATGTTAAGTTTGTATAGGTTGTACGTGACGTGTGTAATGAAAACAAGTTTAGAAGTTTTAAAGTGTTCATACGACATGAAAACTTTAAAGGAAACTATGCTACGTATCGAAATGGGTTTAGAAAGACTTACGACACCAAGATGGTGGTGAGGAAGATGCGGTTGAGAATGTGAACAAGGACCAAAGACTATAACCCGCTTGTAACTTAAAAATGAAATCCGATACTCCTTTTGCTTCCAAAATACTAAACCCCGCTTTGTTTTTCCCAAAGTTTAAACTTGATATCTTTAGCTTCCACCAACCTTTCCTTTACTTTGTATGAATGATTAAGTGTGCGTGTTTTAGCTCAACCGAGGCTCGTATAAAAAGGAGAAATGGAAGGGTTGGCGTGTGATGTTTCTTATAGTGGGTTGAGGTCGAGTGCTATGTCGAAGAGGATGCAAGACCAAGACTAATATACTACCCAAGCTCTTTCTCTTTTCCCTTGTTGCTCGACAATGAAGAAGTGAGAGCGTTTGTGTTTTTGAGTGTTGTAAATGTGTTTATGAATAAACTTGAAGTGAATTTGTAATGAGATTGAGATGAAGCTAGCACATGGTCTCCTTTATATTGAATCAAAAGAATATGGATTATATTAGTTGTTTTAATGTATTAGAGTAGCTAGATGTAGGAAAATATTACTATAGGGTGGCGCATGGTTTGGTTTTGCAGTGGGTCAAGAGGGAAATAACAAGTCAAATGTTGCTTGTTAGAGTTTCAAAGCATTAAATGCAAGGGTCCTTTGTCAAACCAATTTGATAAAGATGTTAGGCTATGCGCAATGGGTGGGTGAACCGATTGGGTTGAGGTTGGGTCGACCTAGGTTGCCCCATTGTAGGGTGTTCGGTTGGCTTCGGTTGAGGGGAAGAGGAGACAACCTAGTTCACTTTGACAACCGAGTTATTCAACACACAAATCCAATTTTCGTTACTTTTTCATATTAAAAAAAAACGTTACCACTTTTACATCCTATAAATACTAACTCAAATACATTTCTTAAAAAAAAATCCCATGTCACCCTTTGTGGCAACTAGGTCGTCGTCAGGTCGTCGGAAAGAGAAAGCTGATGTGGCAGAGGTGACCCAAGTCACCACTGTGTTTAACCTTAGTGTTTTGGTTTGATTTGGCAGACGCATGCCTTGAGATAAGGAAAAGGATAAATGGCCTTGTGATTATAATATTAAGTAGCTAGTAATGGCATGGGGAGACATGAAAAGACTTGTCCCTCTTGTTGCTTGTTGGAGTGGCTTGTGTTGTGTTTGTCAACCGAACAAGAAGAAAAAGATGGAGTCAAGCATGGTTTTTTTTAATATTTAATAACTTGTTTGCATGATATAATAGTGTCATGTGTTGTGTTTTTATTTTGCAAACCGAATGGAATTTGTCCAAAAATCAAATGTGTACATAAACTAAAATGTACACGTTAGTGTTTATTGTAGTTGGTTGCAAAAAGGTCACGACACAATTAAAGATAGAAAAGAGTGTGAGAATATTAGTTCAAGGTCAAATGGAAAGACTTTTATAGCCGAATATCAAGAGTGTGTCACATGCTTCATATGTCCAAGTCTTGTGGTGTCTTAGTCGTGTAAGAAGAAATGCCCAAAGGTGGCGCACGCTTTGAATGGTCATGTCGTTTGATCGGTTATAAGCGGGCGAATCAAAAAGGCTTTTAGCCCAAGTGACTAATGGATCAAAGGGTGTGTGTCCAATTTATTTTATTATTCAAGTATTAAGGGTTAAAGACATATGTACATGTTTTGTCATTTCACAATTGCAAGGCTCTAAATATTCTTGTGTTAATTTTGTGTGCTCGATGCACAGTAAAAAGAAAAGGAGGAATTTGGCCAACTTTTGGTTTTAGGTTTATTTAGTGTATTTTGGGTACCGTTTGAGCTTAAATGTGTGTCGCGGTGTCCTAGTTTTTATGTTTTATGACAAAATCTATCGTTATTGATTCAAATAGGCTTGGAAAAATCCAGAAGTGAAACTTAGGAACATAATTACTATAGTTTATTGTTAAATTTTGTTTGAAATTTTACGGGTTGTTATAGTACCTACCCCTTATGGGAACCTCGTCCTCGAGGTTAAGTTTGTGTTAGTCGCTTATGTGATAAAGTAAGGATTTAAAACTTACTAAACTTGTTTGAAACCGTGGCATGGGCAAATTTGTTCGAATACGTGGTTATTTAAAAAAGGTATGTCAACATTTCAAGAAATTCAATCTCTTTGCTTGTGTTAGGTAGGTAAGAAGTTTTGTGACCTCGAAAAGAATTATAATTTAGTGGGATAGATGTTTACACTTGATATAAGTATGACAATTTTTTTATTTTTTTTATTTTTTTTTATTTTTTAAGTCTAGTGTGTGTGCTGCGTGCGGATATTGTCGCATGCGGTGGATGTTACTAGACTTGATTTGACTGAGCACTTTCCCTTTCCGTGCCTTTTTTGAAATGTCTTTCTGGTGCTTCATTCTTTTTAGGGATTGCCACGTTATCCAGTCCCCCTAGTCTGGCATATTTATTGCATGCGGATATTGTCGCGTGCGGTAGGTATTTGCTAGACTTTAAGTTTGACGGAGACATTTCCTTTTCTCACTCTTTTTGAAGCGTCTTTCTGACACCTCTCTTTCTTTGGGAAGTGTTTCGTGCGACGTGGGCGCTTGTCGACTCTTCGTTTTCTGCTTTGATTTGACCTAATATCTCACGCGCCTCTTTTTTACTCTTGATTTTGATCGTTTATTCCGGCTTTCTTTGACACGCGTCATCATCCAAATTTAGGTGTCCCCTTAGTATAAATACTGCCCTCATTTTTATTCCTCTGTTTTACTTTCACCATCGCCGTTTTGTTGTATCTTTTTGAGAAGAGAATTCCTTCATTCGTCCGCCCTTTATCCGTTTGCTATGAGTTTGATTGTTGACATAAAGTGTGGTACTCCTCTAGAGACATTTGGTTCCTTCCTTAGGACTTGTCATATTCCTTTGGAGGTTCACCCGGAGCTTCCTTCACGCAGGTGTACGATGCATGAGTGTCCTTCTAGGAAAATTGGTTTATATACCCGCTTTTTTGATCTTGCAAATTTTCGTCTGCCTCTGTCCGTTTTCCTTGTTGATTTGATTAGGCATTATCGCATTAACATTTCCCAGCTTTCGGTTCTGGGTGCGTGCAGGATTTCTCATTTTGAGATCTTGTGTCGTGCTCATGGCATCACACCAACTGTTGGTTTATTTCGTTGCTTTTATGTTAATTCGAAGTCCAAAGGGTGGTTTTCCTTCAGTAAACGCGATGGTGTTCCTGTTGTTTACACTAAGACTCTTGATTCTGTGAAGAGTTGGAACAACCGATTTTTCTGGGTTGATGACTTTGCTTGTCTTTCTTTGTTTCCGTGGCATTCTAATAAGAATATTCTTAAGGACCTTGTTCCTCGCCCTGATGAGTATAATGTTGATCATTATGTTGTTCTTCTTTGCCAACCCTTATCCCATTCGGGTATTCCCTGAATCTTTTCTTTGTTGGGTTGGCCTGAGCCGCTATTATGCTTTGGGTGAGGACGTGTACCCTGAGTTTCTTCATGATGATCAAACGGGTGAGTTTTTTTTTTTTTTTTTTTTTTTTTATCTTTTTTCTTTTTTTAATGTCCGTATTCTGATATGTCCTCTTTACTGTACAGTGATGAGTTAGCCTGAGTATATCCGATGACTACACGTCCTCGTCATGAGGGGGAGCCTACCATTATGGAAGTTGTTGTTCGTCGTACAGTGCCACTTATCCCCATTGCTCCTCCTTGTTCTGAGGATGAGCTGGAGGCTGAAGTTGACATTCTTTTTGGGCCAGAAGGCGCTGGTGTTAATATTGGGGGTGGATCAGTTCTTGGGGCCACGGTTTCTGATATTGACCCTACTACCTCTGGTCCTTTGTTGAAAAGAAAGGAGGGTTCTTTACTGAGTATCCCGGAATCTTCTAGTCCTGCTAAGACGTTTCGTTCTGACTTTCTACCGGGTCCGTCTACTAGTAGCGTTCCCGCTGGTGGCTTTCAGGCTTTATTGGCTAGTAGTGTCTTGGAGGCTGAGTAAGGTTATACGGCCCCCCACACTGGGCCTTTCATTACCTCTTCTATCTCCACTACTCCTGAGCATGAGGTTGAGTTTTTAGTCGGCTCCTCCTTCAGGCGTGAGCCCTTTATTGGTTCTCCTCAAAGGTTGGTTATTTCCTCTTATTCTTCTTCTGATTCTAGTACCTCTGCTGCTGGGGCTGAGGTTACCTCATGTACCATCGTCCGAAAATATTTTGGGTGTTGTGGCTACCACCGTTCTTTGCAACTGTCTCAGCTGTTGTCCCTGTATTGAAGAATGTTTATCCTTTCTTTAGTTCGTCCTCTGGCGGAGGGGCTGATCAGGATGTTGAAGATCTCGATGGTCCTTCCGCTAGTCAGCCTTTGGCTGGTGATGCTCGGATTTCAATTGGGTTTGATCCTCTGCGATCACAGGAGCGTTATTTTCCGGATTGGAAAGGGTCTAATGGATCTCTTCTTGACAATCCCTTAGACTGCTGCGAGCTGTTGATGGGGTTGCCCCTCCTAAGCTTTTTTCTTCACTTCATGAGATGAGCCATGATCAATTGCTTTTAGATTTCGACGTCTTGTCATCTCGTCACTTGTGCTTTGGTTCTGAGGTGCGGATGCGTGCAGAGCGCTATTTTCAAGAAAAGGAGAGGTTATCTACCTGGTGTGGCCTTCAACTTGACGTGATTCATAGGCTGGAGTCCCAGTTGGCACGACCTGAATATGAGACTTCTGAGATGCTGTCTCTTCGCAGCCAGGTATCATCTTTAGGAGCAGCTGATAAAGAGAATAAAGCATTGCATGCCAGGATTAAAGAGCTCGAGTCTTCCGTTTCTGGTAAAGATATCGAGCTTGAGCAGTTACGGTGTGCGAACTCTTCTCTTGAATCCCGCAACGCTGAACTTGTTAGACATGTTTTCTTTTTGTTCTCTCTTCTTCCTTCCGATCCCCACCTTTTTTTGTTTTATATTACCCTCAACATTTGTCATTTTTAGGTACAAGTTTTGGAAAGTGAATGTTCGGACCTCCGCCCTCGTGCTTCGGAACTTGTTTGTTTAAGGGAGCTTTTTATGAAGGTTGTCATGTATTTGGAGGAGAGGCTCCACCCGTGTTTGCTTCTTTGCTATGTCAGTTCGCCGTTGGTTTTTGTACGAAGGTTTTAAGCTTGTCGTGTCCAGGTGTTGGCATTCGCAAGATTACCTTGATGCTTTGAGTGCGGCCATTAGCTGTGCTATTGACAAGGGAATGCAAGATGGGCTTGTCGCCGGGCACTATCATGATGTGGCCGGTACATCTCTTTCCCGTGTTGAGGATTTTAACCCTTCTGCCGACGCTGACTATAAGAACGCTCTTCAAGTGCTCCGTGGTATCCAATTCCCCTTGTTGTCCTTGTTGGAGGCTCTTAAGGATTCTGCTGTTGAGGATGTTATGCCTTTACTTCTTCCTGGGGTGTCTTCTGCTGACTCATCCACTATTAACCCTCAGTTTTATTTGGAGCAACTGACCGTTCCTGTTAGGCCTTCTGGGGGTTCTGTGGTGAGTGAGTCTCCCCTATCCGCTTCGATCAAAGATTGCTTCGATAGAGCGGGAAAGGCAAGGGAAGGTTCTCTGCATGATTTGTTGGCTCTTGCAGATACTTGGTATTCCTTGATTAGTCCTTTATCTGTGGAATCTTTAGTGGATTCAGCTCGTTTGTCTGGTTTCGGAGCATCGAACGTACTTGAGCATGGTGGTGGCCTTGGTGCGGATGCTTGTGGGCAGTCTGGGACGGACCCGCTTACAGACCCTTCTGACCAAGTGTAATTTGTTGTTATGATGCTTTGCGTTTCCTATTTTGTGGCCTGCCGAAGCGCGACACTTTTGTTTCTTTAGACTGTCTATTGTATGCATATTTTGTTGTTTCGAAACATATTAGTGTTTGCTAGTTTTAATCTTCACACTGATGTGCCTATTATAATAGTCTTTTCTGAATACTTGTGGGTTATTCGCCCGATCTTTGGACTTGCAACATCTCTTTTACGTATCTTGAGTTAATTTGGAGGTTACTCAGCCTTTTGTTATTCAGAATAACGTTGTATGGGTCATGCCCACATGTATGCGCGTCTTACTTACATATGTTAATATTTCTTTTTTAAAGTAAATGATCAGGAATTTTTAAAGTAAAAGCTGGTGAAGGTAACTAAGCTTCACATTTTTTTTCATTCAACATAAAAACATTACAATATAAAAAGATAGATTGTGACATTGACCCTCCTCCGCGGAGTTCGCGAGGGACGGGTTGCTTACACTTGATGTATATAACATCTCTTAAGATTGCAGACGTTCCATGTCTGTGGAATTGGATTTCCTGCACGATCCTTCAGCTTGTATGCGCCGTTTCCTAGTGCTTCTGTGACTTCGTAGGGTCCTTCCCATTTGGGTCCTAATTTACCTCCTTCTTTGGCATGTCTTGCGTCATTGTTGCGGTATACCAAGTCTCCTGGCTTGAAACTTGTATTGCGGACTCTTGAGTTGTAATATTTCTCCATTTTCGCCTTGCTTTTTACTTCACGTATTGCCGCTTGTTCCCTTCTTTCTTCAAGGAGATCCAAGTTCATTTCCAACGCTTCATCGTTTTCTTCTATGTTAGCCTCCGCTGTCCTCCATGTGGGCTTTCCTATCCCAGCCGGGATGACAGCTTCTGTTCTGTATGTTAATGAGAATGGAGTGTCTCCATTGCTGGATTTAATCATCGTGCGGTATGCCCATAGGACGTGTGACAGCTCATCCAGCTAATTCTTGCTTCTTTCTTCCAATAGGGCCTTTATTCCTTCCCCTAGGCTTCTGTTTGCTCTTTCTACATGTCCATTCGCTTGTGGATGTTTGACTGAAGCAAAGTGTTGCCTTATATTCATTTTTTCACACCATTCTTTGAATGGGTTGTCTCGGAATTGCTTTCCGTTATCGGATATTATTTCTCCGGGAGTCCGAATCTACATACAATGTTTTCCCATACAAATTTTTTGATCTGGTTTTCTGTGATGGTGGCGACCGGCTTTGCTTCTATCCATTTAGTGAATTAGTCTATTGCTACTATGAGGAATTTGACTTTCCCAGGTCCTTCCGATAGAGGTCTTGCGATGTCAATTCCCCATTTGTAGAACGGCCATGGGGAAGTGATAGGTGTTAGCTTTTCTTGCAGGTGCTTCGGGACTGGCCTGTGTACCTGACAGTTTTTGCATGCTCGGATTAGCTTCCGGGCATCTTCATGCATGGTGGGCCAGTAGTATCCGGTACGCAGGGTTCTGGCCACTACGGACCTTGTTCCAGCATGCATGCTGCAAGACCCTTCATGAATTTCCCTTAGCACATAATTGGCTTGGAGGGGTCCCACACACCGTAGCCAGGATCCGAGAAAAGACTTCTTGTAAAGTGTCCCGTTGATTACCGGAAATCTCTGTGATTTTCTTTTAATTTCCTGTGCTTTCTTTTCCTCAGCTGGAAGTATTTCTTTTGTCAGGTATTCATATACCGGGGTCATCCATGTGTACCCTCTGTTGACTTTTGGCTGAGTTCTTCTACCAGTACCTGCTTTTTCTTCCGTGATTGCTACGAGTGGTATCTCATCTATTGACTTTTGGCTGAGTTCTACTACCATTACCTGCTTTTTTAGATGAGCGAAGCTGGTAGAAGCCATTTTGCTCAGGGTGTCCGCCTTTTTGTTTTCATTTCTGGGTACTTGCTTGATTGAGAACATCCGAAAGTTTTTCAGGAGTTCCTTTACCTTTTCTAGGTATTGGATCATCCTTGATTCTTTTGCGATGTACGTTCCATTGACTTGGTTTGCCACCAGTTTTGAGTATACGTTTGCTTGCAAATTTTTTACTCCCATTTGTTCAACTATCCTTAAACCAGCTATTAAGGCTTCATACTCAGCTTTGTTGTTTGTTGTTTTGAAGCCAAACCTTAAAGCATAAGTGAACTCCATCCCCTGAGGGTCTGTCAGTATTAGTCCCGCTCTGCAGCCGTCTATGCAAGATGAGCCACTTGTGAATATGATCCATGGTTGTGGAAGTTCCTCTTCTTCCATTGGCTCGTCTTCTTCATCATCCTTTGGGCGTTCTACTATAAAGTCCGCTAGAATTTGTCCTTTGGTAGATGTTCTTGGCCTGTATTGTATATCATATTCCCCCAACTCAATGCTCCATTTTTGTAGTCTGCCTGCAACTTCTGGTTTTGATAGTATTTGTTTTATTGGCTGGTCTGTGCTGACTACTACCGTATGTGCTTGAAAGTATCTCTTCAGGCGTTTCGTAGCGTGTACCAAAGATAATACCAGCTTCTCCATTGGTGTGTAGTTTATTTTCGGTCCTCGCAGGGCTCGGCTTACAAAGTATATCGGTGTTTGCTCGCCTTCCCTTTCTGTCATCAAGACTGCACTGACTGCTTCTTTAGTTGCTGCAAGGTATATTATGAGTTCCTCTTTTTCCTGAGGTGCGGTGAGGGTGAAGAGGTTTGTTATCATTTTCTTCATCTGCTTAAAAGCTTCCTCCGCCTCTTTTGTTCACTGAAAGTCACTCTTTTTTGTACACTTCTTGAGTGTTTTAAAGAAGGGTAGTGGCTTTTCAGCAGATTTAGCCAAGAATCTATATAAACTTGCTAGCTTCCCATTTAGTCTTTGAACGTCCTTGAGGTATTTCGGAGATGAGAGGTTTAGTACGGCTTCCGCTTTGTCTGGGCATACCTTGATGCCTTTAGTGTTCACGGTGTACCCTAGGAACATTCCCTCTTCCATTCCGAAAGTACATTTCTTGGGATTTAGCTTCATGTTTATTTCTCTTAATGTTTTGAAGGTTTCCGCTATGTCCCTTAGTATTTCTTCTTCCGAGCGGCTTTTGATCACTAGGTCATCTACATATACTTCTAGATTTTTGCCAATTTGCTTGTGGAAAGCTTTATCTACTAGTCGCTGGTATGTCGCTCCTGCGTTTTTGAGTCCAAATGGCATGTTGGTGTAACAGAATATTCCTTGACTTGTGATGAAGGATGTTTTTTCCTCATCTTCCTTTGCCATCTGGATTTGGTGGTAACCTTTGTATGCATCCAGGAAGCATTTGAATGGGTATCCGCACAGTGGTTCAACCTTTCAATCTATCTCTGGTAACGGGTAACTATCTTTTGGACATGCTTTGTTGAGGTCTTTGAAGTCAACGCACATTCTCCAACTTTTGTCGTGCTTTGTTACCATCACAGGGTTAGCTAACCAACTATGGTAATGTACTTCTTTCATGATTCCCGCATCCACAAGCTTTTCTACCTCTTCTTGTATCGCCTTGTTTCTTTCTGGTGCCTGGCCTATTTTCTTTTGCCTTATGGGAGTGTACCCTTCACGTATGTTTAAGTTGTACTCTTCTATTTGTCTTGGGACGCCCGTCACATCCGCCGGACACCAGGCGAATATATCTAAGTTCTGCTTCAGCAGGTCGCACAGCTTCTTACGTCCTTCAACTGACAAGGTTGATCCAACGGCTATTGTCTGCTCTGGATGTTCCGGATGTATTGCCACGTGTATTCGTTTTTCCATTTGTTTTTCCGTTGCGGCTTGTGGCGTTGGTTCGGAAACCATAGTGCATTCCAATGAGACCATCCTGCTACTACGAATCGTGAGCACTCCGCCTTCTACCGGGATTTTTATCATTCCATGTGCTGTTGAAGGTACGGCCTGCAATTTTCGCACCACCGGCCTTCCTATACTTCCGTTATATGGCGATTGAGACCTTATAATCACGAAGTTCATCCATGCTGATGCTGAATGTTCGTCATCACTGATTTTAGTTAACAATGATATCTGCCCGATCGGCCATATTACTTCTCCGCTAAATCCAATAAGGGGAGTTGTGGCAGGCATTATTTGTCGTCTTATTTTGGGCCGGAGTCTCTCGAAGCAATGCTCGTATAGGATTTCCGACGCGAAACCTCCATCAATGTACATGCGGTGTATGAAGTGCCCACCTATCTCTGCTTCGATGACCATTGGCTCGTCATTTCCTTCTTCTTCAACGAGTGATGGGAATGAGATATTCTAGTTTGGGGAAAATCTTTATGTAATTTTTTGTCGTATCACTCGCTGCTGAGATTGCACCATTAGGATTGCGAGAGGTTTATCTTTTCCTGACGTTTCCCCTTTTTTAGGCGCTTTTGACTGGTCCTTGCCACTATTTTATTTGAGCTCCTTTATTACGTTTGACAGCTTCCTAGTTCTCAGCAGATCTTCTATCTGCCTTTTCAGGTGCATGCATTCATCCGTGTTGTGTCCCACCTCTCCGTGGAACTCGCAATATTTGTTGGCGTTCCTTTTCTCTACTGGTCTTAGCATTGGTGGAGGAGTTTGAAATTTCGCCTTTTCCAATGCCACTATTTCTTTGGGTGTTTTGGAAAGGAGGGTAAACCTATCTTGCTTCCTTTCCGGCCGAAGTTGATTTTTGTACCCCCTCTTGAAGCCTTGCTTTTGCCCAGATTCATGCGACTTCGATTGTACTTGGGGTAGCGATCTCTTCTTTTCGTGGTTTCCTGCGGCTACTTCCCCTCGGAGGAAAGATGTGGTTACCCTCATCATCTCATCTACCGACTTGGGTATATTATCGTGCAACCTTTTAATTAACTCAGGGGTTAGTAATCCCATGCATGAAGCTGGAGACCTTCATGACTTCTGGGGCTCCTTTGACATCTCTGCTTTCCACCTTGAACCTTTTTACAAAGTCTTCTGTGGTTTCTCCTTCTTTCTGTTTGATGTGATGAAGTTCCACAGGGTCCTTTATGCACTTCTTTTGCTGAAGGAAATTTGATAGGAAAATCTCTTTCAGTTCATCATAGCGTCTCTGATTACGGCGGGATATCGTCAAACCACACCCTAGCGGATCCAGTGAGTGTGGAGTTGAAGATGTGGCACCATGTTGGCATGGCCCAGCGTTCTACCTTTGCCGCTGTTTGAAAAATCTTTAAGTGGTCTTCCGGGTCTTCACTTCCATCATATGTCTTCACATTGGTAGGCATTCGTGTCTTCTTAGGCATGTCGAAATAGCGAATGCGTGGAGTGAACGGGTCAGTCTCCTTGCGCACCCATGGCCTAGATAAGTCATCATCCTCGACATCCGACTTTTGCCTTTTTGATCCGGAACCCCAACGCTCGTCTCCGTTATCTTCGCTTCCGGAGAGCCGATCTGTCTGCCGGGAGTATGTTCGGCTATCTTCGTATTCTCCGGAGTAGGGTTCCGTTCTTTGTGAATAAGAGTGGTGGTGGGTACCTCCGTCCTCTTTTTCAGACCCGCGACGACTGGTTCTCCTTTTGGATTCCGGAGCACACGGAGATGCTTTTTTCCCTGTCCCCAAGCCTATGGAACGCGCTCTTGTGCAGCCTTCTGAACACCTCCTCCTTTTTAGTGGTTTTATTTTGCGGTGATCTGGACCGGTTAGGGATGGCAAAGGCACCCGAAATCGACGAGGAAAACCAAAACCCGAACCGGTTCGGTCGGGTTCAGGTGCGGGTTGACGGGTTTGGATGCGGGTTTGGGTATTGATAACAATTTTTAGCCGGGTACGGGGTTCGGGTACGGGTTCTAGTAAAACTCGCCCGATTACCCGTACCCATATCCATTTACCCGAATCTATACCCACTTTATTGATATTATAATTAACTAGAATATATATACAGTATATATAATTTCTTCCATTATATAGTTTCATATATGTTTCTCTATTACATAACACATTTTATTTTGTACATGAATAATTCAAAAGCGTTAAATCGTTTGATACGATATTCATTTTCATTAAAAAATTTGAATATATTAGAGTGTTTTCATTTGTTTTGTCGGTTGATTTTAGTGCGACTTAATCTTAATACCGCCATTTTGTCCATATAATAATCAATTGGGGATAACAGATACCCGCGGGGAAACCCGAAAAACCGACGGATAATATTAATCGGGTATCCGGCGGGTAATGGGGCGGGTACGGGTGCGGATATTATAAACGGGTAAAACCCGCCCCGAACCCGACCCGTTGTCATCCCTAGGATCGGCTGCGCCTTGGCTCGGAGTGTTCTCTTGTGTTCTGGCGCTTTCAAGATTCGATCTTCTTTCTCAGATCCTTTCTTTGCATCTGCCTTCCAGATTCGGATTGTTGTGATGCTTCGCTAAAATCTAACCGAGTTTTTAGCATTTCTCTAGCCTTGATTCTCCCTTCCTGTTTCCGAACTTTCTCTGTCACAATGGGTAAGATCTGGTCGTAGTACTTGTCGCAGTACTTCTTGACGGCTGCACTGGATGCGGGCCCATCAGATCCTTCTAGATCTATTGCGTTTTTCTTTCCCGCCTTGTTCCGCACCACAGACACGGGAGCGGGTGTTGGGTCAGAGCGAGCTCTTTTGGTGAGCATTTTTTCCTTTCAGAACGCAGTTGTGTACTGGGTCCCACGGATGGCGCCAACTTGTTAGTACAAAAAGTGTGATGGGTTGTAATGGATGTGAGCGTAGCTTGCCAGACTGGGCCAACAAGCTATTAACAGGATGGTCGTGTACTAATCCAAGTAGTTTGATGGGGTTCCCTGCACAAGAAGAGTAAACCATTAGCCTTACCGTGGAGACGGACCCCACGATTAAACTCCGACGTGAGAGTAAGTACACATCCTTGTCAGAGAAATAATAGTATGTGTGTGTAATTATGAGAGAGAAAGTTGTACCTTGTATAGGGATTAGAGCCCCTTTTATAGGCGAGGCTTACCGCTAGGGTTTCCTAGATACTTGCACTTGGTGGTTAGTCGCCCGAGCCGGACCCTTGTCGAACAAGGTTCCGTGTCAATTGCGGATGCGGACACATGATACCTTCAGCGGCTGATGGCTCAGCCTGCCATGTATCTTGCGTGCGTCTTTAATTCTGGACTATAGCCAATTTCGTCATTGGGCTTACTGTTGGTCCAAAGTTCATGGTTATTTTATCGTTATTGGGCCTGGGCCTAGTATGTTTATAGTGTGTATTGGGTCTTGTGGGCCCGTTATACACACTATGCGTCATCACACACACACACACATATATATATATATATATATATATATATATATATATATATATATATATATATATATATATATATATATATATATATATATATATATATATATATATATATATATATATATATATATATATAATATATATATATATATTATGTAGTCCATGTGTACTTTCGGTTCCTTCTAACTTGTGCCCTTAGGCACAAGTTAAGCACACGAAAAGTACACTAGGACCCACATGAAAGTACACTTGTATGTACTTTTATGTGGATCCCAATGTACTTTTGGTGGGTCCTGATGTATTTTTGTGGCTTAGCGGTGCCTAAGGGCACAAGTTAGAAAAACCCATATATATATATATATACGTATATATATATATACGTATATATATATATATATATATATATATATAGTCCGGTTCTAGAGAAAAGTGTAATTAGAGAGAAAAGTGAGAAAAAAAGTTTCAGGGTAGATTTTGAAAATAGTGGAAAGTTGAGGGTCAAATATACAAATTTGATACAAACACGCCTTATGCGTGTCTTTGTACCATTTTTTACCAAAAAAAAAAAAAAAAAAAAAAAAGGACACACATAAACACACACTCACACCAGCTCCGTCACACACACAGAAACTCTCCCTCCCCGATCAAAATCCGTCAACATCACCACCAGCTCCACCGTCGCCACCAGCTTCCGATCAAAAAATAACTCCGATCAAAATCAAAATGAAGAAAAAAACATTTAGGAATCGTAAGTGCCCTAATTTTCAGTGTTTATTCTGATCAAAATCAGTATTTACGATTTTGTTTGATTTTTTCAATTTCAGCTACTCGTGTGAGTCCACGAACAATCGAGAAGGAAATAACAAGCGCACAACATCAGTCAGAATGTAAGTGCCCTAATTTTAGGTATTTATATTTTTATTGTATAATTGTTGCATCTGTGGTAGTAATTTTTTATATGATTAAGGTATAGTTTCAGTGCATATGTGATATTAATTTTAGTTAGTAATATGTAACAAATAATTATAGATATGATTAAGGCATAATTTTAGTGCATATGTGTTAATAATTATTGCTTATTATACCTAGTGCACCTGAATATGTGAGTAGTACATCAAACTAGTTGATCACAGCATCATAATGTATGATTAGTGCATCAATATGATGGTTAACAGTGTATATAAATTGTCGAATCTTCTACATGCAAAATTAGGGCATCAAATTGATAGTTAAAGCATCTAAATATATGATTAATGCATCAAAATGGTATTATTAGGGCATCAAACTGATGGTTAAAGCGTACAAAAATAAGTTAGCATTATTAGTGCATCAAAAAATGGTTAGTTGAAATGTTTATAGCATCTAAATGTATAATTAATCCAAATTTAAATTTATGGCATCTAAACTTAAGTCAATCTAAATTTAAGTTTAAGGCATCAAAGTTTAAGTTTAGGGCATCGAAATTTAAGTTTAATGCAAAATTATATGATTAGTGCATCAAATGGTATGATTAGTGCATCAAACTGATGGTTGAAGCGTATAAAATAAGTTTATGGCTAATATGTTTGCATTATTAGTGCATCAAAAAATGGTTAGTTGAAATGATTGAAGCATCTAAATGTATGATTAGTGCATCTAAATTGAAGTTTAAGGCATCTAAATTTGATTTTAAAGTTGAATGCATATGAATATACTTCTTTATTTAAACACTATATAAATATCAGTATTATGACACCTATTTTCAATTTAAATTTCAACAACCGAATCGGACAACAATATTGAAGAAGAAGAAGGCAATGGGGGGCGTAATTCTGAGACTGAAACAGAGAAATCTCAAAAATAGTAAGTCATAGGAAGACATTCGAGAATTCATGGGGATTTTACACTATCATATTATTTCAATATCAGTTTTTTATTTGATATGTATACGTATAATGTTTATTTATATACTGAATACTTCATGTATAAATATTTATTTATTTATTTATTACATAATACACATTATTCATTGCAACATATGTTTCATGTGATTAACGCATCAAATATAAGAATGTTTACTGTACGTATATTTACATTGTTCTGTATACATATATTTCATTGCGACATATATTACATTGTTCATTACGACATATATACATTGTTAATTGAATCATATATTTTCTTGTTAAGAACAAATTTAATTTTGGAGCATCAGTTTGTATATTTTATAAGCATCAATGTTTAATATTACAGCATCTGTATATAATGTAGTATTTTTGATGCATCAGTTGTTATACTCAAAGTGCATCTGTATGTAATATTGAATTTTTGGTGAATCACTTGTTACATTTTAGGTGCATCTATATGACTAGTGCATCAAAATTATATGATTAGTGCATCAAATGGTATGATTAGTGCATCAAACTGATGGTTGAAGCGTATAAAATAAGTTTATGACTAATATGTTTGCATTATTAGTGCATCAAAAAATGGTTAGTTGAAATGATTGAAGCATCTAAATGTATGATTAGTGCATCTAAATTGAAATTTAAGGCATCTAAATTTGATTTTAAAGTTGAATGCATATGAATATACTTCTTTATTTAAACACTATATAAATATCAGTATTATGACACCTATTTTCAATTTAAATTTCAACAACCGAATCGGACAACAATATTGAAGAAGAAGAAGGCAATGGGGGGCGTAATTCTGAGACTGAAACAGAGAAATCTCAAAAATAGTAAGTCATAGGAAGACATTCGAGAATTCATGGGGATTTTACACTATCATATTATTTCAATATCAGTTTTTTATTTGATATGTATACGTATAATGTTTATTTATATACTAAATACTTCATGTATAAATATTTATTTATTTATTTATTACATAATACACATTATTCATTGCAACATATGTTTCATGTGATTAACGCATCAAATATAAGAATGTTTACTGTACGTATATTTACATTGTTCTGTATACATATATTTCATTGCGACATATATTACATTGTTCATTACGACATATATACATTGTTAATTGAATCATATATTTCATGTTAAGAACAAATTTAATTTTGGAGCATCAGTTTGTATATTTTTTAAGCATCAATGTTTAATATTACAGCATCTGTATATAATGTAGTATTTTTGATGCATCAGTTGTTATACTCAAAGTGCATCTGTATGTAATATTGAATTTTTGGTGCATCACTTGTTACATTTTAGGTGCATCTATATGACTATATTTGCAGCATATGTAGTATTTATATTTGCATCATACTTTTAATGCATCCACTAACTCTGAATGAGTTTCATTATGTAGGCAACGACAATCTCAGTACCGAAACAAATAAAAGCCAGAATAGGAAGAAGAAAATAGCTACAAAAAAAGAGGAAATCAAGTGAAGTCAAACAAATTAAACGTAGCAATGACAAAAAGAAAAAGAAGGTCGCTGAAGAAAATACAGTTCTTGTACCAAAAAAGACATTCCCAACTATTAAATCTAGGTCGTCACCAAGAGATTTATTAGAAATTTTAAAAAGGTTGTCAGATATCCAGAAAGAGAACATTGTTGACATGGGGTTTGGATCGTTGTTGGACGGGAACTTCAATATAAAGACAACGCCAACAAAACTGGGTAAGTGGGTGGTAGATCAGTTTGATCCTGAAACATCAACAATCAAGATGGGTGACGGTAGATCAATACTGATCACTGCAAATATGATACAAGAACTGCTTGGAATCCCGATGGGAGATACCATGTGAGAAGTGCGTCTTTGCAACAACAGAGTTCCCGTTAATTGTTGAATGGAGGCACACGCACGATTATCCAGATGACAGATTCTACTTAAAAAATGTGGTTGAGAAACTGATTTGCGTACATCACACTGGACGGGAGTTCAAACTAAATTTCCTTGTTGCATTCATCTCAATTATCCGCGAATGCACAAAAAATGGGACAGTAAACCATAAGTTTTTGCAGTGTATCGAAAAGGAAGAAGATATCAAGAATATGGACTGGTGTACATACTTGTTGCAAACGATGAAGAAATCAAAAAGAGAGTACAACAGTTCATCAGGGTTCGGGGGTCCACTTCTGTTAATGGTGGTAAGTATTGTGCAAACATTTAAGTGCATCATAATCCAACAAAAAAATGCTACTGCATGGGATATTTATGCTAATTTCTTGTATTATTATCTTTGCGACTTTTGTATCTAAACTCAACCATCTCAGAAGAAGTTGAAGTTGCTCAAGAAAACCCAGCTATCAAAGCATGGGCACGCAAAAACTGAAGATTAGAGAAAAACAGGAAGTGAAAATGGGAGGGTTTGGAAAGTTACCAATTAAAGAAGGGCTCGAGTACATTGCACCGATAAGAAAGAGAGGCTTACAAAGTCGGCAATCAGGAATTCCAAAAAATCACCAGGTAATATGTACAAGTTAGCATATATTACAAATTGTCATATATTAAAATAATTTCATGATATTTAATACAAATCACTAAATCAATTTGCAGCGAAACAATTGGAGTATGCACAAGAAGAAATCATACACCATTTCTATACACCAAGAATTGATATTGGGGACGGAATATGTGGGATAGGTGAACCTTCAAATAAGGCTGAAGGATTCAAAATCTTCAAAAGTAAAACATCATAGGTAAGTATGTGCATACATATGTATGTTTAGTACATCAGGATTGCACAAAATCTGTTAAAGCATCTGCTATGTATATTTATACGCATTTGCTATGTATATTTAGTACATCTGGTATGTAAATTATATGATTGATGCAACAAATAAATAAAATTAAACGCGTATGATATGTATATTTAGTACATCAGGATTGCACAAAATCTCTTAAAGAATATATATGTGTAGTTTTAAAAAGATTATGTGGAATATGTGTGAAAAATATGTAAATAATCTATATTGATTAGTTATGTTTACATTTAGAGCATCTGTATGACAGTTTAAAACATCTTAATTATATGATTGGTGCATCAAATAAATAAAATTAAGTGCATCTGATTTGTATATTTACAACATCAGGATTGTACAAAATCTGTTAAAGCATATCAATTGTTATTATTATTATTATTAATATTATTTTATTATTTTTTTTAACGCATATTAATTATATAATTCAGGAAATGAAAATGCAAATAATGAAGACATTGTCCATATCAGAAGGTGTACAAGGTCTGGTAGATGAATTGCTCGAATTGGCTTCGATTTCTTACCCTGAGGACGAGGATTTAAAAGCACTTGTTGAAACCAGAAACGAGAAACTCATGAGAGAGTTCAAACCAGGGAAGATCACATCGTTGTGCGGATCTGAAAAAACCGTGGTTGAATCGGATGAAGATGTAAACAACGCACATATATCACAAGAAGACAACAACATAAGCACGGATGACATTTTTGGAGACGGGCCACAAATAGACATGCGTATCGATGAAAATGATGTGCTACAAGTAGACACTGATGAGGTACAAGAAGACACACTTATGGCTGAAAATGATGGGGTACAAGTAGACATTGATAGGGTACGTGAAGGAGGAAACGGAGATAAAGATGATGGGGCAAATGACGGAACACAAGTAAATGTTGGGGTAAATGATGCTGCAAATGTGTTAAATGATGGGGTAAATATTGCTGGAAATGATGGGGTAAATGATGTTGGAAATGATGGGGTAAATGATGCTGCAAATGTGTTAAAAGATGCGGTAAGTGATGCTGTAAATGAGGTAAATAATGCTGGAAATGCGGTTGAAGAAAATGATGGTATGAATGGGGACCTAGATAGAATAGATAATGATCAGGCTGTGGTTCAAGAGAAAAATACAGGGTTGGTAAAAGAGAAAAATACAAATGTTGTATCAATGGGAGATGTGAATATAAATGAGGAAGAAAAAGTCAATAAAGAAAAAGAGAAAACGTTGGTTGAAGGGTTGCAAGAAAAACAAAACAGTGAACCTACAAGGACTGTTTCACAGCTTTTGAGAAACATGAGAAGCAAAGGTCAATTAAAACGTTTCCCAAATGATACAGTCACAATGGAACAACAGATCAGCAATGAAAAGACGTTGGAAATCTCAAAAACTGGTAAAGATGCAACAAAGAAAAATTTGGATTTCACACCACCAAGCTTCGATTTGTTTTCACAGAGTGACGACTTGTTTGGATTGGACAAACTCTTGAAGCTACCAATTGCTCAAGCAATAGATGCTGAGAAAGCTGATGAAACCATTCAACAAAATGATGCTGAAAAAGGTAAAAAGGACATGGAAAAAGTTCAGAAGAATGCAGAAGAACCTAGCATTGAAAATGCGAATACCAAAAGGCCGAAGGTTACAATAAAAGTAGTTCAGGTGCAACCTTCAACAACCGCAGGGGATAAAGGGAAACAGTTGGTAACCCCTGAACATGGAAGTATTACACCAGCTGACGCAATTAGTGCAGTTCCGATACGATACATGAAACCAGGAAACACAAATGATAATCAGGTTGAATCGGAAAATGAAGTAAGGCAAAAAAAGGGAGAGGGTATTATCAGGTGCATTGCTTTCTCTATACGTCAAGAGGAAGGTCAGCATTACAAACAATTTGCAGGCTGATGAGAAACCTGTTGTCGAGTTCATATTCAGCGGAACATTGCCGGCTAAGTAAGTAAATGTAAATTTGACAAATATATAGAGTATTATTTATTTTTAGTGCATCACAGTTGAATTATTATTGCATCCTTTTTATTAAATTGACGTGTTTACATATGAACAGCGATATTGTTTTCAAAACAATGAACATGGAGGTCCCAAGGGTGGTCTTTGAGAGTATGCGTGAAAGTTTACCGGTGACAAGTGTAGCTATAGACGTATGGAGTATAATTCAAAACAATGATGAGAAGCTGAAAAATAGGGTATCTTCACGTTTTTTGTTTTGCAAAATAGGAATGATGGTAAGTGAATTCAATAATATTCATACATATTTTCTTATACAAAAAATAATTGATAGAATTCTGAATCAAATTTATGACATATTGTATAATGCATTTTGTTTTACAGCTGTCACGCAAACCTGAGGACTTTAAAAGAAAAATGGATGAGGTGCTCGAGTATTCTACAAAAAAAACCTTGACAAAGTTGAGCTGGTAAGATTTAAAACAAAAACACTATACATTGTTTATTCAAACTGTTGTTTAACGTAAATATGTATATGAAACAGGTATTTTTCCCAATAACCATGCCAACAGACGAAATCAATCGATACTACCTTATTTTCTACAATTTGAAGACAATGGAAGTAGATATTATCGATAACATGCATGATGACAGTCAAGACATACATAAAAGATACGGGGATACTCCAAAGGCACTGGTAAGAAACTTTAATTCGCACGCAAATGAATATGTATGAATATGAATGTTTGATGAAAAGATAGTGGCGGATAGTTTGATTATTGATTGTGTTGATACTGTTTTCGATCTCGTTTCGTTGCCGGTATGATTTAATTGAGAATATAGCTACTACTGATTTAATTGCCTAAACGCGAAAATTATACCATAACATGTATGATGCTATTTTGACATAGTGACTGCGAATACGATATATGTTGTAAATATGACGTGATTCATAATTTATATATAAACTTAGTTATTCAGTCTTTAAATATCATAAGGAAATTAGTTTTTTTATTGATGTATCATACATAACAAAATTATAGGTTAGTATGAAGTTAGTGATTATAATTAGTGCAATAAAAAGTTTATTAGTGTGGATGTTTGTATTAATAGTGCATCTGGGTTCAGATTTTATAGTAGGTAGTAGTATGGTTTGAGTTGGTGGTGCAAATGAAACTATTATTAGTTGTATGGATGATATATATGCACTGTTCGATGCAATGCATGAACTATTTTAGGTTTCTTATGTAGTTTACGGTGTCAATATTATATTTGTTTAAAATTAGTGCATCAAAGATTATAAAAGAAGGTGCATCTAAATGTATTTAACATATACTGATTAATACATTCAATTACAGACAAAGGCATTTGCGTTATATCTGCACTAAGTGGAACACCCAGCTGCAGCTAAAATAACAACATCAAAACATAAAATCATGAAGCTGGAGTGGGAGACAAGATTGAACCGCGTTGATTATGGGATTTTTCTAATGAGACACATGGAGACATTATTTGGAAGGAAAAAGGAGTTCAATTCAGGTCTGAAAAAAGAGAGTGTTCAGCAACAAACCAGATAACCGGGCTTCGAAAGAAGTACGTGGTGAAGATGTTGATGACAATTATCAACTAAAAAAGACAGATGATAGAGCAAGAGTCGAAAAGGTACAACAATTTCAACGAAGCTCAGAAGTCAAATTTACATAAGACTGCATTCCAACGGCTTCAGCTAAGGGTTAAAAGGTATTATGATGAGAACGAAGAGAAACTCAAGAAAAAATGGAGCTTCCTGAACAAATTTACACCAACAAACAATATGATGTGATAAATTTGAATTCTGAACTAGATCTACGTACTTTACCGTATTATGATGGTCTCGTATTAATATAGGACATAAAACAGTATTATGTAGCAGGTCAAAATCGTATGTTTTTTTTTTTTTTTTTTTTTTTCAGAACTTTCACATATGATTCTATGAATGGCATGTTACATATATAGGTTATAATGGTGAATGATGTTGAAATGTATTTAAACATATATGGGTTATAATGGTGCATCAATATGATATAAAAAGGTGAATCAAAATGATAATTACTGATACATATGTGAATGATGTAAAACTTACATTAAATGATGTTTTTCAGAACTTTCACATATGATTCTATGAATGACATGTTACATTACCTTATATGTTGAAATGTTTTTAAACATATATGGATTAGAATGGTGCATCAATATGATATAAAAGGTGAATCAAAATGATAATTACTGATACATATGTGAATGATGTAAAAATTACATTAAATGATGTAAAATAACTGAATCAGCTGAAAAGTTAATATTGTAAAATTATGGCTCAATATTTTAAAATAGTGTAAAATTAATATATGAAAAGTTAATAACTTACCACACAATATAGTAAAATCAGTGCATCAATATTTTAAATATATTGCATCAAGCAACAAATTTTACAAAAAAAAAAAAAAAACATCAACTATATAATCAAATTTATGCTAATTACATAAAATCAAATATCATAAAACCTAGATCCAATATAGATGCAATTCCATAAAATTCCAATAAACCTGGATCCAATACAGATGACAATTCCAAAAAAAATCAAAAATCCAGATACATGCATCAGACAAACATGACATTATTCTGCATATTATGCTTATTTAGAAAAATCCTAAAAAAAAGAGAGGACAAATTGCAATTGAAAGTGTATATAGGTGCATATCATAATCAGCAAAGGTTAATCACTCCTGGTAATTAACATCCATGGCACGAGTAGAACGACATTCTCTTTTGTTACCAGCCCTGATCGTGTCTTTATAAGGGCATGTTCTAGAATTATGTCCTTCAGCCTTCCCACAAGTGAAACAAACTCGTCTCTTCTTTCCTGCTTCAGATTCCTTGCGAATTATCTCATCAATATTCTTCCATCGAGTTTGAATCCCAGTCCCTTTGTTCTTTGATTTTTTAGGAACCTTTATAACAACACCTTCAGGTTCCCTAACACCAAGAATTGAACAAAATGTATCTGATTTACTCTTCTTTAACCCAACTGGAACATCAGATTCGGCCCGAGAGAGAAGTTCAGATAACTCCAAACGATACACATCAAGATTTTCTCTACAAGGCATCAACCTATCAACCGTGTCTTCAACAATACGACGAATTGAGTGAATAACAGCATCTGAGCTCGAATCAGCAGCATTCACAAACGCATCCAAACAAACATCATCAGGAGTCTTACACCACCTATCAAGCACATACTCTCTCGGGAAATCTTCAATACCATTTAACCTCAAAACGTAAAAGATATGGCGGCAAAGCAACCCAAACAAATCAAACCTCTTGCATGAACATGTAACAGACATATCAGAAGAACAAAACAACACCTGTATAATTAAAAAAAACAAAAAAAAATAAATTATTGCCTTAATTAATGCATCTAAATATATATACCATAGTTGTCAGGATCCCGATCCTGATCTTAGGATCTTACGATTTTACGATTCTACAAAGAAAAAATGATCCAGATCCTACGTAGGATCTTAAAATGCTTAAGATCTTATAGGATCCCGATCTTGACAGTAGAATCTTAAGATCTAATCCGATCCGATCTTACGTTTCTCGAACCGTAAACTAAAAAACCACGAAATTATGGGTTATCTTTTAATAGAATTAAGAAAGTAACATGTGATTCTTCCTAAACATTCAATATTGATACTTTAGGATAATGTTTACATAAAACATTCATATAATTTTTTTATTTATGATATATACTAATTTCTAGATTTGAATAATATTACAAAGACTATAAAAAATGACGTTGTAGTAAGATCTTAGGATCTCGATCCGATCTTACGATCACGATCTTGCAAAGACAAAAACGATCCTAAGTAGGATCCCGATCTTAACAACCTTGATATATACTACAATCATCTAAATATAACAAATCAGAAATACTCAATGATCATCAATTTATTGCACCTGAATGTAACAATTAAAATGAATCCAAATATAGTAATTAGTGCATCTAAACACAACAAAAAAGGGCATCTAAAAATTAAAATCTACATACAAGTATTTACATACCTCAAAAACTTCGATGTCTTGTCATTCCACTTTTTAACACCCGTGTCCCGAATGAAATATTTCTCAAAAACCCCAATATGTTGAGTACTAACAGACAAACAATGTGTAACAGAAGCAGAAATTTCTTCTCGTATATCAAAGAACACATTTAAAGTATAAATCTCAGCAACATCCTTTTCTAATTTCAACCCAGTACGCATATCCGGTTTTTTATACCTAGATTCATGATCATTTTTTCGCTGAGAATACCTCTGAGAATCCATAGCAGAATCAAAATGGCTAATAAACTCAACAAGGGTTAAGTTTGCATTAGTCCATCTCCCAAAAAAATGATTCTCGGATTCAGACCTCGAAGTTGTACACATTAAACCAAATAAGTCTTCATCACGCAAAAATGCAGGAATCCATCTAGACCTCATATCGTAAATATCAGAAAGCCACTTATTTTTAGACAGGCCAAACTCATCAATAATCGATTTCCATTCTTCCTCAAAAATACTTGGCGAAATCTGATCATTCCAAACGACAGCACACAATCGTTTCCTAAAGTCAGTGTTATTGCAAACTGAAGAACCAACCTGTAATCAGAATGATAAAAATCAATGCATCAAATACTTAATGTGTCATTATTAAAAAACTTAAAAAGTCGAATATACCTTAATCGACAATTTCTGCATGATGTGCCACATGCAAAGACGATGGCGCGCGTTAGGGAAAACATCTGCAATGGCTTGTTTCATAGACGGGTCCTGGTCAGTCACAACAACTTGCGGATCAGTTAAAAATTCCTTTTTAAAAGCCCGCAGAAGCCACTTATAGGAAGCTATTGTTTCATCAGCAAGCAACCCAGCACCAAAAGTAATAGATCGGTTATGATTATCAATGCCAGTAAAAGGCACAAACACCATTCTATACCTGTAATTGATTTTTAGTGCATCATTTTATTATAAAAAGGTGCACCAATATATATGAAAAGTTAAACAATAAATAAATGGACAAAAAGTAAAAGTAAGGCATGAAACATACTTGTTCGATCTAAAGGTAGCATCGAACGATATCACGTCTCCAAAACGCCGGTAATTCATCTTGGCACAACTATTAGCCCAAAACAAAGCAGACAAAGAATCTCCTTCACCTTTATAGTAATCGACAAAAAACCCCTCGCAATGTTTTTCAAGGTTCTCTAACTTCTCCACCACCATCTGGGCGTCACGGTCTCCAATAAAGGTACTCACATCCCGTTTAAAATTCTTGCAGTCCACCACAGTTGCACCAATATTCTCAAACCCCCCGTAAATCTCTTTCATAAGCGATAACGCCTAAAATGAACATGTTTTTAGTAGCGTTATTGTTGGTTTTGTGCATGATAATCGGCTATATTTACTCATAACTGTTGAAAAAGTGCAAAAGATGCGTATTGTGTATGTATATGTAGCCAGGTATCACGAATGATGAAGAAATGAAGTTTTTATGCACATTTGGAAGATTCTGAATAAGGGAGTCGAGCAAGGAAGCTTTTGGACTCAATGATTGGGAAGCACAATGATTTCTAAGTATCTACAGCAAGGGAAGATCAAGTTTTGCCTTGGAAATCATCAACGAAAGCAAAGAATGAAGCGTATAAGCAAGAAGGTCAACAAAAGTCAAAACAACATTACCCAGCCGTTCGGTCATAACCCGTAACCGGATCCGGCTGGGCATTTGGTCAAAACGCAACCGATCCGGTTGCCATCATAACCGATCCGGTTGCATACACCGCAGTTACACAAAGTTGCATTTATTGTTGCCTTAACTCCCCATAATCATTGGAGGCCGATCATTTCTTGATGTTAACTTGTTGGGAACGTTTTTTATCAGTTGAGCAAGCATTTGAGGCTATATAATGCACCTAGTCCTAGTTTACTAGGTGTGACGCAACCAAAAGTTTATTAGTTTACTTCATAACTAATATCAATCATTTTTATCAAGCCCAAAAGTCTAGTACCTGCTGTAAAACGTTCAGAAGCAAGGAGGGAACAATTCTCATCCATAGTTTTGGTAGTTTGGAGCTATACGGTGAATCTAGATGATTGGAGGCACGTGGTTGCTACAATCCACGAATTCTAATTCTTGTAATCACAAAAGTTTAGGTATTCTATAAACTTTGTTATGGATTTCTATTCTATTGAATTATTTGAGTTACTTTGTTATGATTTGTGTTTAGTTATTATTATTATCATGGAGTAGTTTTGGGATATACTTGTGTGTTGGGATGTAGTTAATCATATTAGTGTTCTCAAAATGTGATGCATGTATATATGATCTTGTTTAAATGAGTTTGTTGGAAAAATACTAGTCTTGGTATGATTTGTTGATAAAACATGTTTTAAGAAAAAGGACCGAAAGGATTTCTCTTGTGTTTTATTCCAAAAAGTTGAGTGACAAACTAGTATGGGATATGGTGATTGACAACCACCATGTTTGCTTATTAAAATAAGACTAGGAACATTTTCATCACGAAAGGGTCGAAAGATTCGAAGAACAAATTTATAAGAACATGTTGCAAACAAATGAGATTTCTTAAGAATAATCATTAGGATAAGGACCGAAAGGATACCTAAATGTTTTGTTCTTAGAATGATTTTTACAAACATATACTATGGTTGGAGATCATTTGCTTATGATTTGTGCATCACATCAAGAGTATACACCAAACCTTCATGAACACTATTTGTGATTGATTATAGACTACATACAAGTATATATATTTCTTATTATTGAATTTCGCTATAACATAACTATTTGAGGAAGCCTTGACAAGCTTTCTTGTTGGAATCTTTTCATCAAAACAATTTCAATCAAAAAATCCCTTGGGACGATCTCGACTTACCAAACTTTGCTATAACGGACGAGTATACTTGCTCGTATGTGTTAATAGGTTAGACGGTTAAATCGTGTTTATAAATTTTTAAAACTTGCACCACACGCAGCACATCAATAAGCCTAAACGCTCTAACAGGACCAACATTGGAATTCGATACTTGCATCAGAAAATGTTGTTTAGAACGACCCATGTCCCTTGAACTCATTAAAAACTACATGTCTTCTTTTGAAACTAGCGGATGGTTGTGTTCTTCAACAAACACATATACCTCATACATAACCCCATCGACTTTCCTAACCCTCAACTGAGCCAAAAAACCAGTCTTACACGAAGTATTCTTCCTAAACTTTTTCTTAGCAAAAGAATCACCAACCAGTGACAAGTCAATGCCCTTACCCTTATTGTCAATCGCCCCATCAACACCTTTACCATTCACCCTACCACGCACGCAACATCTAATCCGACCTATGTCTATCATACATTGAATCTCTTTTCTTCCCACCTCTATTACAGCTAAAGTACTTTATACTAGGACAATCGCTACCATCAGGATTGCTCTCAGTACCAAGTTTAATATCAAACCCTCCCATTTTTGAATAATGTCGGTAAAAGTTATACGCTTGCACCAATGACACAAACACACAT
This sequence comes from Chrysanthemum makinoi, assembly GCA_910596185.1. Lineage (NCBI taxonomy): Eukaryota > Viridiplantae > Streptophyta > Magnoliopsida > Asterales > Asteraceae > Chrysanthemum > Chrysanthemum makinoi. The sequence continues at coordinate 108,805,529 of OU343219.1, forward strand.
TTCCTTTGTCTTTTAAGAGACATATCCACATCAGGAACCCAAACCCTTGACCCATCAATAACCGACGAAACACCAATAGATCGATCAACAACATTTGAGACATTAACAACCGATGAAGAACTAGATGCACTAACAAGCTCGAACTAGAATCATCACTAACTGAGCCAGAACTAGATACACGTACACCATCAGAACCTAAACTAGAACTATTCCCACACACATAACTACAACTGCTACTTTCGCCAACATTGTTTGAAGAAGAAATCGTAGCTAAACCTGAAGATATGAAAACACAAATATTAGAACATGTTTGTGTAACTAATACTTATATCTAAATATAAAAAGTGCATATGTATACATTCAGTGCATCTGTACACAAAAAATAAAAGTGAATAAAAAAAACTACTCCATGTCAGTTATTATTATACATACAACGCATCTGAATACAAAAATAAAAGTGCATCAACAAACTTAATCAAATAATTCATATCAATCGCATCAACTTATCAAACAAACTAAGATGCAATATTAATAACTAAAATATAAAAAGTGCATCTGTATACATTCAGTGCATCTATATACATTTAGTGCATCTGTACACAAAAAAATAAAATAAAAGTGCATCAAAAAAACTACTCCATGTAAATTAATATTATACACATAGTGCATCTGAATACAAAAATAAAGGTGCATCAACAAACTTAATCCACTAATTCATATCAATCGCATCAACTTATCACTTCACTTCCAGTTATACATTCAGTGCATATAAACTTAATCAACTTATCCGTATACAGCTGTCTAATCCGTATCACTTCAAGTTATACATTCAGTGCATATAAACATACAAAAATAAATAATGCATTATGTATAATAACATAAACAAATCTGAAGCATCTATATCACAACATCAACAACACTTATATCAACTATTGCAGCAACAACAACATTAATAGCATATACATATAACTAATCATATAACTCAATTAATATGAACATGATTGATAAATTAGTGTATATGTAATATACAGCAAATCGAATTTATTAATATATAACAAACAACATAATACATAACAAACATCATAATACATGACAAACAGCAATTAATAAAAATTAGTGCATTTGTACATAATAATAAAAAAAAATCGGATTAAGCTAACAACACCGCTGCTAAAAGATAATCATTAACATATCTGATAAAAAATAAAAAATAAAATAAAAATAGAATAAAAAAATACACAAATCATCAGATAAAACACACATTAGGTCAATATCACTAAAATCAAAATATAACATAATCAGTTATGAAGATTAACATCGAAACTAAAGGGGAAAACGTGTTACATCACATAATCATACAATTAACGCAAAAAATAATGATTATAGATACGATTAACATACAGTTGATGTCGGAATGTGTCATTATGATTGACTGAATCAGTGCATCAACGAACTCTTTGATTTGTGACAGAAAAAATAAAGTGAATCACGTTTTCATTTAAAGAGAGAATTTTGGAAAGGATAATCACAAATAATGAATTTGATTTAACGTTATATACGATCTTATTGAAAAGTTATGGAAATTACCTCCAAAAAATTAAAAAGTTACATTTAAACCCCTGTAGTTTGGTGAAAAATAAAGGAGGGGAAGGGGGATGATCTAACGGTTGAGATCACTTCTCCCACTTTTCTCTTGAGATCAACTTTTTAAATGATCCCATCAATATATATATATATATATATACATATATATATATATATATATATATATATATATATATATATATATATATATATATATATAATATATATATATATATATATATATATATATATATATATATATATATATATATATATATATGTGTATATGTATATGTGTATATATATATATATATATATATATATATATATATATATATATATAAATAGGCTCCGTTCCATTGAGAAGGTTTTTATTTTGAGAAGATTGAAATCTCGTTGAGCAAATTGATTCATGTTTTTGATATGATTCACAAGTAAACATCATTTTATGGTGAATCGAATCTATAAATCGCAAATTTGATTCACAAATCATTGTTAAAATCGAGTTATGATGATGATTCATTAAATTTGTACAGATGATTCAGTATTCTACATATATCGCAAAATCGAGATATTTTAAACATTGATTCAGATTTTTTTTACACATTTTGAATTTTAGTCACATTAAAATGAGTTTTACGCTTAAAAAACATGAATCAAAGTTAAAAATCTATCACTTTTGAAAACCTTCTCAATCGATCCGGATTCTATATATATATCTATACATTATATATAAGAGGAGGCATGCCACATAAAATGCCACTTGGCATCCCATAATGCCATGTCATATTTCCATGTCATCAATGTATTTATGTGGCATTTTTTTTTATTTATTTTTAATGACATGTGGCGTTTTTTTAAATATATGTACAATTTTATTTTTGCAAATTTTAAAATTCGTTTTTTAGTTGTAAATTTTTATTATAAAATTGTTTAATTAAAAATAAGACAATAGTTGGATTTGAACTTGGGTCATTCAAGAGTTTTGTAAACAACTTACCACTAGAGTAAGTTGTTTTTTGATTTATATCTTTCAATTTAATACAAATAAGGAGATGTTTAAAAAATCATGGAATTTGTAATTTAGGAATGTATATTATGAAGATAACAATTAAAAAAAATATGATATATATTATTTACAAGATAATTATACCTTATATATTTTTAACCTATTTTTTTTTTTGTGTATAAATACAACCTATTATATTATTCCAAAACATAAGAATCCCTAATTTTTTTAATCGACTTATGAGTTTTACAGGTTTTGTGATTTTTTAGTTTTACATTGTTAGCTATATTAGTTTTGAGTTTTATGTTTTACAGTGTTAACAGATATCGGATAGAAGGATGGAGGCACTAAAAGAGGGTTAAAACAAAGTGCAAGGCTTTCAAAAGCAAACAAAGATAACAATCTTGGAGAAACTGGTATGAATGTTCTTAGGTCATCAACAGGTGTTTTTTATACACAAACTATTATGTTTTCTGTTTGTTTTATGCATGTAATTAATAAAACCCTATTTATTTATCACTCGCCGGAATCTGTGGACCGCCCGACAAAGATCCTTAAACTCTCCTCCGACGACCAAGATTCAGAAACAACAACAAGAATGGTACAAAACCCAAAAAGCATACAAAGATATTTAGTTGCAATTGAATACATTGGAACAAAGTTTTCTGGTGCTCAACAACAAGCACCTAATTGCAGAACTGTTGTTGGTGTTCTTCAGGTTCTTTAGTTATTTATACCCTTTTCTTTTCTTAAAATCTTGTCTTATAAAAATATGATTTTTTTATTGATTTGTGATTTTAATGAGTGTTTTTTTGTTAATGTAGAGTGCTTTTCATAAGTTTATTGGTCAGCCCGTTTCGATATTCAAATGCAGGTCGGGTAAGACCCTACGAATCGCCTTCCATATGAGAGTAAGATGATATGAATGTGTAGGTTGAATGCTTACAGAGACGACAGCAGAGTTAGCAGCATCACTTTCTCTTGCTGCTTCAAGAAGGATAGTTGAAGCCGATGGTTTCATGAGGGCTGGTTTATATGATGGTTGGCTTCCTAATCTATAAGTTCCCGTATATACTGTTTACCAAATCATTTTATCTATTGAGCATCTAAATCTTTATTATGTAGCTTAATATACCTCATAAATATTAATCTGTGGAGCCTTATTTGAAGTATCGACCAAGCACAATTTCATGGATAATTACATACTACTGATTTAATGGCTTTATTTTGATGTAGGTTTGTGGGAAATTTACTTAAAGGACAAACTGTTGGTGTGATTGGAGCTGGTCGTATTGGGTCTGCTTATGCTAGAATGATGGTAAGTTTCTTACTGTATTATCTAATATCCTACGGTTGTCTTAGTCGCAGTCCAATTGTGGTTAAACTTAACAATATTGTTGGTTATCAGATTGAAGGCTTCAAGATGAACTTAATCTATTATGATCTCTACCAAGCCACACGTCTAGAAAAGTTTGTTACATGCATGCCTTCCTCTTCCTTATACGTATATCTAAAATGTTAATTTCTTTGCAACTTTAGGATTAAATTTTCAATAACTGGTTTTCTGAACTATAACCTGTTACCTGGAAGCGAGCATCATCTATGGACGAGGTTCTTCAACAAGCCGACGTGGTAAGTATTTCTTATGTTTTTATATTTTTGTGTTGGTTTTATTTAAATTTTTATATATATGATGCCTAATTCTCTTATGATGATTACACAGATAAGTCTACATCCAATTTTGGACAAAACAACTTATCATCTCATTAACAAAGAAAGACTTTCTAAGATGAAGAAGGTAATTTTACATTTTATAATGTTTAACTCAATCAAATGGAAGCAGGACCTGAAATTGTTCTGACCTGACCCAACCGATCCATTTTGGCACATTTTAATATAGCCCAATATGAACATGTAGGAAGCAATCCTTATAAATTGCAGTCGAGGACCTGTGGTTGATGAAGAAGCTTTTGTAGAGAATTTGAAGCAAAACCCAATGTTCCGAGTAGGTCTTGATGTTTTTGAGGATGAGTAATACATGAAACCCGGCCTAGCTGACATGAAAAATGCCATTGTTGTGCCTCATATTGCGTCTGCATCAAAGGTACATATCTTTTTATATTGCTCTTCTAGCTAATACTGTAATAAAACTATAATTTGATTATATTTAGAGTCAACTTTTATGATCATTTTTCAATACAAGATTACCTTTCATTAGCCATGGCCGTTAATGGTTTATCATTTATGCAGTGGACTCCTGAAGGAATGGCCACGCTTGCTGTTTTAAATGTTCTGGTATGCATCTTTTATATACAAAGTGGTGTGAGGAGTTTATTATGTGGTATCGAAATATCAAAATCTGATAGTCAACTGTAATTAAACAGATGCAGGAAATAGTGTTTGGTTGTGCTTCGCTATTTTGAGCTGTGATAATCGGATGATTAGATATTCAGTATGAGTGGTTTGTTTTCTTGCATACTCTGTGTAGTACTTTTGCACCCCTTTTATTTCCAAAGTATTGGCATACGGGTATCCCAGGGTTCATGTGAAAGCAATACAATGTTCCATAACCTACAATCATATTTGTTCATACCCATTTAATGAGTTGGGTTAATGGGTATGTGTGGCTAATGAGACCAGAAGTGATGAATTGTGTGTGGTTTTGTTGGAATGTGTTTTGGGTTTTGCATTTTTGTGTGTAGGCATCTTTACTTTTATCTTTTTTCGTGAATATGAAGGAACCCCTTTAGACTATATAATTGATTCCTACATATTTGGAAAATACCGTTGTCGTTTTATATATTGCATTCTGATCATGTGTTGAAGCATAAAAATCTGCAGCCTAAATAAAAAACAGAATAGTTACATCATATGCCTGTGCAATTTAAAAAACCCGGATAATAAGTGCTGACAGTCAACCCAACTCATTTGGTTCCTTGTAAAAAAGTGTTCTTTTTTACCCATTACACGAGCTATGCAGTTAATATTAGTGGCTTCTGGTATTTTTCTAATTTAGTTTATGGACTTAAGTAAGCCATAAGCTCACAAGCCAATAAAAAGTTTGAACTTATGAGATTTTCCAAATCTAATGAAGCTGATCAGCTAAGGGTGTATTTTAAACTTATCTTATGGGCTTATGAGCTTATAAGCTTGAACAAACACCTTCAGAAATAAGTTAATCCAAACACCCCATTAGCGGTTTGTATATCCAAATAACTACCTTTGACCACATAAAGAAAATGTAATGCAATGTGAAATGGCCAGCATGGGTGGCAAATGAAGGTGGCTGGAACAATGTGAGACCCGTGTATTGTTTTTGTTTAATTGACCATCATTCGGTTTCTTTTGTATTGATTCACTAAAATTCTGATTGCTTTTTGTGCCAGTGGTTATCTGGGACCCGGGTATACAATTAGAGGTGGTTCACCCGCTGAGCTTACTTTATTGGACCTATTGAATAATTTTCTGTATGAAACTAACCCAATTGAATTTTGATGTTCCCGCATATATTTTAATGTTCATTAGTTTCAAGTGGTTGATGTATTGGGCTGACTAATTGCAGGACAAGGGATTTCACAAAAATGCAGCTGTGTCAATTTTCGAATGGTTCAGCAGTGATTCATTTGATGCTGCTATTGCTGCTCACATAACTAAAAATCTTGGGAATAATGTTGTCCATACCACCGTTTTATCTTCCATTTGGGATGCTGAAGAAACATGTGATGCATTCACATTCAGTTTCATTTTACACGATAAGAAGATTATTCCATTGTGTTTGATTATTTTCCGCTCTCTATAATATCATAATCTATCATGACTATTGGACGTTATAGGAGACCAAAAGGGAAGAAAACACTGCGAAGGAAAAACAAGCTTTAGAAAGGGAGAAAAAGCTCGCCGAAAAGGCCGCAACAAGAGTGGAAAAGAAGACCGAGAAACAAGCTCAAAAAACAGCAGAGAAGAAAGCTTAAGGTAATAACTAATTTAACATTTTAAAAAGTGATCCATTTGCTGATACTATTTTAATAAACTTTCTAATTGTTTGCTAATCATTTATTTGTTTTTGTTTAATATGTCTGTTGTTAGGAGCAACATCGATACAACAAGTTTCGGTGCATTTGTTGACATAAATCCTCAATGCAATGAGACCTCACTCAAAAAGGCTGGTATGTAAATGCTATTTCGTATAAATTTTTTGCAAATACAACATATCAAAACATGAACTATGCTTGTAAATGACTCTTCAAATGGTACATTGTCAACCCCTGTAAGCCTATCAATCTCAACACTGATTTCGGAGTTGCTTCCAAAAATGCGAACCACAAATATGTTTGAATCAGACCGCAATTGTTAGTAATTTGATACATTCTTTTAGCATGATCATGGTTGAAAATCTAAGCGAGATTGAGAAGTTCATTCTCATGCCAAATGTAGCTAACCTTTATAACGTTGGTGACCGTTTGTTTGATGAATCATTGTATGAAGCTGCAAAGATAATATATGCTTTCATATCTAACTGGGTTAAGCTTGCGGTCACGCTTGTTAGGCTCCAAAAACTTCTTTGTTCGTTCAACAGGATGATCGGACCTTATCGGTGGACCAACCTTCTTAAGAATATAAAGAATGTTGCTATTGAAGGCGTGCTCTTCCATCTCTGCTAAAGAGATGTGATTATCAGGTTTGTGCATTTTTTTAACAACAATAATAAATTTATATCACATTGCCGAAGCATACAAGGTACAGAGTGCCATAGAGAAGCGTGGGATTTATGATCAGTATGGCGAGGATGCGCGTTGAAGGAAGGAATGGGCGGTGGTGGTGGTAATGACCCATTTTACATCTTTCAATCCTTCTTTGTGGGTGGTGGCAGTTGCATGATTAAAACCAATGAAGACTTCAGTTACTAACCTTGAGTTGGAAAAACCATTGCAGCAGAAGTTGTACCACTACAATATTGGTACTAAATTTATTGATGATCACTTTCTTATTGCAACTAAGGGCGTTGATTGGGGTAAAATGGTACACGGGAATCCTCAAATTTTCTAATCCACTTGATGAATTATAAGGAAATATTGCCTATCTATCCACTTTGTATTATTTTTCAGATGAAATGGATGCATAGGTTTATCGGCCTAAATGTCTTTCTTCAATTGTAATATATAGTGTACTCCATAAGCAATGTTTTTAAGAAAGCATCCTAAAAGCTTCAAGGTTTTAAATTTTTAAAGAAATCACTCATGTTTATAAGACATATGATGTATGTTGGCCAATTTTTTAGAATCAAAATAATATAGTACTATTTGTTTTAGAAGTGATTACTTGATATAGAATGATAAGTTGTGATGGTCAAATGATAAGCTATATGAGTGGGTGACAACCTCTGATTTATGGAAAATGACCCCTCAATAATTAGTTAATTATAATCAGTTTCACTATGCCCAAGTCGAAAAAGTTAGAAAAGATTGTTTGTGACTTGAAGCACAATAATCAGAATATTGCTTACAAACGCAAAGCTAATCGCCCCTAAGAGGGATTGTATCTTATTATATGTTTGTCTCATTAATCATTCTTCTATAAGGGATAAAAATTTTATGTTAGTTAAGCATTTACGATCCACATTTGCATTTTTGCAGCATTTTAGGATTCCCGTTTCATTTTATTATTGTAAAATCCATATTTTTTGTAATAAACGACTTATTTAGTACTACTGTCCAAGTCACATATTGTAGTGCAAGTCAATCAAGTAACCTGCACCTATTTACCATAAGCTCTAACATCTTTTATTCAACCACCGTTGTTCTTCGTGTTTGTATAGTGTAAATTATTGATTCTTTGATCAGAAGGGCAGAGATATGCTTGGAAGTTGGAGCAGATATGATATAATTTGATGCCAAAGATGTCAGTAGATATGCTAATTTGGTTAGAGGTGATATCATAGCTAAGTTGATTGGGCGCTTAAGACTTGAAAAGACCATGTTTGAAGCATCAAACTCCAAAACTTTCCGAGTGGTTCATTAAGCAATATGGTCCCAACATATGCTCTTGTCCTTCAAATCTATAACATGTTCATGGTAGATGTCCGTATGTATTGTTACTTACTTTATGCTATTGTTATCGTGGATATAGGTAAACCTTTTTATTGATCATTCCCAAGTGCTGGACCTGGACTGTCTTCAAGGAAGTAACATGGGAAAGAATCAGTTCTTAATTCATCGTTTTTTCTACTCTAAAGTGAAGTCTTATTTGTTGTATGTTCTTAATCTATCAAGTTTATGTCTGGTAATAGTATCGGTTTTTCTAAAGTGTTGTTCCAATATTTTGTTTTTTAGGTTCGACTACCGGTACGCTTGCTCTTCATCCTAATATTATAGCCACTGATGAAGACGTAAGTAACTAAATATTTCTACTTTAAGAATCTTAAAAGTGCCAAATATAAAGATTTTTGGGTTAATGGACCAGGCGACGATTTATCCTGGATTATGTGAACCTACTTCTCAAGGCGTGCTGGGATTCACATACTATGTATAATTGATAGTA